>CM055118.1:689307916-690507916 GCA_029206835.1 Rana muscosa | reverse complement strand
ATGATGACGGGTGCTGGTGTTCCGCCCTCTGGATCGAAACAAAGGGGGAGGATATGTGGTAGTGTGGTACCCCACCAGTGGATGAATACAGGATTCTCAACCAGGCAGGTTGAGGGGCTCCAGGGTATTTGCTTGTTTTGGAGGAAACTGACTTTTCAGTTTCCTCATGATTTACTAAAGTCCACTTTGGGACCTGGAGCCTGGGGATTTCTTAGAGATCCGGGTGGGATGAAATCCCTAGTCCTGGATCAGGGTTTTGAGACTCACCGGCACACTGATTGTTCAGGTGTGTGTGGGCCTGATAGTAGAGTCAGGACCAGCATTTTGGGCTCCACCCTCCCGACGAGTGCAGGTGTGCACTGGGGAAGCCATAGAGTGCAAGTGTGCACTGGAGAAGCCAGAGAGTGCATGTGTGCACTGTGGAAGCTAGAGACCCAAGTCTGAGGCTCAGAGCAGTGATGGGCTGCTATCTGAATGGACGGTGTTGCCAAGGGAATAGTCTGTAGGAGACAGACAAGAGCCTGAAGTGGAAGGCCTGAGCAACACTGCTGTATGTATAAGCCAGGAGGCTGAATGTCAAGTTATTGATGAAAAGGAGTGTTGAAACCCCTGCAAGGGAAACCTTTGATTTTGTTTGAACTTCTTTTTATAAAAATGGGCAAATAAAACCCTCAAAAAGAAGACCCAGCGAGTGGCGGTGTCCTTCAAGCTCTACCTTTGATGCTAGTCCTTCACAATACATAAATCTAAAATATGAGATCGCTATTTATATCTTGTTATCATTTAATCTGTTTTCTTTGAATGTTCCCTGTGCCGCTACATGGCGTTGTGTGCCATTGGACATGCCTTCCGTGACATTGGTAATGTGCGGATGTTTGTGTGTCCCTAGGTAGAGGAGGGAGCTATCTATTCCCTCCTCAATTCCTGTCCGTGCGATCAGCATGTGATGATCTGCGCCGGCGCCGTGTGTCCGACCATCTGATGCATGTGCGCATGCGCCTCCAGGGACGCCCGGACCGGAAGTGATGTCAGGGGTCACTTGTGACCCATCACTTCCGGTGAGACCGTCTGTATAAAGAATGGCGTCTGCGGTGCCATTGCCAACACACGCCACCTTTGTACTATCAGCTGGGATGCGGGATAACAGACTGTCGTAGGACAATCCTAACTTGCAACCCTCATTTGCTACCTCTCCCGGTACTTGGGAATTGATCAGCCTAACGATCACAGGTATTAACCGTTACTCCAAACTTTATTTCATATACTTTGTTGGGCCATCATAGTTATATGCCAGCCATAAACAGTGCCTGTTATAGATGATTACCACTCAGTCTGCATTGTAATCACTGTTTGACATTTCTTTTATATCTTCCCTATTTGTGCTATTATAATCCCTGGCCTTTACCCAACTATAGGAGTCTACATGATGCCAATATATCCTAATATTCCACTTAGGTTTTGTCATGGGCAGTGTGACAGCAGGAAGGTAAAGTCACCTGGTTGCATCCAGGGGGGTAGATATATTTCGCCCAGATTCAGGCTTTACGCCGACTTATACAACTAGGTGGAGAGTTGTATAAGGCTAGTGGGCTCATGGATGACTCATACCTCTAGGGAGAGTGCTGGGCGTCGTGCAGGCAGGGAGTTGATGAGACCAGCTGAAGCTTGTCAGCTCGTTTAAGGCCTCTATAAAAACTCCCAGATTCATTAGGTGTTTGCTCATGCCTGGAACCAGACCTGTGTGGACTGTCTAGGGAGAGTGAACCCCTGTGCGGTGAGACAAAGCCTGTGTGGCTATTTGCTTGGACATTTAAAACCAGGGACTTAGGGACTAGGACAGCACTAGGCTGATCCCAGTTGTTAGTTAGGAAACCTGTATGTTTAGTCAGAGGTCAACTTGACCAGGATTTATTTTGGTTATGTTTCTTTTGCTTTGCTGTGTTTTGTCACTGTAAATAGAAAATAAACCGCACCTTTTTTGATTTTGAAAACCACAACCTCCGTTTGCTGGGCCTGTTTTGTGTGGGGAGCCCATCCCGGGGGTCACACACACCCGCTGCCGAGCTAACCCCCTCACAGTTGGTGGAGAACCAGTGGCAGTTTTTTTTAAGCCAGCATGGAGGAGATACTGAAGCAGCTGGCTCTAGCAAATGCCAATCAACAGCAGACAAATGCAGGTTTGCAAAGGAGCCTTGCAGCCCAGCAGCAGACAAACGCAACTTTGCAACAGAGTCTGGAGGCTCAGCAACGAGCCCAGCAGCAATCTGAGGCCCGCTTCATAGACCTGTTGCAGAAGCAAGAGCAGAGACTACAACAACAGATGGAAGCAGTAATGCAGCAACGTCCGCAGACCAGTGAGGAAAGCCGTCCCACTAATACCGCGTCCTTTGAGGTGAGTCGTTTATTGACAAAAATGACTGGAGAGGATGATCCAGAGGTATTTTTGACCACATTTGAAAGGACCGCTGAAAGAGAAAAGTGGCCTGAGGAGCAGTGGGCTGGACTGGTGGCTCCTCTGTTAACTGGTGAATCGCAGAAAGCTTACTATGACCTAGAGCCTAACCAAGCAAAAGACTATGTGATGCTAAAAGCTGAAATATTGGCAAGGCTGGGTGTCACCCAGGCTGTCCGGGCTCAGCGTGTGCATAACTGGACTTTCCAGCTTGGAAAACCCCCCAGGTCTCAAATGTATGATCTCATTCACCTGAGCAGAAAGTGGCTACAGCCAGAGACTTTGTCCGCACCAAAGATTGTGGAACGTGTTGTAATGGATCGGTTTTTGAGAGCTCTTCCTACTGCCATCCAAAAGTGGGTAAGCCATGGAGACCCAGAGACGGCCGATGGTCTTGTGGATCGTGTGGAGAAATACTTGGCTACAGAGAACCTGACGGCCTCTTCCAGAGACACTCGGACTTTCCACCCTAAGACCAGACCATCCCCAGGGGCGGATAAGAGGATTCCAAGGGGTGAGGGTGGAGAGAGTGAGAGGGTGGGAGCTCTACCCCAAGTTTGGCGAGAACAGCCTGGGAAATCAGCGGCTCAAGAGGCGGCAAGAAGGATCGTTTGCTACCGCTGCCGGCAAGCGGGACATATTGCAGCCAATTGCCCGGTTGTGGAGGAACCCATGCAGTGTGACTTTCTGACGGGCAGACGTCAGTCGCTGTGTGCGACAGTCGCATGCACTGCCATTCGAGGAACTGAGAAACATTTATGCAAAATGTGTGTTAATGGTAGAAATGTTGTGGTGTTGCTGGATTCAGGTAGCCTTGTGACCCTGATAAAGGCTGAGTTAGTTAAAACAGAGGTCTCTGGGAATAGCAAGGTAGCTGTTATTTGTGTGCATGGGGACACCCGAGAGTATCCAGTGACTACAGTGTGTTTCGAGACCCCCAAAGGTACCCTCTCTCATCCAGTGGGCTTAGTATCTCAGTTACCGCATGACGCCATTGTGGGAAGGGATTTTCCGAAGTTCTGGGAACTGTGGGATGATCCTGAGCCCCTCACTGGTGCCCCTATGTACCAGGAATGTGATAGCCAGAACTCCCCTGAGAGTGGTGAGGACTCTCCGGAATTTCCCTTATCAGTATTGGCAGGGGAGACTCAAGAAACTGGAGAGGAGCCCACCTCCTCAGACGAAAACCTACCGTCTGTGGAGTTTTCTGATCTTGAGGTTCACAGGGAAAACTTTGCCACAGAACAGTTGAAAGACCCCGCCCTAATAAAGGCACGGGAAAACGTAGTGAAAATAGATGGCGAGTTAGTGAACCCAGATAATACCTGCACTTACCCATACTTCAGCGTAGAGAAGGACCTACTGTATCGGGTGGCAAAAAGGGCAGAAGAAACCGTTGAGCAGCTTGTGGTGCCCAAACCTTACAGGAAGTTGGTGTTGGAGTTGGCCCATGGGCACATTCTTGGAGGTCATCTGGGGACAGAGAAAACCCGAGAGAGGGTATTACAGAGATTCTATTGGCCGGGGGTGATGAAGGACGTAGAAAATTATTGTTCCTCCTGCCCTGTGTGTCAGAGGTTGGCCCCGATGCCACATTTCCGTAGCCCGCTGGTCCCTCTACCCATCATTGAGGTCCCGTTTGAGAGGATCGCCATGGATTTGGTAGGTCCTATAATCAAGTCCGCTAGGGGGCACCAGTACATATTAGTTATAATGGACTATGCCACCCGTTATCCAGAAGCGATCCCTCTCCGAAATACCTCGGCCAAAACCATAGCCAAAGAGCTATCTCTTGTTTTTAGCCGGGTGGGTATTTGTAAAGAACTGCTTACGGACCAAGGTACACCCTTTATGTCCCGGGTTATGAAAGAGCTGTGTAAATTGTTCAAAGTGACGCAATTGCGTACGTCTGTGTATCACCCCCAAACCGATGGGCTGGTTGAAAGATTCAACAAAACCCTAAAACAAATGTTGAAGAAAGTGGTGGATAGAGATGGAAAGGATTGGGACTGTTTACTTCCTTATTTGATGTTTGCTATTAGGGAGGTGCCCCAATCCTCTACGGGATTCTCCCCCTTTGAGTTACTGTATGGGAGACACCCAAGAGGGCTGTTGGATATTGCCAAGGAAACTTGGGAAAGTGAGAGTTCTCCCCACAGGAGTGTGATTGAGCATGTCGCCCTGATGCAAGATCGAATTGCACAGGTAATGCCCATCGTGAAGGAACATTTGGCCCAAGCGCAGTTGGCACAGCAGAGAGTGTACAACCGTGGAGCCAAGACCCGTACCTTTTCCCCGGGGGATAGGATATTGGTACTTGTCCCTACGGTTGAAAGTAAATTCCTTGCCAAATGGCAAGGCCCCTACCAGATAATGGAAAAAGTGAGCGAAGTGAATTACAAGGTCAGACAACCAGGAAGGCGAAAGCCCGAACAGATCTATCACGTTAATCTGTTGAAAGCCTGGAGGGATAGAGAGTCCCTAGTCGCAGACACTTGGTCACCAGCTCAAACTGGTTGCGTGATTCCTGAGGTTGGAATAGCAGCCACCTTGTCACAACCCCAACAACAGGAGGTTAAGGAGTTTGTGCTTCGCAACAAGGAGGTATTCTCTGAGCTGCCGGGACAAACATCTGGGGTAGAGCATGACATCATTACCCCGCCCGGTGAAAGGGTGAAGTTAAAACCCTATCGGATCCCAGAGGCTCGACGGGAGGCAATACGGGAGGAAGTACAGAAAATGCTGAACTTAGGGGTGATAGAGGAGTCCCAAAGTGATTGGTCTAGTCCCATCGTGTTGGTGCCTAAACCGGATGGGAGCTGGCGATTTTGTAACGATTTTCGTCAGTTGAACAAAGTTACAAAATTTGACACCTACCCCATGCCACGTATAGATGAGTTGATCGACCGGCTGGGAACAGCCCGATACATGACGACTCTTGACCTCACAAAAGGGTATTGGCAAATCCCCCTGGCCAAGTCGGCCAAAGAGAAAACCGCATTTGTAACCCCAGACGGGGCGTTCCAATATAAAAGAATGCCGTTCGGGTTACAGAATGCGCCGGCCACATTCCAGCGGAAAATGGACCAGATGCTGAGGCCCCATCGGAAGTATGCTGCGGCTTACCTGGATGACGTAATTGTCCATAGCACAGATTGGGCCTCACATCTGCCAAAAGTGCAAGCAGTCCTGGACTCTGTTCGGGAAGCGGGGTTTACGGCTAACCCCAAGAAGTGTACCATTGGGCAGGAGGAGGCCAAATATCTTGGGTACACCATTGGGAGGGGAGTAATAAAACCCCAACTCAACAAAGTCGAGGCCATCCAGAGTTGGCCACGTCCCAACAGCAAGAAGCAGGTACGAGCCTTTCTGGGAATCGCTGGGTATTATCGGCGATTCATTCCCCACTTTGCTTCTAAGGCTGTGCCCCTAACCAACCTGACGAAGGGGAAAGGGTCGGTCATGATTAAATGGACCCCCGAGGCTGAGGCAGCATTCCAATTCTTGAAACAAGCCTTATGTAGCCAGCCAGTGTTGTACTCACCCGACTTCTCTAAAGACTTTGTCGTACAAAGTGATGCGTCAGATGTGGGGTTAGGAGCAGTATTGTCCCAGGTCTGGAACGGGGAAGAGCACCCAGTCATTTACCTCAGCAGGAAGTTGAAGTCCCATGAGGTAAATTACGCCACCGTTGAAAAGGAGTGTTTAGCGGTGAAGTGGGCTCTAGATTCCCTTCGGTACTACCTGCTAGGTAGGCACTTTGACATGGTTACGGATCACGCTCCGTTAAAGTGGATGGCTCAAAACAAGGAAACAAATAGAAGAGTGAATAGGTGGTTCCTGGCCCTCCAGGAATTCAACTTCACAGTAAAGCATCGCCCTGGCGTTCAAATGGGGAATGTGGATGCTTTGTCTCGAGTACATGAATGCCTGATTGCTGGTGTTCCAACCCCGAGGTTAAAACAAGAGGGGGGGGTATGTGACAGCAGGAAGGTAAAGTCACCTGGTTGCATCCAGGGGGGTAGATATATTTCGCCCAGATTCAGGCTTTACGCCGACTTATACAACTAGGTGGAGAGTTGTATAAGGCTAGTGGGCTCATGGATGACTCATACCTCTAGGGAGAGTGCTGGGCGTCGTGCAGGCAGGGAGTTGATGAGACCAGCTGAAGCTTGTCAGCTCGTTTAAGGCCTCTATAAAAACTCCCAGATTCATTAGGTGTTTGCTCATGCCTGGAACCAGACCTGTGTGGACTGTCTAGGGAGAGTGAACCCCTGTGCGGTGAGACAAAGCCTGTGTGGCTATTTGCTTGGACATTTAAAACCAGGGACTTAGGGACTAGGACAGCACTAGGCTGATCCCAGTTGTTAGTTAGGAAACCTGTATGTTTAGTCAGAGGTCAACTTGACCAGGATTTATTTTGGTTATGTTTCTTTTGCTTTGCTGTGTTTTGTCACTGTAAATAGAAAATAAACCGCACCTTTTTTGATTTTGAAAACCACAACCTCCGTTTGCTGGGCCTGTTTTGTGTGGGGAGCCCATCCCGGGGGTCACACACACCCGCTGCCGAGCTAACCCCCTCACAGCAGTAACAATGTATGGATTTACTCTTGTTTCTTCTACCCCTATATTTGTTACTTTAGTATATACCATTGGATATATTGGTTGACCCTATATAATCGTTAATCCCCATTAATCTATTAAACCCCTGGTGTTATTAGTATACCTATCACTGCCCTTATATATACATACCTTTCAAGTAAAATGAGGAATGCTTCATAACATCGTAAATATAAATATAAATGTTATATACTTTCATAAAATGATCCTACGACAACATATATTCTATCCTAATCTAAAATTGCTTATCATATTATGAGCTCTTTGCCTTGTGAAGAGCATCATTACCATCAATTTATTTTAATTCTAATTTAAATAATTTTACCCTTATTATGCAATTTTGAATTTTTAGAACACTATAATCTCTCGATTGTCCGGCCGAAATGGTCTAACATCCTCACGTACCTACCTGGTGGTTCTGACTCCCACCAGGTTAGTTATGGTGGCTGTCCTACTGGCATAAGCGCATGTGCTATGCGGTGTGTGACACATTCAACTCCTTCTGAATAGGTGAGCACTTAGCAGTTTTCACTGCTAACATTTTGCAATATTACATTATGTAATGATGTCACATTGTAACTTTGTTGTACTTTAATCATTTCTATTGTTTGATACTAATGACATATTTTCATGTCCTGTACAGACCAGAGGAAACAAAAGATGAGTGCAAGGCCCTGATGAAGCATAACTGTGTGAAACATGTTGGCTAGAATCACAATCAAGTATCTTGTTTCCCAAACTCCCTCACGGTCTATGTAAAATTATGAACTCTGTATTTTAATGATATATTCAATTTTATATTTTTCTATACAATCTTGTCTTTTGTGCTCACCTTTTAAACAGTACTGGTGTCTCCCATTAAAATCCCATCTGTTTTGAGAGCCCGGCTCTCTTCTCACCCCTTTGTCCTTTTATCACTACCCGGGATTGGGAGACCCGACAATCTGTTTTCTGGAAACCATCCAACTCCTCTATTTATAGTTTTCTATCAAGAGTTCCACCTCTGTTTGACAGTGAAACATGACCTAAAGCTATGAATCTGGCTTTTAAAGGGTCAAATCTTGTCAAAACCTGGATCTAAACCCATGACCTCTGAAGCACCTGGCAGTAACTCTTCTTGCTGAGCCACCTGAGATGCTGGTTAGCTCACTGTGTGATCCCTTGGACAAAGTTACTTTCTATATTGTTTCTGTTGAACCTTGAACCCCTTGCTCCTCCCATGAACGCCATATTTAAGCCACACATTAGCACTTGCTGTTTGGCAAATTAATGTGCTCTTCTCCAGTCAATATAATGCTCCTTAGTTCCTGCTGCCATCCACATCGTTATTACCATTCATTACCAACCTTTGGCTTGTTCATTGACTATACTTGATCACAATCATCCACCACGTGTTACCGACCTTTACCAACTACGGTTCTGTTTGATATCTATATTCTACATTCGCTAAAACACCCCGGTTTGCTCACTTCCTGGTGGAGTGATCCTGAGGACTTTGACCTGGCAATAGTATGCATCAAACTCATTTCCACGATTAGGAGCTATGGTGAAGACTGGTTAGTGCTTAGATCAGGGGTAGGCAACCTCGGCTCTCCAGCTGTGTTAAAAGTACAAGTCCCATGAGACATTGCAAGACCCTGTTAATCACAAGCATGAATCCTAGAGGCAGAGGCATGATGGGATTTGGAGTTTCACCACAGCTGAAGTGCCGGGGATGCCTACCCCTGGTTTAGACCCTGCATCTCGGGTGAGCCTTCCCCACTATGGGAATTTGCTTGTGTATTCTGTAATGTTCGGGGAACCAGCTAGATCGCAGGACACAGGCTTTTCAATCCAAAATAAGGTTTATTAAACTTAAATGGCTTTACAGCAGCAAAAACAAAAGAAATACCAGTCTCACCGACTTGTAGAGTTCAGAACTGCTACCGCAGTTTAACAGTCCTTTCTTGAGGTTGTAGGTAGCTTCCCCAGCTAGCAGGCTTCCAGGCAGGCCACTGCCATGTACATTCACAGCTTTTCACAGCCTCCACAGCTTTGCAATGTCCACCATTCACCATGCAGTCTTCACTATACTCCTTCACTCTCTCACCTACAACTTCCTGTCTCTCTTAAACCACTTCCTTGGACAGGTGTGTTAACCATTGCTGTTCCCTTAAAGGAACCACAGCCCAAACAGAGGGGAAATATAGCGTCCTTCCCGGACCCAGCCACGGCGTCCTGTACAATTCATTTATCCTGCTGGATTCTGTGTGAATCTTTCCACCGCTATAGCCACTGGCCTCCAAGCCTGAACCCTGATCATTACACATCCATGATACAAGAAAACTGCTGACCAATGAGTGACTATAAAACTCGAACATCGGGTGTTCGCCTGTTTGCCAAATAGATACAAATCATTGAAAAAAATGGCACGGGGACCTGGGTCCTGCCCCAGGGGACATGTATCAAAGCAAAAAAAGTTTTAAAAACTGCATTTTTTTCAGGAGCAGTGAATTTAATAATGCTTAAAGTGAAACAATAAAAATGAAATATTCCTTTAAATATCGTGCCTGGTGGGTGTCCTTAGCATGCCTGTAAATTAGCGCATCTTTCCCGTGTTTAGAACAATACTACAGCAAAATGACATTTCTAAAGGAAAAAATCTAATTTAAAACTGCTTGTGGCTGTAATGTATTGTCGGATCCCAGCAATATAGATACAAATCATTGAAAAAAATGGCACGGGGACCTGGGTCCTGCCCCAGGGGACATGTATCAAAGCAAAAAAAGTTTTAAAAACTGCATTTTTTTCAGGAGCAGTGAATTTAATAATGCTTAAAGTGAAACAATAAAAATGAAATATTCCTTTAAATATCGTGCCTGGGGGTGTCCTTAGTATGCCTATAAAGTAGCGCATATTTCCCGTGTTTAGAATAATACCACAGCAAAATGCCATTTCTAAAGGAAAAAATCTAATTTAAAACTGCTCGCGGCTGTAATGTATTGTCGGATCCCGGCAATATAGATAAAAATCATTGAAAAAAAAAAGCATTGGGCCCAGGTCCTGCCCCAGGGGACGTGTATCAAAGCAAAAAAAAGTTTTAAAAACTGAATTTTTTTCAGGAGCAGTGATTTTATTAATGCTTAACCACTTCCATACCGGGTCATTGTAAAATGACGCCGGCAGGAACCCTCTCTCCCTCCGAGTGAACGTCATATGACGTCCTGATATCTGAATGATGCCTGCAGCTAGAGGCATCATTCAGATATCCTTGTCTTCAGCCGGCTATTCTGCACACCATAAGAATGATCATAGCGGCGGTTCCGCTGCTTGTTCGTTCTTATAGGTGGCGGGAGGGGACGTCCCCCCCTCTCGCCGCCGGTGCTTCTCCGGGCTCTCTCGTGCCATCGGGGACCCGGAGAGAATCATCCGGCGCCGGTGGTGGGTCACGTGACGAGCATAGAGATGACTGGTGACCAGATGGTCACCAGTCATCTCTATGACCGTCGGAGGCCCGGTGCGATGTGATGACGTCACGCCCGGGTCCTCAGATGTAAACAAAGCCGCCATTGCGGCTAGTAAGCATGAGATTGGTGAATTTTTTTTCACAATCTCATGCTTTCCAGCCTGGAGGAGAGATGTGGGGTCTTATTGACCATGCATCTCTCCATAAAGAGAACCTGTCACACACATTCCTATGTTTACATTCCTTGTAATAGGAATAAAAGTGTAAAAAAAAAGTAAAAAAAGAAATAAAAATAAGTAAAATAAAAAAATAATAATAAAAAAAAAAATTTAAAACGCCCCTGTCCCCAATAGCTCGCGCTCAGAAGCGAACGCACATGTAAGTCCCACCCACATATGTAAACGCAGTTCAAACCACATATGTGAGGTATCTCCGTGTGCGTTAGAGCGCGTGCAACACTTCTAGCACTAGACCTCCTCTGTAACTCTAACCTGGTAACCTGTAAAAAAATTCAAAGCGTCGCCTATGGAGATTTTTTTTTTTAAATCAAAAGATGTTTATTGGAACAAAAACAAAAAAGATAGAAAACAAAACACAGCATAGTACATGCAAAACTTCACAGCTCACATGGAAAATCTCAGGTTAGCCACATCATTCTATTATCCTTGCAAGATGTATATTCAGGCCATTTACATAGCATCCGCCATCATCACAAATTTCCCAAGTAAGTCAACTCATTTAAAGGGGACTGCACCTACCAAAGTCCACCCTACTGGCTGACATGCATACCGTAAATTATTCATAATCCCCTCTCATGTTATGTCACAACCACTCACCCACCTCCTACCTCAGCAGCCTATCCATCACCAAATCAACCGGGGACAGGCCAGGAGTAGTGATGAGCCGAACACCCCCGGGTTCGGTTCGCACCAGAACCCGCGAACGGACCGGAAGTTCGAACGAACATTAGAACCCTATTAAATACAATGGATGCGAACGTTCGAATTCTAAAGTGCTAATTATAACAACTATTATGCATGTTATTGTCCTAAAAAGGGTTTGGGAACCCGGGTTCTGCACCAGGGGACATGTATCAATGCAAAAAGAAGTTTTAAAAACGGTCGTTTTTCGGGAGCAGTCATTTTAATGATGCATAAAGTGAAAAAAAAAAAGTCAAATATTCCTTTAAATATCGTACCTGGGGGGTGTCTAAAGTATGCCTGTGAAGTGCCACGTGTTTCCCGTGTTTAGAACTGTCCCTGCACAAAATGACACTTCTAAAGGAAAAAAAAGCCATTTAAAACTGCTTGCGGCTTTAATGTAATGTCTGGTCCCGGTAATATGGATGAAATTCTTTAAGAAAAATGGCATAGCTACCCCATGACCCCCCCCCCCTACCCCAGCCCATTACCAGCCCCTTTGGGTCTTGTATGGATATTAAGGGGAACCCCGCACATAAAATAAAAAAGGCCCTATATACTCTGAACAGCCGTATACAGGCGGTGCATACAAGACAGGGACTGTAGGTTTGTTCTTATGTAGAATCTGTTTGTAATTTTGAACAGGTACATTGTTGAAGTGTAGCTCCAGCCCAAAAATCTATTTTTAAACTTTTTGGAAAACATAGGTAAGGGTTATCACCCCTGTAACATTTGTTTTGCTGTCTGTGCCCCTGTTCAGAACATTTCACCTCACTTTCCGTCCCAATGACAACTGTTTTTGAAATGTGGTGTTTTTCTTGAAACAAGGATTGCTGATAAAGCATCAGTACAGAGGAGACACCTTTCTCCCATATTTATTCTTACAGGAGAGAATTTTCCTTCCTAGTGGTAGATTTCCTCTCACTTCCTGTTGTCTTCTTGCGTTTGCAAGTAGGAGTCGTTTGTAAGTTGGATGTTTGAAAGTAGGGACCTGCCGTATATACTCTGCAGAAATAGGCCCCTTAGTTGTTGGTGTTGGCACAACACTGTAAGCACTCACAGTTACTCTTGGTTGGTGCTGGAACGCCCTGCTGTCAACTATTATATCAGGAATTTTAATTACATATAATTGTTGAACAGTGGTAGTAAAAATTGGGCCTTTGATGGTGGTGCTGGTGCCACAACACTGTAAGCCCTGACAGTTACTCTTGGTGGGTGCAGCAATGGGCCCTGCTGTGAATTATTAGATCAAGAATTGTAATTACATGCCCCTGTTGAACAGGGGCTGAAAAATTGGGCCTTAGGCACTGGTGGCACAACACTGCAACCCCTCACAGATACTGTACTTGGAGCACAGCAATGAGCCCTGTTGCAAAGTATTGCTTCAAAAATTGTAATGACACGCCCCTGTTAAACAGGGGCTGAAAAATTGGGCCTTAGGCACTGGTGGCACAACACTGCAACTCCTCACAGATACTGTACTTGGAGCACAGCAATGAGCCCTGTTGCAAAGTATTGCTTCAAAAATTGTAATTACACGCCCCTGTTAAACAGGGGCTGAAAAATTGGGCGTTAGGCACTGGTGGCGGCACCCATAAACAAAAATGATCTTCCAAGCTATCATCATCAATCGTATCATTGAGGACTCGGAGGAGGAGGATAGGCAGTCAACATAACAGCACAGGCACTCAGCATCAGCATCAGTCTTGAAGGGATGTGACATTTTAAAATCAATTAGTCTGTTATATCAGCATCAGGTGTGTGGTAGCTGGTGGTGATCCAAGACTGGTTCATCTTGATGAAAGTCAGTCGATCAACCGAGTCGGTGGACAGGCGCACCCTGTGATCCGTGACAAATCCTCCAGCAGCACTGAATGTGCGTTCCGAAAGAACGCTGGATGCAGGACAGGCCAGTAGCTCAATTGCATACTGTGCAAGCTCTGGCCAGTGATCCATCCTCAAGACCCAGTAAGCCAGAGGATTTTCGGTGGGGAAGGTGTCCAAGTCTGACCTTGCCCCTAGATATTCCTGCACCATGTTTATCAGACGCTGGCGATGGTTGCTGGAACCAATCATACTTTGGGGCTGCGGACTAAAGAATTGTCTGAACGCATCGGTCAGACGGCCACCTTCCCCACCGCTCCTTCTTTGACTGGCCGAAGCCTCAGCAACTCGTTGTCCAGGACCAGGAGTTTGCAACCTCCCAGTCTCTGGGAACGCGTTGCACAGACCTTTCTGCAAGGCCTCCCGGAGTTGTCTCATCCTCTGCTCCCTCTGCGACGGTAACATAAGGTCCGCAACCTTACCCTTGTACCGTGGATCAAGGAGAGTGGCCAGCCAGTAATGGTCCCTCTCCTTGATCCGAAGAATACGAGGATCCTTCCGCAGACTTTGCAGGATCAGGGAGGCCATGCAGCGTAGGTTTGCTGAGGCATTCGCTCCGGAGTCCTCTGGGTCACTAAGGACGACATGATCCGCAGCCACCTCCTCCCAGCCACGTACAAGTCCACTGGTTTCTTGGGACTGTAAATCATCCCTAAAAGACTGCTGCTGATGATGCTGAGTGCCAGCCTCCACCTCCATGCTGACACAATCCTCCTCCTCCTCCTCCTCCTCCTCCTCTTCCTGTGCGATGGGTGGGACAGAAGGAACACTGTCTGGGTAAAGGGGGCCTTGAGAGGCAAGGAAGTCCTCCTCTTCCTGCCTCTGTTCTGCCTCAAGTGCCCTGTCCATTATTCCACGCAGCGTGTGCTCCAACAGGTGGACAAGAGGTACAGTGTCACTGATGCATGCACTGTCACTGCTCACCATCCTCGTGGCCTCCTCAAATGGTGCCAGGACAGTGCATGCATCCCTGATCATGCCCCACTGGCGTGGAGAAAAAAAACCAAGCTCCCCTGACCCTGTCCTGGTGCCGTAGTCGCACAGGTACTCATTGATGGCCCTCTGCTGCGTGTGCAGCCGCTGCAGCATGGCCAACGTTGAGTTCCACCTGGTGGGCATGTCACATATAAGGCGGTTCTTGGGCAGGTTCAACTCCTTTTGCAGCTCAGCCAGGCGAGCACTGGCATTATAAGATCTGCGGAAATGCACACAGACTTTCCTGGCCTGCCTCAGGACATCCTGTAAGCCCGGGTACCTGCCCAAGAACCGCTGCACCACCAGGTTAAGGACGTGAGCCACACAGGGCACATGGGTCAGTTGTCCCTGTCGGAGGGCGGAGAGGAGGTTGGTGCCATTGTCGCAAACCACCATTCCTGGCTTAAGCTGGCGTGGCGTCAACCACCTCTCGGCCTGGCCCTGCAGAGCAGACAGGACCTCTGCCCCAGTGTGGCTTCTGTCCCCCAAACACACCAGCGCAAGCACGGCATGGCATCTTTTTGCCTGCGTACTTGCGTAGCCCCGTGAACGGCTACGGAGCACCGCTGGTTCATAGGACAAACCACAGGAAGAGGCCATGGAGGAAGAAGAAGAGGAGGGGGTGGAGGAGAGAGGTGTGTCACAACCAGTAGTAGCATTTTGGAGGCGTGGCGGTGGGACAACCTCCAACACTACTGCACCTTGTCCTGAATCCTTCCCAGCTGCCAAAAGAGTGACCCAATGGGCCGTGAAAGAAAGGTAACGTCCCTGTCCATGCCTGCTGGACCATGAGTCAGCGGTAATATGCACCTTACCGCTGACCGCCCTGTCCAGCGAGGCCAAGACATTGCCTTCCACATGCCGGTAGAGAGCCGGAATAGCCTTCCGTGAGAAAAAGTGGCGTTTGGGAACCTGCCACTGAGGAACCGCACATTGCACAAACTCACGGAAGGGGGCCGAGTCTACCAACTGAAAAGGCAGCAGTTGAAGCGCTAGCAATTTAGCCAAGCTAGCATTCAACCGCTGGGCATGTGGATGGCTGGGAGTGAACTTCTTTCGACGGTCCAGCAGCTGGGGCAGGGAAATTTGCCTGCTAGAATCGGACGTCGGTGTACTGCTAGCAGAGTGGGCGCAAGTACTTGGCTGTGACACACCTAATTCTACACCTTCATTCCTCTCAGTGCATGTTTCAGAGAGGACTGAAGTTATAGTGGGGTTGGAGATCCCAGCTGATGCGGTGCAAGGAGAGGTCCGCTTTGTTCTTTGGTGTGGGTCTTTGAGGTAGGCTTGCCAACGAGCTGCATGGCAGGTCAACATATGTCTGGTCAGGCATGTGGTACCCAAGCGGCTGATGTTTTGGCCACGCGATATACGCTTGAGACATATGTTGCAAACAGCAGCTGTGCGATCTGATGCACTAGCCTCAAAAAAGGCCCACACCAAAGAACTTTTTGAATGACGGGCAGAGGCAGCGCCCTGCACAGGCGGAGCTCTGCGGTGTGATTCCGTCGGTGTACTGCCCTTACGCTGGCCACCAAAGGGCATCCTGCCTCGTTGGAGATGTGCCTCCTCCTCATCCTCCTCCTCCTCCTCTCTCCTATTAGGCACCCACGTGGAGTCATTGACCTCATCATCCCCTCCCTCCTCATCACTGGAGCCAATCTGGCAGTATGCTGCAGCTGCTGGAACATGACTGCCAGATTGGTGTCCTTCTTGAGCATCCCCTCTGTCTGCTCTCACGCTACTGCCTTCCTCTAGCTGGGTTTCATCATCAGACCCTTCGAAACGCTGGGCATCCTCCTGGAGCATGTACCCAACACTGTGCTGAAACAGTTCGGGGGACTCCTCAGGAGGAGGACATGGTGGGTCTAGGGAAGGAGTGACTGATGATTTGTCTGACATTGATACCAGGGAAGACGACGCTTTGGCAGCTGCTTTTCCAGTACCCTGAGCCTGGGTGAGAGAGGATGAGGAGGAGGAGGAGGGCTTGGTCATCCACTCTACCAAGTCTTCGGCATGATGTGGCTCAACATGTCCAGCTGCCGAAAAGAAGGACAAGCGTGTCCCATGGCCATGTGCTGATGACAATGCACCGCGTCCACGACCAGCACTGTTGCCCCCAGACACAGAGCCTGCTTGCCCTCTTTTATTGCCTCCTGACTGTCTGCCTCTCCTTGTTTGCCTTCCAGACATTCTAATAGATGGCCTGCAGGGAGATGGGAAAAAAGCAATAAGGGCTACCTTCAGGTGTCCTTCTCTGTCCCTGGAAACAAGGACTTGCAGAGTGAAAGAAAAAAAACACTCTCCCTACCTACAGTTTTCTGTCCCTAGAAAAAATGTTTTTTTTAATCACAATATAGCACAAGGAAAATTAACTCACTGTCCTTACAGGTCCCTGGAAACAAGGACTTGCAGAGTGAAAGAAAAAAAACACTCTCCCTACCTACAGTTTTCTGTCCCTAGAAAAAAATGTTTTTTTTAATCACAATATAGCAAAAGGACAATTCACTCACTGTCCTTCCAGGTCCCTGGAAACAAGGACTTGCAGAGTGAAAGAAACTGACACTGTCCCTACCTAGAGTTTTCTGTCCCTGGAATAAATGTTTTTTTCAGCACAATATAGCAAAAGGACAATTCACTCACTGTCCTTCCAGGTCCCTGGAAACAAGGACTTGCAGAGTGAAAGAAACTGACACTGTCCCTACCTAGAGTTTTCTGTCCCTAGAATAAATGTTTTTTTTAATCACAATATAGCACAAGGAAAATTAACTCACTGTCCTTACAGGTCCCTGGAAACAAGGACTTGCAGAGTGAAAGAAAAAAAACACTCTCCCTACCTACAGTTTTCTGTCCCTAGAAAAAAATGTTTTTTTTTATCACAATATAGCAAAAGGACAATTCACTCACTGTCCTTCCAGGTCCCTGGAAACAAGGACTTGCAGAGTGAAAGAAACTGACACTGTCCCTACCTAGAGTTTTCTGTCCCTGGAATAAATGTTTTTTTCAGCACAATATAGCACAAGGACAATTAACTCACTGTCCTTACAGGTCCCTGGAAACAAGGACTTGCAGAGTGAAAGAAAAAAAATACTCTCCCTACCTACAGTTTTCTGTCCCTAGAAAAAAATGTTTTTTTTAATCACAATATAGCAAAAGGACAATTCACTCACTGTCCTTCCAGGTCCCTGGAAACAAGGACTTGCAGAGTGAAAGAAACTGACACTGTCCCTACCTAGAGTTTTCTGTCCCTAGAATAAATGTTTTTTTTAATCACAATATAGCACAAGGAAAATTAACTCACTGTCCTTACAGGTCCCTGGAAACAAGGACTTGCAGAGTGAAAGAAAAAAAATACTCTCCCTACCTACAGTTTTCTGTCCCTAGAAAAAAATGTTTTTTTTAATCACAATATAGCAAAAGGACAATTCACTCACTGTCCTTCCAGGTCCCTGGAAACAAGGACTTGCAGAGTGAAAGAAACTGACACTGTCCCTACCTAGAGTTTTCTGTCCCTGGAATAAATGTTTTTTTCAGCACAATATAGCATAAGGACAATTAACTCACTGTCCTTACAGGTCCCTGGAAACAAGGACTTGCAGAGTGAAAGAAAAAAAATACTCTCCCTACCTACAGTTTTCTGTCCCTAGAAAAAAATGTTTTTTTTAATCACAATATAGCAAAAGGACAATTCACTCACTGTCCTTCCAGGTCCCTGGAAACAAGGACTTGCAGAGTGAAAGAAACTGACACTGTCCCTACCTAGAGTTTTCTGTCCCTAGAATAAATGTTTTTTTTAATCACAATATAGCAAAAGGACAATTCACTCACTGTCCTTCCAGGTCCCTGGAAACAAGGACTTGCAGAGTGAAAGAAACTGACACTGTCCCTACCTAGAGTTTTCTGTCCCTAGAATAAATGTTTTTTTTAATCACAATATAGCACAAGGAAAATTAACTCACTGTCCTTACAGGTCCCTGGAAACAAGGACTTGCAGAGTGAAAGAAAAAAAACACTCTCCCTACCTACAGTTTTCTGTCCCTAGAAAAAAATGTTTTTTTTAATCACAATATAGCAAAAGGACAATTCACTCACTGTCCTTCCAGGTCCCTGGAAACAAGGACTTGCAGAGTGAAAGAAACTGACACTGTCCCTACCTAGAGTTTTCTGTCCCTAGAATAAATGTTTTTTTTAATCACAATATAGCACAAGGAAAATTAACTCACTGTCCTTACAGGTCCCTGGAAACAAGGACTTGCAGAGTGAAAGAAAAAAAACACTCTCCCTACCTACAGTTTTCTGTCCCTAGAAAAAAATGTTTTTTTTTATCACAATATAGCAAAAGGACAATTCACTCACTGTCCTTCCAGGTCCCTGGAAACAAGGACTTGCAGAGTGAAAGAAACTGACACTGTCCCTACCTAGAGTTTTCTGTCCCTGGAATAAATGTTTTTTTCAGCACAATATAGCACAAGGACAATTAACTCACTGTCCTTACAGGTCCCTGGAAACAAGGACTTGCAGAGTGAAAGAAAAAAAATACTCTCCCTACCTACAGTTTTCTGTCCCTAGAAAAAAATGTTTTTTTTAATCACAATATAGCAAAAGGACAATTCACTCACTGTCCTTCCAGGTCCCTGGAAACAAGGACTTGCAGAGTGAAAGAAACTGACACTGTCCCTACCTAGAGTTTTCTGTCCCTAGAATAAATGTTTTTTTTAATCACAATATAGCACAAGGAAAATTAACTCACTGTCCTTACAGGTCCCTGGAAACAAGGACTTGCAGAGTGAAAGAAAAAAAATACTCTCCCTACCTACAGTTTTCTGTCCCTAGAAAAAAATGTTTTTTTTAATCACAATATAGCAAAAGGACAATTCACTCACTGTCCTTCCAGGTCCCTGGAAACAAGGACTTGCAGAGTGAAAGAAACTGACACTGTCCCTACCTAGAGTTTTCTGTCCCTGGAATAAATGTTTTTTTCAGCACAATATAGCACAAGGACAATTAACTCACTGTCCTTACAGGTCCCTGGAAACAAGGACTTGCAGAGTGAAAGAAAAAAAATACTCTCCCTACCTACAGTTTTCTGTCCCTAGAAAAAAATGTTTTTTTTAATCACAATATAGCAAAAGGACAATTCACTCACTGTCCTTCCAGGTCCCTGGAAACAAGGACTTGCAGAGTGAAAGAAACTGACACTGTCCCTACCTAGAGTTTTCTGTCCCTAGAATAAATGTTTTTTTTAATCACAATATAGCAAAAGGACAATTCACTCACTGTCCTTCCAGGTCCCTGGAAACAAGGACTTGCAGAGTGAAAGAAACTGACACTGTCCCTACCTAGAGTTTTCTGTCCCTAGAATAAATGTTTTTTTTAATCACAATATAGCACAAGGAAAATTAACTCACTGTCCTTACAGGTCCCTGGAAACAAGGACTTGCAGAGTGAAAGAAAAAAAACACTCTCCCTACCTACAGTTTTCTGTCCCTAGAAAAAAATGTTTTTTTTAATCACAATATAGCAAAAGGACAATTCACTCACTGTCCTTCCAGGTCCCTGGAAACAAGGACTTGCAGAGTGAAAGAAACTGACACTGTCCCTACCTAGAGTTTTCTGTCCCTGGAATAAATGTTTTTTTCAGCACAATATAGCACAAGGACAATTAACTCACTGTCCTTACAGGTCCCTGGAAACAAGGACTTGCAGAGTGAAAGAAAAAAAATACTCTCCCTACCTACAGTTTTCTGTCCCTAGAAAAAAATGTTTTTTTTAATCACAATATAGCAAAAGGACAATTCACTCACTGTCCTTCCAGGTCCCTGGAAACAAGGACTTGCAGAGTGAAAGAAACTGACACTGTCCCTACCTAGAGTTTTCTGTCCCTAGAATAAATGTTTTTTTTAATCACAATATAGCAAAAGGACAATTCACTCACTGTCCTTCCAGGTCCCTGGAAACAAGGACTTGCAGAGTGAAAGAAACTGACACTGTCCCTACCTAGAGTTTTCTGTCCCTAGAATAAATGTTTTTTTTAATCACAATATAGCAAAAGGACAATTCACTCACTGTCCTTCCAGGTCCCTGGAAACAAGGACTTGCAGAGTGAAAGAAACTGACACTGTCCCTACCTAGAGTTTTCTGTCCCTAGAATAAATGTTTTTTTTAATCACAATATAGCAAAAGGACAATTCACTCACTGTCCTTCCAGGTCCCTGGAAACAAGGACTTGCAGAGTGAAAGAAACTGACACTGTCCCTACCTAGAGTTTTCTGTCCCTAGAATAAATGTTTTTTTTTAAGCACACTATAGCAGAAGCACAAAACACACTGACACTCTCCCTACCTATCCTTCTCTTTCCCTAAACTAAAGGAATCCAGGTTAAGCAAGAAAGAAATAACAGTCACTGTCCCTGCCTATGCTACTCTATCCCTGCTCCGGAACACACTACACTAGGCCGCCGTGCTGGCGGCCTTTTATAGTGTGGGGCGTGTACTAAACACCCTCAGCAATAATTGGCCACAGGCATCCTGCCTGTGGCCAATCATTGCTCTCCTCGCTGCCGGCGCTGTGATTGGCCAAGCATGCGGGGTCACAGTGCATGCTTGGCCAATCACAGCGCCTGGATGACACTGCGATGGCGTAGTGCATTGTGGGCCGTTCGCGTCACTCGAATTTGGCGCGAACGGCCCAAATCGTTCGATCTTCGTCGAACGATCGAACAGCCAATGTTCGAGTCGAACGTATGTTCGACTCGAACACGAAGCTCATCCCTAGCCAGGAGTATCCAACCAAGGTGCCCACAGCCTCTCAAACTTTCCCTCACTCCCCCTGTGTTGATATATAAATTTCTCCAGCCTTATGGTGTCACCCATCTGTGCAATCCATTCCTTCCACGTTGGGGGCACAACCGCCTTCCAATGTCTAAGGATCAGCTTGCGGGCCTGAAAGAGAGCCCTCCGTACTGCCTGTTTGGCATCATCTTCCATGGGAATATCATCCACGATCCCAAGTATGCACGGTTTCGGGTCAGTGGGTATAGTGGTCTGATACACCCTGTTAACGGTGGCTATAACCCCTGTCCAGAATAGATGAAGCTTGGGGCATCGCCATAGCAGATGAATCAGGTCCCCATGGTCCCGCGCACATCTGGGGCAGGCGGAGTCCGGCCGCATGCCCATCTTAAACAATCTATCGGGCGTATAATGTACTCTAAGGATGATGTACAGTTGTGATAGCCGTTGGGCCACATTTAAGGAACAAAGTTGCACTGCCTGGAGTGCCTCCTCCCATTGTTCATCTTCGAATGTACCCACATCCCTTTCCCACTTGCTGGACACTTTAAGAGGGAATCCCTCCAGGTAGATACTGAGAATCATGGAGTAGGTTCTAGAGATGAAGCCCTTAAACTCGGGCACTTCATCCATAGAAGAGAATATTGGTGTTCGAGAGAGAATCCACGGGGTCCCCCCTCCCTGTGCCTTTACTGCGTGTTGCAACTGCAAGTAATAAAAAAGCATTGATTGCGGGAGGTGAAATTGCTCCCTCAGTACTGAGAAGGGGATCAGCTCACCCGCTGCAAATATATGCCTCATGTGTGTGACTCCATGCCTCCTCCATCTCGCCCCACATTCCAAAGAGAGCAGCTCCTCATAGTACCCATTGTCCCATATCGGACTGTAACCAGTAAATCCTTCCACCTCCTGCAGCTGCCTAAGTTTATTCCATATTTTCTGCATTAATACATATGTGGGAAATCTTTTATTGGACCTTGCATACGCCAGAGCCTCCATACCCGCGGGTACGCTGTCAATACCAGTGGCGTAGCACATCAGGGCCCTGATGGGGTCAGATCGTACATCACCCCTCTCTACCCCCCGAACCTCCTGCATAGCCCGGGCGATATGTTGTGCCTGAGCCGCCAGGTAATAGACCCAAGGGTTAGGGAGGGCGAGGCCACCCACTGCCTTAGGTTTTTGCAACTGTTCTAGTTTCACCCTAGGGGTTTGGTCTAACCATAAGAAGGCCCTAAAAAGAGAGTTAATAATCCTGAACAGTTTTAGAGGGATGACCACAGGTGTGTTGTGTAGGATATATAGGAGCTGTGGCATGAAAACCATCTTTATGAGATTAACTCGTCCCACCAGGGACATCCTAAAACGGGACCATATTTTGACTCTATCTCTAATTCTATTTACCAGTGGGGTCAGGTTAAGTGAGATAAAATCCCTCGGTTCTGGGGAGATCTGGATGCCTAAATACTTGAATCCGGTGGACACCGGCACCTTGTGTATCGTCCTTTCCCCGCTGCCCGGATTAGAATCCAGCAGTCGAAGTGAGGACTTAGTCCAATTTATGACCAGACCCGAATAGGACCCAAACCTGCCAATCACTGCCATAGCTTCCTTCAGGGAGTCATCCGTGTCCCCCAAAAGCAGCATGGTGTCATCGGCGTATAACATGATCTTCTCCTGAATTCCCCCATAGTTAAAGCCCTGCACCCTTTGGTTAGTTCTAATCAGGGCCGCTAAGGGCTCAATGGCAATGGCGAACAGGAGTGGGACAGCGGGCACCCCTGACGGGTGCCCCTGTGCAGGGTAAAAGGTTCAGAAACGTGTCCCGCCTCTCTAATGACCGCCCTGGGCGAGCAATACAGCAGCTTCACCCATGACAGAAACCTTTCGCCAAAGCCAAATTTGCCCATGACAGCCCAGAGGTACCCCCATTCTATGCTGTCAAATGCCTTATGAGCATCTAGCGACAGCAGGGCCCTATTCCCCATGGTTTCCGACTGCGTCTGGATGTTCAAGTAGAGTCTACGGAGGTTTATGGCCATGGATTTTTGGGGCATGAAGCCTGACTGGTCCGAGTGGATAATAGAGGAGATGACCCTGTTGAGCCGCAGGGCCAGAACCTTCGCTAAAAGTTTAATGTCGCTCTGTAAGAGCGATATCGGTCTGTAGGAGCCCGGGTCCAGCGGATCCTTACCCGGTTTTAAAAGAAGCACAATATTGGCTCTAGTCATAGAGTCGGGCAGGCACTGGTTTTTTCTGGCAAAGTTAAGGACCTCCAGCAGACGCGGCAAGATAACTCCCCCGTATTGTTTGAAAACTTCCATAGGAAGACCATCATCCCCTGGGGCCTTTGAATTAGGGAATAGACCAAGAGCCACCTGCAATTCCCCAAGTTTAAGTGGGGAATCCAGGAAAGCCCGCTGCAAAGTTGATAGACCAGGTAACTCAATTCCCTGCAGGTATTCCTGTAAATCTGTGGTTGAATAAGTTGCCTGGGACCTATACAAGTCAGAGTAGAATTCTACCAGTTCATGCATAATACGTGTAGGAGTGTTCACCAGTCTCCCTCCCTTAGTGCACAGTGCACCGATAGTTGGAGACGTCTGGGAATCCTTCACTATTTTGGCCAGCAAACGGCCCGTCTGCTCACCCTCCTCGTAGAAAGCTTGCCTGTTGAAAAATCTTTTCCTGTCAGCGGCCTCCCTAGTAATCCTATCCACTGCCTCTTGTGCAGCCAGCCAGGCCTCACGAGCAGCATCAGAGGGGTCTGCGATAAATTCTGCCTCTAGCCTGCTCACCAACTGTTCGGTTTGTTCTCTAATAGCATGCGTTTTAGTTTTGATACCCGTTACCTCCGTAATCAAGAGTCCCCTGAGAAACGCTTTAAACGTCTCCCAGGTCAACCCCAGGTCTGAGTGATCCTCGTGACGCCGCCAAAACCCAGAGATCTCAGCCGCCACCCGTTCATGGGAAGGGAATAAGTTAAGCCAGAAGGCGTTAAGCTTCCACGGAGCCCTAGGCAGATCCGTGGCAGGCCTAGCAATCAGAGAAACCAGTAATGGAGAATGATCCGAAACCCCCCTCACCAGGTACCTAAGGTCCTCCAGCAGGTGTATCGTTTGGGGTGTGCACAGACACAGATCAATCCTGGAAAGGGAGAGGTGAGTTTTGGAAAAACAGGAGAACAACTTTTGCTGTGGGTTACGGCAGCGCCACGGGTGAGTCCAACCTACCTCCTCCGCAAATTTCCGCAGTGCTGTTCGAGCTCTGTTGCGGAAAGCCACCGGAGGCGGATGCCTGTCCAAGATGGGATCCATACAACAGTTGAAGTCACCCACCATTATAAAAGGAACATCAGGGTGACCCAACTGAAACATCAGCAATACCCTCAGCACCTCAGAGTGAAACGGTGGGGGCACATACACCGCTGCAAGTATACATTTCAGGTGATAAATTTTGCAAAATAAAATCACATAGCGCCCTTCATCATCTATCAATTTGTCCAGCAGTTGAAAATCTAGGGCATGATGTACCATCACACTCACCCCCCTCGAATAGGAGGTATGAGTGGAATGGTACGCCCATCCCACCCAGGAAAAACCCAGGCAAGAGACTGTGTCCGGCATAAGGTGAGTTTCCTGCAGAGCGTAAATGGCGGGGGAATATTTCTTCAAAATAGTGGTGACCATGGTGCGTTTCAGAGGGCTCTGGACTCCTCTAATATTCCAGGAGAGCAAAGGGACAGTACTCATTACCACTAACTCTGGTAGATATAGTAGGGCAAGGCAACATGTGTACCCCAGGCGCCATAGGGTGTGCAGCAGGCCAATGCGCCAAGTGTAACAAAAACAGAGTACCTGACTCCCGTGCAACGTAAATCATGATGGCATGGATGCAAAATCATCTCGCAGCAAAGTCCTTCCTGTGAGAACGTTGAAACCTTCTGGAGCTGTCGCTGTGGTAATAATAAAACAAAACAAGCAGAGCAAAAAAAGTTGTAAAACAGCTATTCAAGGCACCCCGATTTCCATCTAGGGGTCGGCAGAGCCCCCAATATGAGGGAGATCCCTCAAAACTGCAGGATAAACGGTGGGGGTTGTAGAGACAAGAAAATAAACAGGAAAAAATAGAAACAAGGAAAAACTTTGGGTCCGTCATAACCACTCGACCCCAAACTCCAAGAACCACTTGGGTAAACTTTTGGAAGGGCAAAACCAAAAAGTCTCTGAACCTCTTTCTGGGTTAAATTCACTTGCTCACAACACTGGTAGGACTACAGTAAGGTGTGGCTTCCCAG
The DNA here is from genome assembly GCA_029206835.1 of Rana muscosa. NCBI lineage: Eukaryota > Metazoa > Chordata > Amphibia > Anura > Ranidae > Rana > Rana muscosa. The sequence goes on along the minus strand of CM055118.1, from coordinate 690,482,532 downwards.
CCGAACGTGGTCAAACTGTCTGGTATGATTCCGGAGTCTTCATATATTGTAGATCAATCCCCCTCAGCTGCACCTCTACCCGCCTGTCGGACAGTATGTTCGTTGGCGTCCAACCATGAGGATGCATCAGTAGCTGACTCAAAAAAATGAGACTGACCGCCTGCTGTAATCCGGAGTTTAGCCGGGAACAGCATAGCGTAGGTGGCATGTAGTTGTTGCAATCTTTTCTTGACATCAGTGAATCTAGCTCTGCGTTTCTGTATCTCCGCCGAGTAGTCCGGGTAAAATGAGATGCGGGCCCCATTAAATTGCACATTGCGTCGCTCCCTTGCCTGTCGGAGCACAATTTCCTTGTCCTTATAATTAAGAAGCCTTGCTATCATGGTGCGTGGCGGGTTCCCTGGCGGGAGAGGCCTGGGTGGTACTCTATGCGCCCGTTCCACAGAATACAGTGAGGTAAACACTTCCTTCCCAAACATCTGCAGAAGCCATTGCTCAACAAATTCAGTGGGGTCCCTCCCCTCCGTCTTCTCTGGAAGCCCCACTATCCTAATGTTGTTGCGCCTTAAACAATTCTCGATGTCGTCAGACTTGAGTTCGTTCGCTCTGGCAATCCTGGCTGTGATTTGTGTGTCCCGGAGGAGGGGTGTCAGCTTGTCCTCCAGCTCACTTATGCGGCCTTCTGCAGCTGTAGTGCGCTCCCTAGTCTTCTGTAAATCATGCCTGATAAACCCCAGTTCCTCTTTTAGGCCTCCAAACTGGTCCTGTAGGGTATGCACTGAGGCTATGCACTTGTGCACCGCTCGTAGGATATCAGCTAGGGAAGGTTGAGCAGTATCATCACCCTCTTCCTCCTCCTCTACCTCTGACAGGCTCTGACTAGGTGAAGCTGCAGGGCCCTGCGTTTCTGCCTCATCCTCAGCCTGCGTGTGGAAGGCTGCAGGAGTTGCCATCATATCCTCCCCGCTCCCCTGTGCCTCTAGGCCCGCTAATTTCTGGGCGTAGTACCGCATATCCTTTGGGGGGTCTTTCCCTGTCCCCCGAGGGGTTTTAGGAGGCTTGCCCACATCCTTCCCTTTCTCCGTACCTCGTGCGCGCTGTGATAGAGGTGCCGCGGCGCCATGTTGGATTTCCGGCGCTCCGGTCTCCATCTGTTTGCGGGTCAGCATGGCTCCTGCAATCGCCGCGGATGCCTCCAGGGATGTCCACAAGTGTGTCCGGGTCAGATCCGATCCGATTCCGAGTGTAATATCTGGCTGGGAAGAGGATCGTTGGAGGATCAGTGCGGGAGCTCCGTGATGCACGTCCTCTCACATGCCACTCTCGGCCACGCCCCAGCCTATGGAGATTTTTAAGTACCCAAGTTTGGCACCATTCCATGAGTGTGCGCAAATTGAAAGCGTGACATGTTAGGTATCTTTTTACTCGGCGTAACATAAGCTTTCATACTTTACAAAACAATTGGGCTAACTTTACTGTTTTGTTATTTTTTTAATTCATTAAACCATTTTTTTCCCAAAAAAAGGCGTTTGAAAACGTATTGCGCAAATACCGTGCAAGATAAAAAGTTGCAATGACCGTCATTTTATTCCCTAGGGTGTCTGCTAAAAAAAACATATTTAATGTTTGGGGGTTCTGAGTAATTTTCTAGCAAAAGAATGATGATTTGTACATGTAGGACAGAAGTGCCAGAATAGGCCCGGTATGGGAGTGGTATAAAAAGCCCTGTATGGAAAGGGTTAAAGTGAAACAATAAAAATGAAATATTCCTTTAAATATCGTGCCAGGGGGTGTCCTTAGTATGTATGTAAAGTAGTGCATTTTTCCCGTTTTTAGAACAATACCACAGCAAAATGCCATTTCTAAAGGAAAAAAAGTAATTTAAAACTGCTCGCGGCTGTAATGAATTGTCAAATCCCGACAATACAGATAACAATCTTTAAAGAAAATGTCATGGGCTCCTCTCCCAGTCTATTACTAGGTCCTTTGGGTCTGGTATGAATACTAAGGGAAACCCTGCACCAAAATTTTAAAAAACCATGCGCGGGGGTACCCCCCAAAATCCATACCAGGCCCTTCAGGTCTGGTATGGATATTAAGGGAAACCCTGCGCCAAAATAAAAAAAATGGTGTAGGGGTCCCCCAAAATCTATACCAGACCCTTATCTGAGCACGCAACCTGGCAGGCCGCAGGAAAGGGGGGGACAAGAGAGCGCCCCCCTCCTAAAACTACCAGGCCACATGCCCTCCCCGCATCATCCTTACAAAAAATTTTATATTTAGATTTTTAGCTTTATTTGGAGCACATTTGCTGGTGCATTATGGTACTTCCTATGTGTGTACTCTTGTCAATTTTAGTGTGCATCCTGACACCATGATGTAACTTGTTGTGATGCTTTCATGTCAAGGAAGTTTAATTTGGCCTCCCTCTTTACCTCTTGTGAAATTCAGGGTTCCATAGGTAGATAGTTACATAGTTAATCTGTTTGAAAAAAGACACTAGATTGGGGAAAACTTTTGGGACCTGTAAGTAAATTTATTTCCTAAAGGGTGATCTTTTAGGGCTTCCTATATAGTGGGCTCCACTATCGTACACTGTCATGTATGTTTGATTGTGTTGTTCCATGTATTTTCTCTGCTTATCTACAGACTGGTGGGATCCATGCTTATACCTGGAAACAGGAGAACAGTACTTAAACTTGTATGTGGTTTTATGATGAATTTAAGGTTCAGTACATATGCATTTTTTCTAAAATTAGGTATTTTTTCCAGTAGTGATCGACTCTGTAATATTGTGCAATGTACTTTAAGAGAAATACAATGGAATAACTATATGTTTATGTTTTTCCCCAGGGGTATGTTTTAAGGTGCAAAAACACACTTAACAGAGGTTACTCTGCTCCAGAAAATGTGTTGGTTAAACAATCACATGTGTATGATTTGAACATGTATTTTGGATGAACAATCATGTGGACAAAATTTGATTACATGCTTTAAAAGGCATTCCTTCATGTAAGATAATGTAATATACATACAGTACAGTTAAACACATTATTTTTTTTTACAATGATGCTGGTGTAATCAATGTTTTTAGAGGTAGGCCGCCCGTACACGGAGTAAATTTCTTTCCTGCAACCACATGTTGCAGGAAAGAAATTTGCTTGATTCCCCCATCAACACAGACAGTGTTAATCCCTCCTACCAGGCCATTGTCTTCTCCCGGTGGAGGAAACCATCTCCGCTGGGAAAAGACAGTGATTATTGCTAGCGGCTATAGCATCTGCTAGCCTTAATCGCAGGTAAAACCCAGCATGCTGGTTGTACCCAAGTTGATCAATCAATCAACTTAGTACATTCAGCCTGCCCATACACGGTTCGAATCTCGGTCAATAGTGCATGCAGTTAAAGGCACAAGATAGGTCAGCACATACTTTATTTTATTTTGAGAACATTTTTTTTCTTTATAGCTGTGCCAATGAGCTTCTCACCAAGGGAAATATGCCAAAAATGAAGGGATAGAGTAAGGCTGTTGGGAGAAAAAAATTAAACAAATTCAATTAAATTTAAAAATCGAATTTAAAACTGCTTACGGCTGTAATGTATTGTCGGATCCCGGCAATATAGATAAAAATCATTGAAAAAAACGGCATGGGGACCCGGGTCCTGCCCCAGGGGACATGTATCAATGCAAAAAAAAGTGTTAAAACTGCATTTTTTTCAGGAGCAATGATTTTAATAATGCTTTAAGTGTAACAATAAAAATGAAATATTCTTTAAATATCGTGCCTGGGGGTTTCCTTAGTATGCATATAAAGTAGCGTATCTTTCCCGTGTTTAGAACAATACCACAGCAAAATGCCATTTCTAAAGGAAAAAATCTACCGTATTTATCGGCATATAACACGCACAGGCATATAGCACGCACCCTAACTTTAAGAGGGAAGTTTCAGGAAAAAAAACTTTCAACAGCCCCCTGGGTATAACACGCAGGCACAGTTTACCCTCTATTTTCAGGGTAAAAAAGTGAGTGTTATACGCCAATGTATACAGTAATTTAAAACTGCTCGCGGCTGTAATGTATTGTCGGATCCTGGCAATATAGATAAAAATCATTGAAAAAAATGGCACGGGGACCCGGGTCCTGTGCCAGGGGAGATGTATCAATGCAAAAAAAAGTTTTAAAACTGCATTATTTTCAGGATCAGTGATTTTAATAATGCTTAAAGTGGATGTAAACCCACTCTCATCAATTCTAAACTACTGCCATAGGGGTGAACTATAAGGATATACATGCCTCCTGCATGTATCCTTACCTGTCAAATGTCTCCCCCTTTCTCTGTTTGAAGCTCCCCAAAACTTCATATTCAGTGGGCGATTCTGTTATTTGCCGCTCGGTGGGCAGAGTCGTGACGCTAGCAGACCCTCCGCCCACCTCTACACTCCCCTTGGCCAGAGCATGCAGGAGAGGCAGAGCGCGCTCACGGCCCCCTGTCACTTCTGTACACACAACAATGTCCAGTGACACTCAGGGATGATCGGTGCAGCAGGGGACAGCTGTGAGCACTGATCCCCCCCCTGCATGGCTTGTCATCAGCTGCTTCTCCTTCTCCCTCCCGCGGCTTTCACCTGAAAAGCATGCAGGGGATTGGTGCTCACAGCTGTCCCCCACTGCACCGATCATCCCAGAGTGTCCTCAGTGTCTGCCTCCTCCAGCACCCATGTGCTCCTCCACCCCCTCCCTTTCTTCATCTCTGGCCCCCTCCATATCCTCCTCATCCCCCCGCTGTGTCTTCCCCCTCCGCCCCCCCTCGTCCCCCGCAGATGCCGGCTTCACTCTCCTCTCCCACGGGGGGAGGAGGGAGGTCGCGCGGGGGGGGGGACCTGTCAGGATGGAGAGCGGAGACAGGGGCCAGTTTCTTTTCTGCATGGGACACAGAGCGTTTGTTACCGATCGCTCTGTGTCCTGTGATAACAGCAGAGTAACCTGTGTGTTACTATGCTCAGTTTATGAATGGAGGAGCCGCTGTCTTCTCTCCATTCATCTTCTGTGCAGAGAAAAGGACTGAGGAATCTGTGTCCTCTGTCCCTTTCTCTGTCTCAAAGGGGAGATGTCAGGGGTCTCGGATTAGACCCCTGACATGTCACCAAAGCCCCCAACAGGGCTGATAAAAAAAGATATAAGAATAAAATTGTAAAAAAAAAAAAAAGATAAAAAAATGAAAGTGAAAATAAAAAAAAGGCTGACACCACAACTGCCCCCCCATACCGACACGGTGCAGAGCCCCAAGACCACTGACACCGAGCACTACCCAACTGACACCGAGCACTACCCAACTGACACCGACCACTACCCCACTGACACCGACCACTACCCCACTGACACCGACCACTGACATCGACCACTATCCCACTGACACTGACCACTACCCCACTGACACCGTCCACTGACACTGACCACTACCCCACTGACACCGTCCACTGACACCGACCACCGACCTGCTGGCACCGTCCACTAACACCGACCACTGACCTACTGTCACCATCCACTGACACCGACCACTACCCCACTGACACCAACCACTGACACTGACCACTACCCTACTGACACCGTCCACTGCTCTACCGACACCGTCCACTGCTCTACTGACACCGTCCACTGCTCTACTGACACCGTCCACTGCTTTACTGACACTGTCCACTGCTCTACTGACACCATCCACTGCTCTACTAACACCGTCCAGTGCTCTACTGACACGCACAGGACCCTTTTTTTGGTCCGCACCAGAATCGGATCGCATGGGTGTTCACACCTATGCCATAGTTGCCAACAGTCCTGGATTTCCCGTGACATTCACGGATTTAGGACCCTTGTCCCGGATTGTTTTTGTCCCAATTTTTTTCCGGGACTTTTTTTTAATGTCCCAGGGAATTCGGGAGTGTTAGGAAAAAACGGCAGTGGCGGCTACACCAAAATGGCCTCCGCCGCCGCCACTGTGTCGTCCTCTTGTGTTCAGTGCAGAGGAGAGGGGCAGCCAATTGGCTTCTCTCTTTTGGCGGCCCCTCCCCGCTATACTGAACATGTGGATCTGGGATGCGCGGATCTTCCTCCACCCGCCGCCGCCTATGGGTCCCCGAGGTATGATGGGGAAAGGAATTGCAGCGGGGGGCTCTGATGAAGGACAAAGTGTGGAGGGGCTCTGATGGAGAACACAGCCACTGGGGACACTGATGGAAGGATCGGGGCTCTGATGGGGACACTGATGTAAGGACCGGGCTCTGATGGTGACACTGATGTAATGTAAGGATCGAGCTCTGCTGGGGACACTAATGTTAGGACCGGGCTCTGCTGGGGACACCTATTGTAAGGAGGGTCTTTGCTGGGGGCACCTATTGTAAGGAGGGTCTCTGCTGGGGGCACCTATAGTAAGGAGGGACTCTGCTGGGGGCACCTATTGTAAGGAGGGACTCTGCTGGGGGCACCTATTGTAAGGAGGGACTCTTCTGGGGGCACCTATTGTAAGGAGGGACTCTGCTGGGGGCACCTATTGTAAGGAGGGACTCTGCTGGGGTTATCTATTTTAAGGAAGGACTCTGCTTAAGGCACTTATTTTAAGGAGGGACTCAGCTGGGGGCACCTATTGTAAGGATGGACTCTGCTGGGGGCACCTATTGTAAGGAGGGACTCTGCTGGGGGCACCTATTGTAAGGAGGGACTCTGCTGGGGGCACCTATTGTAAGGACGGACTCCGCTGGGGGCACCTATTGTAAGGAGGGACTCCGCTGGGGGCACCTATTGTAAGGACGGACTCCGCTGGGAGCACCTGATGGCATCTGGTGGCAGGCGACGTAGCAGGTGACACGCTCAGGGGTCCCACTGATTCTGCATTATGGTGAGTTGAATGATTTCATTTTATTTTACAATGTAATAATAGAAATAATGCGCTTCAATCACCCTGACACCATAACAACTATGGTGCCGGGATGATTGAAGTGCCAACAACAGGTGTTTTGGAGTATCTTTATCTGTCGATTTTGTTAAACTTTCTGGAATACACATATTTCTATTGTGGTGTAGGATCTTCCTTCCTTCCTCTCGGACTCTAACCACACCCCTTCTAAACCATGCCCATCTAAGCCACGCCCACCATCACACGTAAACCCCGCCCATTTTCCGTGTTAGGGTGTGACACGCCCACAAATGAATGGCCCACCCCCTAATTATAGCAAGGCTCCGCCTACATGCAAAAAAAGTGTCCCGGATTTTTTTTTGCAATGTTGGCAACTATGCTATACGATCCAATTCATGTCCGAACTGTCAGTTTGCAGTGTGATATGCAAGCTGAAATGGGGGTGCTGTTAACATTGTATGACACTCCCCAGCAGTTCGCATATGGCAGTGTGAACTGCCGTGCGAGTCGGGAGCGATGTGGGAACCCGCAGTGGATTCGCAGGGTTCCCGAATCGTACCAGTGTGAACCGAGTCTTGGTGGGAACAGTCAGGTGACATTTGTAGGCTGTATGCTTTGAGGCTCGGTTCACACTGGTGCGATGCGGTAACCCTGCAAATCCACTACGGGTTCCCACATCACACCCGACTCACACGAAAGTTCACACTGCCATATGCGAACTGCTGGAGAGTGTCAATACAATGGTAATGACACCCCCATTTCAGCTCACATATGGCTGAAATCGCACTGCACGGACATCGCATGTGATTTGCACTGCGGTGCGAATCACATGCAATCTCGCACAACGCACCAGTGTGAGCTGGCCCTAAGCTCATTCAGCCTTACTGGATGTAAGTATAAAAAGTGAGAAATCCACCCCTCCCCACATAACACATCCTGGTGATGGAAAGGAATGTTGCAAATGTGATTAGGTGACATCACACACACACCACACTGCAATATAATAATAATCAGATCACTGGACTTCTCCTCTGCCCAGCTCTGACTAAATACATCTCCCCTAAATCACTTGTCTGTGTATATTCTGCTGGCTGTTCTGTGTTTTCACTGCATCATACATTTCATAATCAGACCCCATGATGAGAAACATCCAGTCAAAACACAGTAAAGGCAGCCAATCCTGGGAGAGCTGGAGGGGAGGGGGATGTGAATTGTGAACGTTTTACACAGGATGTGCCCATGTAAACCCGTAAAAAAAAAAAATTCGGGTTTACATCCACTTTAAAGTGAAACAATAAAAATGAAATATTCCTTTAAATATCGTGCCAGGGGGGTGTCCTTAGTATGCCTGTAAAGTAGCAAATTTTTCCCATGTTTAGAACAATACCACAGCAAAATGCCATTTCTAAAGGAAAAAAAGCAATTTAAAACTGCTCACTGCTGTAATGAATTGTCGGATCCCGGCAATACAGATAAAAATCTTTGAAAAAAACGTCATGGGCTCCTCCCCCAGTCCATTACTAGGCCCTTCAGGTCTGGTATGCATTTTAAGGGGAACCCTGTGCCAAAAAAATGGCGTAGGGGTCCCCCCAAAATCTATACCAGACCCTTATCCAAGCACACAACCTGGCAGGCCGCAGGAAAAGGGGGGACAAGAGAGCGCCCCCCTCCTAAAACCGTACCAGGCCACATGCCGCATCATCCTTACCAAAAATTTTATATTTTAATTTTTAGCTTTATTTGGAGCACATTTGCTGGTGCATTATGGTACTTCCTGTGTGTACCCTTGTCAATTTTAGTGTGCATCCTGACACCATGGTGTAACTTTGTCATGATTCTTTCCTGCCTTTACCTGACATTCAGGTTTACATAATTAGATAGTTACATAGTTAATCTGTTTAAAAGAAGACACTAGGTTGGGGATTTGTTTTCAACCACATAACATAGTTGATTGTGGGCAACTTTTGGGACCAAAACCAATGATATGTCCACATGTTGTCTGATAACTTCTATGATTGATGGGGCATCATCCTTACCAGAAATGTTATGTTTGATTTTTAGCTTTATTTGGAGCACATTTGCTGGTGCATTATGGTACTTCCTGTGTGTGTACCCTTGTCAATTTTAGTGTGCATCCTGACTAGGGCTTCTTATTAGTGATGAGCCGAACACCCCCGGGTTCGGTTCGCACCAGAACCCGCGAACGGACCGAAAGTTCGTACGAACAATAGAACCCTATTAAATACAATGGATGCGAACGTTCGAATTCTAAAGTGCTAATTATAACAACTATTATGCATGTTATTGTCCTAAAAAGGGTTTGGGAACCCGGGTTCTGCACCAGGGGACATGTATCAATGCAAAAAGAAGTTTTAAAAACGGTCGTTTTTCAGGAGCAGTCATTTTAATGATGCATAAAGTGAAAAAAAAAAAGTCAAATATTCCTTTAAATATCGTACCTGGGGGGTGTCTAAAGTATGCCTGTGAAGTGCCACGTGTTTCCCGTGTTTAGAACTGTCCCTGCACAAAATGACACTTCTAAAGGAAAAAAAAGCCATTTAAAACTGCTTGCGGCTTTAATGTAATGTCTGGTCCCGGTAATATGGATGAAATTCTTTAAGAAAAATGGCATAGCTACCCCATGACCCCCCCCCCTACCCCAGCCCATTACCAGCCCCTTTGGGTCTTGTATGGATATTAAGGGGAACCCCGCACATAAAATAAAAAAGGCCCTATATACTCTGAACAGCCGTATACAGGCGGTGCATACAAGACAGGGACTGTAGGTTTGTTCTTATGTAGAATCTGTTTGTAATTTTGAACAGGTACATTGTTGAAGTGTAGCTCCAGCCCAAAAATCTATTTTTAAACTTTTTGGAAAACATAGGTAAGGGTTATCACCCCTGTAACATTTGTTTTGCTGTCTGTGCCCCTGTTCAGAACATTTCACCTCACTTTCCGTCCCAATGACAACTGTTTTTGAAATGTGGTGTTTTTCTTGAAACAAGGATTGCTGATAAAGCATCAGTACAGAGGAGACACCTTTCTCCCATATTTATTCTTACAGGAGAGAATTTTCCTTCCTAGTGGTAGATTTCCTCTCACTTCCTGTTGTCTTCTTGCGTTTGCAAGTAGGAGTCGTTTGTAAGTTGGATGTTTGAAAGTAGGGACCTGCCGTATATACTCTGCAGAAATAGGCCCCTTAGTTGTTGGTGTTGGCACAACACTGTAAGCACTCACAGTTACTCTTGGTTGGTGCTGGAACGCCCTGCTGTCAACTATTATATCAGGAATTTTAATTACATATAATTGTTGAACAGTGGTAGTAAAAATTGGGCCTTTGATGGTGGTGCTGGTGCCACAACACTGTAAGCCCTGACAGTTACTCTTGGTGGGTGCAGCAATGGGCCCTGCTGTGAATTATTAGATCAAGAATTGTAATTGCATGCCCCTGTTGAACAGGGGCTGAAAAATTGGGCCTTTCGTGGTGGTGGTGGTGGTGGTGGTGTTGCCACAACACTGTAAGCCCTCAGAGTTACTCTTGGTGGGTGCAGGAATGGGCCCTGCTGTGAATTATTAGATCAAGAATTGTAATTACATGCCCCTTTTGAACAGGGGCTGAAAAATTGGGCCTTTCGTGGTGGTGGTGGTGGTGGCGTTGCCACAACACTGTAAGCCCTCAGAGTTACTCTTGGTGGGTGCAGCAATGGGCCCTGCTGTGAATTATTAGATCAAGAATTGTAATTACATGCCCCTTTTGAACAGGGGCTGAAAAATTGGGCCTTTCGTGGTGGTGGTGGTGGTGGCGTTGCCACAACACTGTAAGCCCTCAGAGTTACTCTTGGTGGGTGCAGCAATGGGCCCTGCTGTGAATTATTAGATCAAGAATTGTAATTACATGCCCCTTTTGAACAGGGGCTGAAAAATTGGGCCTTTCGTGGTGGTGGTGGTGGTGGCGTTGCCACAACACTGTAAGCCCTCAGAGTTACTCTTGGTGGGTGCAGCAATGGGCCCTGCTGTGAATTATTAGATCAAGAATTGTAATTACATGCCCCTTTTGAACAGGGGCTGAAAAATTGGGCCTTTCGTGGTGGTGGTGGCGTTGCCACAACACTGTAAGCCCTCAGAGTTACTCTTGGTGGGTGCAGCAATGGGCCCTGCTGTGAATTATTAGATCAAGAATTGTAATTACATGCCCCTTTTGAACAGGGGCTGAAAAATTGGGCCTTTCGTGGTGGTGGTGGTGGTGGTGGTGGTGGCGTTGCCACAACACTGTAAGCCCTCAGAGTTACTCTTGGTGGGTGCAGCAATGGGCCCTGCTGTGAATTATTAGATCAAGAATTGTAATTACATGCCCCTTTTGAACAGGGGCTGAAAAATTGGGCCTTTCGTGGTGGTGGTGGCGTTGCCACAACACTGTAAGCCCTCAGAGTTACTCTTGGTGGGTGCAGGAATGGGCCCTGCTGTGAATTATTAGATCAAGAATTGTAATTACATGCCCCTTTTGAACAGGGGCTGAAAAATTGGGCCTTTCGTGGTGGTGGTGGTGGTGGCGTTGCCACAACACTGTAAGCCCTCAGAGTTACTCTTGGTGGGTGCAGCAATGGGCCCTGCTGTGAATTATTAGATCAAGAATTGTAATTGCATGCCCCTGTTGAACAGGGGCTGAAAAATTGGGCCTTAGGCACTGGTGGCACAACACTACAACCCCTCACAGATACTGTACTTGGAGCACAGCAATGAGCCCTGTTGCAAAGTATTGCTTCAAAAATTGTAATGACACGCCCCTGTTAAACAGGGGCTGACAAATTGGGCCTTAGGCACTGGTGCCACAACACTCCAACCCCTCACAGATACTGTACTTGGAGCACAGCAATGAGCCCTATGGCAAATTATTGCTAAAAAAATTGTAATTACACGCCCCTGTAAAACAGGGGCTGAAAAATTGGGCCTTAGCCACTGGTGGCGGCACCCATAAACAAAAATGATCTTCCAAGCTATCATCATCAATCGTATCATTGAGGACTTGGAGGAGGAGGATAGCCAGTCAACATAACAGCACAGGCACTCAGCATCAGCATCAGTCTTGAAGGGATGTGACATGTTAAAATCAATTAGTCTGTTATATCAGCATCAGGTGTGTGGTAGCTGGTGGTGATCCAAGACTGGTTCATCTTGATGAAAGTCAGTCGATCAACCGAGTCGGTGGACAGGCGCACCCTGTGATCCGTGACAAATCCTCCAGCAGCACTGAATGTGCGTTCCGAAAGAACGCTGGATGCAGGACAGGCCAGCAGCTCAATTGCATACTGTGCAAGCTCTGGCCAGTGATCCATCCTCAAGACCCAGTAAGCCAGAGGATTTTCGGTGGGGAAGGTGTCCAAGTCTGACCTTGCCCCTAGATATTCCTGCACCATGTTTATCAGACGCTGGCGATGGTTGCTGGAACCGATCATACTTTGGGGCTGCGGACTAAAGAATTGTCTGAACGCATCGGTCAGACGGCCACCTTCCCCACCGCTCCTTCTTTGACTGGCCGAAGCCTCAGCAACTCGTTGTCCAGGACCAGGAGTTTGTAACCTCCCAGTCTCTGGGAACGCGTTGCACAGACCTTTCTGCAAGGCCTCCCGGAGTTGTCTCATCCTCTGCTCCCTCTGCGACGGTAACATAAGGTCCGCAACCTTACCCTTGTACCGTGGATCAAGGAGAGTGGCCAGCCAGTAATGGTCCCTCTCCTTGATCCGAAGAATACGAGGATCCTTCCGCAGACTTTGCAGGATCAGGGAGGCCATGCAGCGTAGGTTTGCTGAGGCATTCGCTCCGGAGTCCTCTGGGTCACTAAGGACGACATGATCCGCAGCCACCTCCTCCCAGCCACGTACAAGTCCACTGGTTTCTTGGGACTGTAAATCATCCCTAAAAGACTGCTGCTGATGATGCTGAGTGCCAGCCTCCACCTCCATGCTGACACAATCCTCCTCCTCCTCCTCCTCCTCCTCCTCTTCCTGTGCGATGGGTGGGACAGAAGGAACACTGTCTGGGTAAAGGGGGCCTTGAGAGGCAAGGAAGTCCTCCTCTTCCTGCCTCTGTTCTGCCTCAAGTGCCCTGTCCATTATTCCACGCAGCGTGTGCTCCAACAGGTGGACAAGAGGTACAGTGTCACTGATGCATGCACTGTCACTGCTCACCATCCTCGTGGCCTCCTCAAATGGTGCCAGGACAGTGCATGCATCCCTGATCATGCCCCACTGGCGTGGAGAAAAAAAACCAAGGTCCCCTGACCCTGTCCTGGTGCCATAGTCGCACAGGTACTCATTAATGGCCCTCTGCTGCGTGTGCAGCCGCTGCAGCATGGCCAACGTTGAGTTCCACCTGATGGGCATGTCACATATAAGGCGGTTCTTGGGCAGGTTCAACTCCTTTTGCAGCTCAGCCAGGCGAGCACTGGCATTATAAGATCTGCGGAAATGCACACAGACTTTCCTGGCCTGCCTCAGGATATCCTGTAAGCCCGGGTACCTGCCCAAGAACCGCTGCACCACCAGGTTAAGGACGTGAGCCACACAGGGCACATGGGTCAGTTGTCCCTGTCGGAGGGCGGAGAGGAGGTTGGTGCCATTGTCGCAAACCACCATTCCTGGCTTAAGCTGGCGTGGCGTCAACCACCTCTCGGCCTGGCCCTGCAGAGCAGACAGGACCTCTGCCCCAGTGTGGCTTCTGTCGCCCAAACACACCAGCGCAAGCACGGCATGGCATCTTTTTGCCTGCGTACTTGAGTAGCCCCGTGAACGGCTACGGAGCACCGCTGGTTCATAGGACAAACCACAGGAAGAGGCTATGGAGGAAGAAGAAGAGGAGGGGGTGGAGGAGAGAGGTGTGTCACAACCAGTAGTAGCATTTTGGAGGCGTGGCGGTGGAACAACCTCCAACACTACTGCACCTTGTCCTGCATCCTTCCCAGCTGCCAAAAGAGTGACCCAATGGGCCGTGAAAGAAAGGTAACGTCCCTGTCCATGCCTGCTGGACCATGAGTCAGCGGTAATATGCACCTTACCGCTGACCGCCCTGTCCAGCGAGGCCAAGACATTGCCTTCCACATGCCGGTAGAGAGCCGGAATAGCCTTCCGTGAGAAAAAGTGGCGTTTGGGAACCTGCCACTGAGGAACCGCACATTGCACAAACTCACGGAAGGGGGCCGAGTCTACCAACTGAAAAGGCAGCAGTTGAAGCGCTAGCAATTTAGCCAAGCTAGCATTCAACCGCTGGGCATGTGGATGGCTGGGAGTGAACTTCTTTCGACGGTCCAGCAGCTGGGGCAGGGAAATTTGCCTGCTAGAATCGGACGTCGGTGTACTGCTAGCAGAGTGGCCGCAAGTACTTGGCTGTGACACACCTAATTCTACACCTTCATTCCTCTCAGTGCATGTTTCAGAGAGGACTGAAGTTATAGTGGGGTTGGAGATCCCAGCTGATGCGGTGCAAGGAGAGGTCCGCTTTGTTCTTTGGTGTGGGTCTTTGAGGTAGGCTTGCCAACGAGCTGCATGGCAGGTCAACATATGTCTGGTCAGGCATGTGGTACCCAAGCGGCTGATGTTTTGGCCACGCGATATACGCTTGAGACATATGTTGCAAACAGCAGCTGTGCGATCTGATGCACTAGCCTCAAAAAAGGCCCACACCAAGGAACTTTTTGAATGACGGGCAGAGGCAGCGCCCTGCACAGGCGGAGCTCTGCGGTGTGATTCCGTCGGTGTACTGCCCTTACGCTGGCCACCAAAGGGCATCCTGCCTCGTTGGAGATGTGCCTCCTCCTCATCCTCCTCCTCCTCCTCTCTACTATTAGGCACCCACGTGGAGTCAGTGACCTCATCATCCCCTCCCTCCTCATCACTGGAGCCAATCTGGCAGTATGCTGCAGCTGCTGGAACATGACTGCCAGATTGGTGTCCTTCTTGAGCATCCCCTCTGTCTGCTCTCACGCTACTGCCTTCCTGTAGCTGGGTTTCATCATCATCCCCTTCGAAACGCTGGGCATCCTCCTGGAGCATGTACCCAACACTGTGCTCAAACAGTTCGGGGGACTCCTCAGGAGGAGGACATGGTGGGTCTAGGGAAGGAGTGACTGATGATGAGTCTGACATTGATACCAGGGAAGAGGACGCTTTGGCAGCTGCTTTGCCAGTACCCTGAGCCTGGGTGAGAGAGGATGAGGAGGAGGAGGAGGGCTTGGTCATCCACTCTACCAAGTCTTCGGCATGATGTGGCTCAACATGTCCAGCTGCCGAAAAGAAGGACAAGCGTGTCCCATGGCCATGTGCTGATGACAATGCACCGCGTCCACGACCAGCACTGTTGCCCCCAGACACAGAGCCTGCTTGCCCTCTTTTATTGCCTCCTGACTGTCTGCCTCTCCTTGTTTGCCTTCCAGACATTCTAATAGATGGCCTGCAGGGAGATGGGAAAAAAGCAATAAGGGCTACCTTCAGGTGTCCTTCTCTGTCCCTTTACTTAAGGATTTCTAAATATGGTTGAGGATGATTGCTTTTGCACAGAATAGCACAACGACAATTTCCCTGACTGTCAAAAAAACAAGGATTTCAAAGATGGTTGATGAGGAATGCTTTAGCACACTATAGCACAAGGAGAATTCCCCTCATTTTCCTTCTTTGTCCCTAGAAACAAGGATTCGCACAGTGAAAGAAACTGACACTCTCCCTACCTAGAGTTTTCTGTCCCTAGAAAAAATGTTTTTTTAAAGCACACTATAGCACAAGGAGAATTCCCCTCACTTTCCTTCTTTGTCCCTAGAAACAAGGATTCGCACAGTGAAAGAAACTGACACTCTCCCTACCTAGAGTTTTCTGTCCCTAGAAAAAATGTTTTTTTAAAGCACACTATAGCACAAGGAGAATTCCCCTCACTTTCCTTCTTTGTCCCTAGAAACAAGGATTCGCACAGTGAAAGAAACTGACACTCTCCCTACCTAGAGTTTTCTGTCCCTAGAAAAAATGTTTTTTTAAAGCACACTATAGCACAAGGAGAATTCACTCACTGTCCTTCCCTGTCCCTAGAAACAAGGATTCGCACAGTGAAAGAAACTGACACTCTCCCTACCTAGAGTTTTCTGTCCCTAGAAAAAATGTTTTTTTAAAGCACACTATAGCACAAGGAGAATTCCCCTCACTTTCCTTCTTTGTCCCTAGAAACAAGGATTCGCACAGTGAAAGAAACTGACACTCTCCCTACCTAGAGTTTTCTGTCCCTAGAAAAAATGTTTTTTTAAAGCACACTATAGCACAAGGAGAATTCCCCTCACTTTCCTTCTTTGTCCCTAGAAACAAGGATTCGCACAGTGAAAGAAACTGACACTCTCCCTACCTAGAGTTTTCTGTCCCTAGAAAAAATGTTTTTTTAAAGCACACTATAGCACAAGGAGAATTCACTCACTGTCCTTCCCTGTCCCTAGAAACAAGGATTCGCACAGTGAAAGAAACTGACACTCTCCCTACCTAGAGTTTTCTGTCCCTAGAAAAAATGTTTTTTTAAAGCACACTTTAGCACAAGGAGAATTCCCCTCACTTTCCTTCTTTGTCCCTAGAAACAAGGATTCGCACAGTGAAAGAAACTGACACTCTCCCTACCTAGAGTTTTCTGTCCCTAGAAAAAATGTTTTTTTAAAGCACACTATAGCACAAGGAGAATTCACTCACTGTCCTTCCCTGTCCCTAGAAACAAGGATTCGCACAGTGAAAGAAACTGACACTCTCCCTACCTAGAGTTTTCTGTCCCTAGAAAAAATGTTTTTTTAAAGCACACTATAGCACAAGGAGAATTCACTCACTGTCCTTCCCTGTCCCTAGAAACAAGGATTCGCACAGTGAAAGAAACTGACACTCTCCCTACCTAGAGTTTTCTGTCCCTAGAAAAAATGTTTTTTTAAAGCACACTATAGCACAAGGAGAATTCCCCTCACTTTCCTTCTTTGTCCCTAGAAACAAGGATTCGCACAGTGAAAGAAACTGACACTCTCCCTACCTAGAGTTTTCTGTCCCTAGAAAAAATGTTTTTTTAAAGCACACTATAGCACAAGGGGAATTCCCCTCACTTTCCTTCTTTGTCCCTAGAAACAAGGATTCGCACAGTAAAAGAAACTGACACTCTCCCTACCTAGAGTTTTCTGTCCCTAGAAAAAATGTTTTTTTAAAGCACACTATAGCACAAGGAGAATTCACTCACTGTCCTTCGCTGTCCCTAGAAACAAGGATTCGCACAGTGAAAGAAACTGACACTCTCCCTACCTAGAGTTTTCTGTCCCTAGAAAAAATGTTTTTTTAAAGCACACTATAGCACAAGGGGAATTCCCCTCACTTTCCTTCTTTGTCCCTAGAAACAAGGATTCGCACAGTGAAAGAAACTGACACTCTCCCTACCTAGAGTTTTCTGTCCCTAGAAAAAATGTTTTTTTAAAGCACACTATAGCACAAGGAGAATTCCCCTCACTTTCCTTCTTTGTCCCTAGAAACAAGGATTCGCACAGTAAAAGACACTGACACTCTCCCTACCTAGAGTTTTCTGTCCCTAGAAAAAATGTTTTTTTAAAGCACACTATAGCACAAGGAGAATTCACTCACTGTCCTTCCCTGTCCCTAGAAACAAGGATTCGCACAGTGAAAGAAACTGACACTCTCCCTACCTAGAGTTTTCTGTCCCTAGAAAAAATGTTTTTTTAAAGCACACTATAGCACAAGGAGAATTCCCCTCACTTTCCTTCTTTGTCCCTAGAAACAAGGATTCGCACAGTGAAAGAAACTGACACTCTCCCTACCTAGAGTTTTCTGTCCCTAGAAAAAATGTTTTTTTAAAGCACACTATAGCACAAGGAGAATTCACTCACTGTCCTTCGCTGTCCCTAGAAACAAGGATTCGCACAGTGAAAGAAACTGACACTCTCCCTACCTAGAGTTTTCTGTCCCTAGAAAAAATGTTTTTTTAAAGCACACTATAGCACAAGGAGAATTCCCCTCACTTTCCTTCTTTGTCCCTAGAAACAAGGATTCGCACAGTAAAAGACACTGACACTCTCCCTACCTAGAGTTTTCTGTCCCTAGAAAAAATGTTTTTTTAAAGCACACTATAGCACAAGGAGAATTCACTCACTGTCCTTCCCTGTCCCTAGAAACAAGGATTCGCACAGTGAAAGAAACTGACACTCTCCCTACCTAGAGTTTTCTGTCCCTAGAAAAAATGTTTTTTTAAAGCACACTATAGCACAAGGAGAATTCCCCTCACTTTCCTTCTTTGTCCCTAGAAACAAGGATTCACACAGTAAAAGACACTGACACTCTCCCTACCTAGAGTTTTCTGTCCCTAGAAAAAATGTTTTTTTAAAGCACACTATAGCACAAGGAGAATTCACTCACTGTCCTTCCCTGTCCCTAGAAACAAGGATTCGCACAGTGAAAGAAACTGACACTCTCCCTACCTAGAGTTTTCTGTCCCTAGAAAAAATGTTTTTTTAAAGCACACTATAGCACAAGGAGAATTCCCCTCACTTTCCTTCTTTGTCCCTAGAAACAAGGATTCGCACAGTGAAAGAAACTGACACTCTCCCTACCTAGAGTTTTCTGTCCCTAGAAAAAATGTTTTTTTAAAGCACACTATAGCACAAGGAGAATTCACTCACTGTCCTTCCCTGTCCCTAGAAACAAGGATTCGCACAGTGAAAGAAACTGACACTCTCCCTACCTAGAGTTTTCTGTCCCTAGAAAAAATGTTTTTTTAAAGCACACTATAGCACAAGGAGAATTCCCCTCACTTTCCTTCTTTGTCCCCAGAAACAAGGATTCGCACAGTAAAAGACACTGACACTCTCCCTACCTAGAGTTTTCTGTCCCTAGAAAAAATGTTTTTTTAAAGCACACTATAGCACAAGGAGAATTCACTCACTGTCCTTCCCTGTCCCTAGAAACAAGGATTCGCACAGTGAAAGAAACTGACACTCTCCCTACCTAGAGTTTTCTGTCCCTAGAAAAAATGTTTTTTTAAAGCACACTATAGCACAAGGAGAATTCCCCTCACTTTCCTTCTTTGTCCCTAGAAACAAGGATTCGCACAGTAAAAGACACTGACACTCTCCCTACCTAGAGTTTTCTGTCCCTAGAAAAAATGTTTTTTTAAAGCACACTATAGCACAAGGAGAATTCCCCTCACTTTCCTTCTTTGTCCCTAGAAACAAGGATTCGCACAGTGAAAGAAACTGACACTCTCCCTACCTAGAGTTTTCTGTCCCTAGAAAAAATGTTTTTTTAAAGCACACTATAGCACAAGGAGAATTCCCCTCACTTTCCTTCTTTGTCCCTAGAAACAAGGATTCGCACAGTGAAAGAAACTGACACTCTCCCTACCTAGAGTTTTCTGTCCCTAGAAAAAATGTTTTTTTAAAGCACACTATAGCACAAGGAGAATTCCCCTCACTTTCCTTCTTTGTCCCTAGAAACAAGGATTCGCACAGTGAAAGAAACTGACACTCTCCCTACCTAGAGTTTTCTGTCCCTAGAAAAAATGTTTTTTTAAAGCACACTATAGCACAAGGAGAATTCCCCTCCTTTCCTTCTTTGTCCCTAGAAACAAGGATTCACACAGTGAAAGAAACTGACACTCTCCCTACCTAGAGTTTTCTGTCCCTAGAAAAAATGTTTTTTTAAAGCACACTATAGCACAAGGAGAATTCACTCACTGTCCTTCCCTGTCCCTAGAAACAAGGATTCGCACAGTGAAAGAAACTGACACTCTCCCTACCTAGAGTTTTCTGTCCCTAGAAAAAATGTTTTTTTAAAGCACACTATAGCACAAGGAGAATTCCCCTCACTTTCCTTCTTTGTCCATAGAAACAAGGATTCGCACAGTAAAACACACTGACACTCTCCCTACCTATCCTTCTCTTTTCCTAAACTAAAGGAATCCAGGTTAAGCAAGAAAGAAATAAATGTCACTGTCCCTGCCTATGCTTCTCTTTCCCTGCTCCGGAACACACTACACTAGGCCGCCGTGCTGGCGGCCTTTTATAGTGTGGGGCGTGTACTAAACACCCTCAGCAATAATTGGCCACAGGCAGCCTGCCTGTGGCCAATCATTGCTCTCCTCGCTGCCGGCGCTGTGATTGGCCAAGCATGCGGGGTCACAGTGCATGCTTGGCCAATCACAGCGCCTGGATGACACTGCGATGGCGTAGTGCATTGTGGGCCGTTCGCGTCACTCGAATTTGGCGCGAACGGCCCAAATCGTTCGATCTTCGTCGAACGATCGAACAGCCGATGTTCGAGTCGAACGTATGTTCGACTCGAACACGAAGCTCATCCCTACTTCTTATATAGTGGGTTCCACTGTCTTACATTGTCATGTATGTTTGATTGTGTTGTTCCATCTATTTTCTCTGCTTATATACAGACTGGTGGGATCCATGCTTATACCTGGATACAGGGGAACAGTACTTAAACTTGTATGTGGTTTTATGATGAATTTAAGGTTCATTACATATGCATTTGGTCTAAAATTAGGTATTTTTTCCAGTAGTGATCGACTCTGTAATATCGTGCAATGTACTTTAAGAGAAATACAATGGAATAACTATATGTTTATGTTTTTCCCCAGGGGTATGTTTTAAGGTGCAAAAACACACTTAACAGAGGTTACTCTGCTCCAGAAAATGTGTTGGCTAAACAATCACATGTGTTTGATTTGAACATGTATTTTGAATGAACAATCATGTGGACAAAATTTGATTACATGCTTTAAAAGGCATTCCTTCATGTAAGATAATGTAATATACATACAGTATAGTTAAACACATTATTTTTTTTACAATGATGCTGGCGTAATCAATGTTTTTAGAGGTAGGCCACCCGTACATGGAGTAAATTTCTTTCCTGCAACCACATGTTGCAGGAAAGAAGTTTGCTTGATTCCCCCATCGACACAGACAGTGTTAATCCCCCCTACCAGGCCATTGTCTTCTCCCAGTGGGGTAAACCATCTCCGCTGGGAAAAGACAGTGATTATTGCTAGTGGCTATAGCATCTGCTAGCCATAATCGCAGGTAAAACCCAGCATGCTGGTTGTACCCAAGTTGATCGATCGATCAACTTAGTACATTGAGCCTGCCCATACACGGTTCGAATCTTGGCCAGTTCCTGTTGAATCAGCTGATATTCGAACCATGTATGGCCTGCCTTAGTTATTACACCCAAATATCCCCTTTGGACTTCACAATACCTTTGGTAGTAAGTGAAATAAAATTGCCACTCACAATTTGAGAAGTATTATTAAATAGAATGTCTGTTTAAAACAACAAAACTTTAATAGGTTCTACAATTAATAAAAACACATTTTAATTCTGTTATATGTTCAAATGGCTAATGAACATGTTCAATGGGTTAGCCCAAACTATTATCAAAGGAAATATGTCAAAATATTTAAATTAGGTTTTGAAAGTGAACTTTGTAGCTTTGGGAGATCAGATTTTTTATTTTTTTACACTGTTAACAAATAAAGTTTATCTTCTTGTTTTACAAAAGGATTTATTCCAAAGCACTATTTATTAAACTAAAAAGAAAATTTAGAGCCACATTATATACAAGATAAATTATTACTTCAGTAAAGATGAAATAGTTTGTTAGAAATGTGTAAGAAGCTGACCTTTACTGTGAAGATTATTAAATGAAATAGTTTGTCTGCAATAATAATTATCCTTTTAATTAGCTTAGCTTTTCCAAGGTTGTTAAAGTAAACCTTTGGTGTATTTAAATATAATATATTTCACCCAGTAGTTAGTATCAAGCACCTAGAGGAGCTTGCTCATATGTTTAGCAAGCTGTTTGAGCTACCCGAGAACCCCAAAAACCTAGGTTAGGAGGTAACACATTCATGTAAAAAAGCACATTTACCCTTAAAGTTGAAGCTTGTACCTCTTCTACCTACAGTGTATCCCTGTTGGATCATCATTGCATATTCATTGCAAAATCATTGACAAATAATGAGGCTTGGTTGGAAGAGCAAGGGCCATATACTAACTGGGTGTGTATTACAGCACATTGGATCTTGTGACTCACACAAACAGTAGAATACTAGTTTAAATACACCACAGATGTAATTTAAATATTCATAATTTTTTTGAACAGAATAGTAATGTGCAAAATAGAAAATAAAAATGAAGATATTCAGAACTTGAAATAAGAATAATAAAATACTTTTCTCGGATTAGAGTTTTTCTGAACAAGTCAATCAGACTCTTTCTTTCCCAGCATAGACAGTTGATATAAATGTCAGTAACAACACTCCTCCCCAGTGTTGATCATTACACTCTGGTAAGATGTGTATACGTTATGTGTTTGTATGAGCTCCTGCAGTACATTACAATGTGATATGCTTTGTGCTCTGCAAGTACACACATATACCGGTAAGTAGGAATTAATAAATAGACCTCTAAT
Source organism: Rana muscosa (assembly GCA_029206835.1). Taxonomy (NCBI): domain Eukaryota; kingdom Metazoa; phylum Chordata; class Amphibia; order Anura; family Ranidae; genus Rana; species Rana muscosa. The sequence goes on along the minus strand of CM055118.1, from coordinate 690,460,139 downwards.
TCTAAATACACAACAAATACTTTTCAGGTGTTCTTTCTTTCAAAAGAGTGTACAGACAAATTCTTCTACCACTGATGTATATTTATGCATTTTTGGAACGTACCTAAACAATCGCAAACATATAGAAAACATATAAACTGCATGCAAATGGTGTCTCTTGTGTTAATTGAACCTGGGGTCTCAAGAGCTATAGAGTAATTATCGTATTGAACATTGAATTCTGGTCATTTCTGCTGCTTTTATAGAATGCATTTGTATTAATTGTATTGCTTTACACTACTTACATTATACTATTTACCGTATATACTCGAGTATAAGCCGAGATTTTCAGCACATTTTTTTGTGCTGAATATGCCCCCCTCGGCTTATACTTGAGTTACCTTTTTGTGCCTGATCTCCTGGATTTTGGGGACCCATTACCGGCCGGCCGTAGCTCCCTTGGACCCCGGGGAGCACCGATTTTTCCAATCCGGGCACCCCTTCCATAGACTCCCATGTTAAACGGTAATTTCTCTCTTAACTTTGGGGACCCGGTACTGGGTGGTCATAGGTCCCCTGGACTACAACCGTATCACACATGTAGCCCAATTTCTCCTCTATAAGTGTGCAAAGTTTTTTGTCTGGGGGACCTACGGCCGGGGAGCACCGATTTTTCAAACCCGGGCACCCCTTCCATAGACTCCCATGTTAAATGTCAGTCTAGTCATGGACACAGTGAGGCATGGGCACAGTGAGGCATGGGCACAGTGAGACATGCACATGGACACAGTGAGGCACAGTGAGGCACAGTGAGGCATGGACACAGTGAGGCACAGTGAGGCATGCAGATGGACACCCTAGGCTTATACTCAAGTCAATAAGTTTTCCCCTTTTTCGTGGTAAAATTAGGTGCCTCGGCTTATATTCGGGTCGGCTTATACTCGAGTATATATGGTAAATGCTAAAGAAAATAATATATTATAATCCCTGGAATTCATAAAGACTGGAGCAAGTGGATCGTGCGAAAGTGTCTCTCATGCATTTTTAAAGTAGTGAAGAATGCACCAAATTCATATACCTGTCTAATATCTGTACTTGAATTTGACTCATGCTGCACCACTTTTGGGATTTACAAGAGACCATGCCACAAAATCTGTCTGAGCCAGTTTTTCTCTGTACGCCAAAAGAAAGTTGACCTTAATTAGCTCCACTTTTACACTTGGTGCATTCAATGCAACACAATGTAAAAGTGGCGAAATTTAAAGCTACCTGAATTTCGTGGACGAGTCACTGTCAGAACCAAAAGTGTTACAAATGCTTGATGAACTTGGCGCAATTCAGTAACAAGAGGGATTACAACCAGAGTGGCGCAGTAGTTTTATTGAATCTCCACCAATAAATTTTAGTGTTATCAATAAAAATGCATTCATACCAATAAATGGAATGTGACTAGAAATGATTTACAGTATATGTATTTGTATATATATATATATATATATATATATATATATATATATATATCAACATCAGTATCAGTATATCAGTATGTAATATTACATGAATGTCGGCGTAAAGGAACAAAAGCCACATATGGTGTAAAGGCAACATTTAAAAATTGTATGGTGTGTACCGTATGTGTGCCTGTATATGTATGGTTGGGACATTAAAAGCATCCATGAATGGATCAATGCACGTCTTTCCTCTTTTAGGCTATATTGCATTTCTTTGCACAGAATTCTTATGCGTGTATTTTAGCTTTACTCACACAGTTATAAAGGTGTTAATATCCATTAGGATCATGTTTGTGCAATGTTTTATTTATTTACATTTTGTCATTTATTAAAATATTTTTATCATTTGCACTTAATGGAATCATGTCTGTGTATTTTTTCCATCCATATGAGATGCAAGAGCACATGCCAGGGCCCTCTGTTGTGTGGTATTCATTTTGAGTACAGTATGTGGAGTGGCTATAGGTGTAGGGTATTTGTTTTGGGACACTCTTTTATTATTTGAAATTAGAATATTTTTTAAAGGGGCACATATTTATTGATCCCTGTTATGAAAAACAGATAAAAAAACACTTCTATAGTGAGGTTTATCTGGCTCTTTTTGGCTGTAAAATCAATGTTTTATGTAGTCTGTGGCATGCTGAATAATATGTTTTTACAATTTAATTCGGAACATAATAATTAACAACAAATAATCAAAGATACAGTATTTCATTGTGTCTACATTTCCAGATGGCAACTAACAAGATTTGTATATTTCCTGAAGTTTGTGATCTATATTTTATTTACTTGTACAGAATGAATGGGTAGTGAGTACAATAAAACCAAATAAATACCACCTAATAAGTGGAAACTTTTATTGTTTGATTTCAAAAATTAAATTTAAAGAGCTGCAAAAAATGCAGACATACTTTAATATAGATCTTTGAAATCTGATCTTATACAAACAAAAATCCAAGGACGAATTAGATAGTTTAATCTAATACATAAAAAAAAAAATAAGTAAAAATAGGCATGGTCTTTAAACTGAGATACAATCTTCAAGCATATTTTTATCAGTGCATATATTTATACCTAACAGTATGTAAGATAAGCTTTGTACTTTTAAGACATGAAAGCAAACTCATTTACAGTGTTTTCTCTAATCATTCTAAGCCTAGGCCTGCTGGTGGGTCCCTCAGTAACTTAAATAGTCCAAGCAAGACATATGAAAACTGTCAAAAATAAGGTACAGTTATAATTATTATGACTTTAAAGCTTAAAGAGTTACTACTGATATTTAGAATCAAAGGATTTTTCATCATACTGCTGAAATGTGCAGTTATGATAATTTGCTTATTAGTAGGCTGAAGCCTACAATTATGGACAGAAAATAAGCTTTATTCTATTCATTACTGTTTAATTTGTTCTCCCAACAGCCTTACTCTATCCCTTCATTTTTGGCATATTTCCCTTGGTGAGAAGCTCATTGGCACTGTGTGTATCAGCTATAAAGAAAAAAAATGTTCTCAAAATAAAATAAAGTATGTGCTGGCCTATCTTGTGCCTTTAACTGCATGCACTATTTTGTTTTTAGCACCAAAGCAATTTCATTTGCGATACATTGTTTAGCTCAATATTCACAAATCAAAAAGTGCTGTGCCAAATTGAAAAAACAGTATATACAGTATGTAATACCTTCCTGCCCAGCCTATAGTAAAATGACGGCCCGATGGGAGCACTATTGTTCTGGGAGGACATCATATGACGTCCTCCCAGAATACTTCTCTCTGACACTCCAGGGCCGCACTGGTGTTTTTTTAGGTAGGTTCCCTGATTTCCGTATGGTTCTGTCCTGTTCCCTCATTGGTCTAAAAATCATTCTGTGGTGGGGCTTGCCTATAATTTTCTCTGAGGTGTTGGAACTTGTGTGTGGCCTGCCACTTCTGGGGGGGCGATATCTTCTTTTTTTTTTTTAAACCTGGTGTTTGTGGTCTGCCATATTGAGGAATGTCCTGTGTTCATTCTAGGCTGTGCTGCCCCTTGATGTTCCACTTCTTCCCTCTCTGGTGCTGTCGTGGCTGAATTGGTTTCCCTTAATTTATTTTGCCATTTTGTAAACTTGATTTGTTTTAAAATCTTTAAGGTCCTTCTGATATTTTGTTGCTTCCTCTTCCTCGCTTCTTGGTCGGTTTTATCCAAGTCTTTATTGATATCTCCCGTAATATTTTATATTTCTTTATATTGTTCCACTTTATCTCTGTGCACCTTAATTTGTTCTTCTATCTTTTGAAATTTCCTCTGCTTTTTATTCCATAGGAACTGCACAACCTCCTTTCCCTTCTTCTTAAAATAGTCAAACCATTTTTTGAGTGATTCTTCATCTGTCATTCCATCATTGATGGAAATATCCTATCCTCATTTCCTTGGGATAATGTCTTCATTTAAATACCTGTGGAATGTTACCAGGTCACACCATATGGTCACTTTCTTTTCTAGTAATCTGTCTAGCCTCTTCATGGAGCTCTCCAAATCTCCATTATTCACCTTTTTATCATTAAATACTATATCCAAGTGAATAGCTCTGTTTTCAATATAACCAAAAATGGCCATAGTAGTGTTTTGCATATGGAAACATATATATAGTACCTAATCCCCTGCGCTACTATGTATGTACTTAAAATATAAAATAACCTGACAGGGTGTAGAATTAATCTCACGTGAAGCTTGCTGCTATACAACTATATGTGTTTCCACATAAACTCAACTGTAAATAATAAATAATGTGAAGTACTGCCCCTCTAATAATAAAATCAATAGTGAATATAGATTGTGCTAGAAAGTAATATAACACCTATTCCAAAAAGCAACTCAATGGGGGCGTGACTAGCCACAGAACAGTATGATTGCTTGAAGCCTGAGCTCCACTTCACGGCAGGGATAGAAAGCAACAAACGGCAACCAGCTTCTCCCCTCTCCTCCAGTCTGTGAGGGGAAAGCACTGGGACACTAACCGGCATGTCAAGGAGGTGAAATCCGCCGCCACTGCTGTGCCGCCTGACCCAGTACTTCAGCCTCATGGAATCACACTCCAGACAAGATGGTGCCATCTGTACTGCTCTCTCATCCACTACGTGCAGCCAGTCCGGCGTTGCACAGCCATCACCACGCTCGGATCAGACAGATTTCTCAGTGATGAGAGAACTGGAAGACATGGACAGTCTACCTCCTCCAACCTCAGACCATGCAGATTCACAAAGTGACAGAGGTAAGAGGATCGTCTCATCTCCCTTCAACTCTCCTAGCAAAACCCCCCTGGCTAAAAAACATAATTGGGCTGCCTCAGACCCTACTCCCCAGAGCTCATCTCATATATCTGCACCAGCTAACATACCAGTAACTGAATCCATTATCAGAGAGTATGCGTAAATCTATGCTCCTAACACTACAAAAAGATTTGCATAGAGATCTCCAACTATCTCTCTCACAAATGCATGACAGGATTGAATGCCTGGAAGAAAGAACTGATAATATGGTGGAGCATATATCTGAGGCAGGCCAAGCTCACAATGAGCTTCTGGATGCTCATGACCATCACTCAGAAGAGATCCAAAGAATGAATCTGAAATTAGCGGACCTCGAGGATAGATCCAGACGGAACAACATAAAATTTAGAGGTATCCCTGAATCCCTAAATCGGTATCCTCTAACGAGCTAAAAAATACCTACAAAAACCCTTTACCACTCTACTCCCTAATCTATCATCCCGCAACATGTTTATCGATCGTGCGCATAGAATCGAAAAACCAGATCATCTCCCCGCAGAGACACCTAGGGATGTCTTGGCCAGAATTCATTTTTTTTACATAAAAGAGCAGATTCTGTACTCGGCACCGTACTCCAAAATATTTCTCTTTGTAGATTTGTCACCAGCTACAATGGAGCTATGAGGAACATATGCTCCTGTCACTTCAATCCTACAGGAGAATAAGGGAGGGCTTAATTCTCCTTTTAAAATGAATCTTCACTGGAAAGAAGCATGCTCCCAAAATTCAGACATACTATGTGTCCAAGAGACTAATTTTTCCAACATCAAACCCCCCTCTTGCACTCATAAAAAATACTCTCATTATTTCTTTGCCATCACCAACAAAAAAAATGCGTTGTGATGACAGCCATTAGTGCCAGAGTTTCCTTCATCTTACACCATGTAGACACAAATGATGATGGCAGATTCATAATCTTATCGGCCACTATTGACAATCACCCCTTGACCTAGTGCAGTGGTCATCAACCCTGTCCTCAGGGCCCACTAACAGGCCAGGTTTGCAAGATAACTGAAATACATCAGAGGTGATATCATTTGCTGCTCAGTGATTGCAGTATAGTAGTCTGCATCTCCCCAAGGTAATACATAAAACCTGGCCTGTTAGTGGGCCCTGAGGACAGGGTTGATGACCACTGCTCTTGTGAACATTTATGCGCCAAACACCGCCCAACGTAATTTTTGCAAAAAGCTTCATAACAAACTGGACCCCTACAAAAACACTGCATTAGTCATATGCAGTGACTTTAATAATATCCCAAACTCCACTTTGGACTCCACAAATCCTGACAGACGTAGATCATCAGCCCTCTCATCATTCTGTCAGGGTCACCTGTGGCCAGGTGACAGATGCACCCCGTAGGGGGACAGGAGTGCACCGCGAGGTAGTGAACCCTATGGCTGGCTTCTGTGGATAGGAAACTGGGTGGTTGTGGAAAGCGGGACCAGAGGAGCACAACCGGGATCCCAACGGAAGCGAGAGCCAAGATTCCCCAGGGCGCGGAGTCTAAGACCCAGCTGGTCTTCTCCAGGGCCTCTAGTGGTGAGGATGTTACGCTGCAGGCTGGGACCAGGTCGCGGCCCCTGGAGTTTCCTAGCTCACGCCCTGTAGGATAAGGGGAAGCAGCAGCACACGATAGAGAGAACCGAATAACAAGCCGAAGGTCAGGGGCCACAAGCAGACAAGGATAACGAAGAACGAGCCGAAGGTCAAGGGTCACGAGCAGACAGGGATGGTCGGGGACAAGCCAATAACGTAACAGAGAGACAGACGTAGCACACGGCAGGCAGGAACCCAAACACACAATGCCTAACAAACACGTTGATCAGCCAAGCAGGCTTGCAGTGCACAGGTTAATATAGTGTTCAGTGATAGGGCCTGGGGTGGAGTCAGGCTGGGAGGAGATTATAAAGGAAGCCAGGTGAAGGAGGTCTGGTCTCTAGATGAACACATGAGGAGGAAGGTAAGATGGCAGACAAACACTACTGCATATCCATGACAGTACCCTCCCTCTTATGGGCCCTCCCCCGCCTGGACCCAGGCTTAAAGGGAAATCTCTGATGAAACCTTCTCAACAGATGAGGTGCAGCGACATCAGATGCAGCGATCCAAGACGCCTCCTCAGGACCAAAACCTCTCCAATGCACAAGGTACTGAAGAATGCCTCTGCATAGCCGAGAATCCAGAACTTGTCTAACCTCGTACTTAAGATTATCCTCAGAGACTGAAAACGAGGTAGGGAGATGACAAGAAGATCTATTGAGGACCAAAGGCTCTCTAGGAATAAGCAAGGGCATGAGACGATCAACAGGAATCTGAGGAGGGTCCCCTAGACCCTTAAAGGGGAACTGGTCATCTTGCACAGGACCATCAGACTGGGCAGATGTCAGTGGAACCCTGAAGTCAGGTTGGTTAGAAGGTGACATGTCGCCGGAGTCAAGCTGAATAGCTGAAGGACAAGCAGAATGTCCCGAACAAGAAAAAGTGAGAGGCTCACTGGGCATGGGCTGGACTGGCATAACTAGTACAGAGGCAGAGTGAATAGCTGAGTCAGGTGTAGCGACTACCTGAATCACATCGCAAGACGTAGCGACTGCAGGACTTGTAGACAAGCTAGCCTGGCTGTGCGTCCAAGGGTGGTTAGGGACAGAGAAATGTAAATGGTTATGCAACCTGGAATGAATGACCGGCTCAGATTCACAGGGGGCAACCTTGGGTAGGCAGGACGAGGAACAGGAGGGACCCCAAGCCAGGATCTGTCCAGTAGTCCAGTCCACATGAGGAGAATGGAGCTGTAACCATGGGAGACCCAAAATTATAGGCGTTGAGGCCTTGGGTAAGATAAGGAAGGATATCCACTCCTGGTGGAGTGTCCCTACCGACATCTTAACAGGGAGGGTCTGGAAGCGGATAGGTCCCCCTGGAAGAACAGTACCATCAATCGCCAAGACCACCAATGGCGTGGTGAGGGGCAAAAGAGTAAGTCTCATGGACGATGCGATTTCCCAGTCCATGAAATTACCAGCGGCTCCGGAATCCAGATATGCTGAGACCGAATGAGAAGAAGCACCAACATGAAGGAACACAGAAAGCAGAAGACGAGAAGGGGAAGGTGATATTTCTGGGTCCAATACTCCACTTTCCAGATGAAGTGGACCCGAACGTTTTTCTGGACAAAGAGAGCAAGTGTCACGAAAATGACCTTTGCCCCCACAGTAAAGACACAGACCAAGAGTTCTGCGCCTAGCACGTTCCTCAGGGGATAGCCTGGTCCGACCCAGCTGCATGGGTTCCTCAGCTGGTAGGAGATGCTCTACGGGTCGAAGAGAGGGGAGCTCAGGCTGACTAAGAACCAAGGAGTGCTGGCGTTGCTTTTCTAAGGTCCTCTCCTGAAAGCGAATATCGATCTGGTTACACAAGGAGATAACGCCGGCCAGATCAGTGGGGATGGTTCTTCCAGCTAATTCATCCTTCACTCTATCAGACAGGCCATGCAAAAAGGTTGCGACTAAGGCCTCATTGTTCCAGCTCAACTCAGCCGACAGTATGCGGAAATGAAGGGCATACTGTCCCACAGAAGCAGACTCTTGGCGGAGACGTAAAAGGGCGCTGGCCGCTGAAGAGACACGAGCCGGTTCTTCGAAGATATTCCGAAAAAGTTTCAAGAAGCCAGACAGGCTAGAAACCACTGGATCATTCAGTTCCCACAGAGGGGCTGCCCAGGCTAAAGCTTCACCAGAGAGGAGGGAAATGATATAGGCTACCTTAGCCCGATCAGACAGGAAGTTTTGGGGCTGGAGCTCAAAATGAATCGTGCATTGGCTAAGGAACCCCCTGCAAGCCTTGGAGTCCCCAGAGAAACGGGACGGAGCTGGCAGTTGTAGCGAGTGTGTGGCTGCGACTGGTGCAATAGGTGCAACCGCTGATTGTATTTGAGGTTGCGGATTCAGGGTTCCCAAGGAGGCCTGAAGCTGCTCGAAGCGAGAAGCCAGATCCTGGAGGAATCGCATCACCTGAGTCTGATTCGATTCCTGGGTTTCAAGTCTGCAAACTATGCCCTGCAATGGATCATCCGCGGGTAGCGGGATGTCAGCCGGGTTCATGGCTGATCAAACTGTCAGGGTCACCTGTGGCCAGGTGACAGATGCACACCGTAGGGGGACAGGAGTGCACCGCGAGGTAGTGAACCCTATGGCTGGCTTCTGTGGATAGGAAACTGGGTGGTTGTGGAAAGCGGGACCAGAGGAGCACAACCGGGATCCCAACGGAAGCGAGAGCCAAGATTCCCCAGGGCGCGGAGTCTAAGACCCAGCTGGTCTTCTCCAGGGCCTCTAGTGGTGAGGATGTTACGCTGCAGGCTGGGACCAGGTCGCGGCCCCTGGAGTTTCCTAGCTCACGCCCCGTAGGATAAGGGGAAGCAGCAGCACACGATAGAGAGAACCGAATAACAAGCCGAAGGTCAGGGGCCACAAGCAGACAAGGATAACGAAGAACGAGCCGAAGGTCAAGGGTCACGAGCAGACAGGGATGGTCGGGGACAAGCCAATAACGTAACAGAGAGACAGACGTAGCACACGGCAGGCAGGAACCCAAACACACAATGCCTAACAAACACGTTGATCAGCCAAGCAGGCTTGCAGTGCACAGGTTAATATAGTGTTCAGTGATAGGGCCTGGGGTGGAGTCAGGCTGGGAGGAGATTATAAAGGAAGCCAGGTGAAGGAGGTCTGGTCTCTAGATGAACACATGAGGAGGAAGGTAAGATGGCAGACAAACACTACTGCATATCCATGACACATTCATTGAAAATTAAGATCTATACGATCCTTGGAGGTGCTTGCATGACGTTGAGCGTGATTATACCTTCTACTCCCATTCTAATAATTCCTACTCTCGGATTGACCTCTTTCTCACGAACAAAAGAGTCTTGTTGGGTACTTTAGAATCCCACTTAGGCCTCATTACATGGTCAGACCATGCCCCTATCTCTCTTAAACTATTTCCCCAATCTTACCCAACCAATCATTCTCTGTGGAGGCTAAATACATCCCTCCTAACCAACCCAAGACATGAATTCCAAATTAAATCCGAGCTAGAAAACTATTTTAAGAATAATTGTGACTCTATTAATGATCAATCTATGGTATGGTTAGCACATAAAGCCTTTCTACAAGGTCTTCTTATTAAATTTGATGCTCAAGAGCGTAAAAGAAAGTCAGCTGAAATAGACTCAATGCTACAGCAACTCAAAACTATAGAACAAACAAATAAAAACTCACCCAACCAGACAACCTATAATGCAATTAGAGACCAACATTACAAACGAAGTGATCTCCTTCACCATAATTTTGACTACTATGTCAACCGTATGAAACTGAATTCATACTCTTCAAGTACTAAAAATGGAGCTTTCCTGGCTAGACAAATCAAGCGGCAACAAATCTGCACCAAAGTTCCTTTCCTCCTAAACCCGCAAGGAGCACGCATGACTAATCCGCTGGACATAGCCAATACCTTTGCATCTTTCTATGTTCAACTGTACAACTTGCAAGAATCAGAATCCACCACCCCACAAAATCTCCAAAAAATTTAATCCTTTCTATCATCCATACATCTCCCCTCATTATCCCCCACACAACTAACAGCTATATCTACCCCCTTCACTCCGGATGAGGTCTATTAAGCTATTAAATCTCTTCCACTGCACAAAGCCCTGGGTCCTGATGGGTTTTATACTAAATACTACAAACACTTCAGTGACATTCTATCACCCCACCTATGTACCACATTTAACGAATATGCCTCAACCGGGAAAATTCCCAAAGAATCCCAGGAAGCAGTAATAGTGACTCTCCCCAAACCGAGCAAAACAACAGACTCTCCGGTGAACTACAGACACATCTCTCTATTAAATACAGACACAAAACTATACGCAAAACTACTAGCACTCTGTCTCACCTTGGTTATGCCCCATTTTATACAGGTGAAACTCTAAAAATTTTAATATCCTGCAAAAGTTAATTTATTTCACTAATGCAACTTAAAGCGGAAGTAAACCCATCCATTTAACAGTTTTAAAAAAACTTTACATTTCCAGCACATGCCGGGAATGTAACACTCCCATTGGTTGTGCTCTCAACCAAACTGTCAAACCATCCAATGGCTGGTGTCATAGCTGATCACATGTGCAGCATCATGGCAGTTGTAGAGTAAACAGAGGCCAAGATGGCAGCTTCCTTGTCTGAAAACGATAGGAGGGTTTACTTCCACTTTAAAAGGTGAAACTAATATATGAGATAGACTCATTACATGCAAATCAAGATAGTTCAAGCCGTGATTTGTCATAATTGTGATGATTATGGCTTACAGCTCATGAAAACCCCAAATCCACAATTTCAGAAAATTTGAATATTGTGAAAAGGTACAATATTCTAGGCTCAAAGTGTCCCACTCTAATCAGCTAATTAAGCCATAACACCTGCAATGGGTTCCTGAGCCTTTAAATGGCCTCTGTCTGGTTCAGTAGGAATCACAATCATGGGAAAGACTGATGACCTGACAGTTGTGCAGAAAACCATCATTGACACCCTCCATAAGGAGGGAAAGCCTCAGAAGGTAATTGCAAAAGAAGTTGGATGTTCCCAAAGTGCTGTATTAAAGCACATTAATAGAAAGTTATGTGGAAGGGAAAAGTGTGGAAGAAAAAAGTGCACAAGCAGCAGGGATGACCGCAGCCTGCAGAGTATTGTCAGGAAAAGGCCATTCAAAAGTGTTGGGGACTTTCACAAGGAGTGGACTGAGGCTGGAGTCAGTGCATCAAGAGCCACCACACACAGACGGATCCTGGACATGGGCTTAAAATGTTGTATTCCTCTTGTCAAACCATTCCTGAACAACAAACAACGTCAGAAGCGTCTTACCTGGGCTAAAGAAAAACAGACCTGGTCTGTTGCTCAGTGGTCCAGAGAAAAATTTGCATCTCATTTGGAAACCAAGGACCCAGAGTATGGAGGAAGAATGGAGAGGCACACACTGCAAGATGCTTGAAGACCAGTGTTAAGGTTCACAGTCTTTGACCGAACAATGCAGAAGAGCTGAAGGCCGCTATTGAAGCATCCTGGTCTTCCATAACACCTCAGCAGTACCACAGGCTGATAGCTTCCATGTCACGCCGCATTGAGGCAATAATTGCTGCAAAAAGGGCCCAAACAAAGAACTGAGTACATATGCATGCTTAAACTTTTCAGAAGTCCGATATTGTTCTATGTACAATCCTTGTTTTATTGATTGCATGTAATATTCACATTTTCTGAGATTGTGGATTTGGGGTTTTCATGAGCTGTAAGCTAGACATGTGCACTGCCGAAAAATTCGTTTTTCTCGTTTTCGTTTTTGTCGTTTTTTTGCTTTTTTCGGGAATTCTGAAAAATCGAAAAATTCTTTTTTTTCGTTTTCGTTTTTTTTCGTTTTTTTGCTTGTTTCGTAAATTCGGAAAATTCTAAAAATTCGTTTTTTTTCGTTTTCGTAGTTTTTTTGCTTTTTTCGGAAATTCTGGAAATTCGTAATTCGGATTTTTCTGAATTCCGAATTTTCGAATTTCCGAAAAAACGAATGAAACGAAAACGAAAACAACAAATTTTTTGAATTTCCGAAAAAAGCAAAAAAACGAAAAAAAAAATATTTCCGATTTTCTGAAATTCTAAAAATTTGGAATTCGGAAATTCAACTTTCCAAATTTCCCATTTTCGAATTTTAGATTTTCGAATTTTAGATTTACGAATTTTAGATTTTCGAATTTTGCAATTTCGAATTTTCGAATCTCGAATTTTCGAAATTTCCAAAAATAGAAAATTTGAAAATCCGAATTTCCGAAATTCCGAAGTTCCGAATTTCCAGAGATTCGAAAATTCGAAATTCCGAATTTCGGAAATTCGGAAATTCAGAATTTTGAAAATCCGAGAATTCGGAAATTGAAAAATTCGGAAATCCAAAAATCCGAAAATTCGGAAATTTTAAAATTCGGAATTAACGAATTTCTCTAAATTTGTGAAAAACGAATTAGAAACTAAACGAATTGCACATGTCTACTGTAAGCCATAATCATCACAATTATGAAAAATCACGGCTTGAATCTTGCTTTGCATGTAATGAGTCTATCTCATATATTAGTTTCACCTTTTAAGTTGCATTAGTGAAATAAAATAACTTTTGCAGGATATTCAAATTTTTCGAGTTTCACCTGTACATATAGACCAAGTCAGATTTATACCTGGTAGGCAAGCTTCAGATAAGACCCGACATTTTGTTGCCATCATCCAATGGGTAGAACACAATCGAATGCCTTCTCTCTTTGGATACAGAGAAGGTGTTCGATAGAGTACAATGAACTTACCTGGAGGCTGTCTTGCATAGGTTTGGCATATCAAGGATATTTTTAAATGCCATCCTTAGCCTATACACATCCCCAAGCGTGAAAGTATGGACATCTGGGGTTATATCTAACTCTTTTAACATCACAAACGTCACAAAACAAGTTTGCCCATTGTCACCTTCAATCTTTGCCATGGTTATGGAGCCCCTAGCCCCTAGCCCAAGTGCTTCACTCCACACCCCAAGTCAAGGGTGTCAACATTGGTATTGTAGAACACAAAAAATCGGGCTCTATGCAGATGATGTGATAATTGCCCTTACAGATCCTAAACAATCTCTAATTGAACTACAACACATCCTAGAAAAATTCAGCGCTATATCCTTATACAATGTAAATCATAATAAGTCGTTTATACTAGCAATAGGATTAGACAAGCAAAGCGCACAACATATTTCAAAACATTCCCCATTTTCGTGGTCGCCAAATTCATCTCTCCCCTACCTAGGAATTGACCTGATCTCACCCAGTAGAAAATTATTACGCTCAAATCTAGCAAACCTTGTAGAAAAGCTTCAATGACTATAAAATGACCTTCACAATCCTTTTGTGTCATGTGCTGGCAGAATTGCTTTAGTCAAAATGTATATACTTCTGCATGTTTATATATTTTTTGCACATTACCAGTTCCATTCCTTCCAGCGCAACTACGGACTATCCAAACTCTTATTAATTCCTTTATATGGCAGCAAAAATGCCCCAGGATAAAAAACGCCACCCTGATGGCCCCAACAAGAATGGGTGGACTAGGCACTCCTAATGTACACTATTATTACAAAGCAGTCCTACTGGATCAACTCAAGCTCTGGTGGAAGACAGACGTTCCTTCCAATTGGAAACAAATAGAAGCAGTGCTCCTGACCAAAGAACCAAAATTATATATCAGTGCGTCACTTCTAACCCCCGTTACTAAGCACTTCCTGTTGGACACAATAAAATTAAGAATCTGGTCATCAATCCCTCAAATGGTGAAGGGTATACCTGATACTATATTATCGCACTTGCCAATCCAAGCTATCACACTTATACTTACGGATCTTTGGATTGACGCAGAAAATAAGCACCATAGGAAACCTCTTTGCCTCTTATTGTCTAATGACCTTTGAAAACCTCCAAGCCAAATAGGACCTCTCACCAAGAACATTCTACATCTACCCCAGGATCAGATCTCTTCTCACTAAAACACAGTGGATAAAACGGGACACGATTCTATCTCCCCTGCTACAATTCTATGGCTCAAACAACATCTACTCAAGGGCATCTCATACATATATGGACTCTCACAATCATCAGAAGAATCCATCCAGAACCAAATCCTACAATGGTCCACACATATACCCTCAGTTCCTCCACTAAGTCAATGGTACAAAGCACCATCGTTAACATCAAGGCTCTCTCACTGTACCACACACTGAGAATCTCTACAAAAGCTCTTCCAACAATGGTACTACACCCCTACTGGAGTTTCCAAGATATATCCCAACGCCTTTCATTTATGCTGGAGGAACTGGGGCCTTCTGGGAACCTTTTCCACATATGGTGGGAATGCCCAACTCTCAAAAACTTTTGGGACCAATTATTAACTCTCCTTCAGTCAATCACCCCCATGACAACTAAATTATCTTCACTAGACTTCCTTCTTGGCCTGGCCATCACCACATGGCCCAAATGTTTTCAAACCATAGCCACTCACGTCCTTATTGCTGCACACCTAGCATTGGCAAGAAAATGGAAAGCCACCCAACCCCCAAACATCCAAGAAGTAATCACAATTCTGAACAACAACCTCAAAATGGAATACGGCTTCTCTAAAGCTAAGCTTACCACTGAAAATGTCTACAAAATCTGGGGCCCATGGTTCAGAACCCATAAGTAGGGATGAGCCGAACACCCCCCAGTTCGGTTTGCATCAGAACATGCGAACAGGCAATAAATTTGTTCGAGCATCCGAACACCGTTAAAGTCTATGGGACTCGAACATGAAAAATCGAAAGTGCTAATTTTAAAGGCTCATATGCAAGTTATTGTCATATAAAGTGTTTGGGGACCCAGGTCCTGCCCCAGGGGACATGTATCAATGCAAAAAAAGGTTTAAAAACTGAAGTTTTTCAGGAGAAGTGATTTTAATAATGCTTAAAGTGAAACAATAAAAGTGAAATACTCCTTTAAATTTCGTACCTAGGGGGTGTGTATAGTATGCCTGTAAAGTAGCGCTCGTTTCCCGTGCTTAGAACTGTCCCTGCACAAAGTGTAATTTCTGAAGGAAAAAAAGTCATTTAAAAGCACTCGTGGCTGTAATGAATTGTCGGCTCCTGGCAATACAGAGAAAAGTCATTGAAAGTCATTGATAAAAAAAAAAAAAAATGCGTGGGGGTCCCGCCAAACTCAATTACCAGGCCCCTCAGGTCTGGTATGGATATTAAGGGGAACCCTGCGTCAAAAAAAAAAAGACGTGGGGTTACCCTCAAAGCACCATGTACCCAAGGTCACCCACACGTCACTGGGAAAGCCCGGGTTTCCCCTTGCATCAGAGGGGGACGGGATCATGTGAAGGGGGCCCCGTCCTCAGCTACATACAAGTCCTGTCAGGCTGCCGCAACGTTATTCCCGGGGTGTCTCCGGTGGAGACAGGATGCTGTTCCTCGCTGCGCTGGACATCTCATCACTGGAGCCTGGACCTGGAGAGGAGATCATCCATCGCAGGATACCGACAGCGTTGGAGTGGAGACCGAGAGCGGATTACCACCGCTGGAATCTTTTTTTATTTTTAATAAAGGACTTATCCCAACGGTGTCTGTGTGTTTTTAAAAAAAATACACTTTCTTTGTGAAATGGTAGGGGTACAATGTACCCCTTACCAATTCACATAGGGGGGGTGGGATCTGAAGGTCCTCTTTGTTAAAGGGGTCTTCCAGATTCCGATAAGCTCCCCGCCCGAAGACCCCCACAACCACCGGGATGAGGCCCTTGTCCCCATCAACATGGGGACATGGTGCTTTGAGGGGTCACAGACCCCAAAAAGAATCCTCCCCATGTTGAGGGCATGTGGCCTGGTACGGTTCAGGAGGGGGGCTCTCTCTCATCCCCCCCTCTTTTCCTGCGGCCTGCCAGGTTGCGTGCTCAGATAAAGGGTCTGGTATGGATTTTTGGGGGGAACTCCACGCCATTTTTTTTAAATTTGGCGCGGAGTTCCCCTTAAAATCCAAACCAGACCTGAAGGGTCTGGTATGGATATTTGGGGGGAACCACATGTCATTTTTTTATTTGACGCAGGGTTCCCCTTAATATCCATACCAGACCTGAAGGGCCTGGTAATTGAATTTGGGGGGACCCCCAGGCATTTTTTTTTATCAATGACTTTCAATTAATTTATTCTGTATTGCCGGGAGTCGACAATTCATTATAGCCGTGAGTACTTTTAAATGACTTTTTTTTCCTTCAGAATTTACATTTTGTGCAGGGACAGTTCTAAGCACGGGAAACAAGCGCTACTTTACAGGCATACTATACACACCCCCTAGGTACGAAATTTAAAGGAATATTTCACTTTTGTTGTTTCACTTTAAGCATTATTAAAATCACTGCTCCCAAAAAAAATTCAGTTTATAAAACTTTTTTTTGCATTGATACATGTCCCCTGGGGCAGGACCTAGGTCCCCAAACACTTTTTATGACAATAACTTGCATATAAGCCTTTAAAATTAGCACTTTAGATTTCTCCCATAGACTTTTACAGGGTGTTCCCTTTTCGAATTTGCCGCGAACACCCCAAATTGTTTGCTGTTCGGCGAACTGGCAAACAGGCAATGTTCGAATCGAACATGAGTTCGACTCGAACTCGAAGCTCATCCCTACCCAGAAGTATACAGCTGGACTGATCCCCTGGCCTCTAATGATCTATAGCAGGGATATGCAATTAGCAGACCTCCAGCTGTTGCCAAACTACAAGTCCCATGACAGAAGCAAGCATGCCACCCAGAGGCAGAAGCATGATGGGACTTGTAGTTTTGCAACAGCTGGAGGGCCGCTAATTGCATATCCCTGATCTATAGCATACTCTGTCTTACTCTTCAGTACTTTGCTGGTAACACACACATCTCAGCACTGTGTACTAAGTAATTGAATATAATGGATCAATCCAACCTGTTTGATTACCTGCCAGTTCCAATTCTTATCTGCATCATGTTTAGACTTAAATAAAAGTTGGCAACGTTACCCTATAAATTGTTACCCATGAAAGTTAATGTATAAACATACAATAGCTTATATTAATGTGTTTTTTTGAAATATGTACACGAATGTTATAATTATGAACTAATGTGTATACATACTATATATGAGAATGTACCATCACATCTCC
Source organism: Rana muscosa (assembly GCA_029206835.1). Lineage (NCBI taxonomy): Eukaryota > Metazoa > Chordata > Amphibia > Anura > Ranidae > Rana > Rana muscosa. The sequence continues at coordinate 690,442,556 of CM055118.1, read as the reverse complement.
TTTATTGCTTCCTGTATGTACTCCCTTTTTTTTTTTGTTTCTGCAAAATGACTAAAACATTTTTTTATTTTTTTTTATTGTTTTTATTAAGCTTTTACAGATAAGAAATCTTACATACTTTGCAAAACAATTTGCAAGTCATTCATAAAAATACAAAACATTCTCAAAGTACACAGAAATACTTAAAAAATACATATAGGTACACAAATGGATCTATCCTCTAACATGCACTTAAATGCAAAAATTAATCAATACCGCAGCATATGCTCTTAATTCTCCTGGACCCTCTAACTAACAAACAAGAAAAAAGAGAAGCATGGGAGCAGGCCCATTCCCTTATTAACCACCCCTAAAAAAATAAAAAAAAGGGGGGTACCCTATATCTATACCCCCTCTTACCCGTGTCTATTTATCTTTACTTTCGAGGGGGGAGAGATTCCCATCTCTCTATCCCCATTACTGTCCTCCTTCAAATTGTGCATAAAAAAAGGGGGGGGGAATTCCTTCTTTCCCTTTCCCTTTTACATTACTCCAATATAAACAAATCTATACCCCTCTTACCCGTGTCTATTTAACTTTGCTTTCGAGGGGAGGAGAGATTCTCATCTCTCTGTCCCCTTTACTATCCTCCTTCAAATTGTGAAAGAAGAAAAAAAAGAGGGGGGGAGAGGGGAATCATATTCCCCTCTCCTTCATTAAGGAGGGGGGTGCAGAGGGGGGGGGGCATCAGGGGACAAGCCCCTAAGTACTCCCTCCGTTCCCCATAATCCCCAGATACATTGGGGACTGTTTAAATTCTAGCCATTTCTTCCAAGTACCCTGAAATCTTGTTTCTGCATCCCTTTGGAAACATATTAATTCTTCCATTATCCTCGTTCTATCTATTTCTCTAAACCAATCCTTTATCATTGGTATTTCCTTTGTTTTCCAGTGTTTCGGGATTAGTGCTTTTGCTACATTCAGCAGAAATGGAGTAAGTGCTGCTCTATACTTCTTCCTAGAACCCCCAATCGCATGGAACAGGCATTTCCAGGGGTCTAATTCTATTTCCGTCCCATCAATCTTTTTAATTAAATCCAATACTTCCACCCAATATGGCTGGATCGAACTACACTGCCACCATATATGAGCATGGGTTCCTTCCTTCCCACATTCCCTCCAACATAAAGGTGATAAATTATGATTCATTTTATGCATCTTGGATGGGACGTAGTACCACTTAGTCAATAGTTTATAATTCATTTATTTTATCTTTGTGTCCATTGAGGTGGAGTGGACATAGTCCATAACCTTTCCTTTCAGCATCTCCGGTAATGATTGGTTCAGTTCTATTTCCCACCTCCCCAAGGGACACATTAACCCATCGTCCATAGAAGTTATCAGCATCCTATATATTCTAGAAATCTGCTTATCCCCCCTTGATCATCTAATCTTTCCCATGGATTTAACCTACTAGCCGAACGAAGGGGTTTTGGAAGAAATTCTATGAAATGTTGGAGCTGTCTATATCTCCAGCCATCCCATGGTGTTGTGCCGTATTTTCCTCATAACTCCGCTAATATACAGAAGGCATTTGCTTTTAGGACATCTCCTAATATCAGTCGGTCCGAGTGGGTCCATTTTAAATACAGTTTATTATCTTTCCCTGGGGTGAAATAATTATTTCCCATTAAGGGCATCAAGGGACTGTTGTATTGCCCTGTTGTTCCCTTGAGTACCATATCCCATGCTCTTAATGTTTCTGTTGTAATTGGGGCCATTTCTCTAGGGAGACCTCTATATTCCCTTGGAATCCAGATAATCTGACCCAGGGCGACTTTACTTATATTGTCTTCCAATGATACCCATTTCTTATGTGGAACATTATGAACCCAATCTAAAATTCTCCTCAATACTGCTGCTGAATGGTATTTCTTAATAAAAAAAAAACAACAACTCAACAGCTCATAAAAACTGCCTACCGTGATAGTAACATATAAAAAATGAATAATAACAGTGAATAAATACCACACACATTAAATATAGGGGATCAGGTACTATATACTGATTTTGGGTTATTTTCACCAAAGAAATGTAGCAGAATACATTTTGACCTACATTTATGAAGAAAGATTATTTATTTGCAAAATTTTAAACAGAAACAAAGAAAATGTATTTATTTTTTTGTTTATTTAGCAAAAAATAAAAAAGTAAATATCACCAAAAGAAAGCTCTATTTGTGTGAAAAATATATATATACAAATTCCTATGGGAAAAGTGTTGCATGACCACACAATTGTCATTCAAAGTGTGACAGCACTGAAAGCTGAAAATTAGTCTGGGCTGGAAGGGTGTAAATGTGCCTGGTATTGAAGTGGCTAAGTGGGGTTGGACAAATTAAAGCTACATTTAAGCCAAACTGTTAAATACTCAGTTGGAATACATACTGTATGTGTGACCTGTAATTCTCTTTACTCACCTGCCTAACACCTTTTTTTCTGTATTGAACAAAATGCTGTGTGTACTTTCTGCTCCGCCTTCTGGCATTTAACACTGTGGTGAAGGCAAGCTGCAGACATCAGTGAGCACCAAGACTAAATCTAGTTAGGGGTACTGATACTGAGCAGAGGAATGTGGACCTGATTTTGGAAGGTTGCAACTGTATATATCTGAAATAGATCTAAAAAAAAATTGACCCCCTTATGGAAACTGGTTTTGAACTTAAACTTGTCTACATATCTGTTATCTCTTGGTCAAGAATGATTTTTGATTTCAGACCCAGGCTAGGGATGAGCTGAGCACACCTATGTTTAGTTCAGTTCGGTCGAACATATCAAAAGTTCAGATGCCAAATCTGAACCCATTAAAGTCAGGAGACAAATCTGTCAATTCAACAGAAATCCCTGATCACCTCCTAGTATAGTGTTCCTATGGTGATAATGCACTGCTCTGGTAACAGTATGTAAAAATCAGTGTCCCTGATCCCCATTACACCAGTTACAGTATCCCTGATCACCACCACACCAGTTACAGTGCCCCGATTACTGACACACCAGTTACAGTGTCCCTGATCTCTACCACACTAGTTACACTGCTACACCATTCCCAGTTCCCCTGATCACTGCCACACCAGTTACAGTGTATCTGATCACCATCACACCAGTTACAGTGTCCCTGATCACTGCCACAGCATTCACAGTGTCACCATAAGGACTTGTTCATATGTGCGATGCTCTCTATGGAAAGGGGAGGAGCAAAAGAATTTGCTCCGCCCACCTATGGGGTCGGGGCAGACTACAGGCTAAATGACAGTTATGTTTTACAGTTTTAATTGAAAATTGTTTAAATATGATTGGCTAAAGGCTAGTCACATGTTAAGGTGGCACGAGCTAGCCCTTATATAAGGATTTACAGCTGCGTAAGAGAAGCAGACAGCGGCGGATCAACAGAAGAAGAAGGAACATGTCACTCACTGTGAAGACTCTTCTGCGTCAGTTGATGGAGAGAGCCGGCGCTCCGGACGGGGATGAATGGATGAAGCAGTGCTTGTCATTGCAGCCTTCTGATCTTCAGGTTGTTTCTCCCCCAGCTTCTCCATCAATCATTCCTCCTCTGCTTACTTTTCCGGCTGGCTCTCCTAATGAGTCTCTCCAGATGCCCCTGATTCGTGACATTTCCTTCCAGTTCATCTTCATAATTTCCTCCGCCTTCTGACCTTCCTATCTCTGACCTCCCTGCTATTGAGAAGCGAATGGAGTGTCCCTCCGATTCTCGCTCATGCGCTGTTGTTAATTATTCCTATAGTAATTTCTTTCAGCAAGCTAAATCCTCTTCATACGCTCCTCCTGCTGTCAATCAAAAGGTCAGAACTATTCATCCATCTCTACGATCCTCCTCTCATCCTTCAGCCTCGGTGTCTCATCCAGCTGTTTCATCCAGAGGGAGAATTCAAAAGCCGTGTCGCAGAGACTCTCCCTCTCCTCCTCGTAGGCTTTCTGGTAAGCACCCCCCACCCCCCTCCTCCTCTGCTAAAAAGGCAAGAACAGCTCACATCTCTAATCGCCACAGTTCAAAAGCTTCTCCAATTTCTACTGACTTGGTGAGCTCTGTCATTCCTGCAAATTTAACTCTTTCACCTTCAGAATGTTTACAGACTTCATCCCCTAGTCAACCTACAGCATCCTCTTCAAGCTGCTCACATTATTGATGACGTCGTTGGTGTTGCTGTGGCTCAGCAGAATGTTAACCCTTTCTCTCCTGTGAATGTACAGCAAATGCCTACTGGTGAGTTACAAAACTATCAAATGTTATGTGCATTTGCTCGCAATTTTGGTTCCTTTGTTGAACATTTAAATAAGACTGCAACTTCTGTGTCTGCTAATGAGTCCAGTGTAGCACGAGTTTGGTTAGATGATAGTGCTAATATTGAACCTGTCACTTCACTTTCTTATGTTATTGCTCCCACTTTATCATCTGTTTCTCCTATTGTTCCTGTTTCTAATGCTAATCCTGAAAGTACATTTAAAGAAGTGTTGCCTTGTGAATTATCGCCTCTTGGATTTCATCTGCCTATGGCGATGAAAGAAAAAATACAAAATGGTGATTATGTAGATATTATGTCTTTGATCCCTTCTGTAAAGGATGACCGTTTTGATAAAAAAGATTTAGAAAAATTTGTTGATGACAAAACGAAAATTAACCCACGCAATTCTTCTAATTGGCTGCATGCTTTCTGCGTATACGCCAGTGTTTTAGGTGAGAAACATCCCGAGCTATGCAGCAGCCTTTTTCAGCATGTGGACATAATTTTGAAGGCGTATAGGAACTTTAATGGCTTTGCATGGTTCTTCTATGGTGAAGCGTTTCGACAAAAAATTTCTGTACATAAAAACTTGAAATGGGGGGAAAAGTTGGTTTGTGGTTAAACTTGTTGCTACCACAGAAGCAATATGTGAAAACTACACCTGTTAATACTTCCGGTTTCCGTTGCGGTGTATACTTTGGTTTTAATGAAGGCCATTGCAAATGGCCTCATTCATGTAAATACAAGCACGAGTGTTCTTTTTGCGCTGGTAATCATCCAGCATTAAGATGTTTCAAGAAGGCTTCTGCTCCTACGACTACTCCCTCTCGTGATCTTTTTCTTAAAACCCGACACGCCGGTGAAACTTATAAACATGGTTCCATGGCTTCGGCTTTGGCCGAATCGTCAGATGGCGGTCCTGCTGTTTAAATGTTTTGGTGAAGGTTTCCCTTTACCTAGTTTTCAGGGTTTGGGTTGTTTGATCAACAAGAATTTACCTTCAATTGATCATCATATTCCTATAGTTGCAGAAAAAATTTCAAAAGAAGTAAGAGATGGTAGAGTTGCTGGCCCTTTTATTTCTGCCCCGTTTACCGATTTTAGAATTTCCCCTTTGGGTATTATTCCCAAAAAGGAGCCAAATTCATTTCGATTGATACATCATCTTTCATATCCATTTGGGGCTTCGCTAAATGATGACATTGATGCGACACTTTGCAGTGTCTCTTATTCCTATTTTGACGACGCTTTAATAAAGATAAGGAGTTTGGGTCATAGGGCGTTGTTAGCGAAAGTGGATATTAAATCTGCTTTCAGGCTTTTACCTATTTATCCTATGGCTTTTAGCTCATTGGGGTTTTATTTTGATAATTCCTATTATTTTGATAAATGCCTTCCCATGGGCTGCTCATTATCTTGCCGTTATTTTGAAATGTTTTCCTCGTTTTTAGAATGGGTTGTCTCTTATCAATCCGGTTCGGCCAATTTATTACACTATTTGGACGATTTTCTTTTCATGGGTCCTGCTGATTCTGATGAATGTTTTTATCTTTTTACTGAATTTCAATGTATTTGCCGTCTTTTTGGTGTCCCTCTTGCTCATGAAAAATCTGTTCTTCCTACTAGTTGTTTGGAATTTTTAGGAATAACTATCGATACTGACTTGATGCAATTTCGCTTACCTCCACAGAAAGTTGCAAAACTTCTCTTTTTAGTAGATTTTGTCATCTCTAAAAGGAAAGTGGTTTTGCGAACGTTACAGTCCTTATTAGGTTTGTTGGCCTTTGCTTCGAAAGTCATTCCTATGGGTAGGGTTTTTTCTAAGCGGTTATATCGGTCCATTTCTGGCATTAAGTCTCCTTGTCATTTTGTTAGGATTACGGCTTCTTTGCGTGCAGATTTGCTGGTGTGGAAACAATTTTTATCTTCATTTAATGGTTGTTCTTTTTGGCAAGAACCTTTTTGTTCTTCATAAGCCCTTAATCTATTTACAGATGCTTCAGGTTCTGTAGGTTATGGCGTTTTTTGGCAAGGTGATTGGTCGGCTGGTAAATGGCCCAGTTCTTGGATTGACAATGGTTTGACGGTTAACATTACCCTTTTGGAAATATTTCCAGTTTTGATTTCTCTTGAACTTTGGGGTTCTTGTTTCTCAAATCGAAGAATTTTGTTACATTCTGATAATAAGGCTGTTGTATATGCTGTTAATTGTCTATCGTCCAAATCGTTACCAGTGTTAGCTGTTCTTCGTCAATTGGTTTTAAAATGCTTAGTATTAAACGTTTGGTTAAAAGCTAAATATGTCCCCTGTATTGATAATTCTGTAGCTGATTCTTTGTCCCGTCTACAGTTGGAACGTTTTTGAATGTTGGTTCCAGAAGCTGACACATGCGGACTGCGATGCCCTTCTCAGCTGTGGGATCTGTTTTTTTGAGAGTTAGTCGGGCCATCAGTAATTCGTTAGCCCCTTCTACGTGGGTGGAGTATAATGCCGCATGGAATTCATGGCCTGCTTACCTGGATGAACATGGTCAGGCTGGCAATCTAATCTCAGAACAATTGATATTGTCCTTTTTTGGAACACCTAATGGATAAGGATTATTCTTATTCACATATAGTGAAGCAATTAGCTGGAATTTCCTTTTTCGCTAAATTGCTTGGTTTTCCTTCATGTATGAGTTTCTTCTCTGTGAAACAAGTATTGAGGGGTTATTGCAGGTCTTCAGTAACACATGATTCTCGTTTGCCTATTTCAATTGATATTTTGGAAAAAATTTGTGCTTCTACTGAGACGGTTTGTTTCTCCGCTTATGAATCTTTATTATTTCGTTTGGCATTTTGTATATGTTTCTTCGGTGCCTTTCGAATTTCCGAACTTCTACCTAACAATGTTCACGGTTATTCTGGGTTTTCTTTTTCTGATTTGGTTTTGGGTAGTAATTTTATACAACTTAAGATTAAAAGGAGCAAAACAGATCAGTTGGGTCATGGACAATGGGTCACTTTACGTCGTCTTGACTCTTCTGCTCTTTGTCCTGTCTTATTACTTCATCAATATCTGTGAATCCGCCCGGTTGGGTCGAGTATTCTCTTAATTCATTGTTCTGGCTTACCTCTCACTCGTTATCAATTTTGCTCTGTTTTAAAGAAATGTTTGAATCATTTAGGTTTGGGTCACCTACCTATTAGTTCTCATTCGTTCCGAAATGGGGCGGCTACTACTGCTTCCAACCTGGGTTTGTCTAATGATATTGTTATGAATATTGGTAGATGGAGATCGAGTTGCTACCGTTCTTACATACGCCCTCATTTTTCTGTTTGAATTCCAGATAACCTGTATAACGTCTGGATCGTCGGACACTCGTACATATTTTGGGCTTTTCGCAGAGCTATGGTTAGACAATATGGTATTAATTTAGGTTTTAAAGTTGAGAATTTTCATTTATGGTGGTCTGGTTTGCGTGGTATGAGACTAAGTGATATGAGTCAGACTTTATCAGCTCTATATGCTTCTTGGCCTCCTCCTCAAATTGTCATACTTCATGTTTCGGCTAATGATATAGGTGCACGTCATACTTTAGACATCATTTCTCAATAAAAATTTGATTTTGTTCAATTGCATTCCGTTTTACCTAATTCGGTTCTGGTGTTTTCCGAAATTATTCCACGTTTTAAGTGGTTGATTACTCCTGAACTACATTATTGTGATAAAATACGCAGAAAAATCAATAGAGCAATGGCTAAATTTATGCCTTCCATTCAAGGCTTATCTTACCGACATGTTGATCTGGAGGGCAGTTTGATTGGTTTTTAAAGGTCTGACGCTGTTCATTTGTCTGATATCGCTTTAGATGTGTTTAATGTTGGCATTCAGAACTGTGTTGAATTGGCCTTGGGGCGGGTGGGGTGCCAGGCTAATTTTTGATGGGCCTGGCGTATGGGACAGTTAGAGATTTTGTACATGTTATAGTATTAACCCGAGCTGTCATGGCTGAGTTAAAGTGATTGTTTATGGTACAAAAGTAAAGGAGTTTATGTTATATAAATTGGAAGTGTTTTTTATAAATTGGTAAATAAATATGATACCAATAATAAAGGGCCCCTGCCATTCAAATCCATTGTTAAAATTTAAAATAAAAAATTGAAATAGTACTATATTGGCTTATTATTGATTATTATTGTAAATGTAATTGTTCTGCATACGATCCCATGGAAAGGGGAGGAGCAAAAGAATTTGCTCCGCCCACCTATGGGGTCGGGGCAGACTACAGGCTAAATGACAGTTATGTTTTAAAGTTTTAATTGAAAATTGTTTAAATATGATTGGCTAAAGGCTAGTCACATGTTAAGGTGGCACGAGCTAGCCCTTATATAAGGATTTACAGCTGCATAAGAGAAGCAGACAGCGGCGGATCAACAGAAGAAGAAGGAACATCCCGCCCTCCCTCCCATCGTCGAGGCCCTTATTATGTGGTTTGGTCCTTTTCTCATGAAAAGGGACAGTTATAGAGATTTCGTACATGTTATAGTATTAACTCGAGCTGTCATGGCTGAGTTAAAGTGATTGTTTATGGTACAAAAGTAAAGGAGTTTATGTTATATAAATTGGAAGTGTTTTTTATAAATTGGTAAATAAATATGATACCAATAATAAAGGCCCCGGCCATTCAAATCCATTGTTAAAATTTTAAATAAAAATGTTAAATAGTACTATATTGGCTTATTATTGATTATTATTGTAAATGTAATTGTTCTGCATACGATCCCATAGAGCCATCTGTGTTTATAAGAGCATTATTTAGGCAATGAGGAATCATTGTATCGCCTCCTCACCACTTGCTTTAACCCCTCGGACCCCACACACTTGATTGGGTCACAATTGGCAGGTGTACAAGGGGTATAATTCCTTCCACAGCTGTAAACCAAAGCCACTGACTCTGCAGTTAAAGGGGGAAGTGGTTGGAAGGAGGCAAAACTGGGGCTTAACCACAGGGTTTTACCACCCCCAACGTCACGTGTGAACGAGCCTATTAGTGCCGCTAATCATAGCTGGTGCCCCTGATTGTTGACTATACTGACCCTGGTCTGTTTACTGACCACATTTCTGCCAGTTTCCTTGACCGATCATTTGCCTGTTTGCCGACCATGTCTATGCCTGTGTCCTGAACTGACCCATCTGCACATTCAACTGATTACGCTCCTGTCAGACACAGGTCCCAGCCATTCCCTGCAGACAGCTGTATACAATGTTCAGTATATAATCAGTGCAAAAAGTGAAAACATGTGTACACTTGGGAGAAGTAGCAGGATATGTTTTAGGGGTGTATTCCTAAGTATGGCGATAATGTGGGTGAGAAATATCTTATTAATTGATAACTTTGCGTAAATAGTTTTTTTATTTTTCTTCAAAAGACTCTATATGCCTCTTAGAAAATACCTTAAGTGTTTTCATAATTTTGTGGGTGTTTCTGCTGTCCTGGAGCTCCAGGGACTCATAAAATGTGATAGATAGTCATGAAATCAGATGTGTAATTTATGCCCCTAGAACGCCTGAAGGTGCTTTTTGGATTTGGGGCCCCTCTCTGTGGGTAGTCTGTGAAAAGTCTCACACGTGATATCACCATACTCAGAAGTAGTAGCAGAATGTGAATATTTCTAAACAGAGCACTGAAACCCAACCTCTACCGTAAACAAAGTGTAATAATCAATGTTTCTTACCTTAGCAGCTGGAATCAATCTGTTCCCCTAACAGAAAACGATATCAATAATAAAAGTGACCAGCGCTGTCAAACTCCTAGATAACAAGTTCAATAATGTCTCTGTATAACCAAAGATCATGTGTCATATGTCCATCAATTTCTTCCTGTTGTTCTGGAGCACTCGTACATCTATTTCCCTGGCTATGACGCTGAGCATGTGCACTCAACTTCTTTGGTCGACGATGGCGAGGCCTGTACTGAGTGGAACCTGTCCTGTTGAACCGCTGTATGGTATTTGCCACTGTGCTGCAGCTCAGTTTCAGGATCTTGGCACTCTTTTTATAGCCTAGGCCAGTGATGGTGAACCTTGGCACTCCAGATGTTTTGGAACTACATTTCCCATGATGCTCATCTACACTTCAGAGTGCATGAGCATCATGGGAAATGTAGTTCCAAAACATCTGGGGTGCCAAGGTTTGCCATCACTGGCCTAGGCCATCTTTATGTAGAGCAACAATTATTTTTTTCAGATCCTCAGACAGTTCTTTGCCCTGGGGTGCCATGTTGAACTTCCAGTGACCAGTATGAGAGAGTGAGAGTGATAACACCAAATTTAACACACCTGCACCCCATTTACACCCAAGACCTTGTAACACTAATGAGTCACATGACACAGGGGAGGGAAAATGGCTAATTGGGCCCAATTTGGACATTTTCACTTAGGAGTGTACTCACTTTTGTTGAAATCGGTTTAGACATTAATGGCTTTTGCCGCGTACACACGATCAGAATTTCCGTCGGAAAAACCTTGGATGGTTTTTCCGACGGAATTCCGCTCAAGCTTGGCTTGCATACACACGGTCACACAAAAGTTCTCTGACCTTTCGACCGTCAAGAACGCGGTGACGTACAACACTACGACGTGCCGAGAAAATTAGGTTCAATGCTTCCAAGCATGCGTCAAATTTTTTCCGAGCATGCTTAGGAATTTTGCACGTCGGAATTCCTACAGACGATCGGAAAAATAGAGAACCTGCTCCCAATCTTTTGTTGGCTTAAATTCCGATAGCAAAAGTCTGATGGAGCATACACACGGTCGGAATTTCTGACAAAAAGCTCACATCAAACTTTTCTTGATGGAAATTCTGACCGTGTGTACACGGCATAAGTGTTGAGTTATTTTGAGGGGACAGCAAACTTACACTGCTATACAAGCTGTACACTCACTACTTTACATTGTAGCAAAGTGTAATTTCTTCAGTGTTGTCACATGAAAAGATATAATCAAATATTTAACAAAAATGTGAGGGATATACTCACTTTTGTGAGATACTGTATATATATATATATATATATATATATATATATATATATATTGTAAGGTTGGGGAACATTAGCTCTCGTAGTAGATGCATTTTTTCAGTGATTCAAGCCAGTCAGGAACTCTATTTAAGGGCATGGTAGCCCACTTTTATTTAAAAGCACAAAAGTTCACAAATACATCAGTAGCCCTCACCGGAGGGTTCCACCATTACTGTATCTTATCTTGCATACTCAACAGTTTACCTCCTGGCTTTCATTTCATTCTAGCGATCCGGCTGTCTTAGGCCTTTAGCCTAGGCCTAAAGTCTGTTCCTCAGAACAAACAGAGTTTCCTAGAGATAAGCTCACTCCTCGATTACTCCTGGTCAGCACCTTCTTCCTTACTTCAGCAATGACGTCCGCCTCCTGCAGACACGCATACTCTGGCTGCACCCATGCAGCATAGATAGCCTCTGACTCCTCAGAGGGATGGGAGTCCACCTGACTCCCATGCACACAGACTTCCTGTCTGTTGGGTGGGGCCCTGATCCATAGTCAGATAAGAAATAAATAGCCCAAGACACAGCTGTTCAATCAGCATGTCTTTCTCTACAAAATCTGGCATAAACCAACACTCTTTAAGGTCGCACAGGGTCCCACCGTCACATATCCTCCCCCCTGTTTCAAACCGGAGGGAGGAACACATAAACCCGTCATCATAAATGGGACACCTCTGTGCCAGCCACTGGCTGCGTAGGCCCATTTCTTTTTCTGGGTATGTTTCCACCAGCACTTCACATTGGTGCCTCTGTGCCCACTATCAGCAGCAGGATTCCAAATCTGCCCAGCCTTTTCTCTAAAGGGGCACTCCACCCACATCTTCTTCCGGGGGTGCTTCCACCAGCACTTCTTCCTGAACCGTGGGCTCCCACTAATCTCTCTATCCCTTCTACCTTCTGGCTTCAGGATCCTTCTTTTTTCTCCCACAGACCTACTCTCCCAGGACTGTTGGGAACCCCCTTTCATGAACTCTGTCAGGGACTGGCCATTCTCACTACCTGACGCAACATTAATCAACAACATTTGTTTCTCAGGTTCATTAACCCCTGTGTGGTTACCCTTGGCAACCAAACCATCTGTGATCTGTGATCAACACCATATCCTTCTGTTTAACCTCAATAGCAATGTTCCACAAAGGGTTATTCAACTTAATATTGTCATTGGGACCTCTTGTCCCCTTGTTTGCTAGGACAGTGTCTATGGAGGGACCATCTACAGGCAAGCAGTTACTCCCTATGGGACAGTCCCGCAGTTTCACATCGCCCCCTGGTGTCCAACACTCCAATAGCAATTGTCCTACCAACGCTCATTTTTCACCACATTTTTCCACATCAATCTCTTTAACCATTTCTGTGTCCATTGGTACCTCAACCAATAGCTCAGAGTTGTCTGACAGTGCTCTACAGTGCCTCTCATACACTTTTTCGTTACAGTTACCATCACTGTTATTTCCTGTCAAAGTGTCTCTGGGTACCTCAAACTGAACCTCTCTGTGCGTGATGGACTGAATTTCCACTACTGCCACGTCCGTTCCGGGCCCTTCCTTTATATGAGGTGTAGCGGATGAGACAGTACGCGCGCCATGTACCAACCACTGCTCAGCCGCACCTCGGACCGCACCAGCAGGAATGCACCCAATCACACCAGCGTACCAAGAGACTTCCCCTATGTCCATTATCTCTAATTCCTCCAGCAATTCCCCCGAGCGCCTTCTGCACAAAACTGCCGCTGGAAGCACTCTCGAAGAGAACTGTGAGACAACTTTCCACAAAAGCAACCAACAGTGCAGCAACCAATTTTCATCAACATTGCTTAACAACGCATGTACCACCTGCGTCCACCGATTGGCACTACACAGTACCATGTCGCCCTTCTGCGGTGGATACATGCAGGTGTACATTGGAAAGATTTTCACCAATTCCCACAACATCTCAGTTATTTCTAGACATGCCGCATCTAAACACAGAACTCTAGGAACTTTTCCTTTACTAACGATGTGGAAGGACTCATTTGCTAAGGCGTGAGAGGCTGAGACACTTAAAGAGACCTCTACCTCAGAGGCAACTGACAAGATTTGCGGCTCCCCCTGAGCACTGCAAATCGCATGTGTCACACTCATCCTTTCACTTTCAGCAACACTGAGCCCTTCCAAGTCGCTATCCATTACCTCATCAACCTGACGCTCAACATTACTCATCTCTTTTACTGTGGACAAAACCTCTGCCATGTATGCGCCCTTTTCAGATCCTTCCAACTGGACAGGGTTAATTTCTCCAAAAGCCAACGCACCCGTGTCTACCGGCCCTGCAGCCTCTCCATTTAGCACAGCAGAAATTGTGTCCAATCCATTGTAACCCACTGAGCCTTCCTTGTTTAAATGCACTTGTGGCAAAACATTTTTAAACACAACAGGCTACAATAACATAACTTCACCACTTTGCTCAGGTGGTGCTTCATTAAACCCATTATCACTACAAGTAATTTCAAACATTTGAGTTTTACCATTTTTCTCATCACCAAGGTCAAGTACCCTCTTATGCCGCGTACACACGATCGTTTTTCATGCCGTTAAAAATGCCATTTTTTAAAATGGGCATTAAAACCGATCGTGTGTATGCTCCAGAGCATTTTTAACGGCGTGAAAAACAGCCATTAAAAATTTCGAACATGCTCTATTTTTTCACGTAGTTTTTCATGTAGTTTTTTTTAACGACGTGAAAAACGATAGTGTGTATGCTTTTACGAGGTGAAAAAAAAGCGCATGCTCAGAATCAAGTATGAGACGGGAGCGCACGTTTTGGTAAAACTAGCGTTCGTAATGGAGATAGCACATTCGTCACGCTGTAACGGACTGAAAAGCATGAGGCTGAAAAGCGCGAATCGTCGCTCAACAAACTTTACTAACATGAAGGGTGGCGCCATTCGAACGGATCTTCCCCTTTATAGTGCCGTCGTACGTGTTGTACGTCACTGCGCTTTGCTCGAGCGTTTTTTTTTTTCATGATCGTGTGTACGCAAGACAGGGTTGAGAGGAAACAAGAAAAAAAAAACGACGAGAAAAACGTCGGTTTTAAAAATGACATTAAAAACGTACGTGTGTACGCGGCATTATCCATCAGAGCGGCACCACAGTTGTCCCAGGCAACCTCTGGCTCCAACACACAGAGCTCCCTGGAGGTTTCTAAGGACACCTCTGCAGCCTTATATACTGTTGCTAAGGAGAATCACATATCCTGCTTAGCGATCACCACTACCTCATTAAGCATCACATTACCATAAGTACATGTATCCTCAGCAATATCTTCATCATCAGCATTCATAACCATAGCAGTTTTACAAGCTCTATCAAATTGACTTGTGTCATAACGCATGGCACCCTGCGTGCCACTCAGCACACCACCCTTCCTCTCCAAAGGAATTATTTTGCCCACTAGGGCGTCTTCACAGTTGTCCTGGGAAACCATTTGCCTCACCACTGCAGGCTCCTTGGTGGTTTCCCTTGGCAACTGCGCAGCACCTGTCACTGTCACTAGGGAACATGGCATACCAACTGCTTTGGTCACCCCTAGCACATCTCTCCCAGCACTCTACTGGATTACCTTAGGTGTACCCAGAGTCCATATGTCCTTTTCAATTTTTGACCTCGCTGCAAGCAGGGTTTTAACCTGTGTCTCCCCTCTGATCTGGGTAGCACACTGCAGCAAGTTCATTTTTACACCTTCAGTGGATCTCCCCTCTGGGGTCACTTCCACTTCAGTGTGAGCAACCACACAGTCAGTCTTTCCCATGATTTTAACAGGAACAGTCTTACCATTCTCTTTAGCAGGGGTTGAAGGCTTCAATTGAGGGCGTTGTCCCTTCTTTGCTGTGCTCTCACAAGCAGACGTCCCCTCCTGGACACAGGTTAACATTACATCCATCTTGGATTTTCCAACATCGCCTGCAGGCAAAACAAATTTCCTGTTGCCAGGGGTAACAGCAGACCCACACACCTGGTCATACCCCTTGCAGAATACTGGATATGATACGCTCTTCTCTGGGCTTGCAGGCAAAGCATTAAGCCCAACAACACGATCAGCAGCTGTATTCCACAAGCTTGGACAAGAAAAGATCCCGTGGCCCAGCTGACCACATTCCAGGCATGGCACTTGGCGACTTTCTCCTCTTGCCAAGAGAGACAGCTAGGGATGAGCTTCGTGTTCGAGTCGAACATACGTTCGACTCGAACATCGGCTGTTCGATCGTTCGACGAAGATCGAACAATTTGGGCCGTTCGCGCCAAATTCGAGTGACGCGAACGGCCCACAATGCACTACGCCATCGCAGTGTCATCCAGGCGCTGTGATTGGCCAAGCATGCACTGTGACCCCGCATGCTTGGCCAATCACAGCGCCGGCAGCGAGGAGAGCAATGATTGGCCACAGGCAGGATGCCTGTGGCCAATTATTGCTGAGGGTGTTTAGTACACGCCCCACACTATAAAAGGCCGCCAGCACGGCGGCCTAGTGTAGTGTGTTCCGGAGCAGGGAAAGACAAGCATAGGCAGGGACAGTGACATTTATTTCTTTCTTGCTTAACCTGGATTCCTTTAGTTTAGGGAAAGAGAAGGATAGGTAGGGAGAGTGTCAGTGTGTTTTACTGTGCGAGTCCTTGTTTCTAGGGACAAAGAAGGAAAGTGAGGGGAATTCTCCTTGTGCTATAGTGTGCTTTAAAAAAACATTTTTTCTAGGGACAGAAAACTCTAGGTAGGGAGAGTGTCAGTTTCTTTCACTGTGCGAGTCCTTGTTTCTAGGGACAAAGAAGGAAAGTGAGGGGAATTCTCCTTGTGCTATAGTGTGCTTTAAAAAAACATTTTTTCTAGGGACAGAAAACTCTAGGTAGGGAGAGTGTCAGTTTCTTTCACTGTGCGAGTCCTTGTTTCTAGGGACAAAGAAGGAAAGTGAGGGGAATTCTCCTTGTGCTATAGTGTGCTTTAAAAAAACATTTTTTCTAGGGACAGAAAACTCTAGGTAGGGAGAGTGTCAGTTTCTTTCACTGTGCGAGTCCTTGTTTCTAGGGACAAAGAAGGAAAGTGAGGGGAATTCTCCTTGTGCAATAGTGTGCTTTAAAAAAACATTTTTTCTAGGGACAGAAAACTCTAGGTAGGGAGAGTGTCAGTTTCTTTCACTGTGCGAGTCCTTGTTTCTAGGGACAAAGAAGGAAAGTGAGGGGAATTCTCCTTGTGCTATAGTGTGCTTTAAAAAAACATTTTTTCTAGGGACAGAAAACTCTAGGTAGGGAGAGTGTCAGTTTCTTTCACTGTGCCAGTCCTTGTTTCTAGGGACAAAGAAGGAAAGTGAGGGGAATTCTCCTTGTGCTATAGTGTGCTTTAAAAAAACATTTTTTCTAGGGACAGAAAACTCTAGGTAGGGAGAGTGTCAGTTTCTTTCACTGTGCCAGTCCTTGTTTCTAGGGACAAAGAAGGAAAGTGAGGGGAATTCTCCTTGTGCTATAGTGTGCTTTAAAAAAACATTTTTTCTAGGGACAGAAAACTCTAGGTAGGGAGAGTGTCAGTTTCTTTCACTGTGCGAGTCCTTGTTTCTAGGGACAAAGAAGGAAAGTGAGGGGAATTCTCCTTGTGCTATAGTGTGCTTTAAAAAAACATTTTTTCTAGGGACAGAAAACTCTAGGTAGGGAGAGTGTCAGTTTCTTTCACTGTGCGAGTCCTTGTTTCTAGGGACAAAGAAGGAAAGTGAGGGGAATTCTCCTTGTGCAATAGTGTGCTTTAAAAAAACATTTTTTCTAGGGACAGAAAACTCTAGGTAGGGAGAGTGTCAGTTTCTTTCACTGTGCGAGTCCTTGTTTCTAGGGACAAAGAAGGAAAGTGAGGGGAATTCTCCTTGTGCTATAGTGTGCTTTAAAAAAACATTTTTTCTAGGGACAGAAAACTCTAGGTAGGGAGAGTGTCAGTTTATTTCACTGTGCGAGTCCTTGTTTCTAGGGACAAAGAAGGAAAGTGAGGGGAATTCTCGTTGTGCTATAGTGTGCTTTAAAAAAAAATTTTTTCTAGGGACAGAAAACTCTAGGTAGGGAGAGTGTCAGTTTCTTTCACTGTGCCAGTCCTTGTTTCTAGGGACAAAGAAGGAAAGTGAGGGGAATTCTCCTTGTGCTATAGTGTGCTTTAAAAAAACATTTTTTCTAGGGACAGAAAATTCTAGGTAGGGAGAGTGTCAGTTTCTTTCACTGTGCCAGTCCTTGTTTCTAGGGACAAAGAAGGAAAGTGAGGGGAATTCTCCTTGTGCTATAGTGTGCTTTAAAAAAACATTTTTTCTAGGGACAGAAAACTCTAGGTAGGGAGAGTGTCAGTTTCTTTCACTGTGCGAGTCCTTGTTTCTAGGGACAAAGAAGGAAAGTGAGGGGAATTCTCCTTGTGCAATAGTGTGCTTTAAAAAAACATTTTTTCTAGGGACAGAAAACTCTAGGTAGGGAGAGTGTCAGTTTCTTTCACTGTGCGAGTCCTTGTTTCTAGGGACAAAGAAGGAAAGTGAGGGGAATTCTCCTTGTGCTATAGTGTGCTTTAAAAAAACATTTTTTCTAGGGACAGAAAACTCTAGGTAGGGAGAGTGTCAGTTTCTTTCACTGTGCGAGTCCTTGTTTCTAGGGACAAAGAAGGAAAGTGAGGGGAATTCTCCTTGTGCTATAGTGTGCTTTAAAAAAACATTTTTTCTAGGGACAGAAAACTCTAGGTAGGGAGAGTGTCAGTTTCTTTCACTGTGCCAGTCCTTGTTTCTAGGGACAAAGAAGGAAAGTGAGGGGAATTCTCCTTGTGCTATAGTGTGCTTTAAAAAAACATTTTTTCTAGGGACAGAAAACTCTAGGTAGGGAGAGTGTCAGTTTCTTTCACTGTGCCAGTCCTTGTTTCTAGGGACAAAGAAGGAAAGTGAGGGGAATTCTCCTTGTGCTATAGTGTGCTTTAAAAAAACATTTTTTCTAGGGACAGAAAACTCTAGGTAGGGAGAGTGTCAGTTTCTTTCACTGTGCCAGTCCTTGTTTCTAGGGACAAAGAAGGAAAGTGAGGGGAATTCTCCTTGTGCTATAGTGTGCTTTAAAAAAACATTTTTTCTAGGGACAGAAAACTCTAGGTAGGGAGAGTGTCAGTTTATTTCACTGTGCGAGTCCTTGTTTCTAGGGACAAAGAAGGAAAGTGAGGGGAATTCTCCTTGTGCTATAGTGTGCTTTAAAAAAATTTTTTTTCTAGGGACAGAAAACTCTAGGTAGGGAGAGTGTCAGTTTCTTTCACTGTGCCAGTCCTTGTTTCTAGGGACAAAGAAGGAAAGTGAGGGGAATTCTCCTTGTGCTATAGTGTGCTTTAAAAAAACATTTTTTCTAGGGACAGAAAATTCTAGGTAGGGAGAGTGTCAGTTTCTTTCACTGTGCCAGTCCTTGTTTCTAGGGACAAAGAAGGAAAGTGAGGGGAATTCTCCTTGTGCTATAGTGTGCTTTAAAAAAACATTTTTTCTAGGGACAGAAAACTCTAGGTAGGGAGAGTGTCAGTTTCTTTCACTGTGCGAGTCCTTGTTTCTAGGGACAAAGAAGGAAAGTGAGGGGAATTCTCCTTGTGCAATAGTGTGCTTTAAAAAAACATTTTTTCTAGGGACAGAAAACTCTAGGTAGGGAGAGTGTCAGTTTCTTTCACTGTGCGAGTCCTTGTTTCTAGGGACAAAGAAGGAAAGTGAGGGGAATTCTCCTTGTGCTATAGTGTGCTTTAAAAAAACATTTTTTCTAGGGACAGAAAACTCTAGGTAGGGAGAGTGTCAGTTTCTTTCACTGTGCGAGTCCTTGTTTCTAGGGACAAAGAAGGAAAGTGAGGGGAATTCTCCTTGTGCTATAGTGTGCTTTAAAAAAACATTTTTTCTAGGGACAGAAAACTCTAGGTAGGGAGAGTGTCAGTTTCTTTCACTGTGCCAGTCCTTGTTTCTAGGGACAAAGAAGGAAAGTGAGGGGAATTCTCCTTGTGCTATAGTGTGCTTTAAAAAAACATTTTTTCTAGGGACAGAAAACTCTAGGTAGGGAGAGTGTCAGTTTCTTTCACTGTGCCAGTCCTTGTTTCTAGGGACAAAGAAGGAAAGTGAGGGGAATTCTCCTTGTGCTATAGTGTGCTTTAAAAAAACATTTTTTCTAGGGACAGAAAACTCTAGGTAGGGAGAGTGTCAGTTTCTTTCACTGTGCCAGTCCTTGTTTCTAGGGACAAAGAAGGAAAGTGAGGGGAATTCTCCTTGTGCTATAGTGTGCTTTAAAAAAACATTTTTTCTAGGGACAGAAAACTCTAGGTAGGGAGAGTGTCAGTTTCTTTCACTTTGCGAGTCCTTGTTTCTAGGGACAAAGAAGGAAAGTGAGGGGAATTCTCCTTGTGCTATAGTGTGCTTTAAAAAAACATTTTTTCTAGGGACAGAAAACTCTAGGTAGGGAGAGTGTCAGTTTCTTTCACTGTGCGAGTCCTTGTTTTTAGGGACAAAGAAGGAAAGTGAGGGGAATTCTCCTTGTGCAATAGTGTGCTTTAAAAAAACATTTTTTCTAGGGACAGAAAACTCTAGGTAGGGAGAGTGTCAGTTTCTTTCACTGTGCGAGTCCTTGTTTCTAGGGACAAAGAAGGAAAGTGAGGGGAATTCTCCTTGTGCTATAGTGTGCTTTAAAAAAACATTTTTTCTAGGGACAGAAACCTCTAGGTAGGGAGAGTGTCAGTTTCTTTCACTGTGCGAGTCCTTGTTTCTAGGGACAAAGAAGGAAAGTGAGGGGAATTCTCCTTGTGCTATAGTGTGCTTTAAAAAAACATTTTTTCTAGGGACAGAAAACTCTAGGTAGGGAGAGTGTCAGTTTCTTTCACTGTGCGAGTCCTTGTTTCTAGGGACAAAGAAGGAAAGTGAGGGGAATTCTCCTTGTGCAATAGTGTGCTTTAAAAAAACATTTTTTCTAGGGACAGAAAACTCTAGGTAGGGAGAGTGTCAGTTTCTTTCACTGTGCGAGTCCTTGTTTCTAGGGACAAAGAAGGAAAGTGAGGGGAATTCTCCTTGTGCTATAGTGTGCTTTAAAAAAACATTTTTTCTAGGGACAGAAAACTCTAGGTAGGGAGAGTGTCAGTTTCTTTCACTGTGCGAGTCCTTGTTTCTAGGGACAAAGAAGGAAAGTGAGGGGAATTATCCTTGTGCTATAGTGTGCTTTAAAAAAACATTTTTTCTAGGGACAGAAAACTCTAGGTAGGGAGAGTGTCAGTTTCTTTCACTGTGCCAGTCCTTGTTTCTAGGGACAAAGAAGGAAAGTGAGGGGAATTCTCCTTGTGCTATAGTGTGCTTTAAAAAAACATTTTTTCTAGGGACAGAAAACTCTAGGTAGGGAGAGTGTCAGTTTCTTTCACTGTGCCAGTCCTTGTTTCTAGGGACAAAGAAGGAAAGTGAGGGGAATTCTCCTTGTGCTATAGTGTGCTTTAAAAAAACATTTTTTCTAGGGACAGAAAACTCTAGGTAGGGAGAGTGTCAGTTTCTTTCACTGTGCCAGTCCTTGTTTCTAGGGACAAAGAAGGAAAGTGAGGGGAATTCTCCTTGTGCTATAGTGTGCTTTAAAAAAACATTTTTTCTAGGGACAGAAAACTCTAGGTAGGGAGAGTGTCAGTTTCTTTCACTGTGCGAGTCCTTGTTTCTAGGGACAAAGAAGGAAAGTGAGGGGAATTCTCCTTGTGCAATAGTGTGCTTTAAAAAAAACATTTTTTCTAGGGACAGAAAACTCTAGGTAGGGAGAGTGTCAGTTTCTTTCACTGTGCGAGTCCTTGTTTCTAGGGACAAAGAAGGAAAGTGAGGGGAATTCTCCTTGTGCTATAGTGTGCTTTAAAAAAACATTTTTTCTAGGGACAGAAACCTCTAGGTAGGGAGAGTGTCAGTTTCTTTCACTGTGCCAGTCCTTGTTTCTAGGGACAAAGAAGGAAAGTGGGGGGAATTCTCCTTGTGCTATAGTGTGCTTTAAAAAAACATTTTTTCTAGGGACAGAAAACTCTAGGTAGGGAGAGTGTCAGTTTCTTTCACTGTGCGAGTCCTTGTTTCTAGGGACAAAGAAGGAAAGTGAGGGGAATTCTCCTTGTGCTATAGTGTGCTTTAAAAAAACATTTTTTCTAGGGACAGAAAACTCTAGGTAGGGAGAGTGTCAGTTTCTTTCACTGTGCCAGTCCTTGTTTCTAGGGACAAAGAAGGAAAGTGAGGGGAATTCTCCTTGTGCTATAGTGTGCTTTAAAAAAACATTTTTTCTAGGGACAGAAAACTCTAGGTAGGGAGAGTGTCAGTTTCTTTCACTGTGCGAGTCCTTGTTTCTAGGGACAAAGAAGGAAAGTGAGGGGAATTCTCCTTGTGCTATAGTGTGCTTTAAAAAAACATTTTTTCTAGGGACAGAAACCTCTAGGTAGGGAGAGTGTCAGTTTCTTTCACTGTGCGAGTCCTTGTTTCTAGGGACAAAGAAGGAAAGTGAGGGGAATTCTCCTTGTGCTATAGTGTGCTTTAAAAAAACATTTTTTCTAGGGACAGAAAACTCTAGGTAGGGAGAGTGTCAGTTTCTTTCACTGTGCGAGTCCTTGTTTCTAGGGACAAAGAAGGAAAGTGAGGGGAATTCTCCTTGTGCAATAGTGTGCTTTAAAAAAACATTTTTTCTAGGGACAGAAAACTCTAGGTAGGGAGAGTGTCAGTTTCTTTCACTGTGCGAGTCCTTGTTTCTAGGGACAAAGAAGGAAAGTGAGGGGAATTCTCCTTGTGCTATAGTGTGCTTTAAAAAAACATTTTTTCTAGGGACAGAAAACTCTAGGTAGGGAGAGTGTCAGTTTATTTCACTGTGCGAGTCCTTGTTTCTAGGGACAAAGAAGGAAAGTGAGGGGGATTATCCTTGTGCTATAGTGTGCTTTAAAAAAACATTTTTTCTAGGGACAGAAAACTCTAGGTAGGGAGAGTGTCAGTTTCTTTCACTGTGCCAGTCCTTGTTTCTAGGGACAAAGAAGGAAAGTGAGGGGAATTCTCCTTGTGCTATAGTGTGCTTTAAAAAAACATTTTTTCTAGGGACAGAAAACTCTAGGTAGGGAGAGTGTCAGTTTCTTTCACTGTGCCAGTCCTTGTTTCTAGGGACAAAGAAGGAAAGTGAGGGGAATTCTCCTTGTGCTATAGTGTGCTTTAAAAAAACATTTTTTCTAGGGACAGAAAACTCTAGGTAGGGAGAGTGTCAGTTTCTTTCACTGTGCCAGTCCTTGTTTCTAGGGACAAAGAAGGAAAGTGAGGGGAATTCTCCTTGTGCTATAGTGTGCTTTAAAAAAACATTTTTTCTAGGGACAGAAAACTCTAGGTAGGGAGAGTGTCAGTTTCTTTCACTGTGCGAGTCCTTGTTTCTAGGGACAAAGAAGGAAAGTGAGGGGAATTCTCCTTGTGCAATAGTGTGCTTTAAAAAAACATTTTTTCTAGGGACAGAAAACTCTAGGTAGGGAGAGTGTCAGTTTCTTTCACTGTGCGAGTCCTTGTTTCTAGGGACAAAGAAGGAAAGTGAGGGGAATTCTCCTTGTGCTATAGTGTGCTTTAAAAAAACATTTTTTCTAGGGACAGAAACCTCTAGGTAGGGAGAGTGTCAGTTTCTTTCACTGTGCCAGTCCTTGTTTCTAGGGACAAAGAAGGAAAGTGAGGGGAATTCTCCTTGTGCTATAGTGTGCTAAAGCATTCCTCATCAACCATCTTTGAAATCCTTGTTTTTTGGACAGTCAGGGAAATTGTCGTTGTGCTATTCTGTGCAAAAGCAATCATCCTCAACCATATTTAGAAATCCTTAAGTAAAGGGACAGAGAAGGACACCTGAAGGTAGCCCTTATTGCTTTTTTCCCATCTCCCTGCAGGCCATCTATTAGAATGTCTGGAAGGCAAACAAGGAGAGGCAGACAGTCAGGAGGCAATAAAAGAGGGCAAGCAGGCTCTGTGTCTGGGGGCAACAGTGCTGGTCGTGGACGCGGTGCATTGTCATCAGCACATGGCCATGGGACACGCTTGTCCTTCTTTTCGGCAGCTGGACATGTTGAGCCACATCATGCCGAAGACTTGGTAGAGTGGATGACCAAGCCCTCCTTCTCCTCCTCATCCTCTCTCACCCAGGCTCAGGGTACTGGCAAAGCAGCTGCCAAAGCGTCCTCTTCCCTGGTATCAATGTCAGACTCATCATCAGTCACTCCTTCCCTAGACCCACCATGTCCTCCTCCTGAGGAGTCCCCCGAACTGTTTGAGCACAGTGTTGGGTACATGCTCCAGGAGGATGCCCAGCGTTTCGAAGGGTCTGATGATGAAACCCAGCTACAGGAAGGCAGTAGCGTGAGAGCAGACAGAGGGGATGCTCAAGAAGGACACCAATCTGGCAGTCATGTTCCAGCAGCTGCAGCATACTGCCAGATTGGCTCCAGTGATGAGGAGGGAGGGGATGATGAGGTCACTGACTCCACGTGGGTGCCTAATAGGAGAGAGGAGGAGGAGGAGGATGAGGAGGAGGCACATCTCCAACGAGGCAGGATGCCCTTTGGTGGCCAGCGTAAGGGCAGTACACCAACGGAATCACACCGCAGAGCTCCGCCTGTGCAGGGCGCTGCCTCTGCCCGTCATTCAAAAAGTTCCTTGGTGTGGGCCTTTTTTGAGGCTAGTGCATCAGATCGCACAGCTGCTGTTTGCAACATATGTCTCAAGCGTATATCGCGTGGCCAAAACATCAGCCGCTTGGGTACCACATGCCTGACCAGACATATGTTGACCTGCCATGCAGCTCGTTGGCAAGCCTACCTCAAAGACCCACACCAAAGAACAAAGCGGACCTCTCCTTGCACCGCATCAGCTGGGATCTCCAACCCCACTATAACTTCAGTCCTCTCTGAAACATGCACTGAGAGGAATGAAGGTGTAGAATTAGGTGTGTCACAGCCAAGTACTTGCGGCCACTCTGCTAGCAGTACACCGACGTCCGATTCTAGCAGGCAAATTTCCCTGCCCCAGCTGCTGGACCGTCGAAAGAAGTTCACTCCCAGCCATCCACATGCCCAGCGGTTGAATGCTAGCTTGGCTAAATTGCTAGCGCTTCAACTGCTGCCTTTTCAGTTGGTAGACTCGGCCCCCTTCCGTGAGTTTGTGCAATGTGCGGTTCCTCAGTGGCAGGTTCCCAAACGCCACTTTTTCTCACGGAAGGCTATTCCGGCTCTCTACCGGCATGTGGAAGGCAATGTCTTGGCCTCGCTGGACAGGGCGGTCAGCGGTAAGGTGCATATTACCGCTGACTCATGGTCCAGCAGGCATGGACAGGGACGTTACCTTTCTTTCACGGCCCATTGGGTCACTCTTTTGGCAGCTGGGAAGGATGCAGGACAAGGTGCAGTAGTGTTGGAGGTTGTTCCACCGCCACGCCTCCAAAATGCTACTACTGGTTGTGACACACCTCTCTCCTCCACCCCCTCCTCTTCTTCTTCCTCCATGGCCTCTTCCTGTGGTTTGTCCTATGAACCAGCGGTGCTCCGTAGCCGTTCACGGGGCTACGCAAGTACGCAGGCAAAAAGATGCCATGCCGTGCTTACGCTGGTGTGTTTGGGGGACAGAAGCCACACTGGGGCAGAGGTCCTGTCTGCTCTGCAGGGCCAGGCCAAGAGGTGGTTGACGCCACGCCAGCTTAAGCCAGGAATGGTGGTTTGCGACAATGGCACCAACCTCCTCTCCGCCCTCCGACAGGGACAACTGACCCATGTGCCCTGTGTTGCTCACGTCCTTAACCTGGTGGTGCAGCGGTTCTTGGGCAGGTACCCGGGCTTACAGGATGTCCTGAGGCAGGCCAGGAAAGTCTGTGTGCATTTCCGCAGATCTTATAATGCCAGTGCTCGCCTGGCTGAGCTGCAAAAGGAGTTGAACCTGCCCAAGAACCGCCTTATATGTGACATGCCCACCAGGTGGAACTCAACGTTGGCCATGCTGCAGCGGCTGCACACGCAGCAGAGGGCCATCAATGAGTACCTGTGCGACTACGGCACCAGGACAGGGTCAGGGGAGCTTGGTTTTTTTTCTCCACGCCAGTGGGGCATGATCAGGGATGCATGCACTGTCCTGGCACCATTTGAGGAGGCCACGAGGATGGTGAGCAGTGACAGTGCATGCATCAGTGACACTGTACCTCTTGTCCACCTGTTGGAGCACACGCTGCGTGGAATAATGGACAGGGCACTTGAGGCAGAACAGAGGCAGGAAGAGGAGGACTTCCTTGCCTCTCAAGGCCCCCTTTACCCAGACAGTGTTCCTTCTGTCCCACCCATCGCACAGGAAGAGGAAGAGGAGGAGGAGGAGGAGGAGGAGGAGGATTGTGTCAGCATGGAGGTGGAGGCTGGCACTCAGCATCATCAGCAGCAGTCTTTTAGGGATGATTTACAGTCCCAAGAAACCAGTGGACTTGTACGTGGCTGGGAGGAGGTGGCTGCGGATCATGTCGTCCTTAGTGACCCAGAGGACTCCGGAGCGAATGCCTCAGCAAACCTACGCTGCATGGCCTCCCTGATCCTGCAAAGTCTGCGGAAGGATCCTCGTATTCTTCGGATCAAGGAGAGGGACCATTACTGGCTGGCCACTCTCCTTGATCCACGGTACAAGGGTAAGGTTGCGGACCTTATGTTACCTTCGCAGAGGGAGCAGAGGATGAGACAACTCCGGGAGGCCTTGCAGAAAGGTCTGTGCAACGCATTCCCAGAGACTGGGAGGTTACAAACTCCTGGTCCTGGACAACGAGTTGCTGAGGCTTCGGCCAGTCAAAGAAGGAGCGGTGGGGAAGGTGGCCGTCTGACCGATGCGTTCAGACAATTCTTTAGTCCGCAGCCCCAAAGTATGATCGGTTCCAGCAACCATCGCCAGCGTCTGATAAACATGGTGCAGGAATATCTAGGGGCAAGGTCAGACTTGGACACCTTCCCCACCGAAAATCCTCTGGCTTACTGGGTCTTGAGGATGGATCACTGGCCAGAGCTTGCACAGTATGCAATTGAGCTACTGGCCTGTCCTGCATCCAGCGTTCTTTCGGAACGCACATTCAGTGCTGCTGGAGGATTTGTCACGGATCACAGGGTGCGCCTGTCCACCGACTCGGTTGATCGACTGACTTTCATCAAGATGAACCAGTCTTGGATCACCACCAGCTACCACACACCTGATGCTGATATAACAGACTAATTGATTTTAACATGTCACATCCCTTCAAGACTGATGCTGATGCTGAGTGCCTGTGCTGTTATGTTGACTGGCTATCCTCCTCCTCCGAGTCCTCAATGATACGATTGATGATGATAGCTTGGAAGATCATTTTTGTTTATGGGTGCCGCCACCAGTGGCTAAGGCCCAATTTTTCAGCCCCTGTTTTACAGGGGCGTGTAATTACAATTTTTTTAGCAATAATTTGCCATAGGGCTCATTGCTGTGCTCCAAGTACAGTATCTGTGAGGGGTTGGAGTGTTGTGGCACCAGTGCCTAAGGCCCAATTTTTCAGCCCCTGTTTAACAGGGGCGTGTCATTACAATTTTTGATGCAATACTTTGCAACAGGGCTCATTGCTGTGCTCCAAGTACAGTATCTGTGAGGGGTTGTAGTGTTGTGCCACCAGTGCCTAAGGCCCAATTTTTCAGCCCCTGTTTAACAGGGGCGTGTCATTACAATTTTTGAAGCAATACTTTGCAACAGGGCTCATTGCTGTGCTCCAAGTACAGTATCTGTGAGGGGTTGTAGTGTTGTGCCACCAGTGCCTAAGGCCCAATTTTTCAGCCCCTGTTCAACAGGGGCATGCAATTACAATTCTTGATCTAATAATTCACAGCAGGGCCCATTGCTGCACCCACCAAGAGTAACTCTGAGGGCTTACAGTGTTGTGGCAACGCCACCACCACCACCACCACCACGAAAGGCCCAATTTTTCAGCCCCTGTTCAAAAGGGGCATGTAATTACAATTCTTGATCTAATAATTCACAGCAGGGCCCATTCCTGCACCCACCAAGAGTAACTCTGAGGGCTTACAGTGTTGTGGCAACACCACCACCACCACCACCACCACCACCACGAAAGGCCCAATTTTTTAGCCCCTGTTCAACAGGGGCATGCAATTACAATTCTTGATCTAATAATTCACAGCAGGGCCCATTGCTGCACCCACCAAGAGTAACTGTCAGGGCTTACAGTGTTGTGGCACCAGCACCACCATCAAAGGCCCAATTTTTACTACCACTGTTCAACAATTATATGTAATTAAAATTCCTGATATAATAGTTGACAGCAGGGCGTTCCAGCACCAACCAAGAGTAACTGTGAGTGCTTACAGTGTTATGCCAACACCAACAACTAAGGGGCCTATTTCTGCAGAGTATATACGGCAGGTCCCTACTTTCAAACATCCAACTTACAAACGACTCCTACTTGCAAACGCAAGAAGACAACAGGAAGTGAGAGGAAATCTACCACTAGGAAGGAAAATTCTCTCCTGTAAGAATAAATATGGGAGAAAGGTGTCTCCTCTGTACTGATGCTTTATCAGCAATCCTTGTTTCAAGAAAAACACCACATTTCAAAAACAGTTGTCATTGGGACGGAAAGTGAGGTGAAATGTTCTGAACAGGGGCACAGACAGCAAAACAAATGTTACAGGGGTGATAACCCTTACCTATGTTTTCCAAAAAGTTTAAAAATAGATTTTTGGGCTGGAGCTACACTTCAACAATGTACCTGTTCAAAATTACAAACAGATTCTACATAAGAACAAACCTACAGTCCCTGTCTTGTATGCACCGCCTGTATACGGCTGTTCAGAGTATATAGGGCATTTTTATTTTATGTGCGGGGTTCCCCTTAATATCCATACAAGACCCAAAGGGGCTGGTAATGGGCTGGTTTAGGGGGGGGGTCATGGGGTAGCTATGCCATTTTTCTTAAAGATTTTCATCCATATTACCGGGACCAGACATTACATTAAAGCCGCAAGCAGTTTTAAATGGCTTTTTTTTCCTTTAGAAGTGTCATTTTGTGCAGGGACAGTTCTAAACACGGGAAACACGTGGCACTTCACAGGCATACTTTAGACACCCCCCAGGTACGATATTTAAAGGAATATTTGACTTTTTTTTTTCACTTTATGCATCATTAAAATGACTGCTCCCGAAAAACGACCGTTTTTAAAACTTCTTTTTGCATTGATACATGTCCCCTGGTGCAGAACCCGGGTTCCCAAACCCTTTTTAGGACAATAACATGCATAATAGTTGTTATAATTAGCACTTTAGAATTTGAACGTTCGCATCCATTGTATTTAATAGGGTTCTAATGTTCGTACGAACTTTCGGTCCGTTCGCGGGTTCTGGTGCGAACCGAACCCGGGGGTGTTCGGCTCATCACTAGAGACAGCACTCTCCCAACATGCAGACTTTCACTGGTATCTCTATGAGGATGGTGGTATACCTCCTCTCTGTAGTTCCTCCTTTCTGAAAACATACTTTCTCTGGTTGCTATGGGAGACCACATTCTCCCCGCTGATCTTTTCCAGTGCTCTCTAGACTGGACTGCTCCTAGAAAATTGTCGTAGTCATCTTGGTTACTATACATCCCACGGTACACCTCCTGGTACTCCTCGATCAGAAAAGGTTGCACCAACTCAACCCAGCGATTTCTGGGCCATCCTCTGTAGGAAGCAATCATCGCAAACTCCTCCAAAAAATCTTCAACATATTCCGAAGGTAACATAGGCCGTATGAAGTCAGCTGTACGGATTTCTGCTTTTTTGCCACGGGCAACCGCACACATCTGCTCACTCTTTGCACTAAGTGACGGCTTGCTTTCCTTTTTCCTTTGCTTCAGTGCGGCCAAGTGCATTTTGCACCAGTCTGGGGCTTGTTCTGTGGGTATAAACCCCTCCAGCCACAAGGTTCTGTCTCTCATCTCAGCAAACATTGCTTCCTTTTTGCGTTTTGACCACCCCATCTCTGCAGACAGACCAACAACAGTTTTTAACACAGTTCCTTTTAACACGGGAAAATTTGACGTACTGTCTCCAAGACTTGCCAACAGCACACTTTCACATGCAGACTTCACTCTCTGCTTGAATCATTCATCCACTGGACCTTCCTAAGTAGACACATCCTCTCAAGCCACGTTGAGCTCACTTCCACAGGCACATCACCTGTATACAACACCGTCCATTAATTGAACTCCTGTGCAATGCAGTTCGCCTGGCTGTCCCACACAGCTAACAGCAGTTCACCGCAGAAAATTTTGACTTTTCGTTCACATTGGCTACTCATCACAGTATTGCTGCAAAACACACGGTTTCTTTCTACTCACTGTTTTTGGTATGCGCGGATCTGGAACACTTCCAAAAACTGCCCGACATTACCTCCACCATATGTAAGGTTGAGGACCATTAGCTCTCGTAGTAGATGCGTTTTTTCAGTGATTCAAGACAGTCAGGAACTCTATTTAAGGGCATGGTAGCCCACTTTTATTTAAAAGCACAAAAGTTCACAAATACATCAGTAGCCCTCACCGGAGGGTTCCACCATTACTGTATCTTGCATACTCAACAGTTTACCTCCTGGCTTTCATTCTAGCGATCCGGCTGTCTCAGGCCTTTAGCCTAGGCCTAAAGTCTGTTCCTCAGAACAAACAGAGTTTCCTAGAGATAAGCTCACTCCTCGCTTACTCCTGGTCAGCACCTTCTTGCTTACTTCAGCAATGACGTCCGCCTCCTGCAGACATGCATACTCTGGCTGCACCCATGCAGCATAGATAGCCTCTGACTCCTCAGAGGGATGGGAGTCCACCTGACTCCCATGCACACAGACTTCCTGTCTGTTGGGTGGGGCCCTGATCCATAGTCAGATCAGAACTAAATAGCCCAAGACAAAGCTGTTCAATCAGCATGCCTTTCTCTACAAAATCTGGCATAAACCAACACTCTTTAAGGTCGCACAGGTTCCCACCATCACAATATATATATAGTGGTGGATTAGCTCAAATGGGGATCACCTTCCCTGGGAAAAAGGGAAAAATGTAGTCCAGACAGCAGGTCTTTCTTGAAATCTGACTTTTAGCCAGGTTGCATAAAAAAATTAAACAAATAAAACAGAAAATATATCATTGCCATCCAGGCACTAGCTAAACATTTAAGGTTCCTAACTCACAAGTGAAGGGCTTCTCCCAGTCACCCACAAAACAAAGATAATGCAAACCTTTTTCTTACTCTCACAAGCAAACTTCACATCAGTAGCTCTCTCAGGTTTTGGCTTCCTGAGTCCCAGGCCAAGAGCAATCTCTTGCTACAGGCCTGCTTTATTTATACCACCTGATGGTGGTCACAAGTGGACCGCAAAATCTGGCTAGGGAACCAACCCTGCCAAGGTGGCTTGTAAAACTTGGACCAGATTCCACCTTAGTTCCCTGAAAATGAACGCATGCGAGGTGAAACATAACATCCATCTATCACCTCGCCTTTCATAATGTCACAATAAAATTAAATGTGTATCACAAATTCCCCTTGTTCAGTGTGCAAGAAATGTTTCCATTTACTGAAAGAGGTAGAGTTTTTTTAAGCAGAAATCCATTCTTAGAAGTAAAATATTATTTTAAGTTCTGAAGTGTGAACAGTTTATTTTAAAATAAATGTGGTAACTGTTGGAATATTGCTTTATATCTCGCCAATCGACTATAGGTTAATCTTCTAAAGGCCAATAGGCTGTTTACTTTGCAAGGAAAGTTGCACTTTGTAAGGGAATTTGCCCCAGAAGTTAGTGAATAGTGAATATCTACTGACTTCCATTATTCAACGATTGGGTATTCTTTGAAAAGAGAAGTTTCACCATATTCACTAATGTGAAAAAAATGTATGGGGCCCCCCATGTGAACGAGTATGGGGTAAATTGTACCCCTACTCATTCACCAAAAAAGTGTCAAAAATAAATAAAAACACACACACAGTTTTTGACCATTCCTTTATTAAAAATAAAAAACAATGTCCCCTGATCCATCGTCAATCACTCCATCGCGGGACCCGAAAAAAAAAGCTCCACCCACGAAGAAATCTAACTGCCGACTGACTGTTCCGCTGTCGGACAGTTCTTAAATAGGTACGGGGTGGAGCGACCTGGCAACCTCACCTGGTGGCACCCTCATGGGACGTCACTGGCATGTGGCCTGGTATGTTTTTTTTATTTATGGCATTGGGTTTCCCTTAAATCCATACCAGACCCAAAGGGTGTTTTTTTAACAATTTTGTATTTATGGCATTGGGTTTCCCTTAAATCCATACCAGACCCAAACGGTGTTTTTTTAACAATTTTGTATTGCCGGCAGAGAAAAAATCTATTTACATTTTTTTTTTCTTTATATATAAAAAACAAAGGTATGCAGCGCTGAAATAAGATCTCCAAAGTAAAATTAGGAGAACATAAAATAAGTTGATAATCAACTAAATGATTAAACACAAAATATAAAGTGAATTATAAATAAGTGCAGTAGTGAACCACAAAAGATTATTAAATAAGTAAATGTTGACAATATGAATAATGTTAATAACTAATCCGTGAAGAAGTTCATAAACAAAGTCCATCAAAAGAAACCTCCTTGGTGCAAAAATAAACAACAATCCAATGTGAAGTGAAGTGTTCCAAAAAAAGAGAAAGCTTGCTCCCAAACGTGAAGTAATGGATACAATGGTGACACCCGGGTGAGAAAGATATATATCCTGCTTACCAGATGCTCATGACTGCATCCAACAGTCTCACCCAGCACAGGGAAATTAGGCTTCCCCCACAGCCTTTAAATTTCAATGGTGTAGATTCCTCGTCCAACCTTAAACTCAGGCATGAAAAAAGAATTCCATAGGGTAGTATGTCAAACCAGCTTAGTTTATTAAAAAGTATTGCACTTACAATGTCGAAGATCGTTGAAAGCAGTGATCACAATACAACGATATGGCAGTAACAGCTCCGGCGTTCGTCTGTGTCTCTCGTTCCTGTATGTTCCGCGGCACTTCCTCGTATTCAAAAAATGCGTGATGACGTCACTGGCCCCCTACGCGTTTCGTCACGATAGGACTTCAACTGGGGATTGGCCAAGGTGAACGTCAGCACGCTGAAGATACATATACATAACAGCGCCATTTTGAAAATTGGCAAACCGTTAAAATGCAGCGGAGAAAAAGGGCAAACCATTGAATGGCTAATAATACACAGGAAACGAAAGATTATAGACAGGAATTAATAGCGCCATCTTGTGGCTAATTAGAAAAGTGCAGCAGTGCATAACAGGAATAGGAGATGAACACAGACCCACGCTCACAGCTAACATAACATGTAAAATAAATAAACTAAATAGTTGAAACGCTGGTGATCAAATATAGGATAAATATAAATCAAAATACATAAATCCTACAAACATCCAATATTAAACTAAAAAATATATGTTTAATGGTTAAAAGCGAATAAAAAAATATATATAAAAATATGTTAAGAATTATTAATAAAACAATTAATATCCCAATCCACATTGAGGCCAAAGGGTCTAAAAGATTTCATGAGAAATATCCATCTCGTCTCAGATCTAGAAATGGCTCTCACCATATTGGTCCCTCTCCAATGTGGACTGAGAGACTGGATAGCTAAAAATTTGGTTCCCTTAATCTGACGATTGTGATACTGTCATGTACCTGGGTGTATTTGAACCGGGATCTTCCTGGTCCCAAAGCTGCAGCCTTACCTGTTGCGCTACTGAGCAGATCTGGACTTTTGGAAATGTCCTCTCTGTGTTAAACATTACCTTGGACTCACTAGCCCCACCTGCTGCCAGCTGTGGACAATTTTCAATCAAAGCAGCCCTTAAAAAGGAAGTGATGCTATCTCTCAGCGCCCGTTTGTGTGGAATAGCTCCCTGGGTGTTGTGACTGCTTTTTGATCCTGATTTTCGTGTTGAACTTCTGCCTGAATTCCTGACTACTCTCCAGCCTGCTGATTTTGTACTTCACTGCCAGCTCGTGTATGACCTTTGCCTGCCTGACCACTCTCTGGATTTCGATCGTGTACCATTTTGCATGATCTGTTGCCAACCTAATCTGCCTGACTACGTTTTCGCCTGAATCCTCAGCACACAAGTTCCACTTCGGACACTACCTATCACAGGTACCTTACATTACAAACGGGCCACAATGACAGTGGACCCTGCTGAGATTGTTAAGGCGATTTCACGTCAGGGACAATTGATTGGAGCTCATGAACAGCATCTTTCTTCCCTGGACGCCAAGTTAGATGAACTTTGTACTATGCTTAAATCTTGTTTGCCTGCTTCTTCTGCAACGGTCCAGACTCTGGATCCTACTCCTGCTACGATCCAACCCACCTCTTCTGTACCACCCAAACTTCCTATGCCTGACAAATTTGGTGGTGATACTGAGGACTGCAGAGGCTTTTTAAATGTTTGCCGTTTGCATTTCCGCAACAACCCTGGGACCTTTAGCACTTCTTCTGCCAAAGTGACTTTTGTAATTTCCTTGTTAAAGGGGAAGGCCCTGGCCTGGGTCTCTCCTTATCTGGAACGCAATGATCCTGTGCTGCAAGACGCTGACAAATTTCTGGCTTCTCTCCAGACTGTATTTGACAAGCCAGATAGAGCTTCTGCAGCTGAGTACTCACTCTTGGACATGCAACAAGGCACCAGGTCTGTGGCACAATATGCTATTGAGTTTCGTACCCTTGCTGCTGAGACTACTTGGGACTCAAGGGCATTACGTGCAGCCTTCCGAAAAGGTCTTACAGATCGCATCAAAGACGAATTAGTCTATAAGGATTCCCCAGAAGACCTAGAGAAATTCATAGAGCTCTGTGTTCGTCTGGATGTCCGGTATCATGAAAGGTGCCAAGAGAGACTTAGAACTCGCAAGTTTCCTCGGCCAGTCTACCGTTTGGCCCCTAACTTCCAAGCACCACCTCAGCCAGAACCTGAAATCTCAGTTGAACCCCAGACACCTGTGGAACCCATGGATGTAAGCTGTCTCCACCTAACTGAGTCTGAGAAACAAAGGAGGCGTGCATTGGGCCTATGCCTATACTGTGGACTTAAAGGACATTTATTATCTGTCTGCCCTTCCCGTCCAGTAAAAGGCAGGGTCTAACCAGTGTTGGAGGAGCTGGCTTAGACCTTACAGGTATATCCTCCAAGACCAAGATTACCATTCCTGCAATTATCCATTTACCCTCTAAACTTGTCTCCTGTGAGGCTTTTGTGGATTCTGGAGCTGCTGGCATATTCTTGGACTACACTTTTGCTAAAAAAAATAATATCCCATTTGTTCCAAAATCTAGACCCCTGAACATTACCACCGTGAATGGACAACCCTTGGGAGATGGCATTGTAAAATTTGAGACTATAACAATCACCCTTCAGGTAGGCGTACTCCACAAAGAGGAAGTTGTCTTGTCTCTTATTGATTCTCCACTTCTGCCTGTTATCCTTGGTTACCCATGGTTACAACAACATAACCCTTCTTTTGATTGGGAAAATGGAGAACTAACCTCCTTGGGGGTCGTTCTGTCATTCAAACTGTTTGTCTCAACCCAAAAGACTTCCTGCTTGTATGTTGGCTTCCGTGGCCGTCCCACCTACCTTGCCTCATGAATACCATGCGTTTGCAGACGTATTTTGCAAGCAAAAGGCAGAGGTTTTACCTCCACATCGTTCTTTTGACTGTGCAATTAAATTGATTCCTGGAGCACCTCTTCCCAAAGGAAGCACCTATCCCCTGTCTTTGCCTGAACAAAAATCCATGGAGGAATACGTAAAAGACAACTTGGAAAGAGGTTTTATCCGACCCTCTTCTTCTCCAGTAGGGGCAGGTTTTTTCTTTGTTGAAAAAAAAGATGGGGGTCTTCGACCATGCATAGACTATCGAGGGTTAAATCAAATCACTGTAAAAGACTCCTACCCTTTGCCTCTCATTCTTGAACTGTTTGATGTACTTAAGGGGGCTGTTATCTTCTCCAAGCTAGACCTACGAGGGGCTTATAATCTAATTTGAATTAAAGACGGGGACGAGTGGAAGACAGCATTCAACACTCGTAATGGACATTTTGAATATCTGGTTATGCCATTTGGGTTGTGTAACGCCCCTGCTGTCTTCCAACGTTTCATGAATGAAATTTTTCATGATTTCAGCAACAGTTTTGTGATCATCTACTTGGACGACATTTTAATCTTTTCCAAGACTCATCTAGAGCACATCTCGCATGTAAAGCAGGTATTGCAACGACTGAGAGAAAACCATCTTTACGCGAATATTGAGAAATGCAGTTTCCATCAAAGCCGTATTCCTTTCCTTGGATACATTATAAGTGCTGCCGGTTTCCAAATGGACCCTCAAAAACTTTCCGCTGTCTTGCAATGGCCCCAACCGACCACTTTAAGAGGGCTCCAAAGCTTTCTAGGGTTCGCAAATTACTACAGACGCTTCTTTAAAGGTTTTGCCTCCATTGCGGCCCCCCTTACTGCTATGACTAAGAAAGGTACAAATTGCAAGGTATGGTCCTCAGAAGCAGAATCGGCTTTCCAGCAATTACAAGACATGTTTAGCAAAGCTCCAATTCTTCAGCATCCAAATCCCGATCTCCAGTACATAGTTGAGGTTGATGCCTCTGAGGTAGGAGCAGGTGCCGTGCTCTCCCTGAGACAGCCTAAGTCTGGTAGAATCCATCCAGTAGCATTTTTTTCTAGAAAGTTTTCTCCAGCGGAGATGAATTACGATGTTGGGAATCGAGAACTACTGGCCATCAAATTGGCATTGTCTGAATGGCGACATCTTCTGGAAGGGGCTCCCAAACCTTTTTCTATCCTCACTGACCATAAAAACCTACTGTACCTTCAGACTGCAAGACGTTTGAACTCACGTCAGGCTCGATGGGCTCTGTTTTTCTCCCGTTTTAATTTTGTTCTTTCTTATGTTCCTGGGCATAAAAACAAGAAAGCCGATGCTCTTTCCAGACAGTTTGCTACCTCTGAAGAAGACCAACCTACCGAGCAGTATATAATCCCACCTCACAAAATTGTCGCACAGATCTCTACGGCTCTTTCCCAACAGTTACAAGAAACCCAGAATTGTGTTCCCCAAGGCTTGAAGATACCACCAGGTCGCCTGTTCGTAGCCCCTAGCCTTAGAAAACCTGTACTCCTCTGGGCACATGATGGTGTTTTATCTGGTCATCCTGGTGTCACCATCACTCTTAAGACCTTGCAGCGTCATGTCTGGTGGCCTCATATGAAAAGGGATGTTACTGACTATGTGGCTGCCTGCCCAACTTGTGCTGCTAATAAAGTACCCCGTACATTGCCTACTGGACTGTTACAACCACTTTCAGCACCTCGTCAGCCTTGGACCCATTTGACTATGGACTTCATTACAGACTTACCCAAGTCCGAGGGCATGACTGCTATATGGGTCATAGTGGATCGCTTTTCAAAAATGTCTCATTTTGTGCCACTCCCGGGATTACCTACAGCGGAAGCACTGTCTACTCTCTTCCTTTCCCATATTGTGAGGTATCATGGCATACCTACCAATGTCGTCTCAGACCGCGGATCCCAGTTTGTTTCCCGATTCTGGAGAGCGTTCTGCAAGAAACTGGGAGTAACGCTTTCACTCTCTACCTCACATC
Source organism: Rana muscosa (assembly GCA_029206835.1). Taxonomy (NCBI): domain Eukaryota; kingdom Metazoa; phylum Chordata; class Amphibia; order Anura; family Ranidae; genus Rana; species Rana muscosa. The sequence continues at coordinate 690,405,495 of CM055118.1, read as the reverse complement.
ACCCTCAAACAGATGGTCAAACCGAACGCATGAACCAGACCCTAGAAACCTATCGTCGACATTATGTCAATGCCTTACACTCCAACTGGTCTGAGTATTTGCCTTTAGCTGAGTTCGCCATTAATTCCCGTTGGCACAGTGCTCTTCATACCACACCATTCTACGCAGCCCTAGGCTATCACCCTCAGACTTTTCCCCTACTTCAGCCTTCTTCTGGTGTACCAGCAGCAGATCAGCGGGTTAAAAATATTCTGCTACATTGGAAAAAGATTCGCTTATTACTACGGAAGTCACCAGGCAAGTATGCACTTTTTTCCAACAAACGAAGACGCCATATACCTCCATATGTGGTGGGGGACAGAGTTTGGCTATCAACCAAATATGTGAGACTGAAACAACCTTCTACCAAATTGGGCCCTCGATTCATTGGTCCTTACAGAATTATTGCTCGAGTCGGGCCAGTCTCCTATCGGTTGAAATTACCCTCCTCTCTCCGGATTCATCCTGTGTTCCACGTTTCCCTCCTCAAAAAAGCAATTTTCAATCGCTACTCCAGAACGCAACAGCTACCTCCTCCTGTTCTTGTTGATGGACAAAATGAGTTTGAAGTCTCCAAGATTCTTGATTCTAGAAGACAGGGTCGTGGCCTTCGGTATCTGGTTCATTGGAAGGGATATCCTGTCACAGACCGTTCCTGGGTTCCAGCCAAAGATCTGCATGCCCCTTCTCTTATTCAAGACTTCCATGCCTCCTTTCCCACTAAGCCCCGCTAGGCCCCCGGAGGGGTCCACTGGGGAGGGGGCCCTGTCATGTACCTGGGTGTATTTGAACCGGGATCTTCCTGGTCCCAAAGCTGCAGCCTTACCTGTTGCGCTACTGAGCAGATCTGGACTTTTGGAAATGTCCTCTCTGTGTTAAACATTACCTTGGACTCACTAGCCTCACCTGCTGCCAGCTGTGGACAATTTTCAATCAAAGCAGCCCTTAAAAAGGAAGTGATGCTATCTCTCAGCGCCCGTTTGTGTGGAATAGCTCCCTGGGTGTTGTGACTGCTTTTTGATCCTGATTTTCGTGTTGAACTTCTGCCTGAATTCCTGACTACTCTCCAGCCTGCTGATTTTGTACTTCACTGCCAGCTCGTGTATGACCTTTGCCTGCCTGACCACTCTCTGGATTTCGATCGTGTACCATTTTGCATGATCTGTTGCCAACCTAATCTGCCTGACTACGTTTTCGCCTGAATCCTCAGCACACAAGTTCCACTTCGGACACTACCTATCACAGGTACCTTACAGATACTTTTCATAATGTTTAGATAGATTATGTTTAGGAAAACCTCTCAATATATTGCCTACATGTTCATTTAAGCGTATGTGCAACTCTCTTTTCGTACGTCCTATATATTGTTTGGAGCAAGGGCATTGAATCAAGTACACTACATACTTGGTAGAACAGGTAATGAATGAATCAATCTCATAGGTTTTATTAGTCACAGTAGATGAAAAACTTTCCTGCTTACGGCCTATAGATGAATTGATCTTACATATGCTACATTTACGGCAGGGAAAGTAACCCTTCATATTATGAAAGAAGGACAGTCTCTTGGGTGGATCAATGACATTAGGAGCCAGAGTCAATCTAAGAGGTGGTGCACCTCTATAGATCATCACTGGTTGTTCCGGAATGACAGGACCCAGAATCCTGTCACTCCGCAACACGTCCCAATGTTTTTTAAAGATTTTTTTAATAGAAAAATGTTGATCAGAAAATCTTGTGATCATTGACCACCCAAATCTTTCCACAGAAGAATCTTCTTTAATTTTCCTTAATAACAAAGAATCTCTATCCATCCCAGCAACATTACTGATAGTTTCATCAATTACAGAAACCTGATAACCCTTACTGATAAATCTTTGCTTCAGTACATCAGCCTGTACATAAAACTCAGAAATATCTGTACAGTTACGTCTAATTCTTTGGAATTGACCTTTGGGAACAGCCGCAAGCCAGGATTTATGATGACAACTGTGGGTGGGAATGAAAGCATTCCGATCTGTTTCTTTGAAAAACGTGCTAGTAGTGAGACGCCCCTCTTTAACAACAATGTTAAGGTCTAAAAAGTGTATCTGAGTATCACTCACTGTATGTTCCAAAAAAATGCCTCTATTGTTTTCATTCAATTGCAAAAAGAAATTATCTAGAGATGGGATGTCACCCTCCCAGATAAGGATCACATCATCGATGTATCTTTTCCAGAACAGCAGTTCTTTAGGGGGATTGGCATAAATGCCTTCTAGTTCCCAATGGGCCATAAAAAGGTTTGCCAAACTGGGGGCAAACTTTGCCCCCATCGCAACACCCCTGGTTTGTAAAAAGAAATTTCCACCGAACCAGAAATAAATGTGGCTCGTGGCGAACCGTAATAACTCCATAATGAAATCTCTCTATAAGCAGGGAAGAGAGGGGTCACGTTGAAGATAAAATTCCACAGCTTCAAAACCATGTTGGTGAGAGATGATAGTATAAAGGGAGGCTACGTCTGCCGTAGCCAAGACGCAACCTTCCTTCCATTGAAAATCGCTCAATAAATTGAGAACTTGTGTGGTATCTCGCAAATATGCTGGAGTAGTAACCACCAAAGGCTGTAAAAAATGGTCCACATACCTACTAATCCTAGACGTAACAGAGTCTATGCCGCTTATAATAGGGCGGCCAGGTGGATTAATGGAGTTTTTATGCAACTTGGGTAAGTAATAAATTACCGGCACTCTGGGAGTGATGGGAATCAGATGCATACGTTCCTTTTTGTTAAGGATCTCCCTTTCAAATCCATATTCGATAAGGGTGGATAACTCTTTTCTATATTTGACAGTGGGATTGGAGGGCAGGGGAGTGTATGTGGATTCATCTGACAATAATCTATGCATCTCTACAACATATTGGGATTTATCTAAAACCACTATGCCCCCTCCTTTATCTGCTGGACGTATCAGGATATCTTTACGTTCACAAATCTGTTTAATATACTGTTGATGTACATCCCTACCTCTCTTCTTGGGAGCCTTTAATGCTAAAAGGTCATGAAGAACTAATTCTTTAAAAACTTGTACTGAGGGCGCTATAAAACCAGGTGGATTAAAAAGTGAGGCATTCCTTAGGTCAGTATGCTGAATGGAGGGGTTGTCTGATATGCTGATCGTCTGATTATTGTTAGATCAAGTGAGAGTTCTCTGGGCAATCTGACTCCGATTACCAATGGGGTTCAGCATAAAATGCCTCTTGATGTTCATTTTTCTAATAAATTTGTGAACATCAATGAATGTCTCGAATTTATTCAGCTTCCGTGGAGGAGCGAATTTCAAACCATGACTTAAAACTCTTTGTTCACCCTCAGAAAGTGTCGCCGTGCTCAAATTAAAAATACCATTAATATCTAATTTTTCCTTTTTTTTTACCCTGATTCTCCTCCCCCCTCTGGTACCTCTCTGTCTTCGTATCCACGTTTGCCCCTGTGATTGGCCATGGGAAAAAAACGTTGAGAATTGTCCCCAGAGTCATGGGGGGACTCCTGATAATATTCTCTATGGGGTATGGGAAAATCATTCATTTGATTTGGATGTTGTGTGATCACATAATTCTCCTCATACATCTCATCCTGATAATCTGTAAGAGGGGCAAATCGGTTTTCTAAAGCAATAGGTCTTCCCTGGGGTGTTTGGTTACCAGGTCCAGAACTGCGATAGCGAATCTCATCCCTTGGATCTCTCCGCAGATCCACAGGTTTATGATGTTTCGGTTTTTGAAACCAAGTATCACTCCTATCATTCCTATATTCCCTTGTTACCTGAGGGGAAGGTTTTGAATAACCATGGTTTCTCAAATTATCCCTATATTCCCATGGTCCTTGGGAATAGTTCTTATCATAATAGGGAACTCTAGTGGGAGGGTAATTAGATTGAGCATAATTACCATAGTAGGGATCTCTGGGGCGTGGCTGGTGTGGATTACCCTTAGGCCATGGCTGATAAGAGGCAGCCTGTGGACGGGGGCTATAAAGGTGATGATTAGGGTGGTGGGAAGGTTGTTGGTAACCTCCCTTATATCCACCTGTATTAGGGACAGTTGATGCTTTTTTACTACCTTTCCTATCTGGACCTTTATTTTGTGGTTGGGAAGGTATAACTCTGGTAAATGGGGTGGAGGGTAAGGCATCTGACTGTTGAATATCAGCTACACCCACCACCTCACTACCTCCCATTTCTTCTAATTTGGTCTGCCATTTAAAAACGACCTTATTGTTATAATCGGAAAAATCACGATTAAACTTTTTCTTCTTTTTATTCTTTTGTTCAGATTCCTCTTTTTCTAAAAATAACTTCAACTGGTCAGACCTCGATTTATAGGCTTCTTGGCTTTTAAAAGGGGTTAGCCTTTCTTTGATCGATGAGATCTCCTCATTTAAGGTTCGCAATTTAACCTGTTTTTTACCCAGGAGAAATTGCAAAAACGTAACCCCTATATCATTAAAATAAACAAACCAGCCTTCAAGGTCTGTTTCGCCTTTCTGGGGACTAACTTCCCATCTAAGGCTACGGGGCACCATTTTCTTAGAAACATAGTGCTCCAAATATCCAATATCCCAGCTGGTGTGTAGTTCTGAGACTAAGAGCTTTTTAAGCCTCAAAAAGAGACCACCTAATTCATCAGGCTCGTCCCCATTCCCATCAAACACACCGTCAAGATTAATATTATGCTGGGATCTGAATTCAAAAATATCCATGTTGACACTAAAGCAGCAACGTGTAAGTATGTAAACAAAAATAGAAAGAAAAAAAGCCCTAGGGCTAACGTTGCGCTGGAGAAGCAATTGAAATTGGTAAAGTGATCAGTGATCCAAAAACAGCAGCTAGCATAAATAGCTAAATACTAAAACTATACAAAACATAAAAAACAAAGGTATGCAGCGCTGAAATAAGATCTCCAAAATAAAATTAGGAGAACATAAAATAAGTTGATAATCAACTAAATGATTAAACACAAAATATAAAGTGAATTATAAATAAGTGCAGTAGTGAACCACAAAAGATTATTAAATAAGTAAATGTTGACAATATGAATAATGTTAATAACTAATCCGTGAAGAAGTTCATAAACAAAGTCCATCAAAAGAAACCTCCTTGGTGCAAAAATAAACAACAATCCAATGTGAAGTGAAGTGTTCCAAAAAAAAGAGAAAGTTTGCTCCCAAACGTGAAGTAATGGATACAATGGTGACACCCGGGTGAGAAAGATATATATCCTGCTTACCAGATGCTCATGACTGCATCCAACAGTCTCACCCAGCACAGGGAAATTAGGCTTCCCCCACAGCCTTTAAATTTCAATCGTGTAGATTCCTCGTCCAACCTTAAACTCAGGCATGAAAAAAGAATTCCATAGGGTAGTATGTCAAACCAGCTTAGTTTATTAAAAAGTATTGCACTTACAATGTCGAAGATCGTTGAAAGCAGTGATCACAATACAACGATATGGCAGTAACAGCTCCGGCGTTCGTCTGTGTCTCTCGTTCCTGTATGTTCCGCGGCACTTCCTCGTATTCAAAAAATGCGTGATGACGTCACTGGCCCCCTACGCGTTTCGTCACGATAGGACTTCAACTGGGGATTGGCCAAGGTGAACGTCAGCACGCTGAAGATATATATACATAACAGCGCCATTTTGAAAATTGGCAAATCGTTAAAATGCAGCGGAGAAAAAGGGCAAACCATTGAATGGCTAATAATACACAGGAAACGAAAGATTATAGACAGGAATTAATAGCGCCATCTTGTGGCTAATTAGAAAAGTGCAGCAGTGCATAACAGGAATAGGAGATGAACACAGACCCACGCTCACAGCTAACATAACATGTAAAATAAATAAACTAAATAGTTGAAACGCTGGTGATCAAATATAGGATAAATATAAATCAAAATACATAAATCCTACAAACATCCAATATTAAACTAAAAAATATATTGCTTTAATTGCTATAATGCTTTCATTCCCACCCACAGTTGTCATCATAAATCCTGGCTTGCGGCTGTTCCCAAAGGTCAATTCCAAAGAATTAGACGTAACTGAAAAATATCTAAAAAAAAAAATTCCTCCTCAGGTTAGGCCAATATATATTCTTTTACATATTTTTGGTAAAAAATCGCAATAAGCGTATATTTATTGTTTTTTTGCAAAAGTTATAGCGTCTACAAAATAGGGAATAGAATTATGGCATTTTTATTATTATTATTTTTTTTTACTAGCAATAGCGCTAATCTGCAATTTTTAGCTGGACTGCGACATTGCGGAGGACAGATGGGACACCTAACTGACATTTTTGACACTTTTTTGGGAAGCAGTGACATTATTACAATAATTAGTGCTAAAAATATGCACTGTTATTGTACTAATGACACTGGCAAAGGGGTTAACATCAGAGGCGATCAAGGGGTTAATTGTGTTACCTGCAGGTGTGTTCTAACTGTATGGGGCATAGGCTGCCTGGGAAGACACACAGATTCGTCTTCCTGCATAGCAGAAAAACAGGATCTGTGTGATCTTCCCTGTCAGAACGGAGATTTGCCTTGTTTACACAGGCAGATCCCCGTTCTGTCACTGTGGGGAACGATCGCGGGTGGCCGGTGGACATTGAGTCTGCCCCACCCGTTGATTGGCTCCCCTGCTGGCCAACGGGTGTGCACAAAAACAAACTAGAGTTCCCGAGCTGACGTACAATGACAGCAATTCGCGGGAAAGAGCTGACCTGCCGCAATACAATGACGGCGGCTGGTCGGCAAGTGGTTAACCATTTCAGCCCCGTAAGGTCTTACCCCTTAATGACCAAGCCATTTTTTGCGATACGGCACTGCGTAATTTGCTTTGACAATTGCGTGGTCGTGCAACGCTGTACCCAAACAAACTATGGTATATTTTTATGGCATTTTTTTTACTAAGTTAAAAACTATCTTTTTTGCATTGATACATGTCCCCAGGGCAGTAACCGGGCCCCCATACCCTTTCTATGTCCAATAACTTGTATATAAGCCTTCAAAATGGGGACTTTTGATTTTTTTACTTTGGGTCTCATAGACTTTAGGTTTCGCTGTTCAGGTCCAATCTTTTTTCATGTTCGGGAGTTCTGTGTTGACCCAACTCTAATAACTACACTACTGTCTAGTTAAAACTATAAAATCTTTACAATAAAATCTTTTGAAAGTGTGAAAGAGTTTTGGGCAATTTTTTAAAACTATGTTTCAGAAGTCACTCTTTTTTGAAACTAACACTTTGTTACATCTTTTAGGTAATTGTGAAATATCTATCTCATCTTTCAATTAAAAAAATCTTTAAAGAACATTGGGACGTGTTGCGGAGAGACAGGATTCTGGGTCCTGTCATTCCGGAACAACCAGTGATGATCTATAGAGGTGCACCACCTCTTAGATTGACTCTGGCTCCTAATGTCATTGATCCACCCAAGAGACTGTTCTTCTTTCATAATATGAAGGGTTACTTTCCCTGCCGTAAATGTAGCATATGTAAGATCAATTCATCTATAGGCCGTAAGCAGGAAAGTTTTTCATCTACTGTGACTAATAAAACCTATGAGATTGATTCATTCATTACCTGTTCTACCAAGTATGTAGTGTACTTGATTCAATGCCCTTGCTCCAAACAATATATAGGACGTACGAAAAGAGAGTTGCACATACGCTTAAATGAACATGTAGGCAATATCTTGAGAGGTTTTCCTAAACATAATCTATCTAAACATTATGATAAGTATCACAATCGTCAGATTAAGGGAACCAAATTTTTAGCTGTCCAGTCTCTCAGTCCACATTGGAGAGGGACCAATATGGTGAGAGCCATTTCTAGATCTGAGACGAGATGGATATTTCTCATGAAATCTTTTATACCCTTTGGCCTCAATGTGGATTGGGATATTAATTGTTTTATTAATAATTCTTAACATATTTTTATATATTTTTTTTTTTTTTTTTTTTTTATTCGCTTTTAACCATTAAACATATATTTTTTAGTTTAATATTGGATGTTTGTAGGATTTATGTATTTTGATTTATATTTATCCTATATTTGATCACCAGCGTTTCAACTATTTAGTTTATTTATTTTACATGTTATGTTAGCTGTGAGCGTGGGTCTGTGTTCATCTCCTATTCCTGTTATTCACTGCTGCACTTTTCTAATTAGCCACAAGATGGCGCTATTAATTCCTGTCTATAATCTTTCGTTTCCTGTGTATTATTAGCCATTCAATGGTTTGCCCTTTTTCTCCGCTGCATTTTAACGGTTTGCCAATTTTCAAAATGGCGCTGTTATGTATATATATCTTCAGCGTGCTGACGTTCACCTTGGCCAATCCCCAGTTGAAGTCCTATCATGACGAAACGCGTAGGGGGCCAGTGACGTCATCACGCATTTTTTGAATACGAGGAAGTGCCGCGGAACATACAGGAACGAGAGACACAGACGAACGCCGGAGCTGTTACTGCCATATCGTTGTATTGTGATCACTGCTTTCAACGATCTTCGACATTGTAAGTGCAATACTTTTTAATAAACTAAGCTGGTTTGACATACTACCCTATGGAATTCTTTTTTCATGCCTGAGTTTAAGGTTGGACGAGGAATCTACACGATTGAAATTTAAAGGCTGTGGGGGAAGCCTAATTTCCCTGTGCTGGGTGAGACTGTTGGATGCAGTCATGAGCATCTGGTAAGCAGGATATATATCTTTCTCACCCGGGTGTCACCATTGTATCCATTACTTCACGTTTAGGAGCAAGCTTTCTCTTTTTTTTGGAACACTTCACTTCACATTGGATTGTTGTTTATTTTTGCACCAAGGAGGTTTCTTTTGATGGACTTTGTTTATGAACTTCTTCACGGATTAGTTATTAACATTATTCATATTGTCAACATTTACTTATTTAATAATCTTTTGTGGTTCACTACTGCACTTATTTATAATTCACTTTATATTTTGTGTTTAATCATTTAGTTGATTATCAACTTATTTTATGTTCTCCTAATTTTACTTTGGAGATCTTATTTCAGCGCTGCATACCTTTGTTTTTTATGTTTTGTATAGTTTTAGTATTTAGCTATTTATGCTAGCTGCTGTTTTTGGATCACTGATCACTTTACCAATTTCAATTGCTTCTCCAGCGCAACGTTAGCCCTAGGGCTTTTTTTCTTTCTATTTTTCTTTATATATGTCAGTTTTGCTGCAGCAGGTTCTATACACGGTACAGATGCACCACTTTACAGGCAGACTACGGGGACCCCTCCCAGGCACTATGTTTAAAGGAATTTTTCATTTTTATTGTTTCACTTTAAGCTTTATTAAAATCACTGCTCCTTTAACCACTAAGGCCACTTTCACACTGAGGCACTTAAAAAACTGCCAGTAAAACACTGAGCGCTTTTTAAGCGCTTTTAAGGCTGGAGAGGGGCGTTTTTTCAGCGCACTGCCTCAGTGTGAAAGCATCCATTGATTTTAATGGAAATACGTTTTCAGGTGCTTTTTTTAGGGTGAAAGCGCCTGAAAAGCGCCTCAGTGTGAAAGTGGTCTTAAGGAGCGAAGATTTTTCCCCTTAATGACCAGGCCATTTTTTTGCGATATGGCATTGCCTAGTTTTAACTGACAATTGCGTGGTCATGCGACGCTGTACCAAAACAAAATTTATGTCCTTTTTTTCCCTACAAATAGAGCTTTCTTTTGGTGGTATTTGATCACCTCTGCAGTTTTTATTTTTTGGGCTATAAACAAAAAAAGTGACAATGTTAAAAAAAAGTAATATTTTTTACTATTTGCTATAATAAATATCCCGAAAAATATCTAAAAAAAAATTTCCTCCTCAGGTTAGGCCAATATATATTCTTTTACATATTTTTGGTAAAAAAATCGCAATAAGCGTATATTTATTGTTTTTTTGCAAAAGTTATAGCGTCTACAAAATAGGGAATAGAATTATGGCATTTTTATTATTATTATTTTTTTTACTAGCAATAGCGCTAATCTGCAATTTTTAGCTGGACTGCGACATTGCGGAGGACAGATGGGACACCTAACTGACATTTTTGACACTTTTTTGGGAAGCAGTGACATTATTACAATAATTAGTGCTAAAAATATGCACTGTTATTGTACTAATGACACTGGCAAAGGGGTTAACATCAGAGGCGGTCAAGGGGTTAAATGTGTTACCTGCAGGTGTGTTCTAACTGTATGGGGCATAGGCTGCCTGGGAAGACACACAGATTCGTCTTCCTGCATAGCAGAAAAACAGGATCTGTGTGATCTTCCCTGTCAGAACGGAGATTTGCCTTGTTTACACAGGCAGATCCCCGTTCTGTCACTGTGGGGAACGATCGCGGGTGGCCGGTGGACATTGAGTCTGCCCCACCCGTTGATTGGCTCCCCTGCTGGCCAACGGGCGTGCACAAAAACAAACTAGAGTTCCCGAGCCGACGTACAATGACAGCAATTCGCGGGAAAGAGCTGACCTGCCGCAATACAATGACGGCGGCTGGTCGGCAAGTGGTTAACCATTTCAGCCCCGTAAGGTCTTACCCCTTAATGACCAAGCCATTTTTTGCGATACGGCACTGCGTAATTTGCTTTGACAATTCCATGGTCGTGCAACGCTGTACCCAAACAAACTATGGTATATTTTTATGGCATTTTTTTTACTAAGTTAAAAACTATCTTTTTTGCATTGATACATGTCCCCAGGGCAGTAACCGGGCCCCCATACCCTTTCTATGTCCAATAACTTGTATATAAGCCTTCAAAATGGGGACTTTTGATTTTTTTACTTTGGGTCTCATAGACTTTAGGTTTCGCTGTTCAGGTCCAATCTTTTTTCATGTTCGGGAGTTCTGTGTTGACCCAACTCTAATAACTACACTACTGTCTAGTTAAAACTATAAAATCTTTACAATAAAATCTTTTGAAAGTGTGAAAGAGTTTTGGGCAATTTTTTAAAACTATGTTTCAGAAGTCACTCTTTTTTGAAACTAACACTTTGTTACATCTTTTAGGTAATTGTGAAATATCTATCTCATCTTCCAATAAAAAAGATACATCAATAGACTACCAAAACTGAAATGTTATACTTAAAGTAGATCTAAAACCAAAGTTTTAGTTAGCTGAAGCTGCTGTATGATAGCCAATTCCTTTTTCTGTAAAGTTCAGTTTTTATCTCTTTTTACCTTCATTTAACATCTGCATGCTGCTGATCTCCTCCAGTCTCAGCCACTTCCTATCTACATGTAGGTAGTTCAGTGTCAGCTACTCACTATCCCCCTGGACCAGCTTCCTGATAGTGGCAATAGTGGACAATGCCTGTGCAATATGTGACAGCATGGCCACTCAGAGTCTCCATATGTGACAGGCTGACAAGACAGGGGCAGAATTTTCCATAAAAGGAAATACCTGAACAAGGACCTCCATGGCAGGATGGCCAGATGTTGCGTTGCAATTAGATTACAGATGATATACAATTAAATGATTACATTTACATTTATTTTAATCTTGCCATAAGTTTTTTATTGTTCAGTACTATAAAACGTATCAAAAAATGTATTAAAAAAATACTTACTCTTAAATCATCTACTTTTTAAATCCAGTAAAAATAACCCTTAATTTTTGTGGTTGTAGCAAAAAATGTGGATCAAAATCTTGGTCAGCATATTACTTAACCTTTTGCATTTTAAACTAAAAGTACGCCAAATGAATATTGATCAAGGATTATGCACAAAAGAGTTCAAAGTTAGAAGATCTTAAGCTCATTCAACTGTAAATAAATACATTCAAGATACAAAGGTAACACTGATGATGATGGCAACAAAAACAATGACAACAGTGGAACTAAGTAATATATTCTTTGAAGCTTCGTATGTTTGATTTTAGGAATCACTAAATTAAATTTGCATTGTGAAAAAGGCATTGACAGTAAAATATTGTACAATTGCAAGGTATAACATTTCTATAGGTTAGATGTTATTTATGGTATCCTATATAAACTTTGTTATATTTTTAAAGATGATAGGGTACAAATCAGATCATGAGGGCAACTATACCAATGCCAGTTACACTCGCATGACTGAAGCCCCAGGCTGTCACACTCTTTTCTGCATTAGGCTATGGGGATGCTCTGTCAGTTGCTGTCGCTGGCTCTGTTTTCAACTGTCCACAATTACTTTCTTTTTTGACAGTGACTCTTCCTCCCTAGATACATTTGTTTTTAAGAAAGAGGGAAAAAAAAGTCTTAGACCTTACATTTTACTAAATAATTGTAAACAAATGTATTCTTTTGTCATTCATAACTTTTTTATATACTATATGTCTTTATTTGCTTTCATAATTATTTGTATTGCATATTTATGTTTAGCAGCAATATACATAAAAATATATATAGATGCAGAATGCAGATAGAAGAGACTAAACGCCAATTAAAATTTTCTTCAATCAGGTAGACTAAGAGCCCATTCACACAGGGGCAACACGACTTCCAGCGCGATTTTATGAGGCAACTCAGACACAACTTGAGTATGAATCACAGCACGACCTGGAGCTACTTACAAGGCAACTTCAAGTTGCCTGCAGGACAGGAGACATTCCAGTGGCCAATCAAACAAGAATTAGCTCTGTGGGAGGGAGGGGGGAGGGAGAGGTTTGCCTGAGAAATGTATTTTCTCTTCCTGGAGAGTTGCTCCTATTAAGACAGTGATCCGACTTCAGAGGCAACTCCCATTGAAATCAATGGGTACAGGTCGCCTAGAAGTCGTATTGAAGTAGTACAGGTACCTTTTTTGAAGTCGGAGCGACTGCAGTAGTGTCCATTAAGACGGCTCCATTAACTTACATTGATTTCCTCAGCCAGCGTGACTTGAGGCAACTAGGGGCGACCTGGGGCGATTTGAAGTCGGATCCAAAGTTGCCCCTGTGTGAATGGGCTCTAAGGCCAATCTGCTGTAAATAGTGAAGTTCATGAATTGAAATTTCAAGGATATGTGAACAGCAATTAATAAACTGAGCAGCATATTATGCTACCTGGATCCTTATAGGGGCAATATACAAATATTAATTAAATTACAGACATTAAATTACAAACGCATTTCTTAACATGTTTTGTATATAAAAATGTCTTCTTTCAAAAAAAAAAAATATATATATATATATATATATATATATATATATATATATATATATATATATGAAAAAGAGAGACATTTAGTGAAGAAAATACAAGAAGGACTGTACATGGGACATCTGTAGCACAAGCCATTGAACAAATTATGACAAAATACATTGCATGGCAAGGTCCTGCATCAAAATCTCAGACACAGTCGTTTTTGGAATCCCCAGATCAGCTTCTAGTTTTCGCACTGTCAGATGCTGACCTTTGCTATATTGCAGCCCGTACGCGTTCAACATTCTCAGGTGTTCCGCTTGTTGCAGGTCTTCCAGAACATGGATCACATTCAACAGATTCTCGACCATCTTTTGCACCACACTTTTATTTGCACTGCACTCGTTGCATCATCCCTGAAAGCCTTCTGAACCATCTGAATAGTTTCCACTGTGAATGTTCAAGCTTAATGCAAAATTTGATGCAGATTTGTTGCTCTACTTGCTCAGTCATTTTGAATGTGATAGCCACACAGTACACATGCTCACTCAATGGCATATAGCACCCCCACTGACTAGTATAATTAAGTTGTTATTGTTCACATACAGTATCTGCATTTCAATCCACTCTCCTTGGCTGCTAGGTTACATTGATGTCATGCAAACCTTTTCTGTTATATGTGTTATATGAACAAATGCTGGATACTTTCCAGACAGACCTTGTGTGTATATGTAGCGCCCTGCTCCTATTGGGTAGGCGCTATTTGTAAATTTAGTTGTCTGAGCTGTAGTTTAGCCCAGAATATTTGTGGTAAATTGCTGGTTTCTGTTCCAGTCCTGCTGTGTTGCGCATTTTCCACTTGACTGTAGGTGTCGCTGTCACCACAGGTCAAGGTTGGAAATGCAACTGGCTGGATGTATTGAGTACCTCTTGCCCAGAAACGGCTCAGTGGGAGTGGTTCACCCGCTGTGCATTATGGGAGAGGGTACTTAAGGGACAGACGCCATCTTCTGGGTCTCTCTGACCTGATGGTCCTCCTGGCCTAAGGTGTGCCATAGCAGTTTCCTGCCTCGGGGCCGGCTGGCCCGAGGCCTCGTTACTGGAAGTAGGCCCAGGAGTTTCTGGGGCCTACTAGTCAGGGGTGGTACTGTGAGAGGCAAGAGAAAGGGAGCCGCTCAGGTGTGGGAATCCTTCAAATCACCTCCTCCCAGCAGACAAAGGTGCAAGCAATGCTATTGACAGCAAACAGGAACGAAAAAGTCTTCTGGACTGCAGCACTCAAAAATAAAAGCCTTTATTTTAAAATAAGGAATCCAAAATACACACTGTACAATGGTACACAAGTCAAAAAAATTTGGCTGACATGTTTCGCACTGTGCTAGTGCTTATTCATAGCCATGGCTATGAATAAGCACTAGCACAGTGCGAAACATGTCAGCCCAAAAATTTTTTTGGACCTGTGTACCGTTGTACAGTGTGTATTTTGGATTCCTTATTTTAAAATAAAGGCTTCTATTTTTGAGTGCTGCAGTCCAGAAGACTTTTTCGTTCCTGTTTGCAGGGGTGGTACTGTGCTGTCTTGCCTGCGGGGAGAAGCCAAGCAATTGGAGAAACCAGGGGAGGACTTTTCTCAGAGAGGACCGAGCAAAAAGGCTGGTATCTCAGGAAGAGCCTGGAGACTCAATTGGAGGACGCATTCCGACCCATCTATCTCACAGTGTTGCCGGATCGGCTGAAAGAAACTGGTACTGTGTGACTGTACTTTGACTTCACAAAAAAAAGCTATTGGTTATACAATCCTGTGGCAGAGGATTGTCTACCGACTCTAAGATGTTCTTCAAGTCTGTGGCAGAGACTATGACTGAGCACCGCACCAGCTGCTAGGTCAGTGAGAGAGGCCTCGGCTGAAAGAAACTGGTACTGTGTGACTGCACTTTTACTTTACAAAAAAAAGCTATTGGTTATACAATCCTGTGACAGAGGATTGTCTACCGACTCTAAAGCCCCGTACACACGATCGGTTTAACTGATGAAAACCGTCCGATGGATGGTTTTCATCAGACAAACCGATCGTGTATGATACCCATCAGTCTTTTTTCCATCGGATGGAAAAAATAGAACTTGTTTTAAAATTTTCCGATGGATCAAAAACTGATGGTAATTTCCAATCGTCTATGGGCAAGTCCATCGGTTAAAAAACCCACGCATGCTCAGAATCAAGTCGATGCATGCTCAGAAGCATTAAACTTAATTTTTCTCGGCTCATCGGAGTGTTTTACGTCACCACGTTTGGAACGGACGTTTTTTTGACTGATGGTGTGTGGCCAAGACTGATGAAAAACAGTTTCATCAGATTTCCGATGGTCAAATCCATCGGACGAAAATCCATAGGTTATCCGATCGTGTGTACAGGGCTTCAGATGTTCTTCAAGTCTGTGGCAGAGACTATGACCGAGCACCGCACCGGCTGCTAGGTCAGTGAGAGAGGCCTATCCGGTGGTTGCTGTATCCAGGGTGGAAACTGTTTGTCCTCTGGATTAAAGAAGTACCCATGATCCGCAAATACAAGGTACCTGAATCTCCCCTAATCCTCCATCCCTCTAACTGACTTTGTTAAATAAAAAAAACATTGCAAAAAGAGACTGTGTGTTAGTGCTGACATCTATGAACAACTCTTCAATGGAACCCCTATGACGGATATGGTGAACAGACAGGTAACGGCATGACCCAAAAATATAACCAGCAGCTCCTACGGGGGTAGTGCTACATATATATTAAATGGAATCCTAATAACAAGAAAGTTGTGATCATACCTCACTGTGCCATAAGAAATATAATCAACATGCCAAGTTCTTAAACATGACTCTTTTTCTAAAGTTCTGAGTCCCTTGTGGGTCTATTATTATATGACAAGCGTGAAATCCAGAAACATTATTTGAATACCTTTCTTTTCAAACACAAACCTGGTCCTAAAAGAAAATTGGCATATTTTCTTTCTCGTACATCACGGGACACAGAGCGACATAGTCATTACTAATGGGTTATATAGATACCTTCAGGTGCTGGCACTGGCAACTTCCAAAACCGGAAGTACCCTCCCCTATATAAGCCCCTCCCATCCGGGAGCACCTCAGTTTTTTGCCAGTGTCTAAGGTGTTGGCCAAGAAGTAACATGTGTTTTTCACTGAGCTTGCGTACAGGTTCTTTTGGGCCTCAGTAAGCTATTCCGGATCCGACCAAAAAAGCTTCATAGCTAAACGGTCGGTACCCGGGCCTTGCAGAGAAGAGCAAGGTTTTGCCTGTAATGCCTCTCTTAGGAGGGCTGGACCCTGGGATCCAGAGCTCTGGTCATACCCACGACCAAGATGTTTTCTGTGCAGGGTGCTATACAGGTCCAGGGGAGTGGAATCCTTGGGAACCCGGTCCCTGAAGGTTTGATTACAATGCCTGCCGTGATAGGTGAAGTTTGGGCTTCTGTGGACCAAACAGATTCCTGCGGCGAGGAAAAGGTAAGTGGGGGCCCTCGGGAACTTGGTTCTATTGAGGGACCCCCAAGCCTATTTTGTCTTTCTGCCTGTTACCTAAGGTATTCCCGCTAATATTCTGTGTATGCCTGTTACTACTGAGAAAATGTAAAAAAAATTAATAGTAGGCAAGGAAAAAAAAAAAAAAAAAAGTAAGACCGCGGTACCTGTGTTAGACACTAGAGGCCGCTATGGTTCTTTTTCTTGTAATTTGGTTTTGTTTTCTTCCAGAATCAAATCCAGGCAGTTGGTATGTTCTCTGCTGGGAAGCTGTCTCCTCTGCCCTGTTGCTGCGCTCATCCATCCCCGGGCCCTGCGGCAAAGGGACCCTGGCTCCCATCTAGCTCCTTATTGTTTTCAAAAAAGGCGCCGAAGGCGCACGTGCCCGCGCGCGTGCGCGAGCACGCGCCTCTATATATAGAGGCGATCTGGAAAAAGGGGCGGAGCGGGTGGATGACGCTCAGGTGTGCGCCGCGGCGCTACTGCGCATGTGCGGGCGTCCAGCGTGTTTTAAAGCACATTATAGCTGGCTATTGAAGTGCACAGACAGAGCTAGCAACAGGCACACAGAGGCGGTTGATGCAGGCATCCCCTAGAAAGGCACTTTAGTAGACACCAACTGTGATATAGCAGCAATTGTGCTAGACTATTCTCAGTAAAAGTGGTGTATTACGGCTGGAATACCTCAGCTTTAGGCTTAGGAATATGCCGTCCAGAAGCTCCGGAACTGAATCTTCCAGGAAGCGAAGGGGGTCTCATCGGGCTCTGAGGATCTTGGGCATGCTTCTGCTGCACCAGTCTCCCCTGAAGTTCAGAGGTAAGTGACCGTAGAGACCCCGCAGGGGTACTTGGTACTGTGGCTGTCCTCAGTTCACCTGCTCCTGTGTATGTAACAGAGGAGGTTTTTTCCTCAGCTCTGGGAGGATTAGAGAGAGATTGTCAACATTGATCGCTGCCTCCCTGTCAGGGAAAGCACGCCCGATCTCCGTCTCCTCCTTCAGAGTGCCTGTTAGCAGAGCAACAGTCCCATACAGGGATCGACCTGCCTGAAGGGGATCAGGATAAGGTTGATTCTGTTATAGAGGAATCAACAGTGGGGGAACCTTTTCTCAGCATCTCAAGCTGAAAGATTATGGGTTCAGTCTCTGACTAACATGGTCCGATCAGCATTTAAAAATGCACCTTGCGGAACCATCAACCACTACTGTATCCTCGTTGGGGTCGCTAGAAGCCCCCAGACTGTCTGTTCTTTTCCACTTCACCCTTTACTGAAAGGGCTCATTTACCAGGATTGGGAACGTCCTGAGAAAATATTTATTCCCCCAAGAGATTTCCGGTGGTCTATCCCATGGAGGATAAGTTCATCAAAAAATGGAAGGTCCCTACAGTGGACACAGCCATCTCTTGTATGTATAAATCACTGACATGTCCAATGGATAATGTCCAAATGTTCAAGAACCCAATAGATAAAAGATTGGAGTCCTTATGAAAGTCTGCTTCTTTCTACAGCAAGCTTGGTGACACAACCAGCAGTGAGGTCTGCTAAGCAGTGAAGGATCAGTTGAAACAGGTCTTGAGGGACTTGACAGATCAGCAGGCCTTGCCCTAGCTGATCTACCTAGAGCCTTAGGCTTTGCGGTTGACGCCATAAAGGATTCAGTCCATCAGGCCTCCCGCCTTACGCTGTCTATAGTACATATGCGTAGGCTTCTATGGCTCAAAAACTGGTCTGCTGAAGCTCCCTGTAAAGAATGGCTGGTTAGCGTCCCATTTAATGGTGAACGCTTATTCAGGGAAAACCTGGACAAATATATCCAGAAAATTTCCAGCGGTAAAAATACGCTCTTGCCGGTTAAAAACAGAGTTAGAGGTCCCTCTTTAAGAGGCCTGCTTCTCCAGTCCCTGGGGCATCGGCTGTGTAACAGTTCCGACGGCCTCCTCGGTCAATTCCCGGGGGTAAAAAACAGGGACAATAGCAGGGTAATGAGAAACCCTGGGTCAGGGGAGGTACAAAACCTCCCCCAAAGTTAAATTCATTGAAGGGTTGCCCCCACTCAGTCGGGTGGGGGGAGGACTCCAGTTGTTCGCAAGAGACCTGGCGGGACACGATCAAGACAGATAGGTGCTCTCCGCAGTATGTTTGGGATACAGTTTGGAGTTAAAAGACTCTCCTCCTTCCCATTTTTGAGGTCAAACGTGCCAAGGGATCCCCGGAAGAGAGAGTCCCTCCTGTTGGCACTAGAACAACTATTGCTCCAAGGAGTAATTATGGAGGTTCCCCTGGAAGAATGAGGGTTCGGGTTTTACTCAAACCTCTTTACAGTCCCAAAGAAAACGCGGACGGGAGGCCCATATTAATTCTAAAAGGGCTATACAAATTCCTGGATATCAGGACTTTCCGATGGAGTCGATCCGATCGGTGGCCACTGCCCTACAAGGGGAGGATTGGTTAGCCGCGATCGACATCAAAGATGCTTATTTGCACATTCCCATCTTTCCAGTCCACCAAAAATTTCTACGCTTTGCAGTAGAAGGGCGCCATTTTCAGTTCAGAGCCTTACCCTTCGGTTTGGCCACAGCACCACGAGTGTTTACAAAAATTCTGGCCCTTTATTGGCCAATCTAAGAACACAAGGTGTAATGATAATGGCATATCTAGATGACTTGTTGCTGATAGACTACTCAGTGAAAAAACTAGACGTGGTCGTTCACAAGACAATCAAGTATCTGGAATCTCACGGTTGGATTATCAACCGAGACAAGTCAGCCCTAAAAACCAGTCAAAAGTCTGGAATACTTGGGGCTAAGGTTGGATTCAGGCCAGAGAAAAATATTCTTGCCTCGAGGAAAGGTGTTGTCTTTGAAAGATTTGATCCACTTAGTGGGTACAAAAAAGACAGCCGTCCATACGCCTGTGCATGAGGCTGCTGGGAAAAATGGTGGCATCATTCGAAGCAGTACCCTACGGTCAATTCCATTCAAGGAATTTGCAAGGGGCCATACTGTCAGCCTGGAACAAAAAAGTTCAGGCCCTAGACTTACAATGTCCTTGTCCCCTTCCGTTCGCAAGAGCCTCCATTGGTGGTTGGTTCCCCAGAATCTGGAAAAAGGGAAATCCTTCAGTCCGATTTCTTGGAAGGTGGTCACTACAGATGCCAGCCTTATAGGCTGGGGAGCAGTACTGGAGCAATAGTCTCTCCAGGGCAGATGGTCGGATGCAGAAAAGGCCCTGCCCATCAATCTCTTAGAGATACGAGCAGCCCGGTATGCCCTAGTAGCATGGACATCCAAACTCCAAGGGTCCCCTGTCAGAATTCAATCAGACAATGCCACAGCAGTGGCATATATCAATCATCAGGGGGGCACCAGGAGTCGTGCAGCCCAGAGGGAAGTAAATTACATCCTGAAATGGGCAGAAAGATATGTCCCAGCCATATCTGCGGTATTCATTCCAGGAGTGGAGAATTGGAAGGCGGACTTTCTAAGTCGCCAGCAATTATGCCCAGAGGAAGGGTCCCTTCACCCCGAGGTTTTCTGGACAATATGTCAGCGGTGGGGAACATCGGATGTAGATCTTCTAGCATCCAGATTCAACGCAAAGGTGGACAGGTTTGTCTCTCGGACAAGGGATCCCCTAGCTTGCAGCTCGGATGCCCTAGTGTTCCCTTGGGATCAGTTCAAGCTGATATATGCATTCACACCGCCACAATGGTTACCTCGATTACTCCGCAGAATCAGGGTAGAAAAGAAACCAGTGATTCTGGTGGCTCCAGCGTGGCCCCGAAGAGCGTGGTACGCGGAGATTGTAAAATGTCAGTGGGGAGTCCTTGGACTCTCCCACGTCGTCCGGACCTGCTTTCGCAAGGACCGATATACCACCCTTCCTTACCAGCCCTAGGTTTGACGGCCTGGCTATTGAAGCCCACATTCTAAAAAAGAGAGGGCTCTCTAATTCTGTGGTATCTACCATGATCAATGCCAGGAAGCCGGTATCCAGGCAGATCTACTATAGAATCTGGAAGGCGTACATCGCCTGGTGTGAGGCCAAGAAATGGCATCCACGTAAATACGTAATAGGTAGGATTCTGGACTTCCTACAATGGGCTGTAGATAGGAAGCTTGCCTTGAGTACTATCAAGGGTCAGATTTCGGCCTTGTCAATATTTTTTCAAAGGCCCTTGGCTTCGCATTCACTAGTCAAAGCCTTTATACAAGGAGTGATGCGTATTAGTCCTCCGGTTAATATTCCCATATGTCCATGGGATCTAAACTTGGTTCTGTCGGTTCTACAGAAACAACCATTTGAACCATTACAGCATATTTCTTTAGTTCTTCTCACCAGGAAATTGATTTTTCTAGTAGCCATTTGTTCGGCTAAAAGAGTGTCGGAATTAGCAGCTATGTCCTGTAAGGAGCCATATCTGGTTATCCATAAGGATAGAGTAGTGTTACGCCCTCATCCAGCCTTTCTTCCTAAGGTGGTATCGAGGTTTCATTTGAACCAAGATGTGGTTCTTCCTTCTTTTTTCCCCAAACCTACTTCGGTAGAGGAAAAGTTATTGCATTCTTTGGATGTAGTAAGAGCAGTTAAAGCTTATCTAAAAGCCACTGCTCAGATTCGCAGAACGGATACTTTGTTTATTCTGCCGGAAGGCCCCAGAAGGGGTCAGGCAGCGTCAAAATCTACATTAGCCAAGTGGATTCGACAGGTCATAATGCAAGCCTATGGCTTGAGAAGGAGACCGCCTCCGTTCAAAGTTAGAGCGCACTCCACGAGAGCAGTTGGAACTTCATGGGCAGTGCATCACCAGGCCTCCCTGGCTCAAATCTGTAAGGCCGCAACATGGTCTTCAGTACACACGTTTACTAGGTTCTACCAGGTGGACGTTAGAAGTCAGGAGGATGTCGCCTTTGGGCGCAGTGTGTTGCAGGCCGCAAAAGATCCTCATGTCTGATAGCGCTCAGCTTATGTATGGTGTATCCCCCCCCCCACGTTGGGCATTGCTTTAGGACATCCCATTAGTAATGACTATGTCGCTCTGTGTCCCGTGATGTACGAGAAAGAAAATAGGATTTTTATAACAGCTTACCTGTAAAATCCTTTTCTTGGAGTACATCACGGGACACAGAGCTCCCACCCCTCTTTAGGGACACTTATTGCTTTGCTACAAAACTGAGGTGCTCCCGGATGGGAGGGGCTTATATAGGGGAGGGTACTTCCGGTTTTGGAAGTTGCCAGTGCCAGCACCTGAAGGTATCTATATAACCCATTAGTAATGACTATGTCGCTCTGTGTCCCGTGATGTACTCCAAGAAAAGGATTTTACAGGTAAGCTGTTATAAAAATCCTATTATCACAGTAAAAGCAAACAAAAAAATGTAAGTGGGCCTACTCTAATCAATAAGAGTGGAGCACATACAGTATATAGTAATAAAAAAGAGTGAGCCTATCTGAAGGCTACCCAATTTCTCCCTATGGTGCACCAGTATGTAAACAATCAATTCTCATTAGCTGAATATACAGTATATCCTGCATGACCACCAGAGCTTTAAAGGAAACTTACAAGCTGTATAATTAGCTCTAAAGGGAAAATAAGTATTAGTAACTTCCTGTAAGAGCACATATTAAAATGTTAAAACAATATGAACTAATGACATTAGGCCTTATTTATTAGCTGTCAATTTAAGCAGTGTTGGATGTATCCTTTGCTGGTGCTCTCAAGCCTCGTACAGACGATCGGATTTTCCGACAACAAACGTGTGATGGCAGGGTTTTTCGGGAAAACCGCTTGTATGCTCCATCAGACAATTGTTGTTGGATTTTCCGACAACAAATGTTTTATAGCATGCTTTAAAATTGTCCGACAACAAATGTGTGCCGTTGGATTATCCGATCGTGTGTACACAAGCCTGTCAGAAAAAAATCCAAAGTACAATCACGTATGCTCAGAAGCAATGCTAACCATAGCACAACATTAGCAAAAGTTGCCCAAAGGGTGGCGCTAAAGAGCAGAAAAACCACTTAGTTTCTGTTTGTTAGTCGACAAAAGTTTTGCCGTTCATATGCAGAACAAGTTCATGGCCAACGCCCTTTGGACAAAATTCCGCGGCTTTATCCGACGGAAATCCGATCGTGTGTATGAGGCTTCATAGACTAGGACCATATTTAGCGGATAAACTGTAAAAGAAGATGGTAGGGGGAAAGAGAGGCACCAATCTACCAATAGTGTGATACGTTTTTCTTGTGTAACAAAATGTAAATCCAATAAAAAGTTGCACTCACAAACATCCATAAGCAGTAAGCGTAACAAATCAGTGGGGAATCCACCAAGATGAAAGGTCTGCTACAGGGATCGGTGCAGAGGTCATCATGGGCAGCTGGGAAACCTCCACAAGGAAGACAAACTGTCAGAGGAGCTGTCAGGTGCCTGTGACGAGGGAGCCAATCAGGAACCAATCAGAGGAGCCAATCAGAAGCTGTATATTGCCATACATGGTTTTGCTTTGCATATACAGTATTTATATGTATCAGAGACTTTTGTTTTTTGCTAATGAAAGATGAAAAATTGAGTATCCATTTTTTGAGAACACTGTATTTTGTACTGTGAGCTTATAGTGAATTATCCATCTGATTGTGTACTTCTTTACCTACTTATACCTTAATTGAGAAGCTTGCCATTCTGTCTCTTCCTGTAATCAGTGCAAACATGAGGGGTCTTCAGTTGCCTTGTAAGAGCTTGGTTTGATCATGTGTTGTTGCATAATTTAAAATATTGACAAAAATCTTACAAATTAAAAATGTTTTTTATTTATTAACCACTTAAGGACGATTTTCCCCCTTAATGACCAGACCATTTTTTGTGATACAGCACTGCATCCCTTTAACTGCCTATTCCACGTACGACGCTGTACCCAAACAAAATTGATGTCCTTTTTTTCCCCACAAATAGAGCTTTCTTTTGGTGCTATTTGATCACCTCTGCAATTTTTTTTGGCGCTAGAAACAAAAAAAGGCAGACAATTAAAAAAAAAAAAAATTGTTTACTTTTTGCTATAATAAATATCCCAAAAATAAAATAAAAATGTCTTCATAGGTTTAGGCCAATATGTATTCTTCTGCATGATTATGGTAAAAAAAATCGCAGCAATGAGCATATATTGATTGATTTGTGCAAAGGTTATAGCGTCTACAATGTAGGGGATAGATGTATGGCATTTTTATTATAATTGTTTTTTTTTTTACTAGTAATGGCGATGATCAGTGATTTTTAGCGGGACTGCGAAATTGCAGCGGACAGTTCTGACACTTTGACACTTTTTTGGAACCAGTGACAGTTATACAGTGATCAGTGCTATAGAAATGCACTGATCACTGTATAAATGACACTGGCAGGGAAGGGGTTAACACTAGGGGGCGATCAAGGGGTTAAATGTGTTCTCTGGGAGGAGTTTCTAACTGTGGGGGGAGGGGACTGACTGGGATTACAGAAAGATCGCTGTTTCTAATCACTGGGAACAGACGGTCACTCTGTACTTCCCTGTCAGAATGGGGATGTGTTTGTTTACGTTGACAGATCCCCATTCTGGTTCTCTGTGGAGTGATTGCGGGTGGCCAGTGGACATCGCGACCGCTGGCCACGCTCATCAGCTCCCCCGCCGTGCAGCGCCTGCTTTAGCTGTAAAACGGACCAGCATACAGAAACAGCGATTTGCAGGAATGAGCCAACTTGCCGCAGTATAATGACGGTGGCTGGTCGGCAAGTGGTTAATATCTAAACTACGAAACCATACCATAAAGATGGATGCATAGCACCAGTAGAAATCCTTGACATTCATTGGGAGATAGTCAAAGGAACACCATTGGGTTACATTCTATCTCACTGCTGCAGCTTCTTTACACATGGATAGTAATTATATCTTCCTGTCCACCATCAGGGACTACCATTTTTCTTTGCTGAAAGAAATTGACATTTCTATCCCTATCACAGACAACTGACATCAGAATAATGCAGTAGATCATTGTCAGAGTTACTCTGACAGTATTTATATGCATCGGGATTAGAAGACTTGTGACGATTCTGCACCAGATGAGCTCTCAAGAGTGCCTCAGGCTTTCATTTTAAACCAGTGAACTTGGGAATTGAACCAACAATCTTCAGCTCACTGAACTAACAGGATATACACTAAAGAGTTTTTTTTTCTGGTCTGTATTTTTATTCTCCAGTTGAAAGGGTTTTTGGTCTTACTTGCAATTTACCCTATCATATATAATTTCAGAAGCATTTTAAGTTCACCTATACTGAACATCATTGCTAGTGACGTTAAAAGCATTCTATTTTGGAATGATAAGAATTCTTCTTTCATCTCTAAGTGGAATTGTGTCCCCCCTTTATTTGGTATCTTGTGTGTGTTTATGTGTGTTTCCTAATATTTTATCCCTTAAGGTAATAAAAAAATGAACACCGTTATTGTGTCACTTTTTTAAAGTGGATGTAAACCCAATTCATGAAATTTGAGCTAGGCACATATATCTGCAGTGTTTTGATATCTCTCTTCAAAGAGCTATGTCCCATAGCTCTCTCCTGACCCGTTCCTCTGTTATCAACCAGATAACTCCTGACAAATTCTTGGATCAGATAAAAGCAGCGTAAATTTATTTACGTCTTATGACATTACATCATATGCCAGACATCATCACACACTGCACGTGATGTCATCTTGCTCCAAGTGGAAGTCTCAAAGCTCACTTGGCACCCTCTAGGGTTCTTAACTTATGCTACCAGTACAATTATATACACTATATCTTACAGTATGAGGAAATAGATGTAGCCTCTATGACCATAAATGCGATAAGTAGAGTATAGAGAGTTGTACCATCATCCAGAAGTTAAAAAATAAATGGATTGGGTGGTTGGTCCCCAACCGGACCTCCCTAAGGAGCAAGGGCAATTGGACTATCTTGGTACAAGTTAAACTAAGATAAATTCAAGTTGTATGAGCGGGTGTATGAAAAAATATATAACGTTTTATTAATACAAAATCAATAAAAAGCAACATATAATAAAATACAGATTAAAAAGCATGGTAACAATCCATGTATATCACCAAAAAAATGGTCCCGAAGGGGGAGTATGACAGTGGGATTGTTGATCATGGATAGCATATCTCAACTAGTTTTGCGGTCTAATGCCGCTTCATCAGGAGAATATCTACAATTTGATTGACAAGTGATCAATGATAATACATTTGACAAAGATATAGCACAATCTTTTGCAATAATGTCAATAGCAATATATACATGGGGAAAGAGCGATGCTGCTTACCCGTGGCTCAGGCTAACACAAGACAAAAATGCGCCACCAGAGGCTCCCGGGGAGACATGAAAATCAATGGACTGGTATCTGGGTAAATAAGGGTAAAGCGATTGGGGTAGATAAACTACACACCTACCGAGATAGTCCAATCACTCCTGCTCCTTAGGGAGGTCCGGTTGGGGACCAACCTCCCTTCCTCCTTTATATCTTACAGCATGTTTATTCACTGCAAACTTTATTATATCTCTATCAGTGGGGAAAACAATAACAATCATATCTCCATAATACTCTCTTACTTGTCATTCTCTTATCTTTTTTATAATCAATTCTGTATAAATGGGGTATAGGTGAAGCCCTCATTCAGACCATTTGGACTCATTGAATCTATGGTAAAAATTAGGGATGAGCTTAGAGTTCGAGTCAAACTCATGTTCGACTCGAACATTGCCTGTTCGCATGTTTGCCGAACAGCGAACAATTTGGGGTGTTCGCGGCAAATTCGAAAAGCCGCGGAACACCCTGTAAAAGTCTATAGGAGAAGTCTAAAGTGCTAATTTTAAAGGCTTATATGCAAGTTATTATCATAAAAAGTGTTTGGGGACCCGGGTCCTGCCCCAGGGGACATGTATAAATGCCAAAAAAAGTTTTAAAAACTGCAGTTTTTTCGGGAGCAGTGATTTTAATAATGCTTAAAGTGAAACAATAAAAGTGAAATGTTCCTTTAAATTTTGTACCTGGGGGGGGGGGTGTATAGTATGCCTGTAAAGCAGCGCTTGTTTCCCTTGCTTAGAACTGTCCCTGCACAAAATGTCATTTCTGAAGGAAAAAAAGTCATTTAAAAGCACTCGCGGCTATAATGAATTGTCGGCTCCCGGCAATACAGAGAAAAGTCATTGATACAGAGTCATAAAAAATAAATGCGTGGGGGTCCCCCAAATTCAATTACCAGGCCCTTCAGGTCTGGTATGGATATTAAGGGGAACCCTGCGTCAAATAAAAAAAAAATTACGTGGGGTTCCCCCAAAAATCCATACCAGACCCTTTATCCGAGCATGCAACCTGGCAGGCCGCAGGAAAAGAGGGGGGATGAGAGAGCGCCCCCCCTCCTGAACCGTACCAGGCCACAAGGGCCTCATCCCCACAACCCTTGCCCGGTCGTTGTGGGGGTCTGCGGGCAGGGGGCTTATCGGAATCTGGACCCCCAGATCCCGCCCCCCTATGTGAATTGGTAAGGGGTACATTGTACCCCTACCATTTCACGAAGAAAATGTAAAAAAAAAAAAAAAAATACACACAGACACCTTGGAAAAGTCCTTTATTAAAAAAAAAATAAAAAAAAATAAAAACACATTCCAGCGATGTAATCCAGTGTCCCGCGGCGATCCGATGTCCAGCGATGCAGTCTCCACTCGAAACGTCATTGGCTGAGCGGACCTACACTGCGGAGGAAGTTCCCCATCAGGTCCGCTTACCCAATGACGTAGGCGGGGTCTGAGGTACGAGACCCCTTCTCACGTTCCCCATCAGGAGCGGACCTGATGGGGAACGTGAGAAGGGGCGGGTCTATTCATTTTTTTACACTGAAGAGGAAGTTCCCCATCAGGTCCGCTCAGCCAAGACATAGGCGGGGTCTGAGATACGAGGGCGCCCCCGCCCCCTCGTACCTCAGACCTCGCCTACATCATTGGCTAAGCGGACCTGATGGGGAACTTCCTCCGCAGTGTAGGTCCGCTCAGCCAATGACGTTTCAAGTGGAGAGACTGCAGCGCTGGACATCGGATCGCCGCGGGACATTGGATTACATCGCTGGAATGTGTTTTTTATTTTAGATTTTTTATTTTTAATAAAGGACTTTTCCAAGGTGTCTGTGTTTTTTTCTTTTCTTTTTTTTTACACGTTCTTCGTGAAATGGTAGGGGTACAATGTACCCCTTACCAATTCACATAGACCCCCACAACCATCGGGCAAGGGTTGTGGGGATGAGGTCCTTGTTCCCATCAACATGGGGACATCCTCCCCATGTTGAGGGCATGTGGCCTGGTACGCTTCAGGAGGGGGAGCGCTCTCTCGTCCCCCCCTCTTTTCCTGTGGCCTGCCAGGTTGCATGCTCGGATAAAGGGTCTGGTATGGATTTTTGGGGGAACTCCACACCATTTTTTTTTCAATTTGGGGTGGAGTTCCCCTTAAAATCCATACCAGACCTGAAGAGTCTAGTATGGATATTTGGGGGGAACCCCACATCATTTTTTTTTATTTGATGCAGGGTTCCCCTTAATATCCATACCAGACCTGAAGGGCCTGGTAATTCAATTTGGGGGACCCCCACGCATTTATTTATTTTTGTTATCAATGACTTTTCTCTGTATTGCCGGGAGTCGACAATTCATTATAGCAGCGAGTGGTTTTAAATGACTTTTTTTCCTTCAGAAATTACATTTTGTGCAGGGACAGTTCTAAGCAAGGGAAACAAGCGCTGCTTTACAGGCATACTATACACCCCCCCAGGTACCAAATTTAAAGGAATATTTCACTTTTTATTTTTCACTTTATGCATTATTAAAATCGCTGCTCCCGAAAAAACGTCAGTTTTTAAAAGAAAAAATTGCATTGATACATGTCCCCTGGGGCATGACCCGGGTCCCCAAACCCTTTTTAGGACAATAACTTGCATATTAGCCTTTATAATTAGCACTTCTGATTTCGAATGTTCGAGTCCATTGTATTTAATAGGGTTCTAAAGTTCATGCGAACTTTAGGTCTGTTCGCAGGTTCTGGTGTGAACCGAACCGGCTCATCCCTAGTAAAAATCCACTGGGCTTCCTTTTGTAATAAGAGTTCATTAAGTCCACTTTTCTTGGTCCTAATTTTACCATTTGAAGTCTCCAGAATTGCAGGTCATCTGTTTTACTACCATATATCTCCTACATATACCATGGAATTGGTGTATTCCTCTTCAGGGCAATATCTCCAATTTGCTCCAAAATTATTTTCCTTAGTTGGCTTATTTTTTTACCCACATATAGTAATCTACAGTACATAGCATCTCAGCACACATACCACTCCAGATGAGCTGCAATTCAAAATGGAATCAATTACTATCCTATCTATATTCTTAGGATTTTCAAATTCTCTCAAGGTGGATATATATTGATAAGACTTGCAATACCTACTTTTGTATGATCCCTTTGGTGGATACTGGGTATAAAGGAACCGGGCACCACCATGCACACAATCCATGTCCCTCTATTTACTTGAATGTTAGTATATATAATATTTTTATATAGAAATACTCTTTTATACATATTTGTTCAAAAGTTTTTTTCTATATACACATTTTCTACAGTACCGATCAGTTTTGGCATGTATAGATAATCAATATTTGGTTATCATATTGCCTTAGACTTATTATGTTTGCTTTAAGGGTTATCTAAGCATCATACTGTCTGTATATAGCATTGTGAATCATTTCCATTTATGTTTGATATCTTTAGCCAGTCTTGCCCAGTCCGGTTATCACCCATCAAGGTCATCTCTATTCCATACATACATTATTCGGTTCCCACAGACATTAGTGCAGGAGATGTGTCTCCCTTGTACTTGGGAATAGGTATTTCTGGTTTGAGCATCTGACATACTAGGGACTACATATCCCAGCCCGCCCTCTGTCTAGCCTCTGATCCACATGGAGGACCAGTGCGGAGCGCGTGACGTCATATCAACATGCTGGATCATTGTCTACATTTGTGATCATGTTCCCCAGCTCGCACCGCCTCTGGTTCAGACTGGTGAGGCATATGACATGTCTGTGTTGTTAACATTCAGCGCTTTGGGCACTAGACTACAATATCCAGAATACCCAGCGCTCCACTTCCGGTTTCACCGGTAGTGTCATTATAACCGGCCTCATACTACAATCCCCAAGTTACCTTGCGTCTCACCTCCGGTTTCGCCGGAAGTGTTATTTACATCTTACGTATACGTTATTTACCGTTATTTCATGGTCTGTCTATGTTTATTCCCTGGCAGCCTAGGGGTTTATACGTGGCCCCACGTAGACTTAGTCCCTTTTCCCCGATAGGGGTATACTTGGACTACATTTTCCGGCACACTTTGCGCTTGATTATCACGCGCTCATATACTCGAGATGTGATTGGATTCAAAACCTGGACGTTTTCCAATCCGTCACCCATTGGCCCACTAACGTGCAATGACGCTAATACGTCTGCACGACGACCCACGTGATGCGGTGATCCCGGAAGTGGGTTCAGAGCGGCATTTTCAATTACAATTTTAACTTTTCCTCCTTCTATATAAAGCGTGGAGGTGACACACTAGCCTGTACCCCAGTTGATGTCTGTAGTAGACGAAACGCGTCGGGATCACATGCTAGTTACAGCCACCTAGCCCACGCATGTTTGTTGTATCGCTGGTTTTGATTTTCCAGAAATTTTTGGATTTTATCATAATTTTTTTTTTAAATCTTTGTAGTGGTTTTGCCATTTGAACTCTGTTCAGTTTTAAATAAAATTCCAGCTATCTGGATTTACACTATGCAGAGGATTTCTCTTTCTTTTTTTGGAACCAACTTTTTCCCTGGATATCCGATCTTGGTTTGAGCTGAAGGGTTTGATCCGGTGTAAGCTTCCAGCTGCGGAGGAATAAAGGACAACATCACATCACCACGACCTGAGTCCCTGAGTGGACATAAGCCTGCATGACCCAGCACCGTATGGTGATCAGGGTCCGAGTCTTGCGGTAAGAGTATTTAATTCTCTTTAATACTTGAGATGATGATGTTATCACCGTGTATCAGCTGGAAATTCTGAGGTGTTTTCCCCCCTTCCTATCATCGGTGTTCCCATACTTGGAGGAATAGTAGGAATTTACACCACAGCCCAGGAATTTGATATCCAAGAGGACATTATATCCATATTCAGGGGTTCCAATCGCCCCCGTGTGATCACCATTCATTTGGGGGACATTGGTATATACCTGATGGTGTGGACAGTTGATATAGACTTTATCATTTTATGCTTTGTATGTTGGATATGTACTTCACAGACCGTCCTTCTAATAACATCTTATGATAAGCAACGTTGCCTTTACATTGCTCACAGTTTATTTCTCATACATAGGGGGTAATACACCCTGTAGTTCAACAGATTGTGTTCACACTTTATATATATTTTTTATATACAGCTTTTTATACATTTTTTGTTTGTTTTCTGGGTCACACCCATAGGGATCACGCATTAGATCTGAATCATTTGTTTATAGTTTGTGTACACACACTTACCAGGGGATCTTTTCACTTATCAGTGATTCACCACCCCCTTGTTTTCCTGTTTTTATCTCACAGATATACAAACAGTGTGGAAGCATGCATATAGGCACTGTTTTTCATTAATTTGGATTGCATTTAGCGCTCACATTTTATATACATATTCCTTTAGTCAATTGTTATGTGGGCAGCTTATTAGAATTTATCACTCAGCATTTCCTTTTGTGATATTCAGATATACACAAATTTTTTCACTTACTGACAGGCGCAGTATTATCCATTCACTTTTATTAATTGATAGGCTCTTGTCCAAAAATGTTTGATTCTGGAACAATCATACCAAATGTAAACTAGTATAACCACGGATCCACAGCACCTAAAAACTGAGATTCGAGGCACGCCGCCAGTCTTTGAGGTACCATGTACCACAGAATACGTTTTTACGATAAGCTTTAGTGAATATGGAGCCAAGTGATTTATGTATCATTCCTATTTTAACCACTTCATCCCCGGAGGATTTGGCTGCCCAATGACCAGGCCTTTTTTTGCGATTCGGCACTGCGTCACTTTGACTGACAATTGCACGCTCATGCGACGTTGCACCCAAACAAAATTGACGTCCTTTTTTTCCCACAAATAGAGCTTTCTTTTGGTGGTATTTGATCACCTCTGCGGTTTTTATTTTTTTGCGCTAAAAAGGCAATATGTTTTACTTTTTGCTCTAATAAATATCCTCAAAAAATATATATAAAAAAAAAATTTTTTTTCCTCAGTTTGGCCGATACGTATTCTTCTACATATTTTTGGTAAAAAAATTGCAATAAACGTTTATTCATTGGTTTGCGCAAAAGTTATAGTGTCTACAAAATAGGGGATAGTTTATGGCATTTTTATTATTATTATTTATTTTAATAGTAATGGTGGCAATCTGCGATTTTCATCATGACTGCGACTTGGCGGACACATTGGACACTTTTGACACTATTTTGGGACTATTGCCATTTTTACAGCGATCGGTGCTATAAAAATGCACTGATTACTGTAAAAATTACACTGGCAGTGAAGGGGTTAACCATGAGGGGACGTTGAAGGGGTTAAGTGTGTCCTAGGGATGTGTTCTAACTGTAGGGGGATGGGCTACATGTGACACGACACTGATCACCCCTCCCGATCACAGGGAGCTGTGATCAGTGTCCTGTCACTAGGAAGAATGGGGAAATGCTTGCTTACATTAGCATCTCCCCGTTCTTCCTCTCCGTGAGACGATCGTGGGGATCCCCGCGAAAATCGAGTCTGCACTGTGGGTGAACAACGAGTCTGCGCCCACAGTGCCGCATCTTAAAGGCGACGTACAGGTACGTTAATCTACCTATACATGCCCTTCTGCTGACGGATATCGGCGTGAGGCAGTCATCAAGCAGTTAAAAAACTAACCTTAGATTTCTATGTCTTGAGCGTTTCCATCTCGCTAGTGGGCATGCGAAGCCCACTAGGATAGTCTTCCGGGATACGGTGCTGCTGAATAACCAGCATGCACCACCCATTCTCACGCATGCGCATTCTAACAAACTCGCAGGGCAGGAAATTTCTATGGTTGCCGTCACAACGGCTTTGTTTTATCGCGATAAGGAGAATAGTCTATGCCCACTGACTCCTGGGAATTATGACAAACATCTCCCAAGAGCCAGTGCGCAGCCGGATATTGCGCACTTAGCCATGGATGGGAGAGACAGGAAGTGGATAAGAATGCTTTCTAAATAAGGTAAAGAAATAGCTGGAAAAAAAATTACCCATTGAAGAAAGTATGTCAGGGTCTGAAGCGGATGATGTGGAGTTCAAAAAGTGGGTGGAACTCCGCTTTAAGGTGGGTACACACCAAAAGAAAATCAGGTGAAAGACCGTCCAGTTTTCCTTGATAACTCACAGCAAGTTGAAACTGAGGATGGAACTAATGTACGAAAATTCTTGTATAGCAAGGGCTTTTTTTTTGTTTGTTTCTAATAATACACAGTCTTTCGTATCTGATTTTCCTTGTGCAAAAACAGTGTACATTAAATGATAAATGTTTTGCTCACGTACAAGAAAAAGTTTGGAGTTTGTCCCTTTGGAAATTTAAATTTGGAAAGTCTGAATCAAATGTCAAAAGTTGTGTACACACTATACAAAAATCAAATGATCGTGCCTCGTATGATATTTTATAAATGACCGCGCTATATCAAGATGCCACTCAACTCAAGTCCATATGAGACAGCGCTGAATAGCCGCCATCGAAATCGCCTAGTGTGGCATAGTAGCAGGAGGAATATCAAGTTACCTGTACTCCATAGTGCAGAAAATCAGTGAACATTCCAGTCTACCCACTTGTTGATGGATGGTAGACCTGCTCCCCTAAGTGCTTGAGAATTAGGTCACCACATGGGTGGTCAAAGGTTCTTCCCAAATGTAAACAGCAAAAGGTCCACTACTGCAACTCACTTCCATACACAGGTACAGTCTCTGGAGGGGAGCTCCTTCTCTCAGAACACCCTCAATGTCCATAGACTGGCTCCCTCTGGTTCCCTCTAAATAACTTCAGGGATTGTATGGCCAAATTATCCCAGGCATCTCATAAATATATTTCTCTATACTCTTAACAGAGTGAACATCGAGTCCACCAGCTCTCAGAACTTGAATCAATGCTAAGCATTCCTTTCCCTCTTCACCTCATCTCAGAAGGACAAATAAATAATGTCCAATTGGGTTAAGATAAATAAAACTCAGTTTTACTCCAAAATGATGGCAAAGTACAGAATATTAAATAAATAGATGGTAGATGGTAGAACAATCTCATTGAAGGAGGCATAGAACATCACTCTTTAGATATGACTCAGTGTTTAATCAGCCTCAATAATAGGTGAATTTGTATCCTAATGCCGCGTACACACGATCGTTTTTCATGCCATTTTTTAAACCAACGTTTTTCTCGTCGTTTTTTTTTCTTGTTTCCTCTCAAGCCTGTCTTGCATCCACACGATCATTAAAAAAAACGCTCGAGCAAAGCGCAGTGACGTACAACACGTACGACGGCACTATAAAGGGGAAGTTCCATTCGGATGGCGCCACCCTTCATGTTAGTAAAGTTTGTTGAGCGACGATTCGCGCTCTTCAGCCTCGTGCTTTTCAGTCCGTTACAGTGTGACGAATGTGCTATCTCCATTACAAACGCTAGTTTTACCAGAACGAGAGCTCCCGTCTCATACTTGATTCTGAGCATGCGTGGTTTTTTTACTTCATAAAAGCATACACACTATCGTTTTTCACGTCATTAAAAAAAACGACATGAAAAACGACGTGAAAAAATAGAGCATGTTAGAAATTTTTAATGCCCGTTTTTCACGCCGTTAAAAATGCTCTGGAGCATACACACGATCGGTTTTAATGGCCATTTTTAAAAATGGCATTTTTAACGGCATGAAAAACGATCGTGTGTACGCGGCATTACTCTCCTATTTCTAAGGGTTGTTCTTCATTCAAAGGTACTCACAAATTATGAGGCACTATGAATTATTGGCCATTGTGATAGAGAACCCTCAGCAGAACATTCTACTGGATACACTCCTCTCTCCAGTCCCACCCTCCTATCCTTAAGTAACCCTGGAAAATCATTCTGCAAAGTCATTGTCACATAATTATGCATGATTATTTAATCAAGCATTTATGCATTCTGGACATAGCCTAAGAAATTAGGTAAAAGGGCAATAGGAGCACACATTTGTAAGGTTTTCCCCGAATTGCTTTGATTTATTGTTTCTTCTAAGAAAAAAATGGGAGAATACTTTACAGTTTTAGATTTACAAAGTCCCAGTTATTTATAGGAAGCCAACACAGAACCACTAAACTGTCAAACTAAAAAAATACCTTTATAGTAAATCATCCCTTTCCTGGAAAACAAACCTGCCCTATAAATTGTGTATATTTCTGATGTGGTAGTGGCACTGGTCTTGTGTATATTGTTCCATTACCTATCTTTCCTTCACATGGCTTTTATCAATTTATTTTGGTTAACTCTCTAGACCATTCCCTAAAAGGCATTTTCTATTTTAGGCTCTGTGACCATTTATACAATGCAATGTGTATAACTTAAGTCAGCTCTTTTATTTCCAGATCACTGTCAAGTCTAGCAGAAGTGCATATGTTACATCTTGTTATTCTTCCTTGTGGCTAAAGAGCATGATATTGTATGAATGTTGAAGCTACAGAAAAAAAATCTGGAGGTCCTATTCAAATAATTTACACTAATACATGCTGATTGATGATTTTAATTTCTAGTTATGCATGAACAATATATATATATATATATATATATATATATATATATATATATATATCTCAATCATATGATTTTGTACTGGGCAAAAAGGTTTGTTAACCTCTTACCATTGCTGCAGTCTGTATATTAATGCTTTCTGGCATAATGCCTCATGCTGGGGACACATAAAAAATTGTTCTCCTCTATGAAAGCCACCAGCCAATACTTTGCATGGCTAATAGCTCTCGGTCCTGGCTGTTAGTAACAGTTGAGGCCTTGTTGATGATTGGGAACCAATCAGATTGGTTCCTGATCATGTCATCATTATGCCAGCTCTGACATGGGGCTCACATGAAGGCTGGAGGCTTCGCTGACAGGCTTCAGCCTCCACATGAACTCTGCCACCTTCAGACTGCTAATCTGAACTGATATATATTTAATAGTTCCACTGTCGTATACAACTGCACTAGGAGAAAATGTATACATCAATTAAAAAATAGGACAACAATGTAAACATAAATATATAATCTTCAGTTTCTGCACATTTTAGGATGGGATATGTTGTGCCCATCATACACAAACCTGTACCTAGTGGAGAGGTATTTGCCAGTAGAGGTGTTTCCAAAAGATGCCTTGTCATTGTACCCGTGCCAGATATTATCATGGCACAGGTACATCAATGATGTATTCATGACATGCAATGGCAGTCAAGAATAGTTGGGAGAATTTTTAAAGGGATTAAATACTAATGAGTTCAACATATTTTTTTAAGTTTTTTTAAATTAATTATGATCAAAATGTATTCTTTTTCTCAGTGGCAGTAATTTGCCTTGTAAGCCCCCAGCTGGTAATATGATTTTACAGGCAAGCAGTGCACATCTGTCCCCATTAATTAAGAGCATCCTACCTTAGGTTGAGACAAAATTGCTGGTATGAAACAATATAATAAATGTAAAAAAAAATCCTGAAAAGGATGTTTAATAAAGCAAACATGCAAACCAGGGAGAGACTATTATTTAATAAAAAACACCTTAGATAAATCATATTGTTAAAATGATAACAAGATACAACTGTCAACACAGGGAAATCCATAACATTTTAAAGGAGTATTGGTATATTTTTGCCCATTATATTCATGATACCCCTGAACTGGTATTTCATAGAGCTACACCCATCAAAGACAAGTTGGTTCAGTCAAAAGTTTCACAATGTGGGGCCTGTATGAATACAGGGGTACCTTTAATTCAGAAACAGTAACTATTTAAAGAATATTTGGGATCATAAGGAAGTGATACTCCCTAATGGAAAAAAATTGAAAGCAAGGCACTTTTTTAGCCGTGGGAACAGTGTATTTATTGTTGTGCAGCTGTGGATGTTTTAATGTTTCAAAGTGTCCATTTCAGACACACATACTGTATGTGATCATGTCTACTCTATAGAGGGTGGTGACATGTCAGTTCCCATAGGGAGATACATGATACTTCATCATAAATATAGAAAACAGTATGGATTTTTAAACTAAGAAAAACTATTCCACCTGGCCTAAAGAAGTAATTAGCATAATATTTGTAATATTGGGTAGGAGTGTTAGAATCATATATTGTACAATATTGTATTGATTACAATGTACATTGTGATTTCATTAGGCTGGCATAATTGTTGGATTACATTACCTGATTTTTTTTAGCTTTATGTGTAACCTGTGTGCTCTGCTGGGCTTGTTTCTTTTTTGGTGTTATTAGGCTAATATGGAGGGCTGTATGGAGATGACTAACTGGCAGTACTGTCTTTGCCCCCTTGGTTGGAAGCTCCAATGCTGTGCAGGTGTTGGGACACCTTTATTCCCAAACAGCCCTATTTCAGGTTGTCAGAATTGCCTCCGAACCCATTTCTCTCCTCACTCCTCACTCTTACACTAATTTGGTTGGAGTTCCCCTTTATCACAGCAGGCCATGGTCACGTGTAAAGAAGTGAGGTAATTTCTGTCCCAGCCACTAGAGAGAAGGGTTGCTGGGGGGGGGGGGGTTGAGGATGTTGTATTTTACAGCATTGTGATGTCCACACCATGTGAGATGATATCATTATGATAGTGGTGTCATCTTGTCTTTGAGCATGCATCAGCATGCATGGGGTTAGGGTCATTGGGGGACTTAAGCAGAGGACTATGGCTAATATGGCCACCAGATGTCTGGGTAGAATGGGAGAAGAGTCGGGTGGAGAGAAGGGCTAAGGTATGTGATCCCTGTAGAGGACTGTCAAACTCATGTCAAGTATTTGTGTCATTGTTGTCTGAAGGCATGGTTTTCCCCTTTATAGCATTTGGTCCTTTTCAGGTTTACATCTGTTGGCTATGGAATCTAAGACTATTGTCTAGCACCACACTGACATCATAAAATGGGTATGTACTATCACTGAAATTCAGGAACTGACCACCATAATGGATATATATTGGCTGTTACCATTAATGTTTAGAAAATCTCTAGGACTGGGGGCACAGGCAGAGTGTGGATACATAGTTTGATGGTTACATATCCTGCACCCTTCACCTGGGAGTGGGTACTGAATAAATATACAGTGCCTTGAAAAAGTACCAATTAAAAAAATTCTACATTTTTTCATGTTACAACCAAAATTTTATTGGGATTTTATGTGCTAGGCCAACACAAAGTGGCAAATAATTGTGAAGTGGAAGGAACGTGATAAATGGATTTCAATATTTTTTACAAATAAATATCTGAAAAGTGTGGCATGCATTTGTATGCAGCCCCCTTTACTCTGATAGCCCTAACTAAAATCTAGTGGAACCAATTGCCTTCAGAAAATTAGATTAGATTAAATTAAATGGAGTCCACATGTGTGTAATTTAATCTCAGTATAAATACAGCTGTTCTGTGAAGCCCTTCAGAGGTTTGTTAGAGAACTTTAGTGACCAAACATAATGAAGGCCAAGGAACACACAAGACAGTTTAGGGATAAAGTTGTAGAGAAGTTTAAAGCAGGGTTAGATTATAAAACAAAATCCCAAGCTTTGAACATCTCACAGAGCACTGTTTAATCCATCA
The DNA here is from genome assembly GCA_029206835.1 of Rana muscosa. Taxonomy (NCBI): domain Eukaryota; kingdom Metazoa; phylum Chordata; class Amphibia; order Anura; family Ranidae; genus Rana; species Rana muscosa. The sequence goes on along the minus strand of CM055118.1, from coordinate 690,366,830 downwards.
TCTGAAAATGGAAAGAGTATGGCACAACTGCAAACCTACCAAGACATGGCAAAAATCGCTATGTGTGGTGGAAAACGAACACTGCACATCACCCTGAACACACCATCCCCACCGTGAAACACGGTGGTGGCAGCATCATGTTGTGGGAATGCTCTTCTTCAGCAAGGACAGGGAAGCTGGTCAAAGTTCATAGAAAGATGAATGGAGCTAAATCCAGGCAATCTTAAAAGAACATCTGTTAGAGTCTTCAAAAGACTTGAGACTGGGGCAGAGGTTCACCTTAAACATACAGCCAGAGCTACAATGGAATGATTAGATCAACACATATTCATGTGTTAGAATGGCCCAATCTAAGTCCAGAACTAAATCCAATTAAGAATCTGTGGCAAGACTTAAAAATTGCTGTTCACAGATGCTCTCCATCCAATCTGACCGAGCTCTAGATGCGCAAGGCTGGTAGGGACATACCAAAATAGACTTGCATCTGTAAATGCAGAGAAAGGTGGTTCTACAAAGTATTGACTCAGGGGGACTGAATACAAATGTACGGCACACTTTTCAGATATTTATTTTGTAAAAAAAATTGATTTTTTTTTATAATTTTCCTTCCGCTTCACAATTATGTGCCACTTGTTGGTCTATCACATAAAATCACAATAAAATACATTTACGTTTTTGGTTGTAACATGACAAAATGTGAAAAATTTCAAGGGGTATGAATACTTTTTCAAAGCATTGGTTGGTTGTTTTACCATGATATACTGCAGGGATATGCAATTAGCGGACCTCCAGCTGTTGCCAAACTACAAGTCCCATGAGGCATAGCGAGACTCTGACAGCATCAAGCATGACAACCAGAGGCAGAGGCATGATGGGACTTGTAGTTTGGCAACAGCTGGAGGTCCGCTAATTGCATATCCCTGATATACTGCATCTGTCTGGTCTCTCTAGAATTTTGATCAAGTGTATGACCTGTGTGTTATGCACCAGAGCACCACCTAGTGGTCTACAGCAATCATTACTACTGCTACTGTCAGCTGAAAACAAATCACAGGAGTGAAGAACTAAGTGCAGTCCTGTGACCCACAGGAGAAGCAGGGCCAACAAAAAACTTCGGCCTTACTTTATTTTAATATCCTTAACCCTTTTGCTCTCAATTAAATGTTTCTATTTTTCAAACACATGAATATATAGATATTATGGATTGAAAAAAAAGATGCCCCAAAACTATGATTCAAAAGAAGGGCACCAATACCAGACTTTATCAACCAGGGAGAGAGTTGCCAGGGGTTCATAGAGCAGTGAGCACTTATAGATTGACTACATTGTCCCAAAACAAGAGAGCACCCTGCCCGCCGCCATTTGTCTATAACGTGGACGGGAGGTGGTTAATCATATTATGGTCCCTCTATGAAAAGTCATAACACTACATCCCAATTGTATATAATATTGAAAAAAGAACATAACTACTGGGGTATTTGTGATGTTTCAAGATGCCATATAATGTACACAAGAATTTTTTTTTTTTTTTTTTATAAAATACTGTATGACCTTTATATACAATTTATATAACATATATTCATATACACATGTCATTCTCATTATAATGTATGTTACCATCGACCATCGAGTTTTCAGCGCTTGTATGTTAAGCTAAACAACTTTGTTCACACAAACTTACAGATGGTTCTATGATAGGCTGGTCGCATATAGTTACGCATTTTACAGGTGAAAACTACTTCTTCTGACAACATAGGATAGTTTATAATTCTAAACATTTTTTTACAGACATTAATATATTATACATATTTTTTCCTTTGTTTCATTTTTACAAATCTTATAGACTTGCTTACAAGTCCTCTGAGGGGTTGGTTTCCAAGACATTGATTGTTCTTGGGGGAATTTAATGCCTTGAAGGGTGATCTGGAAGGCTCAATGAGATGGCTGTTGTGAAAGGGGAGTTAGGAGGTAGAGGTTGTCACCTAAAAAGTCTGATTTGGCAGGTTGTCCTGGATTTATAGCTGTGCTAAGTAGTAAATGTAAAGGAAAACCAGACCATCATCAGGGTTGGATATTTAATTGAATTCTCCCTGCCCTTGACTATGAATTTAAAGGCCAACCAAGACATTGATTGTTCTTGGGGGATCTTAATGCCTTGAAGGGTGATCTGGAAGGCTCAACGAGATGGCTGTTTTGAAAGGGGAATTAGGAGGTAGAGGTTGTCACCTAAAAAGTCTGATTTGGCAGACTGTCCTGGATTTGTAGCTGTGCTAAGCTGTCAATGTAAAGGAAAACTAGGCCATCATCAGGGTTGGATATTTAATTGAATTCCCCCTGCCCTTGACTATGAATGTAAAGGCTAACCCCCAGTGATAAACTGCAGAATTGCAGGAGGAGGGAAGAAGCTAGATTGAATAAATGAATGAATGAATTGAATAGAACTCCATAACTATAATATGGAATCTGAGGAAAATGTCCTTGGTGGAGGAATTGGTTAGCTCTGTCCAGCTGCCATATCTTGACTGTGGTAAATGGGGAAAATCCTCTAAATTGTATATTTCATTAAAAAAAGGTCTTACAATTCTGAACCCTTCTTACCTACACATTTTGACAACTACAAAAATTATTTTGATCCTAAAGTGATTGTAAAGTCTTGTTTTTTTTTTTGTTAAAAATAACAAATATGTTATACTTACCTCCTCTATGCAGTGGTTTTGCACAGAGTCGCTCAGATCCTCCTCTTCTCAGGTCCGGTTTCGGTGCTCATGGCCAGTCCCTCCTATTGAGTGCCCCCATAGCAAGCAGCTTGCTTTGGGGGCACTCGTGCCGAGCCGCAGCTCTGTGTGTCCATTCAGACACAGAGCCGTGACCTTTCCCTATCCCCCTTTCTTTCCTCATTGACTGACTGACTTTGATTGACAGAAGTGGGAGTCAATGGCGCCACGCTGCTGTCTCTGCCAAGGAAGAAGGGAGTCCCGAGCAGCTAAGACACTCCTGCAACATCGCTGGATCTAGATGGACCTCAGGTAAATATCAAAGGGGCTGAGGGGGGCAGCTGCACGCAGAAGGCTTTTTATCATAATGCCTTTACAACCACTTGGTTGTTATGAGTGCTCCATCACCATCACCTTAAGATTGGCCGGAAAACCTTCCAGATTTGCTTTGATAATAGACACGTGCAATTAATTTCATTTTGTTTCATCATTAATTTTGTTCTGGAGATTCAAATCCCAAAAAGTTAGAACATAAAATAACAAACACATTTGTTTATTCGTTTCATTTGGATAATGTCACATTTTCTAAATTCATTTGATAACATAACAAATGAACCAAATTTATTGTGTGAATAGCTGATTGTTAAAGAGAGGGCAGCGACCGCTTCCTTAACCTCCCTGGCGGTATGATTCTTTCTGGAATTATGTACCAAAAGCGGTACAATTATTTTGCATGAAAATTTGGTGTTATGTATTATAGGCCTGCGATTCTTAGTAATTACTTACTTAAACCTGACCAAACCAGAGTCTAGTAAACATCCCGGGTATGATAAATATAAAACACAAAATTATAAATTATAATATAATAAATAACTATAAATAATTATAAAAAATAGTAATCTAATTATAATAAAAATTATTCAATAATGTAATCAAATCAAAAACACTGAAATTTGCTCAGTTGCAGAATTGTCGCTGTCATTAGATTTAGTGTTTGATGACGAATTTCCCCACAAATCGCTATCGCTCAATTCTGCGAGTGATTCTAATTTATTATCGCTGCTTTCTAGCTGGTCTAAAACCACTTTTGACATAAAGGGACACTTTTTGGTTGCTATGGACAATCCCCAGTTTACAGGCAGAAAGAACGATTTTTATTATATAAAAGTGCATGCAGGGCACTGGGCAGACCACTAGGGACAATGGGGGTGTGTAATTATTACATACAGTACTGTAATCAGTAAGATTACAGTATACTGTATGTATACTATGTGTTTACCTTTTTGAATTTGCCGCCCAGTTCCGCTCCCATGCGCCGCTGCGGCTCGCAGGGAACGGAACTAGGAAGTCAGATGGGGTCGAAAGTGCCGACACTCGCCGGAGATCTCGCTGGCGATCACAGCAGAGGACATCATCGCTGGATCGCCAGGAGAAGGTAAGGAAACTCCGCTGCGAGCTCTGCAATGTCTACCCCGAGCGTGACTCGGGGTTACCGATCCTAGCATAAAAAAACAACCCCGAGTCACGCTCGGGATTACCGCTAGGGAGGTTAACAACCTTGACTCATCTGCTGTCAGTGGGATTCTCACAAAACAAAGTGCTGGTAAAAAAAATATAAAAACACAACATGGGGGTCCCCCCAACCCATACCATGCCCTTTGGTTCTGGTATGGATTTTAAGAAGAACCCCACAACAAAATAAATAAAAATGGTGTGGGGTTCCCCCAAAATCCATACCAAATCCTTATCTGAGCATGCAGTCCAGCAGGGGTGGGATTGAAGAGCGAGCGCCCCCGAACTATACCAGGTCACATGCCCTCAACATGCGAGGGCTTTGGGGGAGGGAGGCTCCCCACCAAAGCACCTTATTCCCATGTTGATGAGGACAAGGCCCTCTTCCCCACAATCCAGGCCCAGTGGTTTTGGGGGGTTCGGGGGGTGACTTATCAGAATCTAAAAGCCCCCTTTAACAAGAGGACCCCCATATCCCAGCCCCCTCATGTGAATGAGTAGGGGTTACATAGTACCCTTACTCAATCACCAAAAAATATCAACATGAATAAAAACACAAACACAGCTTTCAACAATCTTTTATAAAAAAAAAACTTTTCCCCCGAGGTAAATCCAGCATCAATCACAATGAACGCTAACCCGCCATACACAATGTGTTCTGTTGAGAGACACTCACCAAATGACAGGTAAACATGGTGGCGGAGTCCCCCCCAGCAGTGGGGGAGATTTGCTAAAACTGGTGCACACAGAATCTAGTGCAGCTGTGCATAGTAAGCCATCAGCTTCTAAATTTAGCTTGTTCAATCAAGCTCTGACAAAAAAAACTAGAAGCTGATTGGTTACTATGTGTAGTTAAGAATTATTCCAAGCAGATTCAATGAGTGCTATTTTTACAGCTAGTAAAAAGTTTGCAGAGCTTGTCTGATACAGTTTTGTAAAAAACAGCATAATATTTTGAAACAAAGTGAAAGGGTAACAGAACTTTACCTCTTCTGTTACCCCAGCTCTGTCAGCCTCCCAGCTGCAATATATTATTATGCTGCTTGTTACCAAATGTCATCGTACACGCTCTAAAATAATTTTCTAGATGTAAAAACAACCATCATTTGCTGTGGAACTTTAAGTCCCTAAAGCACTGTTGTTATTATTTATAGGAATGCTAGGGTTTCTAAATGTAATATGATTAAGGTAATCATGGGCCCCATGACAGAGCCACTAATAAGGGGTCTACAACTTGGCCTCCTGTATGGGGCTTGGGCTCCATCAGTTCAGCAGGGAGGCCCTGGCAGCAGAGGAAATCAGTTCATGGACAAGATAGGGTAATTAGTGCCATGCTGGGCAATTACGGCCAGATGAAAACCGGCAGGAGGGAGAGGAGGAAAAGCCCCAGATCACTCATCGATCACTCAAAGTGTTGATTCATAACTGAAGCATAGTAACTGAAGCATGCTTCATTTTATGATTGAAAAGGAGTCTCTTCACATAGCACATCCTATTCATCCATCTACAGTGCAGATGAGAAAGCAGCTTCTGCCTGCATCGTTATAGTCATGGTAAATACCAGTCATTTGGGTACTACATGCATAAAGAGACACATGAATCTGCACCACAAAGCTTAATGGTAACAGCATCTTAATGATACCAGGTGGGAGCAAAAGCCATCCTTTTCCTCATTCCTCACTTTTTACAACTCCTTTCTCTGCACAAGATTCTCCACTGTGGGGAGTGTAGAGACCGCCACAACTGTGTCATGGACTTTCTGTCACAAAGTTTGAATTTCTGGACAAGTCTGCCAAATGTGGAGCAGGGAACCTTCCTCTTTATCACAGTGCCACAGGTTTTAGTTCACAGCAGAGATTCTATGTATTATAGAGGGCATCCTGTACCACTGGGACCTGAGTTTATAACAGTTTTCCTGTATATTGACATTCAAAGATCCTTTTTGTACTGACAGGTTGATCATTGTGCACTTATCATCCGATAAAATCTGACCTAGGTCTCTTTCCCATGGCCATTTTGCTCTCAAGGAGTGAGACATACCCAGTGGGAAAGCTGGGTTACTCCAGACTGAAGTCAAGGGACTGGGTGAGGACTGGCTTTGCAGCATTCCTGAAACAATGCAGAAAAAGTCCTATGGTTGGGTCGATAAGAGGTCTGGACTGTATTGAGCTAAGAGCTCCCTGATCAAACAATCTCTATAGAAGGATGTAGGGGCATTGCCTTCCTTCCTTGAGAGTTCAAGGTATATAATGTACTTTAGTAAGAAATTAACTGGACCACTATCTCTTAATTTTTAGACTGGATCATGCCCTGAGTGCCACGTGTATGATGAATGGTTGTACAGCTCTTCCTCTTCTGTAGCATCCTATTCTTATTATTGCATTTGTACAAAAGTTTGTGATTGAGGGCACCTAGAGTTGGGTTCTTTTGCCTAACTCTTCCAAAAGTGCAAATCTGGTGTGGGATAATAACTGTAGGGTGTTTTGAGATTGAGAGCATTTATATTTTAATTGAAGTTCAGCTATACGTTTGCTGAGCGTGAGAATGGCAGCTTGTCATTTTCATTTGCGCGGCATAGCCATAGTCAGGAAGATCCCTCTAGCTATGTACTTGTGTGCCTCCTATTGTGTAAGTGGAGGCACATCAGGGGAATCGTTATTCTCAAAATATTCCCTCAAAAAGCATTTAAGAGAGGTGGGATTACTTAGATCGTGCAGAAATGAGAAGTTTAATTTCCGGATTTTGGTTTGAAGATCCTTTTTGGGTAAAACCAAGGTTAATGTGATTGGATAATGATCATAAGAAAATGGGTTGTAAAAAAGTAAGATTCGGTTGGTATTTTAATAGGTAACCCAACCAAGAGTATTTTTGATGAGGAACAGTGAAGAAAGTAAAGTCCTTCTCAGTAGGATGTAGTGTGCACAATGAGTCATGGGTTTGAAGATGTAATTTAATTTGCTTTAGTGCTCTGCAGGGAAGTGTAGAGGTTCCATTGTAGATATCTAAGATGGAGTTCAATGGGAAATTGAAGTCATCCCCTAGAATCACCAAACCTGATTGGAAAGCAGTCAAAGGAGGCAACATCTTTCAAAAAAAGGGAACTTGCTTCACGTTCAGACAATAAATGTTTGTTAATGTGATATGCTATCTTTAAGTTTACCTTTCAGAAATATAAAATGCCCTTACTGATCTACAAGTTGATCAGAAAGTGTAAATGGAGTTTATTTAGAGAACAGCATGGAGTGGCGTTGTATACTTGCAGGAATCTCTTTTTGTAGAGTTTTGGTATGAATCAGACTTAAAGTGGGTCTCCTGCAAAAACGTTACATGTGCAGTATGTCTGAACACTTTGGTTAAAATGGTTGATCTTTTCTCTGAAACATTGAGGCCCTTAACATTGGGGAAAAAGGTTATTTAGGGTAAAAAATATCTATTTTTGATTTGCCCCTAGAATATTGATAAGAAGTCACAAAAGTCTCTACCCACTTGAGAAATATAAAAGGGCTGCTTTAGTGATCAATCCTGTAGCTGCTTTACTGCAGAGTGAGGCAGAGGTGCAAGATGAATTAGGGAAAAAAGAGGAAAAGGTGGAGGTAGGAAAAGGGAAGGAAAGGGAGGGAGGGTAGGGAGTTTTGGGAAGGAAAGCTATAAGTGCAGGGAGGGTGACAGAGGGAAAAGGAGAGGGATAATGGGAGCCCTAACCTGAGTGAATGTCAGAAAAGGCCTAAAGGTACAGGCCAATGGGGCTAGACCCCTTGCTGTTTAATGGTATAATTCCAGAGGTGAATGTAGGCCTACTAGATGAAGAGCAGCCTCTGCTCTTCAGCAAAGTAGAGTGGAGGTGGGCTCAGCCTAGGGGACTGTGCAGCTCAATCAAGCTGTAATTCTCTAAGATACACATCCTATGGTTACCTGCTGGCAGCTCCCTGGGTCAGTGCCTTGGGGCTTGTCAAAAACATCTAAGAAATAACATCACACAGTTGTGAAGTGAAATCTATAGCCTAAAAGTAACAACATATCCGTATTTAAACTGAGGACTAAACTATAAAGTATTAGCCTGTAAATATTGAAAGTCTTGGCACATTTCTGGAGAGCAGCGAGAAGTTATATGTAATCAAGGTGTATTTTCATCCAGGGGAAACACCCCCATGTTTTCATGGCAAAGAAGCATAAGGTTGATACAGACCATGAACATGAAGATCCAAATCACATAGGGGGAGTCCTGATGACAATCCACAGACAAAAAGCAACAAGGAATGTCAATGTACAGATATAAACAGATAGAATGCAAAACAATTGTAAGCTTATGGTTAGGTGGAACCCTAGATACAAGAACCCCATTAAGCAGAAGAGTGTCCACAATTCTCCACAAAGTCCCACTATTGAAGCCACAGGCATAGTAAAGGATTAACCCATTTAGACTGTGAGTCTAATGCCGCGTACACACGATCGTTTTTCACGTCGTTAAAAATGGCATTTTTTAAATTGGGCATTAAAAACGACCGTGTGTAGGCTCCAGAGCATTTTTAACGACGTGAAAAATGCCCTAAAAAAATGAGAACCTGCTCTATTTTTTCACGTTGTTTTTCACGTCGTTTTTTTTAACGACGTGAAAAACGGTAGTGTGTATGCTTTTACGAGGGAAAAAAAACCACGCATGCTCAGAATCAAGTATGAGACGGGAGCACTCGTTCTGGTAAAATGGAGATAGCACATTCGTCACGCTGTAATGGACTGAAAAGCACGAGGCTGAAAAGTGTGAATCGTCGCTCAACAAACTTTACTAACATGAAGGGTGGCACCATTCGAACTGAACCTCCCCTTTATAGTGCCGTCGTACGTGTTGTACGTCACTGCGCTTTGCTCGAGCGTTTTTTTTAATGAACGTGTGTATGCAAGACAGGCTTGAGAGGAAACAAGAAAAATGACGTCGAGAAAAACGTCGTTTTTGAAAATGACATTAAAAACGATCGTGTGTACGTGGCATAAGGGTCAGGCATGCCTGTCTGGGGTGTGTTGTAGCTTTCTCACAAACCTAAATCTGAAGGTCCTGCATACATTCAAGGCAAACATAGGTCAGGTCAACTGGACTTAGAGAGAGAGCATCTCACCACAGGAAAGGTAAGTACACTCTGCTAAACTGTTGATTTGCAATTAGAATGCACAACCGTAGCACTAACATGTAACAAAAAGCCCACTCACTAGAGCATACACGGGTACAGGAGAGAACATCACTGGGGAAACAGAAACATAATAAAGACTGTGTTGGAAATTAGTGCTCCACATGGCTTCTTGAGGAAAGAGAGAGGAGCGTAGGCTGCGTTCCATTATCATCTCCCTGGAGTGTCCCAAGGCTATGTTTGAATCCAATCTCTGACACTGTGAACGTTGGTGTTGAGGGCTCAGAGCATCAGGCCAGTGTATGTTGAACCAGTGCTCTTTTAAGTGAAAGGAACTGTAACAGTTAGGGAGATTTACCAGTAGGAATCGTAGGATGTCACAAAAGGCCCTCAGGTCATCCGGGGTACGTAGATGTGCTGTGCAGCTGGCATGGGTAGCTGAAAGTCAGAATGGAAACTGACATCAATATGGGATCCCTCTGGATCTTAAGACCTGAAGCAGGGGCAGCAGATCCTTCCTATGTTGCAATGTGATTCTGGAGCTAGAGCTCTATGCAAATGCTCAAATTCAATGGGTGATTCCCTTGGACTGCCCAAAAGATCATTAAGACCATGAGAACTACCTTTTTGAGCTGAGGTTGTTCAATGTTCTCAGTGATACCTCAAATTGTTGTGTCTACGGCCACGGCTATCTAGATCCTCTAGATGTGTTAGACAATGGTTCGCAGAAGAACGGGCACATCTACTAATAATCAGCAGGTTCGTGGGTTAGGGACACTCAGGAATTTGCCAGTGCAGTGCACGCAATGCATGACAGCTCCTGGTGCCCAGTGCCCTTTTTAAAGCCATCAGTTTGATCCACAAGTTGCTGGATGATCTTCAGCTCCCCCGTGTGTTTCTGTTCCTGCTATTATTGGATTTCTGCCTTTGACCTGTCTTGTCTCCATTTCCTGGCTTTGACCCTCAGGTTGCTTCATTGACTTCACTTCTGCCTGTTGATCCATGTATGACCTTTGGCTTGCTCTTCTGACTCCGCTTCTGCCTGATTCCCAGTGCATGACCCCGACTTACTCATGACTCTGCTTGGTGCCATACCCCTTCCTGATATCCCGTGTATGACTACTGGCCTGGCTCTTGCCAAGCCTCATCTGGTACATTTGAGGAACTCCTGCCCAGCAGTGCATCCTGCTCATCCAGCTGCTATCTAGCAGACATCTCCTCATCACTTCAGCCTGTCGCAGCTGGCAACCCCTGCTTCTTTGGGCATAGCACTCCCTGTCACCACCTTCAGGGGTGCCCTGAACTCAGGAGTGAGGGTAGCCCTCTTAGCACTTCGGCCTCCATCCAGGTATGTGACAAGATGCCTGTGCATTTCAAAGATGTGTGTGACATGAGTTATAGTAACCACCTGCACTTTTTGAAGAACCACTATATGGTCAGCTGCCATCTGTTTCACCACCTGTAACCTCCTGACCATGTTTCTGATGTCCGCTCACAGATCAGAAATGGCCACAGACAGCGTATTTTAATGTCTAAGGCAACAGATATCAGGTTGAGGAGGCAGGGGAACTGTTCCAGGTTTAATGCATAAGTCTCCCTGGTAGCAAGAAGTGAAGACTCTGGGTTGGAGCAGCTTTTAGGAGAGCACAATGCCAAGGCCCTTGAGGCCACATGCGTGTCCCCTTTTTGGGTCTGGAACAGCCCCAGGAAATTGCAGCTAACCTGTGTCTGGGAATCCTGAGGTGATCTGTCGTTGTTCACCATGTCAGAAAGTGTAGGTCCTCTCGTCTTTAGAGCAGAAAAAGTGATGGAGCTCTAAACTCAAGCAGCCATCACAGACCAATGCAAGACCATCCCCCTAGCCACTCTTTTTAGTCATCTTTCTACTTAAAGTGCACAAGCACAGCTGAAAGCAGCAGACATGTCAGTGCTGAAACTATAAAATTGCAGACTTCTTGGGGTCTGGTGCTGATGCAGAACTTTTCAAACTAAGGACCCATGGACAATTTAGTGTGTGGGCTGAAGCACTGGCTGGAGTTTGCACAGTACTTGCTGGAGCATCTTACTTGACCTGCAGCCAGTGTGCTGTCTGAATGTTGCACTAAGCTGTTAATTAAATGCATATTTTCCAGGAAAAAATATAATAAAATAAATTTTACTGCTCACCAACAAAATATAATACCCAATTTTTTGTAAAATATAAAAGACAGGGTTGCATAGAGTAAATAGACACCAAACATGCCATTACTTAACCTCCCTGGCGGTGTTCCCGAGCAGGGATGAGCCGAACACCCCCCTGTTCGGTTCGCACCAGAACCTGCGAACAGACAAAATGTTTGTGTAAACTTTAGAACCATATTCAATACAATGGACTTGAATGTTCTAAAGTGTTAATTATAAAGGCTGATATGCAAGTTATTGTCCTAAAAAGTGTTTGGGGACCCGGGTCCTGCCCCAGGGGACATGTATCAATGCAAAAAAAAGTTTTAAAAACGGCCGTTTTTTCGGGAGCAGTGATTTTAATAATGCTTAAAATGAAAAAATAAAAGTGAAATATTCCTTTAAATTTCGTACCTGGGGGGTGTGTATGATATGCATGTGAAGTGGCGCATGTTTCCCGTGCTTAGAACTGTCCCTGCAAAAAATGTCATTTTTGAAAGAAAAAAAGTAATTTAAAACTGACTTGCGGCTATTAATGAATTGTCGGCTCCCGGCAATACATTCAAAAGTCATTGATAAAAAAAAAAAAAAAGCGTGGGGGTTCCCCAGAATTCAATTACCAGGCCCTTCAGGTCTGGAATGGATATTAAGGGGAACCCTGCCGCAAATTTTAAAAAAAATTGACGTGGGGTTCCCCCACATATCCATTCCAGGCCCTTCAGATCTGGCATGGATTTTAAGGGGAACTCCACCCCAAATGTAAAAAAAAATGGCGTGGAGTCCCCCTAAAAATCCATACCAGACCCCTTATCCGAGCACGCAACCTGGCCGGCCACAGGGGAAAAGGGGGGGACGAGAGAGCAGCCCCCCCTCCCTCCTGAACCGTACCAGGCCACATGCCCTCAACATGGGGAGGATGTCCCCATGTTGATGGGGACAAGGGCCTCATCCCCACAACCCTTGCCCGGTGGTTGTGGGGGTCTGCGGGCGGGGGGCTTATCGGAATCTGGAAGACCCCTTTAACAAAGGGGACCCCCAGATCCCGGCCCCCCCCTATGTGAATTGGTAAGGGGTACATTGTACCCCTACCATTTCACGAAGAAAGCGTAAAAAAATGTTTAAAAAAAACACACAAACACCTAGAAAAAGTCCTTTATTTAAAAAAAAAAAAAAACATTCCAGCGGTGAAATCCAGTGTCCCGCGGCGATCCCGATGTCCAGCGCTGTCCTTCATTGGTTGTGCCTGAGCGGACCTGATGGGGAACTCCCTCTCAGTATTTTAAATGTATAGACCCGCCCCTTCTAAAGTTCCCCATCAGGTCCGCTCAGCGGACCAGATGCGGAACATGAGAAGGGGCGGATCTATACATGTATTGCCAAAGTGAGAGCAGTTCCCCATCAGGTCCGCCCCCTCGGTATGTCGGACCCGCCTACGTCATTGGCTTGAGCGGGGAACTTCCTTCACTATGTAAATTTTAATTACACAGTGAAGGAAGTTCCCCGCTCAAGCCAATGACGTAGGCGGGTCCGACATACCGAGGGAGCGGACCTGATGGGGAACTTTAGAAGGGGCGGGTCTATACATTTAAAATACTGAGAGGGAGTTCCCCATCAGGTCCGCTCAGGCACAACCAATGAAGGACAGCGCTGGACATCGGGATCGCCGCGGGACACTGGATTTCACCGCTGGAATGTTTTTTTTTTTAAATAAAGGACTTTTTCAAGGTGTTTGTGTGTTTTTTTTAAACATTTTTTTACGCTTTCTTCGTGAAATGGTAGGGGTACAATGTACCCCTTACCAATTCACATAGGGGGGGCCGGGATCTGGGGGTCTCCTTTGTTAAAGGGGTCTACCAGATTCCGATAAGCCCCCCGCCCGCAGACCCCCACAACCACCGGGCAAGGGTTGTGGGGATGAGGCCCTTGTCCCCATCAACATGGGGACATCCTCCCCATGTTGAGGGCATGTGGCTTGGTACGGCTCAGGAGGGAGGGGGGCCGCTCTCTCGTCCCCCCTTTTCCCCTGCGGCCGGCCAGGTTGCGTGCTCGGATAAGGGGTCTGGTATGGATTTTTAGGGGGACTCCATTTGGGGTGGAGTTCCCCTTAAAATCCATGCCAGATCTGAAGGGCCTGGAATGGATATTTGGGGGAACCCCACGTCAATTTTTTTTTTAATTTGCGGCGGGGTTCCCATTAATATCCATTCCAGACCTGAAGGGCCTGGTAATTGAATTCTGGGGAACCCCCACGTTTTTTTTTTTTTTTTATCAATGTTTTTTGTATGTATTGCCGGGAGCCGACAATTCATTAATAGCCGCAAGTCAGTTTTAAAAGACTTTTTTTCTTTCAAAAATGAAATTTTTTGCAGGGACAGTTCTATGCACGGGAAACATGCGCCACTTCACATGCATATCATACACACCCCCCAGGTACGAAATTTAAAGGAATATTTCACTTTTATTTTTTCATTTTAAGCATTATTAAAATCACTGCTCCCGAAAAAACTTCCGTTTTTAAAACTTCTTTTTGCATTGATACATGTCCCCTGGGGCAGGACCCCGGTCCCCAAACACTTTTTAGGACAATAACTTGCATATAAGCCTTTATAATTAGCACTTTAGATTTCTCCCATAGATTTTTCGAATTTGCCGCGAACACCCCAATTTGTTCGCTGTTCGGCGAACGGGCGAACAGGCAATGTTCGAGTCGAACATGAGTTTGACTCGAACTCGAAGCTCATCCCTATTCCCGAGTTCGGGGTTAAACTTCAGTACCATTAGCGGTAACCCAGAGCCACACTCGGGATTGCATTGCAGGATCCTGGTGCAGGTTACTTACCTTGTCCCCAGGATCCTGCGATGTCCCCCCCACTGTGTCTGCAGGCTGTGTCCTCTAACCAATGCCTCTGTGTGCCGGGCTCCGTTCCCTGCGAGCGTTGCGATGCACGGGGCGGAGCCCGGGGGCAAATTGTAATATTACAGATTACATTACTGTATGAAATAATTTCACATCCATTTTGTCCCTAGTGCTTTGTCCAGTGCCCTGCATGCACTTTTATATTATATACAGCAGCCCTCAAAATTTGCACTCACCTACTTGCATTTGGCGAGTAAACAAATGAGGAGGGCGAGTAATGACAGGGCTGTGCTTTCACAGGAATGTATACCAAGTGTATACCAAGTGCCCCTCCGCCGCGCACAGGCTCGGAGCGCGGATATTTGAATTCATACAGTCAGCCACCTAGGACCGCCCCTCTCCACCTCCTGCCACACATCCCTGCCCAGGCTCGCAGAGTGTGCTGTTCATTAGGCATGAAAGAGCTGCTGGGACTGCCCCCCTCCACCTCTGTTCTCCTGCACATCCCTGCCCAGACACACAGACCGTGCACTGCACTATACTTGCAAGAGCCGCCTGGGAACGCCCCCCTCCACCTCCATTCTGGACATCCCCGCCCAGACACACAGACCGCGCACTTCGCCGCCTGGGACAACCCCTCTCCACCTTCATTCTGCTGCACATCTAAGGAGTGGGGCGGTCCTAAGTGGGCAGGCTCAAACATCGCTCCGCCCTCAGTGTGCAGTGATGACTGACCCCCGTGGCTGCAGAATGGTAAATACAATGACAGTGTGCTGGAGGCATTGATTAAATGGGGGATTAAACAAGATGTGTGCTGGAAGGAAGGGGGTGGGTTTGAGAGCAAGCATGTGCTGGATGGGGGGGGGTGGAATTGGAGGTATAGATATAATGGATGGGGAGGGGGGTGTATTTGGAGGTCTGAATCATATCTATGCCTACAATTCCACCCCCCCCCCTCAAACCATGATATCTATGCTTTCAATATTCTCCCTAATCCATGATGTCTATGCCTCCAATTCCACCTTCATTCCCCTAAGCTATCGTACCATATGATAGAATGGAGGGAATGGTGGTGGAATTGGAGGCATAGATATCATGGATTGGGGAGAATATTGAAAGCATAGATGTACAGGATTGGGGGAGATTGGAGGCATAGGTGTTCTGGAAAGGGAAGGTCAGAAGATGAGGTGTGCTGGTGGGACTTTGGGAGGGGTGGTGGGGCATTGGAGGCAGAGATATACTGG
This sequence comes from Rana muscosa, assembly GCA_029206835.1. Classification (NCBI taxonomy): domain Eukaryota; kingdom Metazoa; phylum Chordata; class Amphibia; order Anura; family Ranidae; genus Rana; species Rana muscosa. The sequence goes on along the minus strand of CM055118.1, from coordinate 690,351,223 downwards.
GAAGAGGAATTGGAGGTAGGGATGTACTGGGGGAGGCGTTGGAGATAGGGATGTACTGGAGGAGGTGTGGGTGTGTTTAGGGGTGGAATTAGGGGCGGGGCAGGGTAGGGTTTGGGTGGGGCAACTGGTGGCGAGTAACTCTTAAGGCCTGGCTAGTAGTTCAGGACTTGAAATTTTGAGCCCTGATATACAGTATAATGTTCTTTCTGCCTGGAAACTTGAGATTGTCCATGGCAACCAAAAAGTGTCCCTTTACATCAAAAGTGGTTTTAGACCAGCTAGAAAACAGCGATAGTAAATTAGAACACTTGCAGAATTGAGCGATAGTGAATCTTGGGGAAATGTATTTTATTATTATTACATTATTTTTTTTTTAATTATTTATAGTTATTTATTATATTATAATTTATGATTTTGTGTTTCAAACTTTATCATACCCGAGATATCTACTAGACTCTTGTTTGGACAGATTTAAGTGTGTTATTACTAAGAATTACAGGTCTACAATATAAAACGCCAAATTTCTATGCAAAACAATTGTACCGCTTTGAGTCGCAAAAATCTGACGTAATCATACCGCCAGGGTGGCTACAATTGTATGCGCATATGTTATTGTGAAAACCAAAGAGACACAAAAACCTCCATAGACAATGCTTTAAAATCCTTTACTACAGTACGTATTAATTCACAGTTAACCATGAGCTATGGTGCTAGAACTGTTACTGCAGCCATCAGCTTGTGCTTAACCCTTTACCTTTTGGGCATACTAAGTATGTCCTAAGCATGTAATTGAATAGATTTGTGTTTTTCCCATGTTGTTCTCAAAGTCACATTATAATGAAACACCCTCTCCCTGCTGTATGACCTTTTTTATATTTTTTATTTGCATTGGTACGTGTCCCCCCATTGCAGTGCCTAGTACCCCATGCCATGTTTTGACAAGCCCTTGCCTATCAGCTTTAAAATCGATCAAACATTTTTTTGCAATGTTTAACCCACAGACTTCAATAGGGTTTAAATTGAAGTGTGCAGTTTTAAAGATTCACAATGGGTTCAACAAATCCTTCACAAACCAAACCCAGACACACTCTCTCATCTCTACACCTTAGCTCACACAACAATGCCCAGACTCACCTCAAAAGGTGCATATAACCATTGCCCACAGGTAAATATGCACAGGTAGAGGAAATGGATGGGCCTTTGACAGGCTTGTGATACATATTACTTCAGACACAAAAGTGTATTGTAAATATAATATTATAACATGCATAAGCTGCTCACACCAGGTAACAGGCACCTCATTGGGAAACCTAAAAATATATTTAAGTATTCCTAAAATGCAGCAACCCACATACTAATCAGAATTTATCATGTACTAGGTTGAGTTCAGCAGGTTCAGTTCAGTTTATTTCCTTTAAAGTGTAGCACCTACTAGTTTTACATCGCTAGACTTTTTTATTTTTTATTAAAGGACTTGTCCCAAGCTGTCTCTTTTTTTACCATTTTTTACACTTTTTTTGTGAAATGGTAGGGGTACATTGTACCCATTACCAATTGTTAAAGGGGGCTTCCAGATTCCGATAAGCCCCTTGCCCGCAGACCCCCACAACCACCGGGTGTAAGGTACCTGTGATAGGTAGCTGTCATGTACCTGGGTGTATTTGAACCGGGATCTTCCTGGTCCCAAAGCTGCAGCCTTACCTGTTGCGCTACTGAGCAGATCTAGGCTTTTGGAAATGTCCTCTCAGTATTAAACATTACCTTGGACTCACCAGCCCCACCTACTGCCAGCTGTGGACAATTTTCAATCAAAGCAGCCCTTAAAAAGGAAGTGATGCTATCTCTCAGCGCCCGTTTGTGTGGAATAGCTCCCTGGGTGTTGTGACTGCTTTTTGATCCTGATTTTCGTGTTGAACTTCTGCCTGAATTCCTGACTACTCTCCAGCCTGCTGATTTTGTACTTCACTGCCAGCTCGTGTATGACCTTTGCCTGCCTGACCACTCTCTGGATTTCGATCGTGTACCATTTTGCCTGATCTGTTGCCAACCTGATCTGCCTGACTACGTTTTCGCCTGAATCCTCAGCACACAAGTTCCACTTCGGACACTACCTATCACAGGTACCTTACATTGCAAACGGGCCACAATGACAGTGGACCCTGCTGAGATTGTTAAGGCGATTTCACGTCAGGGACAATTGATTGGAGCTCATGAACAGCATCTTTCTTCCCTGGACGCCAAGTTAGATGAACTTTGTACTATGCTTAAATCTTGTTTGCCTGCTTCCTCTGCAACGGTCCAGACTCTGGATCCTACTCCTGCTACGATCCAACCCACCTCTTCTGTACCACCCAAACTTCCTATGCCTGACAAATTTGGTGGTGATACTGAGGACTGCAGAGGCTTTTTAAATGTTTGCCGTTTGCATTTCCGCAACAACCCTGGGACCTTTAGCACTTCTTCTGCCAAAGTGACTTTTGTAATTTCCTTGTTAAAGGGGAAGGCCCTGGCCTGGGTCTCTCCTTATCTGGAACGCAATGATCCTGTGCTGCAAGACGCTGACAAATTTCTGGCTTCTCTCCAGACTGTATTTGACAAGCCAGATAGAGCTTCTGCAGCTGAGTACTCACTCTTGGACATGCAACAAGGCACCAGGTCTGTGGCACAATATGCTATTGAGTTTCGTACCCTTGCTGCTGAGACTACTTGGGACTCAAGGGCATTACGTGCAGCCTTCCGAAAAGGTCTTGCAGATCGCATCAAAGACGAATTAGTCTATAAGGATTCCCCAGAAGACCTAGAGAAATTCATAGAGCTCTGTGTTCGTCTGGATGTCCGGTATCATGAAAGATGCCAAGAGAGACTTAGAACTCGCAAGTTTCCTCGGCCAGACTACCGTTTGGCCCCTAACTTCCAAGCACCACCTCAGCCAGAACCTGAAATCTCAGTTGAACCCCAGACACCTGTGGAACCCATGGATGTAAGCCGTCTCCACCTAACTGAGTCTGAGAAACAAAGGAGGCGTGCATTGGGCCTATGCCTATACTGTGGACTTAAAGGACATTTATTATCTGTCTGCCCTTCCCGTCCAGTAAAAGGCAGGGTCTAACCAGTGTTGGAGGAGCTGGCTTAGACCTTATAGGTATATCCTCCAAGACCAAGATTACCATTCCTGCAATTATCCATTTACCCTCTAAACTTGTCTCCTGTGAGGCTTTTGTGGATTCTGGAGCTGCTGGCATATTCTTGGACTACACTTTTGCTAAAAAAAATAATATCCCATTTGTTCCAAAATCTAGACCCCTGAACATTACCACCGTGAATGGACAACCCTTGGGAGATGGCATTGTAAAATTTGAGACTATGACAATCACCCTTCAGGTAGGCGTACTCCACAAAGAGGAAGTTGTCTTGTCTCTTATTGATTCTCCACTTCTGCCCGTTATCCTTGGTTACCCATGGTTACAACAACATAACCCTTCTTTTGATTGGGAAAATGGAGAACTAACCTCTTGGGGGTCGTTCTGTCATTCAAACTGTTTGTCTCAACCCAAAAGACTTCCTGCTTGTATGTTGGCTTCCGTGGCCGTCCCACCTACCTTGCCTCATGAATACCATGCGTTTGCAGACGTATTTTGCAAGCAAAAGGCAGAGGTTTTACCTCCACATCGTTCTTTTGACTGTGCAATTAAATTGATTCCTGGAGCACCTCTTCCCAAAGGAAGGACCTATCCCCTGTCTTTGCCTGAACAAAAATCCATGGAGGAATACATAAAAGACAACTTGGAAAGAGGTTTTATCCAACCCTCTTCTTCTCCAGTAGGGGCAGGTTTTTTCTTTGTTGAAAAAAAAGATGGGGGTCTTCGACCATGCATAGACTATCGAGGGTTAAATCAAATCACTGTAAAAGACTCCTACCCTTTGCCTCTCATTCTTGAACTGTTTGATGTACTTAAGGGGGCTGTTATCTTCTCCAAGCTAGACCTACGAGGGGCTTATAATCTAATTCGAATTAAAGACGGGGACGAGTGGAAGACAGCATTCAACACTCGTAATGGACATTTTGAATATCTGGTTATGCCATTTGGGTTGTGTAACGCCCCTGCTGTCTTCCAACGTTTCATGAATGAAATTTTTCATGATTTCAGCAACAGTTTTGTGATCATCTACTTGGACGACATTTTAATCTTTTCCAAGACTCATCTAGAGCACATCTCACATGTAAAGCAGGTATTGCAACGACTGAAAGAAAACCATCTTTACGCGAAGATTGAGAAATGCAGTTTCCATCAAAGCCGTATTCCTTTCCTTGGATACATTATAAGTGCTGCCGGTTTCCAAATGGACCCTCAAAAACTTTCCGCTGTCTTGCAATGGCCCCAACCGACCACTTTAAGATGGCTCCAAAGCTTTCTAGGGTTCGCAAATTACTACAGACGCTTCATCAAAGGTTTTACCTCCATTGCGGCCCCCCTTACTGCTATGACTAAGAAAGGTACAAATTGCAAGGTATGGTCCTCAGAAGCAGAATCGGCTTTCCAGCAATTAAAAGACATGTTCAGCAAAGCTCCAATTCTTCAGCATCCAAATCCCGATCTCCAGTACATAGTTGAGGTTGATGCCTCTGAGGTAGGAGCAGGTGCCGTGCTCTCCCAGAGACAGCCTAAGTCTGGTAGAATCCATCCAGTAGCATTTTTTTCTAGAAAGTTTTCTCCAGCGGAGATGAATTACGATGTTGGGAATCGAGAACTACTGGCCATCAAATTGGCATTGTCTGAATGGCGACATCTTCTGGAAGGGGCTCCCAAACCTTTTTCTATCCTCACTGACCATAAAAACCTACTGTACCTTCAGACTGCAAGACGTTTGAACTCATGTCAGGCTCGATGGGCTCTGTTTTTCTCCCATTTTAATTTTGTTCTTTCTTATGTTCCTGGGCATAAAAACAAGAAAGCCGATGCTCTTTCCAGACAGTTTGCTACCTCTGACGAAGACCAACCTACCGAGCAGTATATAATCCCACCTCACAAAATTGTCGCACAGATCTCTACGGCTCTTCCCAACAGTTACAAGAAACCCAGAATTGTGTTCCCCAAGGCTTGAAGATACCACCAGGTCGCCTGTTCGTAGCCCCTAGCCTCAGAAAACCTGTACTCCTCTGGGCACATTATGGTGTTTTATCTGGTCATCCTGGTGTCACCATCACTCTTAAGACCTTGCAGCGTCATGTCTGGTGGCCTCATATGAAAAGGGATGTTACTGACTATGTGGCTGCCTGTCCAACTTGTGCTGCTAATAAAGTACCCTGTACATTGCCTACTGGACTGTTACAACCACTTTCAGCACCTCGTCAGCCTTGGACCCATTTGACTATGGACTTCATTACAGACTTACCCAAGTCCGAGGGCATGACTGCTATATGGGTCATAGTGGATCGCTTTTCAAAAATGTCTCATTTTGTGCCGCTCCCGGGATTACCTACAGCGGAAGCACTGTCTACTCTCTTCCTTTCCCATATTGTGAGATATCATGGCATACCTACCAATGTCGTCTCAGACCGCGGATCCCAGTTTGTTTCCCGATTCTGGAGAGTGTTCTGCAAGAAACTGGGAGTAACGCTTTCACTCTCTACCTCACATCACCCTCAAACAGATGGTCAAACCGAACGCATGAACCAGACCCTAGAAACCTATCTTCGACATTATGTCAATGCCTTACACTCCAACTGGTCTGAGTATTTGCCTTTAGCTGAGTTCGCCATTAATTCCCGTTGGCACAGTGCTCTTCATACCACACCATTCTACGCAGCCCTAGGCTATCACCCTCAGACTTTTCCCCTACTTCAGCCTTCTTCTGGTGTACCAGCAGCAGATCAGCGGGTTAAAAATATTCTGCTACATTGGAAAAAGATTCGCTTATTACTACGGAAGTCACCAGGCAAGTATGCACTTTTTTCCAACAAACGAAGACGCCATATACCTCCATATGTGGTGGGGGACAGAGTTTGGCTATCAACCAAATATGTGAGACTGAAACAACCTTCTACCAAATTGGGCCCTCGATTCATTGGTCCTTACAGAATTATTGCTCGAGTCGGGCCAGTCTCCTATCGGTTGAAATTACCCTCCTCTCTCCGGATTCATCCTGTGTTCCACGTTTCCCTCCTCAAAAAAGCAATTTTCAATCGCTACTCCAGAACGCAACAGCTACCTCCTCCTGTTCTTGTTGATGGACAAAATGAGTTTGAAGTCTCCAAGATTCTTGATTCTAGAAGACAGGGTCGTGGCCTTCGGTATCTGGTTCATTAGAAGGGATATCCTGTCACAGACCGTTCCTGGGTTCCAGCCAAAGATCTGCATGCCCCTTCTCTTATTCGAGACTTCCATGCCTCCTTTCCCACTAAGCCCCGCTAGGCCCCCGGAGGGGTCCACTGGGGAGGGGGCCCTGTCATGTACCTGATGGTTTTCTCTCAGTCGTTGCAATACCTGCTTTACATGTGAGATGTGCTCTAGATGAGTCTTGGAAAAGATTAAAATGTCGTCCAAGTAGATGATCACAAAACTGTTGCTGAAATCATGAAAAATTTCATTCATGAAACGTTGGAAGACAGCAGGGGCGTTACACAACCCAAATGGCATAACCAGATATTCAAAATGTCCATTACGAGTGTTGAATGCTGTCTTCCACTCGTCCCCATCTTTAATTCGAATCAGATTATATGCCCCTCGTAGGTCTAGCTTGGAGAAGATAACAGCCCCCTTAAGTACATCAAACAGTTCAAGAATGAGAGGCAAAGGGTAGGAGTCTTTTACGGTGATTTGATTTAACCCTCGATAGTCTATGCGTGGTCGAAGACCCCCATCTTTTTTTTCAACAAAGTAAAACCTGCCCCTACTGGAGCAGAAGAGGGTCGGATAAAACCTCTTTCCAAGTTGTCTTTTACATATTCCTCCATGGATTTTTGTTCAGGCAAAGACAGGGGATAGGTCCTTCCTTTGGGAAGAGGTGCTCCAGGAATCAATTTAATTGCACAGTCAAAAGAACGATGTGGAGGTGAAACCTCTGCCTTTTGCTTGCAAAATACATCTGCAAACGCATGGTATTCATGGGGCAAGGTAGGTGGGACGGCCACGGAAGCCAACATACAAGCAGAAAGTATTTTGGGTTGAGACAAACAGTTTGAATGACAGAACGACCCCCAAGAGGTTAGTTCTCCATTTTCCCAATCAAAAGAAGGGTTATGTTGTTGTAACCATGGGTAACCAAGGATAACGGGCAGAAGTGGAGAATCAATAAGAGACATGACAACTTCCTCTTTGTGGAGTACGCCTACCTGAAGGGTGATTGTCATAGTCTCAAATTTTATAATGTCATCTCCCAAGGGTTGTCCATTTACGGTGGTAATGTTCAGGGGTCTAGATTTTGGAACAAATGGGATATTATTTTTTTCAGCAAAAGTGTAGTCCAAGAATATGCCAGCAGCTCCAAAATCCACAAAAGCCTCACAGGAGACAAATTTAGAGGGTAAATGGATAATTGCAGGAATGGTAATCTTGGTCTTGGAGGATATACCTGTAAGGTCTAAGCCAGCTCCTCCAACACTGGTTAGACCCTGCCTTTTACTGGACGGGAAGGGAAGACAGATAATAAATGTCCTTTAAGTCCACAGTATAGGCATAGGCCCAATGCACGCCTCCTTTGTTTCTCTGACTCAGTTAGGTGGAGACGGCTTACATCCATGGGTTCCACAGGTGCCTGGGGTTCAAGGCTGCACGTAATGCCCTTGAGTCCCAATTAGTCTCAGCAGCAAGGGTACGAAACTCAATTGCATATTGTGCCACAGACCTGGTGCCTTGTTGCATGTCCAAGAGTGAGTACTCAGCTGCAGAAGCTCTATCTGGCTTGTCAAGTACAGTCTGGAGAAAAGCCAGAAATTAGTCAGCGTCTTGCAGCACAGGATTATTGCGTTCCAGATAAGGAGAGACCCAGGCCAGGGCCTTCCCCTTTAACAAGGAAATTACAAAAGTCACTTTGGCAGACGAAGTGCTAAAGGTCCCAGGGTTGTTGCGGAAATGCAAACGGCAAACATTTAAAAAGCCTCTGCAGTCCTCAGTATCACCACCAAATTTGTCAGGCAAGGGAAGTTTGGGTGGTACAGAAGAGGCGGGTTGGATCGTAGCAGGAGAAGGATCCAGAGTCTGGGCCGTTGCAGAGGAAGCAGGCAAACAAGATTTAATCATAGTACAAAGTTCATCTAACTTGGCGTCCAGGGAAGAAAGATGCTGTTCATGAGCTCCAATCAATTGTCCCTGACGTGAAATTGCATTAACAATCTCAGCAGGGTCCACTGTCATTGTGGCCCATTTGTAATGTAAGGTACCTGTGATAGGTAGTGTCCGAAGTGGAACTTGTGTGCTGAGGATTCAGGCGAAAACGTGGTCAGGCAGATTAGGTTGGCAACAGATCAGGCAAAACGGTACACGATCGAAATCCAGAGAGTGGTCAGGCAGGCAAAGGTCATACACGAGCTGGCGGTGAAGTACAAAATCAGCAGGCTAGAGAGTAGTTGGGAATTCAGGCAGAAGTTCAACATGAAAATCAAGATCAAAAAGCAGTCACAACACCCAGGGAGCTATTCCACACAAACGGGCGGTGAGAGTTAGCATCACTTCCTTTTTATGGGCTGCTTTGATTGAAAATTGTCCACAGCTGGCAGCAGGTGGGGCTAGTGAGTCCAAGGTAATGCTTAATACTGAGAGGACATTTCCAAAAGCCCAGATCTCCTCCGTAGCACAACAGGTAAGGCTGCAGCTGTGGGACCAGGAAGATCCCGGTTCAAATACACCCAGGTACATGACACCGGGCAATGGTTGTAAGGGTGAGGCCCTTGGTTGCGTGCTCGGATAAGGTTGCATGCTCGGATAAGGGTCTGGTATGGATTTTGGGGGGACCCCTACGCCATTTAAAAAAAAACTTGGTGCAGGGTTCCCCTTAATATTCATACCAGACCTGAATGGCCTGGTATGGATTTTGGGGGGACCCACACGCAATTTTTTTAAAAATTTTGGTTTGGGGACCCATGCCGTTTTTTTCAATGAGTTTTATCTATATTGCCGAAACCCGACAATTTATTACAGCCGCGATCAGTTTAAAATTACTTTTTTTCCTTTAAAAATTTCATTTTGCTGTAGTACTGTTCTAAACACGGGAAAAATGTGCCACTTTACAGGCATACTATAGACACCCCCAGGCACAATATTTAAATTTTTCATTTTTATTGTTTCACTTTAAGCATTATTAAAAACATTGCTAGCGAAAAAATGGCAGTTTTTAAAACTTTTTTTTGCATTGATACATGAGCCCTGGGGCAGGACCCGGGTCCCCAAACACTTTTTATGACAATACCATGCATATAAGCCTTTAAAATGAGCACTTTTGGTTTTTCATGTTAGTGTCCCATAGACTTTAACGGTGTTCCGCGGATTTCGAATTTGCCGCGAACAATGCATAATGTTCGCTGTTCGGCGAACAGGCGAACACCCGACGTTCGACTCGAACATCGGGCTCATCCCTATTTTAGGGTATGTCTCTACCAGCTTGGCATATCTAGAGAGTGAAATTTTTGCCCATTCTTCTTTGCAAAATAACTCAAGCTCTATCAGATTGGATGAAGAGCGTCTGTGAACAACAATTTTCAAGTCTTGCCTTAGATTCCCAATTGGATTAAGGTCTGGACTTCGACTGGGCCATTCTAGCAAATGAATATACTTTGATCTAAACCATTCCATTCCAACTCTGGCTGTATGTTTAGGGTCGTTGTCCTGCTGGAAGGTAAACCTTTGCCCCTAGTCTCAAGTCTTTTGCAGATTCTAACAGGTTTTCTTTTAAAATTGTCCTGTATTTCGCTCCATCCATCGTCACGTCAACTCTGACCAGCTTCCCTGTCCCTGCTGAAGAAAAGAAACCCCACAACATGATGCTGCCACCACCATGTTTCCCGGTGGGGAAGGTGTGTTCAGGGTGATGTGCAGTGTTTGTAAACATAATTTAAAACCATTTATCATTTTCCTTCCACTTCAAAATTATGTGCCACTTTGTGTTGCTCTATCACAAAAAAAAACAATAAAATACATTTAAGTTTTTGGTTGTAAAATGACAAAATGTGGAAAATTTCAAGGAGTATGAATCCTTTTTCAAGGCACTGTAACATACAAACTCCAGGTGTTAGGAACATGTAACGTATAGAGTGCAGGGGTCAGGAGTAGGTAAAGTATATAATTCAGGGGTATACATAGTGCAGCCTGCTAAGTGGTTGCAGAATTTTGCACATTGTCATTTGCATTGCCATGCTCAATAATGCCACATTTACACCTGCCATTGGAGCACAGTAAAATCATGCAGTTGAGCTGTGTCTTTACCACCCACCCCAACTGCTCCACATTGCACAGGCAGTGGTCAGAGTGTTCACATGCCGTGGCAGCAATTCTTTGCATCACAGCATGGAAAAAAAAAAACATCCCCCTGTTGCATTTGGCAGACAATACCACCCTCTGAAAACTCAACCCATTTAAAAAATGAAAAAGCTCTCCCCCAGCCCTCAATTCTCTAAGATACACAGAAATTTGCTAAATACACAACATAAAGGTTTTCTTTTACTTTACAAGCCCTACACTAATCTCTCCCTATATAACTTGTCAACAACACTCCATATGCCTTCCCTATCATAGATAAAACATGTTTTTGGCTCTTCTAAGCCAATAGACCTAAGTTCAAAAGCCAAGCAGTGCAATATGGTTATATAGAATTTGGTCTAGTGACAAACATGAACCTCAACCCACCAGTGGAGGCTGGTGGTTATTCTTTTGGGGGGTGGCAAACAATGCACCCACAGCCACTCCCCAGTCAGTCGGGTCACCAGCACCCCGCCATGGGTCGTGGGGCCAATCGCTAACCCCCTGTCAGTTGGTCGGCCCCGCACTTACCCTATCAAGCGGTGGAGCGTTTACCTCCAGGTGACGGACAGCGGCAAGCTGTCAGGAAAGTTTCCATCCGCTGGTGATATTTATTATTTGGCTTACAGTACTGTGGTCCACCAGCAGGTGTCTGAATTTCTGCCTGCTGGTATTATATTATCCTTTGGACGCAGTACTGGTCTCCACCAGCGGGTGGATCCTGGCAGTGTGGAGCGAACTGCTCTTCCTGCGCTCAGGTGTGTCTTGAAGCCAATTACAAGCCTTCCTATTTATACCCGTCAAGTACAAACATACCTTGCCCTGGTATCTCTCTCCCTGACCTAGAACCTGACCTAGAACCTGCGATCCTGACTTTGAGCCTGCATCCTACCTGACCCGATCCGACCCGATCCCTATCCTGAGTCTATCCTGCACCTGTCCCTCCTGTCTCCTGAGAACCACGGTCACCTGTCCTCCTGTTACCTGAGTACTTTGGATCCCTGCTCTGCAGCCTACCCATCCATCCCCTCCCTGTTCCTGTCTGTCTCCCATCCTTACCCATCTGCTGACATCCCCTTGTGTATGACTTCGGCCTGGTTTTACTACGATTCTGGTATCTCCCATTATTGTACATATTGTCTATAGTCACTGTTTATTGGTTGATTTATTGCACGGTGTTCTGTTGGAGGTGGTTGTGTGTTTGTTCATTGATCTTAATAAATTATCATATTTTCACCTACATCCATTTGGTCTCCTCTGTGCAGTCACACAGTCTGGTCTACTAGCTTCTCTGACGGTATACCAGTGACATCCCTAAACCAGACGTGGCTGCACTGAGGAATCAACCTGGTTTGTTAAGTCCTGTTAATATGGATATCAATGAAACCATTTATTATTCTCTGCTGGCAGCAGAGGATGGTGAATATTGTCGTCAGATTTTAAAAGATTGGACCAGTGACCAGCTGATGGAAACTATCCAATCAGCTCATTCCCTAGTGGATCAGGGTTACATATCTTTTGAGGATGATCAGCCGTTAATCCAGTTATGTGTAAAGCCAGCCCTGTCATTTATTCCTGGTGGGAGTGATGATTTTTTGCCCCCTTTCAATTACGACCAAGTTGAATCTTTGCAATGGTTATTAGAGGATGATCCAGCCTATTTTAGTGAAAGTTTCTCCTCCTGTTCCCAGCAGGTGTTGTCTGATTGCATCCATTCAGTGCAATCCCTGGTCAGACAGGCTGTTTGTGAACCAATGTTTGTTCAACCTGTGCTAGAGGCATGGTCGGATCTCCTGAATTTAGCCAAGCCACAACATTCCAGCCTTGCCATTAATCACCTGCCTTCCTAAGAATCTATCCGCCCATCGCCTATGGCAACCCCAGTTACAGCCCAGTTTACACAGCTTCCTACCAAATATTATTACCCAGTCTCTAGTTGTCGCACCTACCCTGCCTTCAATCCACCTGCTTCTTCCCTTCAACCTGTAACAAATCCACAAGAACTTCCTCCAGCCACTGTTCCCATGTCTCTGCCGCATTCCAGTCCTTCCTCTTACTCAATTCTATCCTTTTCATACATCCCTCCCGCTATTTACAAATCTGCAGTGACTAAGCCTAAAAACAAGCGGAAGTACTTTCCGACCCACACAATCCTACCAGTAACCCAACCTGCCTCCACACCCACCAACCTGCTCCAGCCTGCGTTCATGCCAGTTGAACCTGATGACCCACCTAAATCTGCCAACTCTATGCCTGCTACCCAGTCTGACGTCCCAGTGCCTTTTACCCAGTCTGATGTCCCAGTGCCTTTTACCCAGCCTGATGTTCCTGTGCCAGTCTGCCGGCCTGAGGTTCCTGTGCCAGTCTGCTGGCCTGAAGTTCCTGTGCCCATCTGCCAGCCTGAAGTTCCTGTGCCAGTCTGCCAGCCTGCAGTTCCAGTGCCCGTGTTCCAGCTCAATGTCCCTGTGCCTGTGTTCCGGCCTGAAGATCCGGTGCCCGTGTCTCTGCCTGAAGTCTCAGTTCCTGCCTTCCAGTCTCATGTCTTGGCGCCTGCCTTCCAGTCTGATGTCTTGGCTCCTGCTTTCCAGCCTGATGTCCTGGTGCCTGCCTTCCAGTCTGATGTCCTGGTGCCTGCCTTCCAGTTTGATGTCCTGGTGCCTGCCTTCCAGTTTGATGTCTTGGTGCCTGCCTTCCAGTTTGATGTCCTGGTGCATGCCTTCAAGTCTGATGTCCTGGTGCCTGCCTTCCAGTCTGATGTCCCGGTGCCTGCCTTCCAGTCTGATGTCCTGGTGCCAGTGTTTCAGCCTGAGATGTCAGTGCTTCAGCCCGGGGTGCCAGCATTCCAGCCTGAAGAACCTGTACCAGCATTCCAGCCTGAAGAGCTAGAGCCAGCATCCAGGCCTGAGGTTGTGGTGCCCGTTTCCCGGCCTGAGGTTGTGGTGCCCGTTTCCCGGTCTGAGGTTGTGGTGCCCGTTTCCCGGTCTGAGGTTGTGGTGCCTGTTTCCTGGCCTGAGGTTGTGGTGCCCTTTTCCTGGCCTGCGGAGCATCTATTTGCTGCCCAGCTTGATGACCTGAAGCCTGCTGCCCAGCTCGATGACCCGGAGCCTGCTGCCCAGCTTGATGTCCCGGAGCCTGATGCCCAGCCTGATGTGTTCCTACCTGCTGCCCAGCCTGGTGTGTTCCTGTCTGCTGCCCAGCTTGATTTTCCCCTGTCTGCTGCCCAGCTCGATGACCTGGAGCCTGCTGCCCAGCTCGATGACCCGGAGCCTGTTGCCCAGCTCGATCTCCTGGAGCCTGCTGCCCAGCTCGATGACCCGGAGCCTGCTGCCCAGCCTGGTTTGTTCCTGCCTGCTGCCCAGCCTGGTGTGTTCCTGTCTGCTGCCCAGCTTTATTTGCCCCTGTCTGCTGCCCAGCTCGATGACCTGGAGCCTGCTGCCCAGCTCGATGACCCGGAGCCTGTTGCCCAGCTTGATCTCCCGGAGCCTGTTTACCAGCTCGATCTCCCAGAGCCTGCTGCCCAGCTCGATGACCCGGAGCCTGCTGCCCAGCCTTGTGTGTTTCTATCTGCTGCCCAGCTTGATTTGCCACTGTCTGCTGCCCAGCTTGATTTGTCACTGTCTGCTGCCCAGCTTGATGTGCCTTTCTCCTGCCCGGATTTGCCCGCTGTCTGCCTGGATGTGCCCGCTGTCTGCCCGGATGTGACTTTGCCTGTTGCCCAGCTTGTTTCCATGAACTTTCCCCAGCAACATTTAGTTGGAGCATCCGGAGGCCGCTCCTTTGAGGGGGGGTACTGTCAGGAAAGGTTCCATCCGCTGGTGATATTTATTATTTGGCTTGCAGTACTGTGGTCCACCAGCAGGTGTCTCCTGGCAGTGTGGAACTGTCAGGAGAATTTCTCCCTGCTGGTATTATATTATCCTTTGGATGCAGTACTGGTCTCCACCAGCGGATGGATCCTGGTAGTGTGGAGCGAACTGCTCTTCCTGCGCTCAGGTGTGACTTGAAGCCAATTACAAGCCTTTTCTATTTATACCCGGCAAGTACAAACATACCTTGCCCTGGTATCTCTCTCCCTGACCTAGAACCTGCGATCCTGACTTTGAGCCTGCATCCTACCTGACCCGATCCGACCCGATCCCTATCCTGAGTCCATCCTGCACCTGTCCCTCCTGTCTCCTGAGAACCATGGTCACCTGTCCTCCTGTTACCTGCTACCTGTTACTGGAGCCTACCCATCCATCCCCTCCCTGTTCCTGTCTGTCTCCCGTCTTTACCCATCTGCTGACATCCCCTTGTGTATGACCTCGGCCTGGCTTTACTACGATTCTGGTATCTCCCATTATTGTACATATTGTCTATAGTCACTGTTTATTGGTTGCACAGTGTTCTGTTGGAGGTGGTTGTGTGTTTGTTCATTGATCTTAATAAATTTTCATATTTTCACCTACATCCGTTTGGTCTCCTCTGTGCAGTCACACAGTCTGGTCTACTAGCTTCTCTGACACAAGCGCATACCTCCGGGCAACAGGCGACAGCTTCTAGTGCTTCTCCTCACAGCAGCTGTGTGTCTCCTCCCTCCTCCCATTAGGCGGCCTTTGGGATCGCCTAATGGGCCACGCGTGATTGCGTGCACGAGAGCCAGCACAGGGATTTCTCAGGGATTTGTGTGTGTAAACAGACAAATCCCTGTGCTGTCAGAGGAGAGGAGGCAGATCTTGTGTTCCAATAAAGTAGGAAAAATGATCTGTCATCTCTCCTAGTTAGTCCCATCCCCACACAGTTAGAGCACAGTGAGGGAACACACAGTTAACCCCTTTATCGCCCCCTATTGTTAACCCCTTCCCTGCCAGTGACATTTATACAGTAATCAGTGCATATTTTTAGCACTGATCGCTCTATAAATGGCAATGGCCCCAAAAATGTGTCAAAAGTGTCTGATCTGTCTGCCTCGATGTCGCAATACCGCTAAAAATCGCAGATCACCACCATTACTAGTAAAAAAATATAATAATAAAAATGCCAAAAAAATGCCATAAATCTTTCTCATAGTTTGTAGACCAATCAATATACGCTTATTGCGATTTTTTTTTACCAAAAATATGTAGAAGAATACATATTGGCCTAAACTGATGAAGACATTTGTTTTAAAAAAAAGAAATTGGGGGATATTTATTATAGCAAAAAGTAAAAGAATATTTTTTTTTTCAGAATTGTCGCTCTGTTTTTGTTTATAGCACAAAAAATCAAAACCGCAGAGGTGAACAAATACCACTAAAATAAAGCTCTATTTGTGGGAAAAAAAGGGCACAAATTTAGTTTGGGTACAGCATTTCATGACCGCGCAATTGTCAGTTAAAGTGACGCAGTGCCAAATTGTAAAAAGTGCTCTGGTCAGGAAGGGGGTAACATCTTCAGGGGCTGCAGTGGTTAAAGCAATTAGTATGACATTCCCTAAATATTGACTGCAGGTGAATCGATCCTTGTAATATATAACAGATATGCATTCAAAACATACACATGCAGTCAATTTTTGGTGACTGCCACATTTAGTGATGTGTAAATATACCCCATTGATTTGTATTTAGCTTTTTATATGTCTACAACAATACAGAACTCATGCCGTCAGTGGAATTGTATATGTACATGATATTATATATATATATATATATATATATATATATATATATATATATATATATTGAAGTGACTTAATTTTCCAAATTGACTTTAATTATTAACATTTAAACTCCATGTAACCCTTATGCTGTTAATTTGGACAGAAATTGTATAATCACCAATCCTATACATAAATTCTAACAGCTATTATGCTATTCATTTTCAACCTTTTAACGTTGCTGATCAATGTGAATAATTGTTATTCTGCAGACACAAATCCATAGCACATTTAGGCATTGTTAGGTACAAATATGCACAAATATGAAATGTTGCTTCGCTCATCAAAATAATTACAACTTGCAAACTATCCTTTCTGATTGTACAATAACACATGAATAATAAAGCATCATTTGAAAAACAATAGTCATTCAGAATGAAAACCCTTTACTATTCAACTAATAAAACTTCTACTTTAACACTATATTCTGTGACATCGTATTGGAACAAAGTGCACATTAAATGCATTGAAATACATTTGACTCAGCCAGAAGCCTAAAACCCATTTGCAATTGTATGCTGGCACCCCAGAAACTCAAGACTTTAAAAATGAAAATGCTTTTGACTTTCTAATGTGGAGAGAATAAATAGTTTTCCATTCATAAGCATTAATGGAAATTGAATTTGCTATGAATAATGCTCGCTGTGTTATTTCTAGTAGTGTCTAATAACTTTTCACCAAAAAAAGGGTTTTATTGGAGACTACAACATAATGTTCATTGCAAAAAATATATATATATATATGCATTCACACTTTTATATTTACACCGTTCATGGTAAATGGACTTTTGGGGGTCCATATGTGCATTGGACTAGGAATGTGCATTTGCTATCCACTATATATTGCTTAACATAAATGGTTCCTTTAATCAAGTCAAGTATGTAAGATGATGGTTGTTGAGTAAGGTGAAGAGGAGACATTTCTCTCCTTATCCCTTTCTTGTTATCCAGCAAGTAATATCTTTAGCAGAGTGTATTATTGTCCATTTACCAATAATGTTGTAAAAAGCTGTTTGTCTGCTGAAGAAGAGGTGATTGTCATAGAAACAGTATTTTTGTTAGCAGGTCAAATCTCCTTCTTTATAGCAACCAAGTAGAAATTAGTTATCACAGCTTGAGCTAAATTACACAGGAGTTACTATTATGCCTGTTTCACACTCTACCTCAGTCAGTTTAATGAAAGGGACTGAGGCAATTTCAGCTGAGACTGGATTGACATCTATCTCTAAATGGAGACATCTATGATTTTTGTTCAACTCCAGGTATTTATGCTTTAGCTAAACCATATGTAACAATTGCATTGTGCTATTGTTCTTACATATATCAAGACAGTTATTCTGGACTTCAACTTTTAACTTCTGGACAGCATCATTCAGCCAAAAAGAATACTAAATTATTAACCAGTATCTATTCTCTCTCTCTAAAAAAAAATAATGTACTAATTTATCTACAGACATCTGAGCAAAGAATGGTAATTTCATTGTGTTGGCAGTGATAATCATTCATTGTGATGCCAGTATAATCTGATGTGCTACCTTGCTGAGGTTGGGTTATGTACAATATTTTACAGTTAGTTTCCATTCTTCAGTGTAGTTTTTAAAATAAAATGTTAAAATGTATGGGTATACCATCCTCTTAAAGTCCAACTCTTGCCCCAGATTTGTTTTCATATTTGCATAGAGTAGTAAATGGTTTAAACCTCCATAAGTGTTTTATTGCTTCCAGTGTCTCTATAAGGGATGAGCTTTATGTTCGAGTCGAAAATGAGTTTGACTCGAACATTGGCTGTTCGCCCGTTCGGCGAACAGCGAACAATTTGAGATGTCCGCGGCAAATTCGAAAAGCCACAGAACACCATTAAAAGTCTATGGGAGAAAGCAAAAGTGTTAATTTTAAAGGTTAATATGCAAGTTATTGTCATAAAAAGTGTTTGGGGACCTAGGTCCTGTCCCAGGGGACATGTATCAATGCAAAAAAAGTTTTAAAAACTGCAGTTTTTTCGGGAGCAGTGATTTTAATAATGCTTAAAGTGAAACAATAAAAGTGAAATATTCCTTTAAATTTCATATCTGGGGGGTGTGTATAGTATGCCTGTAAAGTAGTGCATGTTTCCCGTGTTTAGAACTGTCCCTGCACAAAATGTAATTTCTAAAGGAAAAAAAGGAATTTAAAACTACTCGCGGCTATTCATGAATTGTCGGGTCCCGGCAATACAGATCAAAGTCATTGAAAAAAATGGCAGGGGTAAAAAAAAAAAAAAAAAAACGTGGGGGTCCCCCCAAATTCCATATCAGGCCCTTTAGGTCTGGTATGGATATTAAGGGGAACCCCGTGCCATTTAAAAAAAAAATTGTGTGGGGTTCCCCCAAAGATCCATACCAGACCCTTCAGGCCTGGTATGGATTTTAAGGGGAACCCCGCACCAAAATTAAAAAAAAAATGGCGTGGGGTTCCCCCAAAAATCCATACCAGACCCTTATGCAAGCTGGCAGGCCGCAGGAAAAGAGGGGGGTTGAGAGCTCTCCCCCTCCTGAACCGTACCAGGCCACATGCCCTCAACATGGGGAGGATGTCCCCATGTTGATGGGGACAAAGGTCTCATCCCCACAACCCTTGCCCAGTGGTTGTGGGGGTCTGCGGGCGAGGGGCTTATCGGAATCTGGAACCCCTCTTTAACAAAGGGGACCCCCAGATTCCACCCCCATGTGAATTGGTAACGGGGTCAAAAATGTTAAAAACCACACAGGCACAGTTGGGATATGTCCTTTATTTAAAAAAAAAAACTAAAACATTCCAGCGTTGTAATCCATTCTCGATGTCCCGCGGTGATCCATTCTCCCCTCCAGCGATGCTGCAGTCTCCACTCTTTCTCCAGCGAGGAACGAAACCCCCATGCCGCGTAAGAGGGGGCGGGGTCACCCGCCCAGGTCTTAGGGTAGCCCCCGGCGGCCGGGTGACATCACGGGGCGGGGTCATCCGTCCACTACAGGAGAAAGCCGGGGGTTACCGAATGATGTGGTCGGGTGACCCCGCCCCGTAACGTCACGGGGCAGGGTCACCCGCCCACGTCATAGGGTATCCCCCGGCCGCCGAGGGTTACCCTATGACATGGGCGGGTGACCCCGCCCCCTCTTACACGTCATGGGGGTTTCGTTCCTCGCTGGAGAATGAGTGGAGACTGCAGCGTCGCTGGAAAGGAGAATGAATCACCGCGGGACATCGAGAATGGATTACAACACTGGAATGGTTTTTTGATTTTTGATTTTTTGATTTATCCCAACTTTTGACACTTTCTTCTGTGAAATGGTAGGGGTACAATGTACCCCGTTACCAATTCACATGGGGGGGGCCGGAATCTGGGGGTCCCCTTTGTTAAAGGGGGCTTCCAGATTCCGATAAGCCCCTCACCCGCAGACCCCCACAACCACCAGGCAAGGGTTGTGGGGATGAGGCCCTTGTCCCCATCAACATGGGGACATCATCCCCATGTTGAGGGCATGTGGCCTGGTACAGTTCAGGAGGCGGGCCGCGCTCTCATCCCCCCTCTTTTCCTTCGGCCTGGCAGGTTGCGTGCTCGGATAAGGGTCTTTTTTGGGGCGCCCCAACGCCATTTTTTTTTAAATCTTGGTGCGGAGTTCCCCTTAATATCCATACCAGACCTGAAGGGCCTGATATGGAATTTGGGGGGACCCCCCACGCTTTTTTTTTGTTGGTTCTGGGTTTTGCCATTTTTTTCAATGACTTTTATATGTATTGCCGGGACCCGACAATTCATGAATAGCCGCGAGTAGTTTTAAATGACTTTTTTTCCTTTAGAAATGACATTTTGTGCAGGGACAGTTCTAAGCACGGGAAACATGCGCTACTTTACAGGTATACTATAAACACTCCCCAGGTACGAAATTTTAAGGAATATTTCATTTTTATTGTTTCACTTTAAGCGTTATTAAAATCACTGCTCCCGAAAAAACAGCAGTTTTTAAACCGTTTTTATGCATTGATACATGTCCCCTGGGGCAGGACCCGGGTCCCCAAACACTTTTTATGACAATAACTTGCATATTAACCTTTAAAATTAGCACTTTTGATTTTTCATGTTCGTGTCCCATAGACTTTAACGGTGTTCGCGTGTTCGAACAAATTTTTTGCCTGTTCGCATGTTCTGGTGTGAACCAAACCGGGGGGTGTTCGGCTCATCCCTAGTCTCTATTTAGGAGATGGGAAAAAACTAACATACACAAATCATGTAATAGCATTGTACCGTATGAGCTATTATACAAAGACATAGACAAGTCATAAAAAATGTGCATGCAAAAATGAAATTAGCATATAATAAGAAAAAATGCACACAGTGACATATTTTTTTATCAACCTAGAACATACACTATATTGTCAAAAGTATTAGGATGCCTGCCTTTACACACACATGAACTTTAAAGGCATCCCAGTCTTAGTCTGTAGGGTTCAATATTGAGTTGGCAAACCCTTTGCAGCTATAACAGCTTAAATTCTTCTGAGAAGGCTGTCCATAAGGTTTAGGAGTGTGTCTATGGGAACGTTTGACCATTCTTCCAGAAGTGAATTTGTAAGGTCAGGCACTGGTGTTGGACCAGAAGGCCTGGCTCGCAGTCTCTCCACAATTCTGCACTTGAGGCACCCCATTCAAAAATGTAAAATGCTGGACTAATGGTTTTACACATTGCAGCAGCATCCATGCATGTAAGACACACAATATTATTCCTACAAAGCAAATACACCTTTACAAACTGGTACTGACTAGTATTTTAGCATGTCTCTTCTCCCTCAGTTTCTCTCCCTCTCTCAGTTAATGGGACCACAGTGTTAAAGGATAGGGGTAGGCATCAGAAGTCCTTTTTTTTATATAAACTGTATTTTTATAAAAAAAAAAAAAATCAAAAGAAAGTACAAACAGAAAACAGAAATAAATGCCAAACATGCAGTACGGCGTATAAGAATGCTAAGTGAAAAGGCATATAACAGATGTTAAAACCATAGATATATCGCTAAAATGCTACAAAATTCACAAAAGCCAAATAATTCAACTGTATAGACCAAGAAAGATGGAAAGGGGGAAAGGGGGGGGGATCTAGGGAGCGGGCGGCACCAACAAAACCAATATTTCACATTAAAGGAATTTTTGCTCTCTGTATCCAGTGTCAGCGGGGTCCCAGGGCGCCCAAACTGAGGAACCAGGACGCCCCCGAGGACAACCCACCTAGGAGGGAGGGAGAGTGGAAGGAAAGGGAGGGAGCACCATGGATCAACAAAAAAAACAAGCTAACAGGACTAAAGAAACATAACATTTAGCACATATGCTTAAGAGTGTACTGTACTACTGGGGGGATAGTGAAATGGCACCTGGATTAAGCTTTGACTGATCCCACAGGTCCCAAGTCTTGGAAAATTGAGGAAGAGAATCATGGATTGTCGCAGTCAGGTGTTCCATCCTGCGAATTTGTTCCAATATTTGCAGAACATGTGCAAGAGTGGGTGGGGAGGGGGACAACCATCTCAGAGGTATAGCTCTTTTTGCTGCTAGGAGGAAAAAGGCGGCTAACTTTTGGGCGTGTCTGGGGATACCAGAGAAAGACAAACACAAAATATACTGGATTGGGTCTAATGGGAGAGTAGTTTCAAAGAGCTCTTGCAGATGGGTTTGGATGGAGGACCAGAAAGGTTGAATCATGGGACATTCCCAGAACATTTGGAAGTGGGAACCAACGTCATCCCGGCACCTCCAACACTCCCGGGAAGCTTTGGGGTCGTATGTAAGATCTCCGGGGTCTTATATATACCAAAAAAGTAATATCTTATAGGTCGTCTCCCTCTGCTCCACACACCTTGAAGACTTGGAAGTGATCTCCCAAATCTTCTGCCACTGAGGGAGTTGGATAGGTCGCTTAATAATCTGGGACCATTTCTGCATGTAAGAATGAAATGTGTCGGGGAGTGAGGAAGCTTCATGCAGGAATCTATAGATATCTGAAATAAGATGGGCTTGGTATGGGCCTTGAGCACATACTAGTTCAAATGAGGTAGGTTTATCTAAGGTTAAAGTAGGGGATTTAGAGGAAAAATTGTGTTTAAATTGGAGGTAAGAGTAAAATAAATGTTTAGGGATCCGATATTTACGCTGTAGTTCATTAAAAGGTAAAAGCGTGTGGGTGAGTGGATGCACAAGGTTTCTGAGCTGGAAAATTCCTGCTTGTGTCCACGGGAGCATTTGAGTATAAGAAAGACTATCCGGGATATCGGGGTTGAATAATACATTTAATAGGGGCGGACATGTAGAAGAGAGGGAGAATTGGCGCAAGCACTTCTTCCATATGGAAAGAGTGAATAACATCGGGTGCAAGCAAAGGCCTCTAAGTTGAGTTATGAATGACTCTAGGTTTGTCCAAATCATAGAGCAGGGGTGGACTGGTCTAGTGATACTCATTTCAATCTCCGACCAGATGCTGGATGCCATTGTAGAAGACCAAGTGATAATCGGTTTGAGGCAGGATGCAAAGAAATATTTAATAAGGTCTGGGGCCCCCAATCCGCCTCTGGACCTAGGGGCCAACTCCACTGAGCTGGCTATGCGGTGGGCCTTGTAGTGCCAAATAAAGTTAGGGAATGATCTCTGAGTGGCTTTGAGCTGTGACATAGGGACAGGAATCGGCAAAGTCTCAAATAGATAGAGGAGTCTCGGTAGAATAGACATCTTCAGTACATTGATACGACCCAAGAGAGAGATGGGATAAGTGTCCCATTGTCGCAAGAGTCGGTCAATGTCGCGGAAGAGTGGGGGGAAGTTGACCTGGTAGAGTGTTGAGTATGAAGGAGTGAGATGTATCCCAAGGTATTTAAGAGAGTTTGAGCAGCAGTGATAGGAATAGTTTTGCTGTAGGGTGGCAAGATCTGAAGGTGGGATGAGTATTGGTAGGGCCTCTGTTTTACTTGTGTTGATTTTATACCCTGAAAGGAAGCTAAATTCTTTGAGCAAGGAATGTAAGTTTGGGAGAGAGGTGTGGGGTCTGGTCAGAGTCAATAGAATATCGTCTGCAAACAATGATAATTTATACTCGTTATGACGCAGGGAGACCCCACGGATGTCAGGGTGAATGCGGATGGCGAGACAAAGGATAAAGAGTAAAGGGGACAACGGACATCCCTGTCTGGTACCGTTACTCAAAGAAAAGGGTGGTGATAAATAGGAAGAAAGTTGGACTTGGGAAGTGGGTTGGGAGTATAGAGCACGCAGCGCTGCCATAAAGGGGCCGCTGATACCATAATTGGAAAGTGTGGCAAACATAAAGGGCCAACTGAGCCTATCAAAGACTTTCTGCGTATCAAGGCTCAATATCAGAGCTGGGCGAGTTGTTTTGTTCAATAAATCTATAAGGTCTATGGTGCGTCTCGTGTTATCGCCAGCATGTCTGGCAGTTACAAAGCCTACTTGGCCTTTATGTACGAGTCTGGGTATGAATTGTTAGAGTCGATTCGCTAAAATTTTTGTAAATATCTTCTATTCAGAGTTAAGTAAAGCAATGGGCCTATTATTGTCAGGGAGGGAGGGGTCTTTACTAGGTTTCAGGACAACGGAAATATGTGCATGAAGGAATTGAGGGTGGGGTACAGTACCTTGAAGTAAGGAAGTAAAAAGAGAAAGCAAGTGTGGGCTTAAAATTGGCAAAAAGGTTTTATAATATGAGTAAGGCAGGCCATCTGGGCCAGGGGACTTTTGAGTAGGGAGGTTTTTGACCACTTCAGCTAATTCCTCAGGGGTGATTGCAGAGTTCAGAGAAGAAAGGTGGTCAGGGGAGAGTGTGGGCAATTGTAGTGAGCTAAAGAAGGAGTCAAATTTCTCCTGTGTAAAATTGTAGTTAGGGTCCGTTTGTAAACAGTTAAATAATTTGCGATAGAATTCTCCAAAAACTTTGGACATGGTGAGAGGGCAATAGGTGGGAGTACCGTCAGTTTGTCTGAGAAAATCTGGGGATGAGAGAAAGGGGCGAGGTTTCAGCTTATTTACTAGCATTCTGTGGGGTTTATTTGAATATTCATAGAATTTCTGTTTGGACCACAAAAGGGATTTGTCAATCTTTTCCATATCCAATGACCTGAGTTGATTACGCAGGAAAATAACGGCCCGAAGCCCAGCCACCGTGGGGGAAGACAGCAAAAGGTTCTCAGCTTTACAGAGTTTGGACAGGATAGAGGAACGTTGAAATGCTGCGTCTTTTTTCAGGCGAGAACCAGTAGCAATGCAATGTCCCCGGAAGATGGCTTTATGAGCTTCCCACAGGGCGGAGGGCCCCGAGACTGTATTCTCATTAAGTTGGCAGTATTCAACTAGGCTGTTGGACAAACATTCTCTAGTTTCAGGAATACTGAGAAAGGTTAAGGCGCCAATGACAATTTCTGGGAGAGGCGGAAGAGAGGGAGATATCGAGGTGTACAGAAGAGTGATCTGTCCAGGTTATGTGGTTAATTTCAGAGGAGACCGTGAATGTCAAGAGGGGTGAAGAGATGAAGAAATGGTCTAATCTAGAGTAAAGTTTGTGAATAGAAGGTGTATTGTCTGTGTGTGGGGTGTTTAATCCTCCAAATGTCCAGTAGATTTTTGGCTCTAATGAGTTTACGGAAGGATTTGGAGAGGCGGTCAGACGCAGATGAAGTTGAGGATGGGAATAATACGTGCCTATCTTTACTGGGTGACATGGTCATATTGAAATCTCCGCCCATTACCAGAAAGGGTTGTGAAAATTTGTCTAGAGTATCAAACATGTTAGTGAGGAACTGGAAGGATATCGGGAAGTGTTTACTAGCAAATTTAAGGGATCCCCCTTGGCGGAAGTGAGTCTCCTGGATAGTGATGAGCCAAACACCCCCGGGTTCGGTTCGCACTAGAACCCGCGAACGGACCGAAAGTTCGCACGAACTTTAGAACCCTATTAAATACAATGGATGCGAACGTTCGAAATCTAAAGTGCTAATTATAACGACTATTATGCATGTTATTGTCCTAAAAAGGGTTTGGGAACCCGGGTTCTGCACCAGGGGACATGTATCAATCCAAAAAAAGTTTTAAAAACGGCCGTTTTTCGGGAGCAGTCATTTTAATGATGCATAAAGTGAAAAAAAAAAAGTAAAATATTCCTTTAAATATCGTACCTGGGGGGTGTCTAAAGTATGCCTGTGAAGTGCCACGTGTTTCCCGTGTTTAGAACTGTCCCTGCACAAAATGACATTTCTAAAGGAAAAAAAGCCATTTAAAACTGCTTGCGGCTTTAATGTAATGTCTGGTCCCGGTAATATGGATGAAAATCTTTAAGAAAAATGGCATAGCTACCCCATCACAGCCCCCCCCCCTACCCCAGCCCATTACCAGCCCCTTTGGGTCTTGCATGGATATTAAGGGGAACCCCGCACACAAAATAAAAAAGGCCCTATATACTCTGAACAGCCGTATACAGGCGGTGCATACAAGACAGGGACTGTAGGTTTGTTCTTATGTAGAATCTGTTTGTAATTTTGAACAGGTACATTGTTTAAGTGTAGCTCCAGCCAAAAAATCTATTTTTAAGCTTTTTGGAAAACATAGGGAAGGGTTATCACCCTTGTAACATTTGTTTTGCTGTCTGTGCAGTGTGCACCTGTTCAGAACAGTTCACCTCACTTTCCGTCCTAATGACAAATGTTTTTTGAAAATTTGGGGTTTTTATTGAAACAAGAATTGGTGATAAAGCATCAGTGGAGAGGAGACACTTTTTTTCCCATATTAACTCTTACAGGAGAGAATTTGCCTTCCTAGGGGTAGATTTCCTCTCACTTCCTGTTGTATCCTTCCGTTTGCAAGGAGGAGTCGTTTGAAAGTTGGATGTTTGAAAGTAGGGGCCTGCCGTATATACTCAGCTGAAATTTGCCCCTTACATGTTGGTGTTGCCACAACACTGTGAGCCCTCACAGTTACTCTTGGTGGGTGCATGAATGGGCCCTGCTGTGAATTATTAGATCAAGAATTGTAATTGCATGCCCCTGTTGAACAGGGGCTTAAAAATTGGGCCTTTGGTGGTGGTGGTGGTGGTGTTGACACAACACTGTAAAGCCTCACAGTTACTCTTGGTGGGTGCAGGAATGGGCCCTGCTGTGAATTATTAGATCAAGAATTGTAATTGCATGCCCCTGTTGAACAGGGGCTGAAAAATTGGGCCTTTGGTGGTGGTGGTGGTGGTGTTGACACAACACTGTAAGGCCTCACAGTTACTCTTGGTGGGCGCAGGAATGGGCCCTGCTGTGAATTATTAGATCAAGAATTGTAATTACATGCCCCTGTTAAACAGGGGCAGAAAAATTGGGCCTTAGGCACTGGTGCCACAACACTGCAACCCCTCACAGATACTGTACTTGGAGCACAGCAATGAGCCCTGTTGCAAAGTATTGCATCAAAAATTGTAATTACACGCCCCTGTTAAACAGGGGCTGAAAAATTGGGCCTTAGCCACTGGTGCTGGTGCCACGATACTGCAACCTCTCCCAGATACTCTAGTTGGAGTGCAGGAATTAGCCCTGCTGCAAAGCATTGCATAAAATATTGTAATAACACGCCCCTGTTAAACAGGGGCTGAAAAATTGGGCCTTAGCCACTGGTGCTGGTGCCACGACACTGCAACCTCTCCCAGATACTCTAGTTGGAGTGCAGGAATGAGCCATGCTGCAAAGCATTGCATAAAAAATTGTAATTACATGCCCCTGTTAAACAAGCTATCATCATCAATCGGATCATTGAGGAGGAGGAGGATAGTCAGTCAACATAACAGGACAGTCTCTCAGCATCAGCATCAGTCTTGAAGGGATGTGACATTTGAAAATAAATTAGTCTGTTATATCAGCTTCAGGTGCTTGGTAACTGGTGGTGATCCAAGACTGTTTCATCTTTATGAAGGTCAGTCGATCAACAGAGTCGGTGGACAGGCGCACCCTGTGATCCGTGACAAATCCTCCAGCAGCACTGAATGTGCGTTCTGAAAGAACGCTGGATGCAGGACAGGCCAGTAGCTCAATTGCATACTGTGCAAGCTCTGGCCAGTGATCCATCCTCAAGACCCAGTAAGCCAGAGGATTTTCGGTGGGGAAGGTGTCCAAGTCTGACCTTGCCCCTAGGTATTCCTGCACCATGTATATCAGACGCTGGCGATGGTTGCTGGAACCGATCATACCTTGGGGCTGCGGACTAAAGAATTGTCTGAACGCATCGGTCAGACGGCCACCTTCCCCACCGCTCCTTCTTTGACTGACCGAAGCCTCAGCAACTCGTTGTCCAGGACCAGGAGTTTGTAACCTCCCAGTCTCTGGGAACGCGTTGCACAGACCTTTCTGCAAGGCCTCCCGGAGTTGTCTCATCCTCTGCTCCCTCTGCGACGGTAAGATAAGGTCCGCAACCTTACCCTTGTACTGTGGATCAAGGAGAGTGGCCAGCCAGTAATGGTCCCTCTCCTTGATCCGAAGAATACGAGGATCCTTCCGCAGACTTTGCAGGATCAGGGAGGCCATGCAGCGTAGGTTAGCTGAGGCATTCGGTCCGGAGTCCTCTGGGTCACTAAGGAAGACATGATCCGCAGCCACCTCCTCCCAGCCACGTACAAGTCCACTGGTTTCTTGGGACTGTAAATCATCCCTAAAAGACTGCTGCTGATGATGCTGAGTGCCAGGCTCCACCTCCATGCTGACACAATCCTCCTCCTCTTCTTCCTGTGCGATGGGTGGGACAGAAGGAACACTGTCTGGGTAAAGGGGGCCTTGAGAGGCAAGGAAGTCCTCCTCTTCCTGCCTCTGTTCTGCCTCAAGTGCCCTGTCCATTATTCCACGCAGCGTATGTTCCAACAGGTGGACAAGAGGTACAGTGTCACTGATGCATGAACTGTCACTGCTCACCATCTTCATGGCCTCCTCAAATGGTGCCAGGACAGTGCATGCATCCCTGATCATGCCCCACTGGCGTGGTGAAAAAAACCCGAGCTCCCCTGACCCTGTCCTGGTGCCGTAGTCGCACAGGTACTCATTGATGGCCCTCTGCTGCGTGTGCAGCCGCTGCAGCATGGCCAACGTTGAGTTCCACCTGGTGGGCATGTCACATATAAGGCGGTTCTTGGGCAGGTTCAACTCCTTTTGCAGCTCAGCCAGGCGAGCACTGGCATTATAAGATCTGCGGAAATGCACACAGACTTTCCTGGCCTGCCTCAGGACATCCTGTAAGCCCGGGTACCTGCCCAAGAACCGCTGCACCACCAGGTTAAGGACGTGAGCCACACAGGGCACATGGGTCAGTTGTCCCTGTCAGAGAGCGGAGAGGAGGTTGGTGCCATTGTCGCAAACTACCATTCCTGGCTTAAGCTGGCGTGGCGTCAACCACCTCTCGGCCTGCCCCTGCAGAGCAGACAGAACCTCTGCCCCAGTGTGGCTCCTGTCCTTCAAACACACCAGCGCAAGCACGGCATGGCATCTTTTTGCCTGCGTACTTGCGTAGCCCCTTGAACGCCTACGGAGCACCGCTGGTTCCGAGGACAAAGCACAGGAAGAGGTCATGGAGGAAGAAGAAGAGGAGGGGGTGGAGGACAGAGGTGTGTCACAACCGGTAGTAGCATTTTGGAGGCGTGGCAGTGGAACAACCTCCAACACTACTGCACCTTGTCCTGCATCCTTCCCAGCTGCCAAAAGAGTGACCCAATGGGCCGTGAAAGAAAGGTAACGTCCCTGTCCATGCCTGCTGGACCATGAGTCAGCGGTAATATGCACCTTACCGCTGACCGCCCTGTCCAGTGAGGCCAAGACATTGCCTTCCACATGCCGGTAGAGAGCCGGAATCGCCTTCCGTGAGAAAAAGTGGCGTTTGGGAACCTGCCACTAAGGAACCGCACATTGCACAAACTCACGGAAGGGGGCCGAGTCTACCAACTGAAAAGGCAGCAGTTGAAGCGCTAGCAATTTAGCCAAGCTAGCATTCAACCGCTGGGCATGTGGATGGCTGGGAGTGAACTTCTTTCGACGGTCCAGCAGCTGGGGCAGGGAAATTTGCCTGCTAGAATCGGACGTCGGTGTACTGCTAGCAGAGTTCCCCCAAGTACTTGGCTGTGACACACCTAATTCTACACCTTCATTCCTCTCAGTGCAGGTTTCAGAGAGGACTGAAGGTATAGTGGGGTTGGAGATCCTAGCTGATGCGGTGCAAGGAGAGGTCCGCTTTGTTCTTTGGTGTGGGTCTTTAAGGTAGGCTTGCCAACGAGCTGCATGGCAGGTCAACATATGTCTGGTCAAGCATGTGGTGCCCAAGCGGGTGATGTTTTGGCCACGCGATATACGCTTGAGACATATGTTGCAAACAGCAGCTGTGCGATCTGATGCACTCGACTCAAAAAAGGCCCACACCAAAGAACTTTTTGAATAACGGACAGAGGCAGCGCCCTGCACAGGCGGAGCTCTGCGGTGTGATTCTGTCGGTGTGCTGCCCTTACGCTGGCCCCCCGAGGGCATCCTGCCTCGTTGGAGATGTGCCTCCTCCTCATCCTCCTCCTCCTCCTCCTCCTCTCTCCTATTAGGCACCCACGTGGAGTCAGTGACCTCATCATCCCCTCCCTCCTCATCACTGGAGCCAATCTGGCAGTATGCTGCAGCTGCTGGAACATGACTGCCAGATTGGTGTCCTTCTTGAGCATCCCCTCTCTCTGCTCTCACACTACTGCCTTCCTCTAGCTGGGTATCATCATCAGACCCTTCGAAACGCTGGGCATCTTCCTGGAGCATGTACCCAACACTGTGCTCAAACAGTTTGGGGGACTCCTCAGGAGGACATGGTTGGTCTAGGGAAGGAGTGACTGATGATGACATTGATACCAGGGAAGAGGACGCTTTGGCAGCTGCTTTGCCAGTACCCTGAGCCTGGGTGAGAGAGGATGAGGAGGATGAGGAGGGCTTGGTCATCCACTCTACCAAGTCTTCGGCATGATGCGGCTCAACATGTCCAGCTGCCGAAAAGAAGCACAAGCATGTCCCATGGCCACGTGCTGATGGCGATGCACTGCGTCCACGACCAGCACTGTTGTCTCTAGACACAGAGCCTGCTTGCCCTCTTTTATTGGCTCCTGACTGTCTGCCTCTCCTTGTTTGCCTTCCAGACATTCTAATGGCCTGCAGGGAAATGGGAAAACCAGCAATAAGGCCTAGCTTCAGGAGTATATTTTGTAGGAATCACACTACGCCTGCTGTAGATGCTGAAAATGCCTGTTGGTGTAACACACCAGGAAAAAGCAGCAATACAGGCTAACTTCAGGTGTAATATGATCAGGAGGCACACTCCGCCCGCTGTAAGTGCTGCAAATGCCTGTTGGTGTAACACACCAGGAAAAAGCAGCAATACAGGCTAACTTCAGGTGTAATATGATCAGGAGGCACACTCCGCCCGCTGTAAGTGCTGCAAATGCCTGTTGGTGTAACACACCAGGAAAAAGCAGCAATACAGGCTAACTTCAGGTGTAATATGATCAGGAGGCACACTCCGCCCGCTGTAAGTGCTGCAAATGCCTGTTGGTGTAACACACCAGGAAAAAGCAGCAATACAGGCTAACTTCAGCTGTAATATGATCAGGAGGCACACTCCGCCCGCTGTAAGTGCTGCAAATGCCTGTTGGTGTAACACACCAGGAAAAAGCAGCAATACAGGCTAACTTCAGGTGTAATATGATCAGGAGGCACACTCCGCCCGCTGTAAGTGCAGCAAATGCCTGTTGGTGTAACACACCAGGAAAAAGCAGCAATACAGGCTAACTTCAGGTGTAATATGATCAGGAGGCACACTCCGCCCGCTGTAAGTGCCGCAAATGCCTGTTGGTGTAACACACCAGGAAAAAGCAGCAATACAGGCTAACTTCAGGTGTAATATGATCAGGAGGCACACCCTGCCCGCTGTAAGTGCTGCAAATGCCTGTTGGTGTAACACACCAGGAAAAAGCAGCAATACAGGCTAACTTCAGGTGTAATATGATCAGGAGGCACACTCCGCCCGCTGTAAGTGCTGCAAATGCCTGTTGGTGTAACACACCAGGAAAAAGCAGCAATACGGGCTAACTTCAGGTGTATAATGTGCAGGAGGCTTAGCAACAATGACACTGACACTGTCCCCTGCCTATCCTTCTCTCTCCCTGCACACAAGGTTTATCAAAGTATATGACACTGACACTCTCCCTGTCTATCCTCTCTCCCTGCACACAAGGTTTAGCAAATAATATGACACTGACACTGTCCCCTGCCTATCCTTCTCTCTCCCTGCACACAAGGTTTATTAAAGTATATGACACTGACACTTTCCCTGCCTATCCTTCTCTCTCCCTGCACACAAGGTTTAGCAAAGAATATGACACTGACACTGTCCCCTGTCTATCCTTCTCTCTCCCTGCACACAAGGTTTATCAAAGTATATGACACTGACACTCTCCCTGACTATCCTTCTCTCTCCCTGCACACAAGGTTTAGCAAAGAATGTGACACTGACACTGTCCCCTGCCTATCCTTCTCTCTCCCTGCACACAAGGTTTAGCAAAGAATATGACACTGACACTGTCCCCTGCCTATCCTTCTCTCTCCCTGCACACAAGGTTTATCAAAGTATATGACACTGACACTCTCCCTGCCTATCCTTCTCTCTCCCTGCACACAAGGTTTAGCAAAGAATGTGACACTGACACTGTCCCCTGCCTATCATTCTCTCTCCCTGCACACAAGGTTTAGCAAAGAATATGACACTGACACTCTCCCTGCCTATCCTTCTCTCTCCCTACACACAAGTTTGAGGTACAAATAGCACTGACACTGTCCCTGCCTATGTAACTCTTTCCCCTTGCCGGAACACACTACACAAGGCCGCCGCGCTGACGGCCTTTTATAGTGTGGGGCGTGTGCTAAACCCCCATAGCTATAATTGGCCACAGGCAACCTGCCTGTGGCCAATTATGGCTCTCCTAGCTGCCGGCGCTGTGATTGGCCAAGCATGCGGGTTCACAGTGCATGCTTGGCCAATCACAGCACCGGGATTGCACTGCGATGGTGCAGTGTATTGTGGGCCATTCGCGTCACTCGAATTTGGCACGAACGGCCCAAATCGTTCGATGTTCGCTGAACGGTCAAACAGCCGATGTTTGAGTCGAACTTATGTTCGACTCGAACACCGAGCTCATCCCTACTCCTGGACCAAAATTACATCAGCCTTGGAAGCTTTAAACTCTTTCAAAGCCAACCATCTCTTTTGAATAGAGTTTAAACCTTTCAAATTACAAGTTAAGAACTTTAACGCCATAACAGTTCAAACTGGTGGATAAGCAGAAGATAAGCTGCAAAACATACATTAAATAAGAGATTCCATGGTGCAAAGGTCATATAATAAGTAAAAGAAAACATATCAACAGTCAGTATAACAGTAGCATTGTAACAGAAAAATAACCCGTCTATAAACTGCAGCCGCAGGTCAGGAAAAAAAAGACCTGAGGAAAACAAAAAATAAAAATGAATATTAAAAAAAAGAACGAAAAAAATAAAGAGAAAAAAGAAAAACTGTGCTGTATTCAAAAAGAAGCCTGGAAGGCCAAGTGCCTCCAGGAAACCCAGGTCTAAGCCTGGGACTGGGAAGGGGAGCATGAGAACCACCAAAATGGAGGGGACGGTCCCCCTTCGCCTTCCGAAGCATCAAGGCCTGGACCACAAACTAAAAACTGCGGGAACAAACAATTTCTAGGTCCAGGGTGCCATAAAAACAACAGGCAACACACCCCACGGGCAAGGGGCGAACAGGCCCACTCGGAAAGAGGTGGGCTAGACAGGAACATCAAAGCTCCATATAAAATTGGTAATCAAGGGTGCAACCATGTGTTTGCATCTTCAGGTCGAGAATCTGGAAGAAGGGCGCCTCTGGGGTGTGAAGTTGGATTTAGGTGGCTTCTGCCGCACCAGGGTCCAGATGTCGGCGGCTTAGGAGTAGCAGGAAGGAGCACAGGATCTTCATCAGGGAGAGGTGGTAGGCCTAATTTACGGAGAAAGTTGTCACTTCCATAGAGTTCACGTAGAGAGTACTGTATGCCTTCACGAGATGCAGAGAGGCGAAATGGGAACCCCCAACGATACATGATCTTGTAGGTCTGAAGATGAAGTGTCAGCGGGCATAGATATCTTCGTCTGGCTAGGGTGATAGGTGAGAGATCACTTAAGATCCTTTAAAATCTAGCCTAGATTGGTTGCGAGTGGCGATAGTGAGTGCCTCTTTACTGTCGTAGTAGTGAAATCTGACAATCACATCCCTCGGGTTGGCTCCAGCCGGGGGTTTAGGGGCAAGGGATCTGTGGGCCCTGTCCAGGCGCCAGTCAATGTCAGGAATGTTAGGGGCTACCACATTAAACAGGCTTAACCTCCCTGGCGGTATGATTCTGTCTGGAATTATGTACCAAATTTGGTGTTATGTATTGTAGGCCTGCGATTCTTAGTAATTACTCACTTAAACCTGACCAAACAAGAGTCTAGTAGACATCCCGGGTATGATAAAGTTTGAAACACAAAATCATAAATTATAATATAATAAATAACTATAAATAATTATAACAAATAGTAATGTAATTATAATAACAATTATTCAATAATGTAATCAAATGAAAAACACTGAAATTTGCTCAGTTGCAGAATTGTTGCTGTCATTAGATTTTTTGTTTGATGATGAATTTCCCCGCAAATCGCTATTGCTCAATTCTGTGAGTGATTGTAATTTATTGGCGCTGTTTTTTAGCTGGTCTAAAACCACTTTTGACATAAAGGGACACTTTTTGGTTGCTATGGACAATCTCCAGTTTCCAGGCAGAAAGAACAGTTTTTATTATATAAAAGTGCATGCAGGACACTGGGCAGACCACTAGGGACAAAGGGGATGTGTAATTATTACATACACTACTGTAATCAGTAAGATTACAGTATACTGTATGTATACTATGTGTTTACCTTTTTGTATTTGGCGCCGAACTCCGCCGCCGTGCGCCGAAACGTCGCAGGGAACAGAGCTCGGCACTCGGCAGTGAGGATCGAGCGAGACACGGCTCGCACACACTGCGGGAGGACAGCGCAGGATCCAGGGAACAAGGTAAGTTACTTCCCCTGGATACTGCGATGCAGCCCGAGTCTGTCTCGGGGTTACCGATTTTAGCATAAAAAAATCACCCCGAGCCAGACTTGAGAATACCGCTAGGGAGGTTAAAAGATAAGAGCGGAGGTCTCTGTCTTCCACTGCTTCAGGAATACCTCTGATTCATAGGTTCTGTCTGCGTTCCCTGTTTTCGAGGTCCTCCTGTTGTGCTTGGAGCTGTGTAATTGAGTGTTTCATGGTGGCATTGTCCTCCTCAATGACTTGAACATACTGTACTAGTTCGTCAAATTTAGATTCCAGGGTGTCAGTACGTTCTCCCAGTTGGCCCATTTCTCCTCTTAGTTCTTTGGCAAATTTACCCACCTCCTGGGCAATGTTATGTGTAATGGCCTGGAGAAACGATTGTAGTTTGACATCAAGTATGTCTGCCGTTAATGGGGGAGGTGCCCCCTGTACAGGTGTGGGAATAGTGTCAAAGAGAGTACCTGTCACAGGCTCAGAACTGTCTGGAGGGTCTGGCGCTTCATTCTGGTTACTCGAGGTCGCGGATGAGGGCCTATGTACATAGCGGTCCATGGTGGAGGGGGCCGAGACTGGAGGGATGCGGCGTAGGTCTGTCTTTGAACACCAATCTTGCCCATGGTGCACGCGCCTGCTTCAGGAGACTGAGGAGGTAACTCCGGTGGTTAGCAGAGCTTCAGATCAGTCAGCAGGAGTTCTGGGAAGGCGGCGGGGGACGGAGCTCAGGGCTCACTCGTCCGCGATCTTCAGAAGCTGCACACGCACCCAAATTAACAAGAATATCTATCCATTACTGGGGGGGTCATGGCCCGGCCGGCCAGAGTGCTCTGGCCACCAGGGGTGGCTTACCAGTCGCAGAGGAGGCAGATGGAGAGCACCGGGTGTACCGGGCCGTGTTTCCGGGCCATGGCTGGTATTCTTCCTACAGGTTGCTGTGGGGAAGTGCCAGTGAGTGACACAGGCAGCAGTTGGCAGGCGCATGGGCTCCGGAAGCTATGCAGAGGGAGGGTAATGTCCAGGATGGTCTGGGAGACCAGGATTCAGTGCTGGTACCGCTACGGGTGTAGTAAGATGGCCGCTGTACACCCGGCCGGAGCTGGTTCTCTTCCTGCAAGCCGCTTTGGGGAAGGATCTGTGAATGCCACGGGCGGCGATCGGCAGGTGGATGGGCTCTGGGGCTGCAGAACGTCCAGGCTGATCTGGGGGACCAGGATTGAGTGTTGATCCTGCGGCCGGGTGTAGCAAAATGGCCGCCGCTCCCGAAGCTAGGCCGGAGCCGTGGTATGTCCTAAGGGTGGCCGCGGACACTGGAAAACACCGCGATTTCGGCCCCGGCTGCCTGACGATCTCTGGGTGCTCTGTGGAGTGTAGGATGATGCGGCTGGAGGACGGATGCCGAGGATACAGCAGCAGGATGGCAGGAGCTCTGTATCAGCACATCCTATTCAGACACCGGTCAAGCCATGCCCCCCCATCAGAAGTCCTTTTTATCAACCAATGACATCATGGGTTGTTAGGACACTGG
Organism: Rana muscosa; assembly: GCA_029206835.1. Taxonomy (NCBI): domain Eukaryota; kingdom Metazoa; phylum Chordata; class Amphibia; order Anura; family Ranidae; genus Rana; species Rana muscosa. The sequence continues at coordinate 690,315,378 of CM055118.1, read as the reverse complement.
CAGCTGACCAACGCAGTGCCCAAGGTTGTCAATTTGTACAACAAAAACATGTGGTTTTATGTAAAAGGCAGGCTTGATCCACCCACTGGCTTGTTAACAATTTTTGGGAAATTTGGTGCAGTTTTGGGGAACATCCACTGAGGAATCCACTGCACCCTGGTGGAAAAAGACTGCTGTACAATAATTATGGGTCACATAATTCAGAGAAACTTTAGGAGTTCCAGAGCCTTTGTAATCTTCTAGAAAAACAGGCAGTAGCAGGTCATAGTAAATAAGTACCATAAGTACCATAAAAAAAACAAAAAAACAAACAAAAAACAAGCCAATATGCTTATATGCACCTTTTAAGATGAGTTGTATATGCACAATGATGGACTGGCTGATATTAAAAGCTCAGGATGGACTCATAATTATTAAAGCGTCTGATTCACTCCATATAAAAGGATTAAGAATATAAAAGGATCAAAAAAGTAACCATGATCAGTAAGGCTGCTCAATATTTAAAATTAAAAATAAAGCCTTGTGTTTATGAATAAATATGAATCCATATTACAATTCTTTTGTAAAATGTACTGTTTTACAGTTCTTAAGAAAAATGTAAAAATATATGTAACTGTTTTCTTTGCAAAAAAAAGAAAAAGCTGTTTATTACCCTTGTTACACTGATATCATTCTTGTCCATAATTTACAGAGGAACTAACTCAACGGAACTAACTAATAAAAAGCATAAATAGTATTACTATAGATAAAAAGTATAAGTGCCATTTGCTCTATTTAAAATTACATTGCAATGATGGTTCTGGTACAAAGCATTGCAACAGTATTTAGAAATGAAATAAAGTGTTTTCAATTTTTTGCTTTTTTTGCATGAAAAATAATTATTAATCAAGCATAAAAAAGCCTTGTGGCACTGAAAAAAAGTTTATGAATTTAAAACAGCAGTGTAAATCCTGAGGGGCATGGACTGAGAGGAGCCAGGCTGGAATTGCATCTTACTTTTTGTATTTAGACTGATTTTCCGGTATGCGGCATCTCATCAATTTATTTTGTGTACCTTCCCCGCAGCTAGAGTGTGCTCTTTGGATGCTGGCATACGTTAACTGTGTGAAACATATGGGAATTTACCAATGGCACTTTAAGTGTCACTCTAAGCTTTCTAATACAGGTCACAGCAGTATAAATCTGACAATGAACTACTAGACATACAGATAATGAAATATACAGGGAGGCTATTATTCTCATGCCTTGTACACACCATCCTTTTTCCTGAAGTGCAAAAAGCCGTAGTTTTTCCTCTCCAGCCTGACTTGCATACACACGTTCATGCAAAAAAACGTCCAACCAAAGCGCGGTGACGTACAACACGTACGACGGGACTATAAAGGGGAAGTTCCTTTCAAATGGCGCCACCCTTTGGGCTGCTTTTGCTGATCCTCGTGTTAGTAAAAGTTTTCAGCCTCGTGCTTTTCAGTCCGCTACAGCGTGACGAATGTGCTATCTCCATTCTGAACGCTAGTTTTACCAGAACGAGCGCTCTCGTTTCATACTTGATTCTGAGCATGCACGTTTTTTCCCCCTCGGAAAAGCATACACACGAGAAAAAGACTGATGGGAATTTTTTTTTTTTTTATTCTTTTTTTTTTATTAAGCTTCACCATTAACCACTTCCATACAGGGCTTTTTATACCACTTCCATACCGGGCCTATTCTGGCACTTCTCTCCTACATGTACAAATCATCATTCTTTTGCTAGAAAATTACTCAGAACCCCCAAACATTACATATGTTTTTTTTAGCAGACACCCTAGGGAATAAAATGACGGTCGTTGCAACTTTTTATCTTGCACGGTATTTGCGCAATAATTTTTCAAACGCCTTTTTTTGGGGGAAAAAAATGGTTTCATGAATTAAAAAATAACAAAACAGTAAAGTTAGCCCAATTTTTTTATAAAATATGAAAGCTTATGTTACGCAGAGTAAAAAGATACCTAACATGTCACGCTTTAAAATTGCGCACACTCATGGAATGGAGCCAAACTTCGGGAATTAAAAATCTTCATAGGCGACGCTTTGAAATTTTTTACAGGTTACCAAGTTAGAGTTACAGAGGAGGTCTAGTGCTAGAATTGTTGCACGCGCTCTAATGCACGCGGCGATACCTCTCATATGTGGTTTGAATGGCGTTTACATATGCGGGCGGGACTTACGTGTGCGTTCGCTTCTAAGCGCGAGCTAATGGGGACGGGCGTTTTAATAAAAAAATATATATATATATATATTTTTTTTTATTATTTTACTTGTTTCTTTTACTTTTTTTTTTTTTTTTTTTTTTACACTTTTTTTTTTTGATCACTTTTATTCCTATTACAAGGAATGTAAACATCCCTTGTAATATGAATGTGTGTGACAGGTCCTCTTTATGGAGAGATGCGGGGTCAATAAGACCCCACATCTCTCCTCCAGGCTGGAAAGCATGAGATCAGTGAAAAAAATTTCACTGATCTCATACTTACAGCCGCAATGGCGGCTTTGTTTACATTTGAGGACCCGGGCGTGACGTCATCACATCGCGCCCGGGCCTCTGACGATCATAGAGATGACTGGTGACCATCTGGTCACCAGTCATCTCTATGCTCATCACGTGACCCACCACCGGCGCCGACGATTCTCTCCGGGTCCCCGATCGCACGGGAGAGCCCGGAGAAGCACCGGATGGCGGCGGGAGGGGGGGGGATGTCCCCTCCCGCCGCCTATAAGAACGATCAAGCGGCGGAATCGCCACTATGATCATTCTTATGGTGTGCAGGATCGCCAGCTCTAAACAAGGATATCTGAATGATGCCTCTAGCTGCAGGCATCATTCAGATATCCCCCCTCAAAGCGGAGGACGTCATATGGCCCGGTATGGAAGGGGTTAAGCTGGGAATACCAGCCTTCTCGATTTAATTAACACATACCGGTAATTGTTTTTTTTTTATTATTAGGCTTCACCATTAAGCTGGTAATACCAGCCTTCTCGATTTAATTAACAAGTAATTGTTTTTGTTTTTTTCACTATTAGGCTGAAAATATCAGCCTACTTAAGCCTAATCAACATCTCAATAGTTGGGGGGCGTGGCCTGACGCGGCATGTGAGCAGACCTGTTCGACGGAGCTCCCGCTGAAGATCCTGTATGTGATCCTATCCTCATCACCTACAAAGCCCGATTTCGCCGGTAACTAGTGCCTGGAGACCCCCTGTGACTCCCGGTTCCAGCGGTGCTCATCAATTACAGCATGATGACCCGGGGAAACAAAGGAGAAGCCGCGGCTGTGGCCTCCCAGGACTCCCAAGATGGCGCCTGGCAGTTTCAGTCTTTGCCACCCAGGACTCCACGAGGGCAGGAGAAGAAAACGGAGCAGGGCGGTAAGTCCAGCAAAGCCCCTAAAGCAGTGGTCCCCAACCTTTTTGGCACCGGGGACCGGCTGCGTGGAAGAAAATTGCGCCAAGGCCCGGTTGGGGGGAGGTTGGGGATGGCACGCGGGGGGGTAAGCGGTTTTTCGCGGGCAATTTATCAGCGCATTATTTCTATTATTACATTGTAGTAATAAATTAAATAGTTCAACCCACCATAATGCAGAATCAGTGGGAGCTTTGAGCGTGTCACTTGCCATGTCGCCTACCACCAGATGCGGAATGTCACTTGCCACGCTGCCTGCCACCAGATGTGGTAAGGCCCCAACAGATGAAGGCAGTGCCCCCACAGATGAAGGCAGCCCCCCCACAGATGAAGGCAGCCCGCCCCCCTCCACAGATGAAGGCAGCCCCCCCTCCACAGATGAAGGCAGCCCCCCCCTCCACAGATGAAGGCAGCCCCCCCTCCACAGATGAAGGCAGCCCCCCCTCCACAAATGAAGGCAGCCCCCCTCCACAGATGAAGGCAGCCCCCCTCCACAGATGAAGGCAGCCCCCCCTCCACAGATGAAGGCAGCCCCCCCTCCACAGATGAAGGCAGCCCCCCTCCACAGATGAAGGCAGCCCCCCTCCACAGATGAAGGCAGCCCCCCCTCCACAGATGAAGGTAGTGCCCCCCCCCAGAGATGAAGGTATTACACCCCTACAGATGAAGGAAGTACCCCCCCCACAGATGAAGGTAGTGCCCCCACTAGGCCCTGTACACTCCATGCACACACATGTCCCAGTCAGTCCCAGTTCACACTCACCCTGTCACTGGCAGTGTTGTCGTACTCGGGGCTCCCCCGTGCCTCTCCTCCGGAGCTCAGTCATGTTGGTGTGTGTTCGGTGATGAGGGCTGAGGATTAGCAGCAGGTAAGTGTATGGAGGGATCAGAGGGGAGGGGGCGGCTCCATGCTTTCCCGGAAGAAGTGTGGACTCGTCTCCTCTCAGCTCTATCAAGGGACAGCAGTGGCTTCCCTGTTACTGTGGGCTGTCCTGGAGGTGACGGTGTGCTGCGCCTTCCCCTATGACAGAAGGGCGAGGAAATCTCAGTGAGGAGGCGGCACGTCCATTCACACTGCACGGGGAGTGTCCGTGTGAGAGACATAGGGAGGGGCCACGGTGCATAATAAACAACACTGTGTGCTTCACTCTCCCCTCCCCCGACATTGTTCATCCACTCTGAGGAACTTCACATCCTACAGCTGGCCGCCGGGCTCTCTCATGCCGCCCGCCCGCACCCGCGGCCCGGCTGCAGAAGGGCCACGGCCCGGTAGTGGGCCGCGGACCGGGGGTTGATGACCCCTGCCCTAAAGGACATGATCAAATAAGGGACATGTTATACTACGCTAAAAGACTGACAGGCCCGGATGATTCCCCGCAGACTGCAGCACAGTGCCATACAGTGCCTGCAGAGCATGTTGAACAGGGACACGCTGAAATGCAGGCAGCGGAGGATGAAGACGTGGAGTCAGTTCATGATCCTGTACCAGCCATGCTTACACAGCAGACAGAGGACGGTCCACAGCCCACGCTCAGTGATATCCTATATGCTGTACACAAGTGTACTGCCTCTGTGGAAGCCCTGAAGGAGAGGTTTGGGGGACTGGAGGAGAAGATATCTCTCCTGAGACATGATATACAGAAGGTCAGGGAGAGGACCACGGCCGTGGAGGGAAGGATCAGTGACATAGAAGATCAGATGCCACATATGACCCGGGAAGTGAGAGTAGCGGCTCAGCAGGCACGTCAGGCCTTTGATCGTCACGATGAGATCGAAAATCGTTTGCGACGAAACAACGTCCGCATTGTGGGGCTCCCAGAAAAAGTGGAGGGTAGGGACCCCACTACGTTCATAGAAGGCTGGCTGCAGGAGGTCTTCGGTAAAGAGGCCTTTTCCCCGATGTACACGGTGGAGAGAGCGCACAGGGTGCCACTGCGCCCCCTCCCCCCGGAAACCCCCCAAGATCCATGCTGGCTAGACTCCTCAATTACAGGGACCGGGAAGTGATACTTCGAATGGCCAGAGAAAGGGGAGCCGTGCCCTTTAACGGAGCCCGGATATCTTTTTATCCTGATTTCTCGGCAGAAGTGCAACGCAGAAGATCAAAGTTTCTAGATGTCAAGAAAAGGCTGCAGAGGCTTCAGCTACCATACACCATGCTATACCCGGCCAAACTTCGCATAACAGCCAGAAATGAGACCCACTTTTTTGAAACTGCACAGGATGCGGCTGACTGGCTGGACCGTAACGAACAGGGTATCCGCAGGAGGGGACCGGAGAACAGTGAAGGCTGATGCGACTGATCCTATCTTTATCAAGAGCAAACCGGGCAAATGTATGCTGACACTGAAATGATGTTGCTATGAGAGGACCGTTACTTGTTTGAAGATACCAGCGAATAGTTTTCCACTAACTCTTCTGTTCCAGTCGCTTGTTCAGAGGTTATAGGTGGAGTGTGTCTCTACACCCCCCTATGTGCTGTATGCTGCCATGGTGGACATGGCTCATGTTTCTGTGCCCTGTTGGCACTAAAATTACCCCTGTCGTTATCACTCGACACCGGTGGGCAATCCCAAGCGGCGCCCTGTTGGCAGTCCAGGAGCCACCGGCAGATGCAGATAAGTTTTATTTTCTTTGTTTTTCTTATGTTTTTCACTTTTTCTATTGCTGTGCTGAAACCAAAGCGCTGTTGCGCAGGAATTATTGCCGCAGTTTCCGCAGGATGTTTCTTTATACAAAAGATTGTACTGTTCTACTTGATGCACCACAGTCAAAGCTGTTTGAACCAAAGGACTGTTGCTTTTTTTTGCTAGCTGGATGGTGGGATACAAGACTGAAGCTCCCTTTTGAGCACTCCCCCCATTCCGACAGGACTCTTTGTATGTACTTACCATGTCTTCTACACCTATAGTGTCGTGGAATGTCCGTGGGGTCAATGATCCTTTGAAAAGGACCATGATCTCTACGGTACTCCGCAAATTTCACCCGGCCATAATTGGCTTGCAGGAGACCCATCTAGTGAAAGACACGACTAGTTTCTTGGGATATGCATGGGTAGGTCAGGCCTATCACTCCACTCACTCCGCTTTCTCACGCGGAGTGAGCGTACTGATTCACAAGGCCCTGGCATACCAGGAGTTAGATTCGCTTATTGATATATCTGGGAGATTTGTATTTTTATACTGCAAATTGTTTACTGTTACTATGATCCTGGCTTTTGTATATGTGCCTCCACCGTTTTCTAGAGAGGTGCTGCAGTTGCTGCTGTCTTACCTGGCAAACAAGCCCGATGTCCCACTATTGCTGCTAGGAGACTTTAACTGCTACCTAGACCCCAGATTGGATAGACACCCCCCGGTGACGCCCCCTAAGGGCAACCGGGGTACGGCTCTTGGACGCCTGATGGATGAGGTGGGGTGGGTTGACATCTGGCGGGTCCGGAATCCCAAATGTAAACAATTTTCCTGCTTCTCCAAAACGCACGGTTCCCTTTCCCGTATAGACCTTTGTTTGGGTACCCCCAACATGGTTAGTTGCTCCTCTGGGATAGAATATTTCCCTAGGGGGGTCTCGGACCACTCACCGCTAGTACTGTGGCTGGTTTCTCAGCCGTCTAGCTCTCTACCCAGGGCCCCATGGAAACTGAATGCCTATTGGCTCAAACTGTTTACATCCCCGGAATGTATAGAAACCAAGATCGAGGTTTTTCTGCGGGCGCACGACCATTACCTAGACCCTCTGCTAAAATGGGAGACTCTGAAGGCCTACCTTAGAGGGGTATTTATTGAGGAAATACAAATTGTCAGGAACAACTCCTCCGTTCTGATGGAGCGGGTGGAGGACCAGGTGAGACAGCTGGAACTTGCCTATGTGACTAGCCCTACTGACTCGGCCAGGGAGGCCTGGATGTCGGCCCAGGACTCTCTGGACCATCTTCGATCCTCAAAGGCAGAGCGGAAGAGATTCTTTACAAAACTTGCATTTTATGAGGAAGGGGAACAAACTGGGTGATTACTGGCCAAGATAGCAAGGTCTCAAACACAATCCCCGGCCATTGGTGCAATACGTGCCTCTATAGGCAAAGTGGTCAACGCCCCTGAAGCCATTGTGTCCGAGCTGGCATCCTTCTATGAGGGCCTCTATGGGTCGAGGGATGCCTACTCGGATGAGGACCTTGAGGAGTACATGGCTAGTATTGATCTGCCCGCTCTTTCCACATCGGCCAGAGAACAATTAGATGCCCCCATTACTCTGGACGAGTTGCAACTGGCGGCAGGCTCTTTTCCTACATGTAAAGCCCCTGGGGAGGATGGCCTGCCCATGGAGGTGTACACCCAGTTTGGGGGGCACCTGTTACCTGAACTGTTGAAAGTCTTTAACGCCGCACTGGAGGGTGGGAGGCTGCCTGACTCTATGGCCAGGGCTAATGTCATTTTATTATTAAAGCCGGGGAAGGATCCGGTTGACCCTGGCTCCTATAGACCTATTTCGCTGCTGCAAAGTGATGTGAAAATCCTGGCTAAGGTCTTGGCGCGCAGGGTCAACGGGATAATCTCGTCTATTATACACCCGGACCAGGCGGGTTTCATGCCACAGAAGTCCACTGCTACCAATTTGAGGCGCCTGTTTTTGAACATGCAGGTGCAGGCGGACAATGGGGGCCACAGGGCGCTCTTGTCCCTTGATGCCAACAAGGCATTCGATAGTGTCAGCTGGAGGTTCCTTTGGGCGGCGTTGGCCAAGTTCGGCTTTGGGGACACATTCATAGACTGGGTCAGGTTGCTATATGCGTCCCCCCAAGCGACCATCAGAGTCGCGGATAGGATGTCACCAGCCTTTGCTTTGGGTAGGGGGACGAGGCAGGGTTGCCCCCTGTCCCCCCTGCTCTTTGCAATCGCTATAGAGCCATTGGCGGCCCTGGTTCGGGCTAGCGCCCGTGTCCGGGGATTCCAATACGGCCAACTGCAGGAAAAAATCATGTTGTACGCGGATGACATGCTGTTGTTTCTGGAGGATCCCACGCACTCCATGCCAGGGGTTATGTCAATAATAGAGCAATTCGGTCAATACTCAGGACTGACCATTAACTGGTCGAAATCCGCCCTGATGGTGTTGGATGAGGTGGGTGGGGTTACCCTGCCGGACTCTTGTCCCGTCCCAGTTGTGTCTAGCACGGCTGATGCTTTCGGCCACTGGCGCTGAGACTATCCCGATGGGCCTGGAGGCGCAAATGTTCCTAAAATCTAACAAGCAAACCCCGACGCTCTCACTTATTCAAAAGGTATGGAACAAGGGCCGACAACTACAGGGAGTTCAGGGTTTCACGGAAGACAGCCCAATATGGGACAATAAGTCATATGTGGTGTTGGTGAAGCTGCAACAGGGGCCCAGATGGCGTTCCCATGGTGTGGCTCTGCTGTCCCACATCTTCGCTAACGGCAGTCTTCTCACTTTTCCTGAACTGCAGGCCAGATTTGGCCTCCCAGCTCATATGCACTATTACTATATGCAGCTCCGGCATGCAGTGGCTGCACACGGGAATGCGGTGGAATGGGTTCAGTCACCCGCCCCAGTGTTCCGTGTGTTGCACACTAGCAATGAAACAAAAGGGTTTATATCCCAATGTTACCAGATGTTACTGTCAAGTCACCTACGTGCATTCCCGAGCAGGACGGAATCCCTGTGGGAGAAGGACATAGGTACACTGACGGGGGACCAATGGGAGGAGGCGTGGCAGTCAGTCACCACTTGCTCCTTAAATGTTGCGCAGAAGGTGTCACAGTTGTATATATTATTAAGGGTACATTACACCCCGCTGAAATTACATAAGATGGGTAAGCTCGATGATCCTGTGTGTGGTAGATGTCAGAGGCACAAAGGCGATCTCATCCATCTCCTGTGGAGATGCCCGAAGCTTCACAGGTATTGGAATGAGGTGGTAGGTACACTAAACAGAGTATTTGAAACTACGATTCCTGTGGATCCTAAGTGTTGCCTGCTGGGGATCTTGGAGGAAGCGACCCCTGGGGAAATGACCAGGATCGCAGTCTCTAGGGCCCTATTTCAAGCCAGGAAGCTTATTTTGATGGGCTGGAAGTCGGCCTCACCGCCTACCACCACCTCCTGGATAGCACACATGGGCAATACTCTTATAATGGAAAAATATATATATCAACACAGGGGCAGCCCGGGGAGGTTTGAGAGGATTTGGTCCCAATGGCTTGATACCCCTGGCCTGAGTCCCAGGGAGCTGGTGATGTCCCGACTTTTACAATAACTTGGAAATCTAGTAGCCTAGGACGAATGTATTTATCAATACTAGACTGTGGTGCTGTTCTTGTGTGTTGTTTCATAGTTCGCCAGCAGAGGGAAACCTTTGCTAACTTTTGTACATTGGAAACTGTTGGGATTTGTCTGGTGTTCAATAAAAACCTTTTTGATTAAAAAAAAAACATCTCAATAGTCAAATTTGAAATTAGTTGTTTTAGACTAGCACAAGTATTAGGGGATCCCCTCATGTGTTTTTCTTTTTTTCTTCTTTCCTTCTCTTCCCTCGCCCCAGGCTTCCTCTACGTCTCCCTCTCTCTTCTTCCCCCCCCCCTTTTCCTTCTTCCCCCCTTTTCCCACCCCCTGGTACCCCCGTCCTCTCCTTCCTCCTCTTTTCCGATTTATGGATTGTCTAAAAACTATTAGACTAAGAACAGAGGGGATATATGCTGGATATATTCTATATAGATGAATAGACTTCCCAGGATATTTATTAACAATGCTATGAATGGGTTTTTAGTTAGGGTTTAAATTGAGACCAAACAGGTGTTGTATGTTTATGTATGTAATTTTAATGTATTTGTATTGAAATGTAAGTAATGTTATGTTGAAAAAAAAAACAATAAAGAAAGATTTAAAAAAAGGAAACACGATGAGAAAAAAGAGAGCTGGTTTTAATTTTTTTGCGGGCAGTTTTTTTGTCGAGAAAACTGCTAGGGAGCATACACACGACCGGTTTTCACGACCAATATAAAAAATGGCAGTTTTCTCGTGGTGAAAACGGTCATGTGTACAAGGCATTCTATTCTAAAATTTAGAAAAAGTTTAAATATGAATGGTTAATAAAATAGAAATTTACATAGAATTAGCAGTAAAATAATAAATAAAGGGATAAGGAAAGGAAGGAGTTAATTAGAACTTATCAAGGTAAACTAAGGGTTAATAAGGAGTTAGACATCTGAAAATTAAAAACTTAAGTAAGTGAATGAGGTTACATTTTTATTGAATAAAGCTTAGTTGGTTTTATGCTCTTAGTACCCTTTTCTCCTCTTATATTGCAGGTTTGCCGACTGAGTGTTCGCTGTGGGATGAGCGCTTGTGACAGCTTTGAGGAAAGATCCCCACACCCCTGTGAGAGCTGCATTCTGTATTCATATGTGCATTTCAGTGACGGCCTGTCCGTAGAGGGAGCACAGGCGCCGCCTTCCCTATCCATGCGTCCGGCCCCCTGATCTACATATCAGTGGTGCAGGACCATTGATTCCAAGATTTAAAAATCTATAATTGTACAGGACACTTTATGATATTGGAGAAATATATAGTATGTTTCAGAACTTTTTAACATATTTATTACAAAATAAATAAAATACTTTTGATTGTTTCAACACTTTATTTTTTGCATTGTTGGCACATGGCACTTTTTGTTTTTATTGATGTTTACACAAAATATGTAATATTGTATTAAATAATGTGGTGATAGTGATGTCTTTATACAAACACTGGGCTCCATTCACAAAGCGGTATCGAGCACCTTAAGAAATGCGGTAAATTATTACTCAGGCCTCGTACACACGACCGATTTTCTCAACAAGAACCAGCAAGAAACTTGCTGGCAGAGAGGTCTTGCCAAGTAAATCGGTCGTGTGTACGCGGCTATCGGGTTTCTCGTCGAGAAAACCGACAAGTAACCTTGACGAGAAAATAGAGAACCTGCTCTCTATTTTCTCGTCGAGATTCTCCTCGGCATGTTTCTCGACGAGAAAAGTGAGTGTGTGTACACTTACCTGTCCTCCCGGAAGCCCGCGCATGTTCGAAATGAATTTGACGCATGCGCGGTAGCTTCCTAGGCATACGTAGGGTATACCAAGATGGCGGCGACGGCATCGAATGTGACGAGCGCATGCTCGTCGTAGTCGATGACGTCACCGCGTACGCTCCATTCAAAGAACCGCGGGTTCTTTGAAACGAGCGTGTGTACACTCGGCCGGGACAAGTTTCTTGTCCAAGAATCTCGTCAAAAAAAACGACATGTTTTTTTCAACGAGAATCTCGGCCGTGTGTACGAGGCCTCAGAGTCTTTCAAAACGTTTTTTGGCATTCTCAAAAAAAGCTACTAAAATATCGGCCATGTTTTGCGATATTTCCCGCATGAAACGGTACAGTAATTTACCTCAGGTGTCGTCATATCCAGGAGGCAGCGCTTCTTTTCTGGTGCACACTTCTCGGGCCCTGGTAGAAGTGAGTATGGCGGGGAAGAGCTCAGAAGAAGAGAAGCCAAATATTCTGGATTAGTTGGAGCACATGGTAAGCCTTTCAACAGCCTCCTTTGTCTTAGTAGATGCACTTTCATATTGGCTTGTGGCATATCTTTTTATCTGCCTCATTTCTGGTGCAACCCTTGCTCGAGGCACATGTTTGTTCTGAATTAGATGCTTAATTTCTGGTGCATATCTTGCTCATGGAACATGTTTGTTCTGTATTAGATGCCTTATTTCTGGTGCATACCTTGCTTGTGGCACATTTGTTCTGTATTAGATGTCTTATTTCTGCATGCTTAGATCCCTTTTTAGCAGTGCACTTCCGCTGTGTCCCTCACTGCATGCTGTACACATGTTTCTTGTTTGTTAGCCCAAAAATGCCCAGTGTGAAGGTTCAGCCTTCCTTCCCCATTTGTTTAAACATTTGAAGCATGCCCCAACATGTCTGCTGTGCATTTGTTTGATATGGTTTAGAATAGGAAAAGGAGAGAACCACAAACTACATCAAGAAAAGCAGACATTATGAAAGTTCCAGTAACAGCAGTGTCAAGAAAATAGTCATGAAATCTGAAGTTCACATACGCAGAGAATGTGGCATTGGTTGAGAATTTGGCTCCTGTGTTTGACATGTTGTTGGGTCTCCAGTGTGTATATATATATATATATATATATATATATATATATATATATTTAACCACTTGTCCACCGCCCACTGTCAATTGACGGCGGGCGGAGGATACTCTCGTTCTGGGAGGACGTCATATGACGTCCTCCCTTTAAAACGAGCTAGAAGGCGCGCGCCTGCCGCGTTCACAAGGCCCCGGTGCGCGTGCCCGGCGGCCGCGATTGCCGCCGGGCATCCGCGATTGCCCGGGAAACGAGCAGGAAAGTGGGTCTCTGTGTGTAAACACAGAGATCCACGTCCTGTGAGGGAGAGGAGGCTGATGGTGTGTCCCTTGTACATAGGGACAACCATCAGTCACCTCCCCCAGTCAGTCCCCTCCCCCCACAGTAAGAACACATTGAGGGAACATATTTAACCCCTTCCCGCCCCCTAGTGGTTAACCCCTTCCCTGCCAATCACATTTATACAGTAATCAATGCATTTTTATAGCAGGGATCGCTGTATAAACGTGAATGGTCCCAAAAATGTGTCAAAAGTGTCCGATGTGTCCGCCGCAATATCGCAGTCACAATAAAAAATCGCAGATCACCGCCATTACTAATAAAAAAATAAAAATGCTATAAATCTATCCCCTATTTTGTACACGCTATAACTTTTGCGCAAACCAATCAATACGCGCTTATTGCGATTTTTTTTTTACCAAAAATATGTAGAAGAATACGTATCGGCCTAAACTGAGGAAAATTTTATTTAAAAAAAAAAATGGGTATTTATTATAGCAAAAAGTAAAAAATAGTGTTTTTTTTTCCAAACTGGACGCTCTTCTTTTGTTTATAGTGCAAAAAATAAAAACCGCAGAGGTGATCAAATACCACCAAAAGAAAGCTCTATTTGTGGGAAAAAAAGGACACAAATTTTGTTTGGAAGCCACGTCGCATGACCGCGCAATTGTCATTCAAAGTGTGACAGCGCTGAAAGCTGAAAAATGGCTTGGGCAGGAAGGGGGTTTTCGTGCACAGTAGGGAGGTGGTTAAGCAATAGAAAACATAGACTTTTGAAAGAAAAACGCTGTCAAACAAATCTAATTTCTTTTTTTGAGGAAGTAAGCAAAAACTAAGAAGTGACTGTGGGTATAGTATACTTGGATTTTTCAAAATCGTTTTACACTGTTTCCACACATGATAATGTGTAAGTTAAAGTGATACTAAAGTCTTGTTTTTTTTTTCTTTAACCACTTCAATACCAGGCACTTACGCACCTTCCTGCCCAAGCCAATTTTCAGCTTTCAGCACTGTCGCAATTTGAATGACAATTGCGCGGTCATGCTACACTGTACCCAAACAATTTTTTTATAATTTTGTTCCCACAAATAGAGATTTCTTTTGGTGGTATTTGATCACCTCTGCGATTTTTTTTTTTGTGCAACGAATAAAAAAATTTGAAAAAAAAATATGTTTTTATTTGTTTCTGTTAATTTTTTTGTAAATAAATACATTTTCTTCCTCAATGATGGGCACTGATATAGCTGCACTGACGGGCACTGATAAGACAGCACCGATGGGCACCGATGAGGTGGCACCAATGAGGTGGCACTGATAAGCACTGATGATCGGCACTGATAGGCGGCACTGATGGGCACTGATAGGCAGCACTGATGGGCACTGATAGATGGCACTGATGGGCACTCATAGGTGGCACTGATGGGCACTCATAGGCGGCACTGATAGGCACTCATAGGTGGCACTGATGGGTACTTATGGGTGGCACTGATGGGTAAATATGGGTGGCGCTGATAGGTGGCACAGATGAACACTGATGGTCACTGATAGGTGGGCACTGATGGGCACGGATGGGCACTGATGGGTGGCACTGAGGGACACTGATGAGTGGCACTAGTTGTTACTGGTGGTGGTATTGCTGGGCATCACTTTTTTATGCTATTATGGTGCCAGTCAGTGCCCATTTGTGGGCACTGATTGGCACATGTTGGGCATGTTTTAAAATGTGGATGGCCATGGGGGATGTACCTGGCCATCCACATGTTGCCCGCTTCCCTGGTGGTCCTGGGCGGCATCCTGGTGGTCCAGTGTGGGCATCCGAGGGGGGGCTCCGCTGATGAACAATCAGCGTGAACCCCCCCTGTCAGGAGAGCCGCAGATCGGCTCTCCTCTACTCGCATCTGTCAAACGCGAGTGAGGAAGAGCCAATCAACGGCTCTTCCTGTTTACATCGTGATCAGCCGTGATTGGACACGGCTGATTGCGTGGTAAAGAGCCTCTTTACCGAGATCGGTGTTGCATTGTGTCAGACTGACACACCGCTCCACTGATCGCCGCGATGCGCGCCCCCCCGGGGGCGCTATGGCTGTTATCCTGCAGGATATCAATAGACGTCCAGTCAGGATAATGAAACCACTTCCTGGACGTCAATTGTCTATTGACCGGGCGGGAAGTGGTTAAAAAACGAAACAAACATGTCATACTTACCTGCTCTGTGCAGTGTTTTTTCAAAGAGCAGCCTGGATCCTCCTCTTCTCGGTTCCCTCGTCGGTGCTCCTGGCCCCTCCCTCCTGTCGAGTGACCCCACAGCAAGCAGCTTGCTATGGGGGCACCCGAGCTGAGCCATATCAATTCAGACAAGGTCCGACCCTGCCCCTCTCACTCCTTATTGGCTAGCTTATTTTGATTGACAGCAGCGGGAGCCAATGGCGCCGCTACTGTGTCTTAGCCAATCAGCAAGGAAAGTCCCGGACTGCCGAGGCAGTCATGCACATCGCTGGATATAGAGGGGGCTCAGGTAAGTATTAGGGGGCCAATGGGGGGCTGCTGCACACAGAAGACTTTTTATCTTAATGCCTTTACAACCACTTTAACCACTTCAGCCCTGGAAGGTTTTACCCCCTTCACGACCAGGCCATTTTTTGCAACATGGCACTGCGTTACTCGAACTGCGCAATTGCGGGGACGTGCAACGCTATACCCAAATAAAATTAATGTCCTTTTTTTCCCACAAATAGAGCTTTCTTTTGGTGGTATTTATTCACCTCTGCGGTTTAAATTTTTTTCACTTTCAACTAAAAAAGAGTGACTATTTTGAAAAAAAAACAATATTTTTTACTTTCTGCTATAAAACATGTCCAATATGAAAATGTAAAAATTCAAATTTCTTCATCAATTTAGGCCAATATGTATTCTGCTACATATTTTTGGTAAAAAAAATCCCAATTAGCGTATATTGATTGGTTTGCGCAAAAGTTATTGCGTCTACAAATTATGGCAGGGATATGCAATTAGCGGACCTCCAGCTGTTGCAAAACTACAAGTCCCCTCATACCTCTGGGTGTCATGCTTCTGGCTGTCAGAGTCTTGCTATGCATCATGGGACTTGTAGTTCTGCAACAGCTGGTGATTTTTAGTTGTTGCAAAACTTGTAGTTCTGCAACATCTGGTGATTTTTAGCGGGACTGTTACCTTGCGGCGGAAAAATCTGACACCTAACTGACATTTTTTACACTTTTTTGGGAACCAAAGACATTATTATAATGATCAGTGCTAAACATATGCACTGCTACTGTACTGTACTAATGACACTGTCAGGGAAGGGGTTAACACCAGGGGCGATCAAAGGGTTAAGTGTGTCCCTAGGGGATGTTTTCTAACTGTGTGGGGGATAGACTGACTGGGAGAACACAGAGATCTGTGTTCCTGCTTAGCAGGAACACAAGATCACTGTGTTCTTCCCTGTCAGAGCGGAGATCTACCTTGTTTACATACTGTAGGTAGATCACCATTCTGCCTCTCTGGGGAACGTTCAGAGGGTACCGACTGACATTGCATCCGCTTGACCCACTGATTGGCTCCCCCTCTGGCCAATTAGCATGCGCCTCTTGCGGGGCGTTGATGCTACCGCTGTCTATTGCACAAAATGATGTACAGGTACATTGTTTAATGCAATAGAGGTGCCCTGCTGCAGTATATCTGTGGTGGGCAGTCTTTAAGTAGTTAAAGTCTCCATGCTTAGAGCGTTAAATTTGTAAATAGATGGAAAACAGGCTAAAACATATTTAGAAAGTAGTGAATAATGAAGAATACTCTGAAGAATACTCTAAATGGTCTGAGGTTATTACTGGTGTACAAAACCAAGGTTCAGTGTTGGGACCCTTTCTGTTTAACCTCATAAAAAAGAATATAGAGTTTTGGATTAAAAGTATAATTTCAGTGTTTGCAGATGACACCAAGCTATGTAGTGGAATCACGTCTTTACAAGATGTCTCCAGCTTACAAGCCAACCTCAATGCACTATTTAATATGGCAACTATGTGGCAAATGAGGTTTAATCTTCATCAATGTAAAGCTATGCATTTGGGGGCTAATAACATGCACACATCATCCATTCTAGGAGGAGAACAGCTAGGGGAGTCAAGAAGGATCTGGGTGTTTTGGTAGATCATAGACTTAATAATAGCATGCAAAGCCAAGTTTCAAAAGCTAGCAAAATGCTTTCTTGTAATAAAATAAATAAAGTCTCCAGAGAGTGAGAGAGACAATTTTGCCCCTGTACAAAATTAATAAGAGCTTGTGTGGGATATGCAGTTCAATTTTGGGAATCAGTTCACAAAAAGAATATTGGACAACTGAAGAAAGTGCAGAGAAGGTCAACCAGACTGATAAGAGGCATGGAGGAGCTCAGCTATGAGGAAAGAAATGCTGAACTAAATGTATTCTCTCTTGAGAAGAGGTGATTAAGGGGGAAAAGGAACACCATATATAAATACATAAGTGGTTCATATAGTAAACTGAGTGTACAGTTATTCACGTTAGGTCGTTACAGAGGATACCGGGGCACTCTATGTGTTTGGAGTTAAAGTTAACCTCCACATACACAAAGGCTTCTTCACAGTAACAGCAGTGAAAATATGTAATTGACTCCCTCAAAGACTAGTTCTGGTCAGCACAGAAGATTATAAAAAAAAAAGGAAGCATTCCTAAATGCTCAAAATATAGCTGGATATTAACATGTATACTGTAGGCCAGGGATATGCAATTAGCGGACCTCCAGCTGTTTCAAAACTACAAGTCCCATCATGCCTTTGCCTCTGGGTGTCATGCTTGTGGCTGTCAGAGTCTTGCTATGTCTCATGGGACTTGTAGTTCTGTAACAGCTGGAGGTCCCCTAATTGCATATCCCTGCTGTAGGCAATAGCACCTGGGATAGTAAAAAAAAGGGGAATATCTGATTGCCTCCTGGCTGATTACAAAGGAATTTTTTCCCACACTGGAATGAACTGTATCATGCAATATCGGGTCTATTTCCTTCCTCTGGATCACCTGTGTATATGAATGCATTAAGTATATGAAGGGTTTCTATTTGTTCTATTGTTTGAATTAGATGAACTTGTGGCTTTTTTTAAATCTAACTAACTAATGCACTAGCCGAAAAATCATTCAAAAATCTGTCCTTTGGACCATTTGTTTCTTTTTCGTCCAGTTAATGGGCACACATAGAAAATCGGTTTTAACTTTTCAGAGCCAAAAAAGAAACAGGTGGGAAAATTCTGCCGAACGAACAATAAATTCAAAGGTTAATGTGTTTCTTGCCTGAACGGTTTGCACTAGGCATATGTGACAAAACAAACAAGAAACTGATTCATTTATGTCCATTGAACAATTTATCGATCAAAATTCGGTCATTACATGAACAGTCGACTGTTCGTTATTCGAAAACGATTACGAATGATTTCTTAATCTACATCAAACCAGTTCCAGGGACAACTAACTCTAATTTACATTCTATATAGTAAGTGTCAAAACAGAACAGAAATCAAACGATTCAAATTATTTTTCATATAGTGTATAACCAACATAAGAGAATGCACACACTGTAAGTCATTTGGTATATATTATTTTCCCATACAACATATCAGTATTTAGTGCTTACATGTATATTTTCACATCCCATGGGATCAACCTAAATATTTTCTCTAGTGCTGTAGATTCTAATGTGATACAGGCTGCCCTAAGAGACCACGTTATACCTTGTTGATTGTAATGTTTTGTGTATTACATTGAAACATCGGGGCTGGTTAACAAAAGAAAATACTGTCAGATTAAAAAAAAAAATTTGCTTCCATTACACTAAATGTATTGAATATGTAAAAAAAAATCCTTAGTAAATCAATCCTATATTGTGCACTATGTTGTTAAATAATTGGGTGTGTAAATGCATTTAACATGTAAGTTTGTTTTACATGACAGTAATAAGAACAATTTGTAAGTGCTGCAATATTTCTCAACCAATGAAATAAAAATAAAAATCAATTGACAGCAAACAGAACAATGAAACAGAATTGCTGATTGTCTACTATTTTATTGCACAGTGGTGAAAAAGTGTTAAAGGTAGAGTACTCCATTTCATCAAATAATTTTTTATGTATCAAATGATATTTTCATATATCAAAAAATAAGGTATCTTTCTGTGCATCTGTTTTTGATTGAAGAAATAATTCCTATACACAAACATAATACAATCCCTTGCCAATTTTTCTGTGTGTGAACATTTTTCCATGTAAAAGGGTCTGTGTTCACACTTTTCATGCTGAAATGCCAGAAAGTGAACAGATAAGAGATAACAAAGGAGAAAGGGTTCCTGAAAGGTGACTGCTGGTCTCTAATTCAGCTAGATAAGAAAGTTATTAAGAGCTATGATAAGCAGAGGTCATCTGCATTACATACCAAATGAAACAAATAATGTAAAATAGAATGTAAGTTGGAATACAGAAATCAATTACAATTTATTGTATAATTTCTCCTATGTATAATGACACACACATGTTGTTTATTCTACAAAGCCTAGCAAAATTATTTAAAAAATGATTTTTTTTCAATGCAGCAAAGAAAATTACGCAAATGTTTATATATTAATGGTAAAAAAATTGAAATAATAAGAAGTCAGCAGCAAAAAATGGCTAGCAATAAGAGTAATAAGGAGGATATGTTAATTAGGGCTATTTAGAGTTAGCATAGGGTCGCTAAGGGGATATATAGGGGCACATTTTGTTTATCTATTTACTTCTTTACTTTAACTTGCACAGTTACTTTAACTGACATCATATGCAGCTGTCATCCTTTTTTTTGTTCAGTACACTTTTGTCAAGTATAAAAATACAGAAAAAGTTTCCCCTAAATACAGAATATCTGGCAACAGATAGACACTTTGAATGACAGTAGGCAAATTACATAAGATATGTATAGGTAGACCATCTCTAGACATAAGATATACAGCGGTACTCCTGTTGTAGCCAAGACAATCAAGTAGAAGGCATTGGTTATCATACAAGGAAGATAGTGAAAAGAAATCTAACAATCATAGAAAGCAAAGAATAGAAAGAGAAGAAAAAGTCAGTACTCTCTGTTAGTATGAAACCAATCTGTCCACGGCTTCCAATGATTATCAAATCAGCAGTTTTATCTCTGTGGGAGTCTAACATCCTTTCATAAGTACAGTATAGTGGGTTTGAACTAATTCAATAACTTCTGGCAGGTTGGGAGAAAGATCTTGTTTCCAGTGCCTAGTGATAACTAGATGTGCAGCTAAAAATATATGCGTAACAATAACTCTGTAGCAAACAGGGAATGTATTGATATTGAGAGTTAAAATAGCTAGGGATGGGCTGGGTAAAGTCAAGACCTCTGTCACTTCAGAGATTTTCTGAAACACTTTGTGTCAATAGCTACTAAGACACTTACAGGACCACAGAACATGAAGTAAAGTGCCAGAAAGTCTGCATCCTCTCCAACAGAGATGGCTATGGTTTGGAGAACTGATTGAGAGGCGATAGTTTTTAAAAATATTTCTCTTATCATAAAGATCCTGTAGCAAATATATACCTTTCTGGATCCAGGTTGACACTGATATATTGGGTACACATGTCACCCCTTTGATCTGCTATTAATAAACCACAGAAGTTACAGTGAAGCAATAATATCTTCTTTACACAGCAGACAATGTTCTGTTCTGTGAGTGTCAGTTTCTACAGCAGTAAAAAAAAAAACTGTTCCTGTGTAAATACAGCATGTCCCAGTATTGCCAGTAAAAGTGAGGGCTGGGTGTATTACACACACCAAAGTTACTTAGATAAAGTTTCCTTGTACCTGTGTAGTGTGTCCAATGTCCATAACTGATTACATTTATTTGAAAAAACATTTTACAATTTGATTGACATATGTCTTTACCACATAGATAATTTTTTAGCTTGGACTATAGAGTTGGGTGAACGGTTCAGCCTGAGCATGAGTTTGAACCAAACATTGGCTGTTCGCCCATTCGACAAACACATGAATTATCAGGACATTCGACAAACTACCACAATGCACTGTGCCACCGCACAGTGTATTGGAAGCCCTGATTGGCTGAAGTGATGGGGGAAAATGGAATAGCCGTTTTATTTATCAAACATTTATTTATTGATTATCAAAACATGTATTTCTAATTTAGTATGTATATATATATATATATATATATATATATATATATATATATATATATATATTGGTTGTATATTCTGTTAGAAGTCATATTGTGTAACAATTGTCTTGATTGTGTCCGAAGGCTATTTATACCTTTATTTGCAAAAGAATGCTATCTCGACCTTTGAAGACCCGGTCAGCCAACGAGCCTTGGAATTGACAACTATGTAAAGAAGTATTTTGCATTTCAATCAAGATTTGGCTTCAAAGACCCTTTAGCTAGCTAGTTCCCACCCTTTTTGTAAGACATATAAATTTGTATCAGCTGTGCTAGGCAGAGGAGCAATGTTTTTCAAATCAACACTATGTATTGTGCTGGGCTGGGCTGTGCTGCTCTCCATGCTTATGTCTAAAACTATAGGCTTGTATATTAAATACATCTTTGCTGAATGTGGCTTCATCAGTCAACATGTTATTGAAACCTCTTGAGTTCTAGGGTTCCCCTATCAGAAGCAATGAAAGCTTTTCCCAATCAGTGCACATAGCACTGTCAGAGCTATGATTGGACACTGTCATGATGACTTTATCAAATCATGGCTCATTACTTTTAGTCCCACCTCACACTATAAAAATATTCTTCCCATTGTGGCCATTTGCAGTGTGATATTAGCATGGAGAGAGATAGAACAGGTCTCTGTTCAGCACTACTAATGAGTTAGTGTGCTATAGTATACTATTGTGATTCTATTATGAGTGTAAAGTATAATTTTAGTGTGAATCTAGTGATAGTGCAGTGTGAGTGTAGTGGAACCGTTTATTCTTACTTTAGTGTCACATTAGTGTGAATCTAGCGATAGTACAGTGTGAGAGTAGTGCGACCATTCAATTTTACTTTAGTTTCATTTTATTTTTGCAGTGCATTATTGCAGGTTTAGCGTAGTATATTTCAGTGCATTATTGCATGATTACCGCAGTATATTGCACTGCGTTAGTGCATGTTTAACTCAGTATATTTCAGTACCTTATTGCAGGTTTACCGCAGTATATTTCAGTGCGTTACTGCATGTTTAACGCAGTGTATTTCAGTACATTACTGCACATTTAACGCAGTATATTTCAGTGTGTTGGTGCGCATTTACCGCCGTAAATTACAGTGTGTAAATGCAGGTTTAACACAGTATATTTTAGTGCATTAGTGCACGTTCACTGCAGTATATTGCAGTGCTTTACTGCATGTTCAATGCAGTATATTTCCGTGCATTATTTCACGTTTAACGCAGTATATTTTAGTGCGTTGGTGCACTCTTACTGCAGTATATTGCAGTGCATCAGTGCACTATTTCCGCAGTGTATTGAAGTGTGTTACTGCATGTTTAACGCAGTGAATTTCAGTGCATTAGTGCATGTTTACAGCAGTATATTGCAGTATGTCAGTGAAGTTTTTACTACAGTATATTGTAGTGTGTCATTGGAGTGTGTCTGTGTAGTGAGTACTCAAGTTAAAGTGCACCAAACGCCACTTTCCATTGATTAAAGTGCATCAACATACACATTTCCCCATCTTTATTACATTTTGTTAATAAGCCCTTCCCCGAATCATGTCTGGGAGGCCAACAAGGAGAGGCAGACATTCCCATGGCACTGTGAGGGGACCAGCAGCATCTGTGTCCACAGGCAAAGGTGGACGTGGTCCGTCCTCAGGCAGGGCATCGTTTCCGCTGTTTAATGATGTTGCCCTTGCGATCCAGCCACAGCATTCAGAGGAGGTGATGGACTGGCTTACTAGACCATCCTCATCCTCCTATATACAAGCAGAGACTAGTGCGCAGTCCACCACAGCTGCCAGAGTGGCTTATTCTGCCTCCTTGGCCACAGCTACTCCTGCCATAGCCCCAGGATCAGGTATGGAGGAGTCAGCTGAGTTATTTGAACATAGCGTCAGCCACTTGCTCCTTGACAATGCACAACTCAATTATTAGAAGGACTGATAGGGTAATCTGCCACAAAGACCGTGATTGCCAACCAGTATGTTGTTTAAAGGGTGCTTGGGTTCGACATATCGCGGATCGGATGGACAGATTATTGGGTGGGGCTGGGGAGGACCCAGCTGTCATGGTACATGCTGGACAGGGCCCTCAAGGCAGAGCAGCAGGAAGAAGAGGAGAACTTCCTTTCCTCCCAAGGCCCGCTTTATGCAGACGCCATTATTGTGATGTCATACAACACACAAGAGGAGAGGGAGGAGGAAGAGGATTCTAAAAGTTTTGGAGGCATTGAAGCAGGAGAAGACATACGTCAACTCTTTGCAGATAGTTTTCCATCCCCAGAACACTTGGGAATAGTATGTGGCTGTGAGGAGGCAGCTCCAGATACTGTAATCCTCAGTAACCCAGAGGAGTCTTCTTCTCATGCCTCTGCAAACTTGTGGTGCTTTGGCTCCTTCATTCTTCAAAGCCTGTGAAAGAAAATGAGAATATGTGACATCAAGGAGAAGGATCGCTATTGTTTGGCAACCCTCTTTGACCACAGTTACAAGGGGAAGTCTCGGAACTCATCCTATCCCCACAGAGGGAGCAGAAGATGAAATCTCTTGAGGACACATTGAAGAGGAGAATATGTAACTCCTTACCAGACTCCAGTAGATTACAGTCTCGTGGAAAACCTTGTTTTGAGGCTTCTGTGGGTCAAGAGAGGAGCGGTGGAGAAGCGAGCTGCCTCTGAGATGCTTTTCCAAATTTGTTTAGTCCTCGATACCCAGGGCTGTGAGCTTCTACATCCCAATGGCAATGTATGCATCATAGGGTGGGAGTTTATCTAGGGGAAAAAACAGACATGGAGAGCTTTTCAGTTGATGATCCACTGTATTACTGGGTCATGAGAATTGACCACTAGCCAGAACTTGCCCAGCATGCAATTGAGCTGCTGGGCTGCCCTGCATCCAGCATGCTTTCCAAACGGGTATTCAGTGCTGCCAAAGGTTTTGTGACAGATAAGAGAGTGTGTCTGTCCACAGACTCCGTGGAACGGCTGGCATTTATCAAAATTAATCAGCCCTGGATTAGCATCAGCTATAAAGCCCCTGATGCCAATGTCACTGATTAAGTGCTTTCTGGATCTCGAATCTCTAAAATATTTTTTTTGGTGTAGGTTTCATGGGCACAATTAACACCCAAGGACCAATTTTTCTGCATATGTTTGACAGGTGCATATTATTTCAATTCCTGACAGAAAGGAGAATTCTTGCTTTCATCAAGTGTACCTCTAGAGGGCTATGTTGTGAAGGCATCACCAACACCCAAAGACCAATTTTTCTACATCTGTTTGACAGGTGCATATCATTCAAATTTTTGATAGCAAGGCCAATTCTTGCTTTCATCAAGACTCTATAGGGTTATAGTGTGAAGGCACCGCCAACACCCAAAGCCCAATTTTTCTGCACATGTTACTTCTATCCAAAATCTGTGAAAGAGACACCAGAATTTATCCCAAAAATCTCTACACTTGTTTCGAGTGCACTAAATTTTGCCTCATCATACAGACTGGCTCCCCAAACCGTTTATTACAAAATAAAGAAAGCTTGCAGGGAAAATGTCATTTTTTGGGCTTTTTAAATGTCATTATTGCTGCACCAGGTTCAATACATGGTACAGATGTGCCACTTTACAGACAGACTAAGGGGACCCCCAAGGCACTACATTTAGAGGATTTTTTTCATTTTTATTGTTATTTATAATTTTTATGGTTTCACTTTAAGCATCAGTAAATACCCGCTCATTTAAAAATTATGTTTTTTACAAGCTTTGTGTTCATTGATACATGTCCCCCAGGGCAGTACCCAGACCCCCATACTCTTTGTATACCCAATTACTTGCATATAAGCCTTAAAAATGGGCACTTTTGATTTTTCTTGTTCGGGTCCCATAGATTTCAATGGGGTTCTTTATTCTGTTCCGAAGTTTTGAGATGTTCGAAAGTTCTGCTGCAAGACCGAACGATTAGCCCGTGTCTATTGGACTGCATCAAATAAGATTGGAAGCTCTCATGAACCCTCTGAACCCTCTTGTATTGTAGTTTTACTGTCTCCCTTTACTTTGTATTTTTTTTTTTTATTATTGCACTGTTGATGCTATATAAAGCCTGTACAACAATATAATACCCTCAAAATTATTTAGGTAAGTTACAGTTATATTTAGGAGATTTTTTAATGCCAAATTAATCCAACAGTGAAGCTATGTTGGAAAACAGGTAAAACTTACCAAGGATGTAGTCTAAACTCTTTCTAAACTTTCAAAAAACACTCCAGCTTGCTTGTCAATAGCTATATAACACCCACTTTTAGCTGGGGAAAGTTGGGGCTCATGTTGATTATGAAGAATGAAGCGAAGCATGACTCATTAATGCTCTAATGGCATTATTGATGTGACTTTATGACAGTTTTTCCTTATGTTAATATAGCATTGAAAACGCTGCAAGAACGCTCGATACTGTAAATGCCCATGAAAGTATTGCTTTTCTAATGGGAAGTACTTAAATGCGATATGGAGAAATTATCTAATTTAATATGTTCATTTAGGATATATTACACTAATTATATAAAATGAAAAACAGCAGCCATGTAATCATACTCACTATTGCTCTCCAGCTCCCTGGAGGTTGTTTTTTCCCAGTTTAAGGATAATACCGAATAATATATAAATGGATACTGGCGCCAATAGTGAAACTAAAAAGAGAAGGGTTGCTGCACCTGAAATTAGTGAAAAACTAATGAGGAATGATGATGTGATAAAGGGCGCTCCCAAGGATAATACCCACGTGGTGACTTGTTGCCAGGTCTGTTTTTTTATGCAGCACAAGCTTGGGATACTTGGGTTGTTATTAGTTTATTAAAAATGGCATTTATTATACACTCACATTAAAATCACAATATATTGCTTTAAAAATGCACAGAGTTGCCAGCGAACCCCTTCTCCTTCATAACAACAGTGTGATGATGGTATCCCCCTTACACATTAACCCCTATGTGGGGCTTCATCATGTATATTTGTGTTAAAGCACATGTTAATTGTTAAATATGTGTAAATATTAACACTTTTAGAATTAGGAAGTCTCAGTTTTAGTGCTGCACAGCTATCATGCCAGGAAGGTGTCACTGCACACCTTGGGTGGCCTCAATCATCATTCTGCAATACTGAACACTTTGAAGATCTCTTGCTTATATTGTTTTGTTTTCTATAACATTGTAATATTCATGTTTATTTGTGTTGAAAGACGTGTTTCTACAACCCCCGTAAGGATTTACCCCGTGTGCGATACGGCACTGCGTCGCTCTAACTGACAATTGCATGGTCGTCCGACGTTGTACCCAAACAAATGTTGATGTCCTTTTTTTCCCACAAATAGAGCTTTATTTTGTTTGTATTTGATCACCTCTGCGGTTTTTATTTTTTGGCGCTATTAACAAAAAAAGACCAACAATTTTGAAAAAAAAAAACATTTTTTTTTTACTTTCTGCTATAATACATATCCTAAAAAAAAAATATTCATCAGTTTAGTCCAATATGTATTCTGTATTTGCGCAAAAGTTATATTATCTACAAAATACCGGATAGAAATATGGAATTTTTTTAAATGTTTTAAATGGTAATGGTGGCAATCTGCAATTTTTAGCGGGACTGCGACATTGCGGCGGACAAATCTGACTCCAAGTGATACTTTCTGGGAACCAGCGACATTATTACAGTGATCAGTGCTAAAAAAATGCACTGATAAATGTATAAATGAAACTGGCAGGGAAGGGGTTAACACTAGGGGGCGATCAAGGGATAAACTGTGTGTCCTTGGGTGTGTTCTAACTGTGGGGGGGCTGGGCTCACTGGGACAACACAGAGATTGCTGTTCCTGTTCACTAGGAACAGCAGATCTCAATGTCGTCCCCTGTCAGAACGGGGATCCACCTTGTTTACATAGGTAGATCTGCGTTCTGCCTCTCTGTACCGCGATCGCGGATGGTCGGCAGGCATCGAGTCCGCCAGACCCACGGAAGCGCTCCACAGTATCTATTGCATGAAACGATGTACAGGTAAACATCGTTTCGCACAATAGAGCCGCCCTGCCACAGTATATGTGTGGTGGGCGGTCTTAAAGTGGTTACAAATTTTAAAAAATATATATATTTAGGTTTAAGGAGTCTCACTTCTAGCACTGCACAATTATCTTTATAATCATTTGGTGTTAGAATATTTGGTGGATTAATCTTTTTGTGTTCAGCGGCTTAGTATATTTAATTTTTACAATTTTTTGGCTGCAAAGTGACACATTATTATTTTGACATTTCCTGCCTGGCACTGTCAGTATTGTTGTCTGATGTGATGCTTTTGCCTGCACACAGAAGTAAATGGTGTTACCAGACAGCTGTACAACCAGGAAGTGGCTCGAGCTGTTCTGTTCTAGTTCTCTATTATTTCCCACTGCATTCTGGGATACCACTGCCTCTCCCCCAATGCCCAGCTAACGCTTTATAAATGCTCCACTAACACACCATAAATGCTCTAGGTGCTGTTATGGGAGACTACTGGCTCTCCCCCGATGCCCATCTAACACTTTATAAATGCTCCACTTACACACTATAAATGTTCTAGGTGCTGTTATGGGATACCACTGCCTCTCCCCCAATGCCCAGCTAACACTTTATTAACCACTTCAATACAGGGCTTTTTGTACCTATTCAATACCGGGCCTATTTTGGCACTTCTCTCCTACATGTACAAATCATCATTCTTTTGCTAGAAAATTACTCAGAACCCCCAAACATTATACATGTTTTTTTAGCAGACACCCTAGGGAATAAAATGACGGTCATTGCAACATTTTTTCTTGCACAATATTTGCGCAATAATTTTTCAAACGCCTTTTTTAAAAAAAAAATGGTTTCATGAATTAAAAAATAACAAAACAGTAAAGTTAGCCCAATTTTTTGGGAAAATATGAAAGATAATGTTATGCCGAGTAAATAGATACCTAACATGTCACGCTTTAAAATTGCGCACATTCATGGAATGGCGCCAAACTTCGGTACTTAAAAATCTCCATAGGCGACGCTTTAATTTTTTTTACAGGTTACCAGGTTAGAATTACAGAGGAGGTCTAGTTCTAGAATTGTTGCACGCACTCTAACGCACGCGGCGATACCTCACATGCGTGGTTTGAACGGCGTTTACATATGTGGGCGACTTACGTGTGCATTCGCTTCTGATCGCGAGCTACCGGGGACAGGGGCGTTTTAATTTTGTTTGTTTTTTATTAATTTTTTTTTTTAATTATTTATTTATTTTTTTACAATGATTTTACTTTCTTTTTTTTTTTTTGATCACTTTTATTCCTATTACAAGGAATGTAAACATCCCTTGTAATAGGAATGTGTGTGACAGGTTCTCTTTATTGAGAGATGCGGGGTCAATAAGACCCCACATCTCTCCTCCAGGCTGGAAAGCATGAGATCAGTGAAAATGTTTTCACTGATTTCATACTTACAGCCGCAATGGCGGCTTTGTTTACATTTGAGACCCGGGCGTGACGTCATCACATCGCGCCCGGGCCTCCGACGATCATAGAGATGACTGGTGACCATCTGGTCACCAGTCATCTCTATGCTCATCACGTGACTCCACCAACGATGCCGGAAGATTCGCTCCGGGTCCCCGATCGCACGGGGGAGCCCGGAGAAGCACCGGATGGCGGCGGGAGGGGGGGGTGTCCCCTCCCGCCGCCTATAAGAATGATCAAGCGGCGGAACCGCCGCTATGATCATTCTTATGGTGCACAGAATCGCCGGCACTTCAAAAGGATATCTGAATGATGCCTCTAGCTGCAGGCATCATTCAGATATCCCCCTACAAAGCCGAGGATGTCATATGACGTCCACCCAGGATGGGAGATCCCATCTGTGGACGTCATTTGTCTATGGCTGGGTAGGGAAGTGGTTAAAGGGGTGTTCCAGGCAACCGCGGACAAAAAAATAAAAAAATAAAAGCCAGCAGCTACACATACTGCAGCTGCTGGCTTTTAATAAATGGAGACTTACCTGTCCTGGTGTCCCTCAATGTCGGCACCGCAGCTGATGTTTCACATCAGCTGTCGAGTGCTGCCATCACCATTGCGGTTAAGGGAACCCGGCAGTGAACCCTACTACTGCGCATGCGCAAGGCCCCGCTCCTCTCTCCTATTAGCCCGGCGGCCTGGGGAGGAGGAGGAGGGAGCCCCACGGTGACATCACACCAGGGAGTGGGAAAGGATACATGTCTTTGACAGGTATCCTGTCCCCCCCGGAAGGTGCCAATTGTGACACCGGAGGGGGGGGAATCTGATGAGCAGAAAGTTCCACTTTAGGGGGGAAATCTGCTTTAATACTCCACTAACATACAATAAATGCTCTAGGTGCTGTTATGGCGCAGTTAGAGAGCATCACCACTGAAAACAATGGGAGCGGTTGACAAGTGTCGGTGACTCATCAAAGTGACATGTTACTTAATTTTTATAACAACACAATGCTACCACTTCTGTGAACAGCACTGTGTGGTACCATTGTAATATTCATGGCAGGTGTTGGCGAGCAGTTATAAGGCTTTAGAAATGCCAAATAAATGTTGCATAAACACATGGTATTGACACACGTGTGAACGAGTCCTAATAGTTTAATTTCACATTTCAATGCCCATTTTAACACCTGAAACGAATGGATGAATCAGCTGCATGTGCGCATTTGATGTGTGCTAATTCGCAAGCAATATGTTTTATGCATCCATTTTGAGAACAGAAAAAAACACATATGAAATAATGGGAGTGCTAATAGTTTAGCAAATCATGTAAAATAAAGAAAAGTTTTTATGTAAAATCGTGCTAAAATAACATGTGCAAACCAATTTTACCCCTTAGTTGATCAAGCTGATAGAGCTTGCATTGCAATGAATGAAGTATTGAATACCAGTAAAAATATATATTTTTGTTTTTTATTGTGTTAGGTCTTAGGAATATGATATTCACAATTAATATGCAATATTTATCAGTGGGTAATCTTTTTCTAAATATACAAAGTAGAATATAAAGCTGCATTATATCTGCCAAGCAATAGATTGTAGCTTCCATTATATTATACACTCCATCTTTTCATGCATTTAGCAAATGGAACTAAGAGAAAATACTCATGATGATTCAATCATTTACTTTTTCAAAATAAATTCAGTATGAAGCATGTGGGACGGCACATGGGAGTAAAACATAAAATAAACAATGCACATCATAAACTATGTAAATAGACAGATTCCAAACTCTAGTTTATGACTTGTTAAGGCTGTAGCATTTGTTAAGGGGTCATCCATAATAAACCTTTATTGGACATTCAATATAATAACTTAAAAACTTAGACTGGCTATCAAAGCACTATAAATAAAAAACAACACAGTACATAGTTAACAAGGTATTGCCAATTGTGATTTAAAGCTGAACTTGGAGGAAATTAGAAAATTACCCTTGCAGTGGTGCTCCTCCTCAAACTGCAAAGGTTACATGAATGTTACACCTAAAGTAGCATTAAAAAGGACTTTTACTTACCTTAACCCTCACATCCCTGGCAGCCAGCACTCTTTCCTTCTTTCCAGTGCTCCAGATTGT
The DNA here is from genome assembly GCA_029206835.1 of Rana muscosa. Lineage (NCBI taxonomy): Eukaryota > Metazoa > Chordata > Amphibia > Anura > Ranidae > Rana > Rana muscosa. The sequence goes on along the minus strand of CM055118.1, from coordinate 690,284,657 downwards.
GGGAGGGCCCTTATATTTTTAATTACCCTGTAGGACTACTGATCTTGCATTGTACATGATGAAAGCAGGGTGTGACCAATAGATAGATTGCTGAAGAGAGGCAACTTTGGGGAGCAGTTGCATAGAGAGGAGAAACCTGCAGGAATGAGGGATAAGGTAAGTAAAAGTACTCTATGCAAAAATGAGCATTTAACTCTTGCAATGCAGGAGAAGCCACACTACAAATTAGTTTCTTATTTTCCCCAAGGTTCAGCATTAGGATGGATGCACAGGCCTTCTAATAACACCAGATCAGAAACTGTATGATTTCTGAAACAGGAGGATACTTCGGCAGGTTATTTCAGGAAGCTGTGAAATCCAGTAAGCTGCTATTTAGAAGTGTTAATACAAATTCTTATGAAGAGTGTGTCCTCAGTATACTGCCCAAATACCACCAAACCAATTCCTGTTTCTGGTGATCACAAGAATTTAGCTGCCATGCACTGTGATGTGTAGAAGACATCCATTAATAGAAGATAGAGGTGACGTTTAATTAAGTGATCCTATGTATGAAAGAATGAATAATTAGTAAACAATTTTTTGTACTATTGAAATGTGGTACTTGCGCTGACATCTGTAACTGTGCATCATGCTTTTGGTGTTGTGTTTGTTGGGGGATAAAAGGAATATGATCTGATATGTTCTCTGCGTTTTTGGTGAAACATGCGGTAGCGATAACTGTGGAAGCTTTATCAGCTTTGTGATTAACTATTTTTAAGTTCCCCCAACATGCATTTAATATGTATTAGTGGTCAATATGAGCAATGTTTTGCACAGGTGTATAAGACGCACCTTCATTTTAAGAGGGAAGTATCAAGAAAAAAGTTACATTTTAAATAAATAACTTTGGAGTGCCCATCTGCAGCCTCACCAGTGCCCATCAATGCAGCATCACTATTGCCTATCAATGTAGCCTGATCAGTGCCCATCTGCAGCTTCACCATTGCAGCCTGGTCAGTGCTCATCTGCAGCCTCACCATTGCAGCCTGATCAGTGCCCATCTGCAGCCTCATTATTACAGCCTGGTCAGTGCCCATCTGCAACCTCACCATTGCAGCCCAATCAGTGCCCGTCTGCAGCCTCACCATTGCAGCCTTATGAGTGCCCATATGCAGCCTATTTATTGCAGCCTGATCAGTGCCCATCTGCAGCCTATTTATTGCAGCCTGATCAGTGCCCATCTGCAGCCTCACCATTGCCCATCAATGCAGCCTGATCCGTGCCCATCTGCAGCCTCACCATTGCTCATCAATGCAGCCTGATCCATGCCCATCTGCAGCCTCATGTCAGATTACATAGAGTGAGGATCTCCTGTTTACTCGGCGGCCTCTTTAATACGAAGTCCCACCTCCTGGACTGGCTCCTATGATACAGAGCGCACTGGTCCAATGCTGGTACAGGAGACAAGACTTCGTATTACATAGACCCTGAATAAACAGGAGATCCTCGCTCTATTTAATTTGACAGCGCTCATCCCGGCCCCCTTCCCCCAGACCCCCCAAGCATCGGCGTATAACACGCACATATTATTTGCACCCCATTTTCAGGGGAAAAAAGTGTGTGTTATACACCGATAAACACGGTATTTGGAAATGGCTCTTATGTCTATACATCTTTGGAATAATTCACACTTTGTGAAATTAAGTATGCATTAAGAGATATGTTATATTATATTGGAAAATAATGAATTCCTTATACATAGGCAGACCGCCATTTGCTGGGTTCCCACTGATTGGCTTCCGCTGTGATTGGACACAATCGCCCCAGAGCCGAAGGAGAAGATCACGGTTTGTGCTTCAGGGCCGCCCTACCGCAGTATGTGGGATGGTGCTTAACCACTTAACGACCGCCCACTGTAAAAATACGTCGGCAGAATGGCACCGACAGGCAAAGTCACGTATATCTACGTGATTGCCTTTGTATAGTTGGGGGGTCCGATCGGACCCCCCTCCTATACAGTGAGCGGTCATTTTCCATTGGGGAGCGATCCGGGATGAGGGGACGGCCGTTCGATTCCGGCCACCCCCTCGCGATCGCTCCCAGCGAATGATATGCTTCCTCTGCTGTGTAAATGTAAACACAGGCAGAGGAAGTGATGTCATCTCTCCTCGTGTCGGTCTTTTCGATCCGGCACGAGGAGTGAAGACATCTCACAGTAAGTGCACCAACAGCCCACTGACACCAGTACACGTAGGCACACTTTTCACCCCCCAGTCACCCCCAGATCACCCCCCAGATCATCCCCAGTACCCCCAGTCACAGTGCACCATTTGCAGTGGTCATTTTTTTACTGATCACTGCAATCAGTGTCATTTGTGACAGTAAAAAGTTGCAGGGCAGTTAGATTTAGGCCCCTTTAGGTCCAGGGTAGCCCCCTAACCCCCCCTAATAAAGGTTTAACCCCTTGATCGCCCCCCCAGGTAACCCTTTCACCCCCTAACGCCAGCGTCACTAAGCGATCGTATTTCCGATCGCTGTATTTAGTGCTGGTGGTGCCCTAGATAGCCAGTTATTTATTTTTAGTTTTGCCGCAGGTTTTTATAGCGTCAGGTACCCCCATATATTATTTTAACCCCCTGATTGCCCCTAGAGTTAACCCTTTCACCAGTGATCACCGTATAAGTTTTACTGGTGACACTGGTTAGCCGGTTAGTTATTTAGTTATTTAGGTTACCCGTCAGGTTTTTATATAGCGTCGGGTACCCCCATATATAACCTAATAAAGGTTTTAACCCCCTGATTGCCCCTAGTTAACCCTTTCACCAGTGATCACCATATAAGTTTTACGGGTGACGCTGGTTGGTTAGTTTGCTTTTTATAGCATCAGGGCACCCGCCGTATATAACCCAATAAAGGTTTAACCCCCTGATCGCCCGGCGGCTGATATCAATTAGGTTTTAGCGCCAGAGAGGGTCTGCGTCGCCCCAGGCAGCGTCAGGTTAGTGCCAGTAAGGCTAACACCCACGCGCAAAGCATACACCTCCCTTAGTGGTATAGTATCTGAACAGATCTATACTAGCGTCCCCAGCGGTTTAGGGTTCCCAAAAACGCATTGTTAGCAGGATCAGCCCAGATACCTGCTAGCACCTGTGTTTAGCCCCTCTGCCCAGCCCAGCCCACCCAAGTGCAGTATCGATTGATCACTGTCACTTACCAAACACAAAACACATAACTGCAGCGTTCGCAGAGACAGTCCTGATCCCTGCGATCGCTAACAGTTTTTTTGGTAGCGTTTGATACATTTGCTGACAGTCAGGTGCTTTTTTTTACCTGTGAATCTTACTAGTGTACCCCTAAATTTAGAGCCCAAAATGGCAAGACGAAGGTACACTAGTAAAGAGGCCTACGAGATTCTGAGCATGACAGATAGTGAAGAGGAGGTCACGCATCTGTCAGATTCAGGCTCAGAATATCTTCCCGTAGAAGACAGTGAAGTCAGCGGCTCCTCTGCAGATAGCTCTGACGACGAAGTTGAGGTCCCTGCTAAGGTCAGGCGTACCCGATCCCGATCTTCTGAGGTTGTTGAGGAGCAAGAACCGCAGGTCTCTCCTATCATGGAGCAGAGTAGTACTAGCGCCGCTATTCCTTCTGGTGAATTGGCAAGCACCAGCGGCCTAGTACAGCCTGGGCGTACATCCAGCACTGCAGTATCACGTGGTGACGTGGCGAGTCCCATAAGTGCAGTTCAAGCTGGCGAGGTGGCAAGCACAAGTAGTGTCCCGCTGCCACCAAGAAGACAAAGGCAGGCCCATCGTGCCCATAGTGCCCTTCCTGCAGAATTCGCCTATCCTGATTGGGTCCCCACCACTTCTGCAGAACCCGTACTTCCCCCATTCACTGCCCAACCCGGTACAATTGATTTTTATTCGCTGTTTTTCACGGAAGATCTCTAAAGATCTATTGTGGACCAGAGTAATTTATATGCTGGTCAATTCATCGCAGCTAACCCCCAGTTGCCTTCCATTGCCAAAGATTGGAAACCAATTACGGTTTCCGAATTTAAAACCTTTCTGGGCCTTTCCCTCAACATGGGCACACATAAATTCCCATCATTGCGTGCTTATTGGTCCACGCACCCAATTGACCACATGCCCATGTTCTCTGCCTCCATGCCCAGGACACGATACGAGCAGATTTTGCGGTTCATGCACTTCAACGACAATGAACTTTGTCATCCACGTGGAGACCCTGAATACGACCGGCTCTATAAAATTCGGCCCCTCATAAACCACTTCAATGAACGTTTTGCAGCCTTGTTTATTCCCGATCAAGTTGTCTGTGTTGATGAGTCCCTGATTACATTTTCTGGCCGCTTGTCTTTCAAGCAGTACCTTCCCAGCAAGCGTGCCAGATACGGGGTCAAGCTCTATAAGTTCTGTGACAGGGCAACAGGCTATGTATGGAGCTTTACGGTTTATGAGGGAAAAGACAGACAGGTTGAGCCGGTCAACTGCCCGGATTACATAGGGAGCGCTGGCAAGATAGTGTGGAACTTGGTGTCACCCTTATTCGGAAAGGGGTACCACTTGTATGTGGACAATTATTACACGAGCGTGCCACTGTTTAGTCACTTGTTTGATCATCAGATTGGAGCATGTGGCACCGTGCGACCTAATCGCTGGGGCTTTCCCCAGCGGCTTGTAGATGCCCGTCTTAGGCTGGGGGAGAGAGCCTGAGTGAAGTGTAATAACTTGCTCGCTATGAAGTGGAGGGACAATAAGAATGATTTCCTTCTTACCTCCCTTCATGCAGACACGACAGTCCAAATTCGTACGGCGACTGGTGTTGTGGAGAAACCCCTCTGTGTCCACGAATATAACCAAAATATGGGAGGGGTGGACCTCAATGACCAGTTGTTGGCGCCGTATCTAATTGACCGTAAGGCGAGACGCTGGTACAAAAAAGTGTCTCTATCCTTATTCCAATTGGCTTTGCTGAACGCTCATGTGCTATACAGAGCTTCAGGCGGGACTTTATCTCTTCTAAAATTCCAGAATGAGATAGTCACAGACCTCTTGTATCCAGGCGGTTCTGCACCTCACCATTCCCAACCAAATGCAGTAAGCCGGCTGCATGAGAGGCATTATCCGTATGCCCTCCCGAGTACCCCTACCCAACGAACCCCCCAAAAAAGATGTTGTGTCTGTAGCAAGCGCGGATTTAGGCGTGACACCCGTTATTATTGTCCACTCTGTCCTGACAAACCTGGTCTTTGCCTTGGTGAATGTTTTGAACGCTACCACTCAAAAGTGAAGTTTTAGCGTAGGGTACAGCATTTCACAGACTAGGACACACTTACACAGGGTCTCCCAAGATGCCATTACATTTTGAGAGACCCGAACCATTACAGTTGTTAAAGTTACAAACAAAAAAAAGTGTAAAAAAGAAAACACAAAAAATATATAAAATAAAAAAAACAAAAATAGTTGTCGTTTTATTGTTCTCTCTCTCTCTCTATTTTCTCTCTATTGTTCTGCTCTTTTTTACTGTATTCTATTCTGCAATGTTTTATCATGCTTGCTTTTCAGGTATGTAATTTTTTGTTTTCAGGTGCGCCATTCAGCTGCAGCGCGGAATTATTTATCTTGACAGCAACAGCGTTTGCTCCCACGATACATAAAGCCGTGACTCCAACGCTGTAGGAGGTGATTTCACCACCACAGTTAAAAAAAAGAGCATATATGCCGAAGCATGGGGGCAGCAGGGGCGGAGGAGCGATTTTGCTCCTAATGCCGCGTATATACGGTCGAAATTCCGACGGAGACTTGCCCGTGGTAAAGTCCGACCGTGTGTATGCGGCATAACCTTTTATGCCACGTACATACGGTCGAAATTTCGACGAAGGCTTGCCCGTGGAAAAGTCCGACCGTGTGTACGCGGCATAACTTTTTTGGGGGAGGATGCCCCCATGCTTCGGCATATATAAATGGTGCATGTATGCCCATCATTAGAAGTGGGTGGATGAAGGGAGGTATTCTAATGGTGGACATACCCCCCGATCAATCTCTTTTTTTCGTTCAGCCAACAGGCTGCATGAAAAAAAAGATAACAATACATGTCCAACAAGGACCAGCAACGTACTGGTATGCTGCTGGACTTTGAATGTTTATACCAGAATTATGCCTGCAGGTTTAGGTATCATCTTGGTATCATTCTTTTCAGCCAGTGGCCGGCTTTCATGTAAAAGCAATTCTAGCAGATAATTAGCCTCTAGACTGCTTTTACAAGCAGTGGGAGGGAATGCCCCCCCCCGGATATAAACAGCGCCATTGGGAAATTGGGAAAGCATTTTATCACACCGCATCTTGGTGTGGTCAGATTCTTTGAGGGCAGAGGAAAGATCTAGGGTCTAACCCCCCATTTTTTTTCAAAAAAAGAGTACCTGTCACTACTTATTGCTATCATAGGGGATATTTACATTCCCTGAGATAACAATAAAAATGGTAAAAAAAAAAATATGGAAGGAACAGTTTAAAAATAAAATAAAAAAGCAAAATAAAAAAAATTAAAAAAGAAGCACCGCTGTCCCCCCTGCTCTTGGGCAAAGGCGAACGCAAGCGTCGGTCTAGCGTCATATGTAAACAGCAATTGCATCATGCATGTGAGGTATCACCGCGAAGGTCAGATCGAGGGCAGTAATTTTAGCAGTAGACCTCCTCTGTAAATCTAACGTGGTAACCTGTAAAGGCTTTTAAATGCTTTTAAAAATGAATGTAGTTTGTCGCCGCTGCGCGTTTGTGCGCAATTTTAAAGCATGTCGTGTTTGGTATCCATGTACTCTGCCTAAGATCATCTTTTTTATTTCATCAAACATTTGGGCAATATAGTGTTTTTTAGTGCATTAAAAATAAAAAAAGTGTGTTTTTCCCCCAAAAAATGCGTTTGAAAAATCGCTGCGCAAATACTGTGTGGAAAAAAAAATGCAACTCCCACTATTTTAATCTGTAGGGCCTTTGCTTTAAAAAAATATATAATGTTTGAGGGTTCAACATAATTTTCTTGCAAAAAAAAAATGTTTTCATGTAAACAAAAAGTGTCAGAAAGGGCTTTGTCTTCAAGTGGTTAGAAGAGTGGATGTAAGCTTCCTAATGTTGTGTATAAAATGCCAGGACAGTTCAAACCCCCCCCAAATGACCCCATTTTGGAAAGTAGACACCTCAAGCTATTTGCTGAGAGGCATGTTGAGCCCATTGAATATTTTTTTTTTTGTCCCAAGTGATTGAATAATGACAGAAAGAAAAAAAAAATTACAAAAAGTTGTCACTAAATGATATATTGCTCAAACATTCCATGGGCATATGTGGAATTACACCCCAAAATACATTCTGTTGCTTCTCCTGAGTACGGGGATACCACATGTGTGAGACATTTTGGGAGCATAGCCGCATACAGGACCCCGAAAACCAAGCACCGCCTTCAGGATTTCTATGGGTGTAAATTTTTGATTTCACTCCTCACTGCCTATCACAGTTTCGGAGGCCATGGAATGCCCAGATGGCACAAACCCCCCAAATGACCCCATTTTGGAAAGTAGACACCCCAAGCTATTTGCTGAGAGGTATGTTGAGTATTTTGCAGATCTCGCTTTTTGTCACAAAGTTTTGAAAATTGAAAAAAGAAAAAAGAAAAAAAAATGTCTTTCTTCATTTTCAAAAACAAGTGAGAGCTGTAAAATACTCACCATGCCTCTCAGCAAATAGCTTGGGGTGTCTACTTTCCAAAATGGGGTCATTTGTGGGGGTTTTGGGCTATCTTGGCATTTTATGGCCTTCAAAACTGTGATAGGTAGTGAGGAGTGAAATCAAAAATTTGTGCCCTGAGAAACCTTGAAGGCGGTGCTTGGTTTTTGGGGTCCCGTACGCGGCTAGGCTCCCAAAAAGTTCCACACATGTGGTATCCCCGTACTCAGGAGAAGCAGCCGAATGTATTTCGGGGTGCAATTCCGCATATAACCATGGTATGTTTGAGCAATATATCATTTAGTGACAACTTTTTGTATTTTTTTTTCTTTTTGTCATTATTCAATCACTTGGGACAAAAAAAAATATTCAATGGGCTCAACATGCCTCTCAGCAATTTCCTTGGGGTGTCTACTTTCCAAAATGGGGTCATTTTGGGGGTTTTTGTGCTATCTTGGCATTTTATGGCCTTCAAAACTGTGATAGGTAGTGAGGAGTGAAATCAAAAATGTATGCCCTTAGAAACCTTGAAGGCGGTGCTTGGTTTTTGGTGTCCCGTACGCGGCTAGGCTCCCAAAAAGTCCCACACATGTGGTATCCCCGTACTCAGGAGAAGCAGCAGAATGTATTTTGGGGTGTAATTTCACATATGCCCATGGCATGAGTGAGCAATATATAATTTAGTGACAACTTTGTGCAAAAAAAAAAAAGTTTGTCATATTCCCGCAACTTGTGGCAAAATATAAAATATTCCATGAACCCAACATGCCTCTCAGTAAATAGCTTGGGGTGTCTACTTTCCAAAATGGGGTCATTTGGGGGGGTTTTGTGCTATTTTGGCATTTTATGGCCTTCAAAACTGTGATCGGTAGTGAGGAGTGAAATCAAAAATTTACGCCCTTAGAAATCCTGAAGGCGGTGCTTGGTTTTTGGGGCCCCGTACGCGGCTAGGCTCCCAAAAAGTCCCACACATGTGGTATCCCCGTACTCAGAAGAAGCAGCAGAATGTATTTTGGGGTGCAATTCCACATATAACCATGGCATGTGTGAGCAATATATCATTTAGTGACAACTTTTTGTACTTTTTTTTTCTTTTTGCCATTATTCAATCATTTGGGACAAAAAAAAATATTCAATGGGCTCAACATGCCTCTCAGCAATTTCCTTGGAGTGTCTACTTTCCAAAATGGGGTCATTTTGGGGGGTTGGTGCTATCTTGGCATTTTATGGCCTTCAAAACTGTGATAGGTAGTGAGGAGTGAAATCAAAAATGTATGCCCTTAGAAACCTTGAAGGCGGTGCTTGGTTTTTGGGGTCCCGTACGCGGCTAGGCTCCCAAAAAGTCCCACACATGTGGTATCCCCGTACTCAGGAGAAGCAGCAGAATGTATTTTGGGGTGTAATTTCACATATGCCCATGGCATGTGTGAGTAATATATCATTTAGTGACAACTTTGTGCAAAAAAAAAAAGTTTGTCATATTCCCGCAACTTGTGGCAAAATATTAAATATTCCATGAACCCAACATGCCTCTCAGTAAATAGCTTGGGGTGTCTACTTTCCAAAATAGGGTCATTTGGGGGGTTTTGTGCTATTTTGGAATTTTATGGCCTTCAAAACTGTGATAGGTAGTGAGGAGTGAAATCAAAAATTTACGCCCTTAGAAATCCTGAAGGCGGTGCTTGGTTTTTGGGGCCCCGTACATGGCTAGGCTCCCAAAAAGTCCCACACATGTGGTATCCTCGTACTCAGGAGAAGCAGCAGAATGTATTTTGGGGTGCAATTCCACATATAACCATGGCATGTGTGAGCAATATATCATTTATTGACAACTTTTTGTACATTTTTTTTTCTTTTTGTCATTATTCAATCACTTGGGACAAAAAAAAATAATAATATTCAATGGGCTCAACATGCCTCTCAGCAATTTCCTTGGGGTGTCTACTTTCCAAAATGGGGTCATTTGGGGGGGCTTTGTACTGCCCTGCCATTTTAGCACCTCAAGAAATGAGATAGGCAGTCATAAATTTAAAGCTGTGTAAATTCCAGAAAATGTACCCTAGTTTGTAAACGCTATAACTTTTGCGCAAACCAATAAATATACGCTTATTGACATTTTTTTTTACTAAAGACATGTGGCTGAATACATTTTGGCCTAAATGTATGACTAAAATTGAGTTTATTCGATTTTTCTTATAAGAAAAAGTAGAAAATATCATTTTTTTTCAAAATTTTCGGTCTTTTTCTGTTTATATCGCAAAAAATAAAAATCGCAGAGGCATCTAAATACCATTACAAGAAAGCTCTATTTGTGGGAAGAAAAGGACGCAAATTTCGTTTGGGTACAACATTGCATGTCCGCACAATTTACAGTTAAAGCAGCGCAGTGCAAAATTCTGAAATCACCTCTGGTCCTTTAGCTACCAAATGGTCCGGGGCTTAAGTGGTTAAGCGGTTAAACAGCATTTTCTTGGTATTAAAACTCATTTGTATTAATCACTAATCAGATGTGTGTAGAAGTATGGTAAAGCTGCTTTAGAACATCTAATACTGCATTACGTCTGATATAATATAGTGTAGCCTTCCAATGAGATGACAGAACTGTGTACTAGATAACAATATTTTTGCTGAAAACTGGTATGTAAATAGATTAATGACATACATAAAATATGAAAGCATACTACATGCAGTAGTCCGCAGTAAGCATTTATTTTTGTAAATAATATATTGCTTTGCTTTTATTACTGTTGTCCCTAACCGACCCACATTTTTTGTATCCTGTGTTGCCTTGTATTATTGATGTTGATGGTCTTCTGTTAATCCTTGTCGTGCTGCAGATGGTGTAATAAATTGCTTAAGACCTGTTACTGAGATCCATGTCATTTGTTTGGAATAGCATTACTCGTAGATGTGCTTTGCTTTTTTTCCAAAATGTATCAGGTATATTAGGTCATTTGTTATGTTCACCGTTGCAGCTGAGCACCACACATGTAAAATTGTATATATAGTTATTGTGGATAGCTTATCTATTGGTTGTTCAGCAGATGGAAACAAAACAAACATAAATAAAATAACTTTTAATAATGTTCAAAGATAAATAGAAAAGTTTAACTAACCCAGATTTTCTCAGGGTAGTTATGAACTGCTTTATTTTCACAAGTGGTACAATTATTTCAAGCATTCCTTGTGATGATTATGCTGTCAAGCAATCTTTGGCATGCATGGGTTTTGGAATTATTCATTTTAGCTCATAGACATCTTCTAAATGATTCAGAATCATTAAAGAACACTCCTTTAACTGCACATGTTCCAGTGGTAAAAAATCATCCAAGTCACAATTACCACCAATGTAGATCTGCGGTCTACACAAATTACTTTCCTACCAGTTGAACATATCGTCAACTTTCAATTTTCAGTCTTCTAAAAATGGTGATAATAACAAGAACCAATTGCATTAAAAGTTTGGTGCAAACCTATGTTTTGACCAACCAGATGTATTTTAAAATGTCCTTCAATCCCCCACCTCTTTGTTCAGTGCTGGAATCAGTAGTGTATTTAGGTTTTGTGCTGCCCTAGGCCTGACTAAACTCGTAACCCCCTAATTTAAATATGACCCACCCCTTCCTGTCAAGGCCACGCCCCTTTTTCGAGTGGGGACACTAGTTCTTAGGGCATGGGGGGGCAAAGGATTCCCTTAATTTGCATAGATTTCCTCTCACTTCCTGTTTGGCTATGGGGCAGGAACTGAAGGGAATCTCTGCAATGGGACAGGGTTGGTAAAAATAAACCGACAGGGGCTATAACCCTCCCTTACTCTATTCAAAATGAACAAAAAAAGTGTTGCCTACTTTAAACACAAATTTCGGATAATTTTATGGAGAGGACTAAGAAGATATAACCATGCCAATTGTGCAACAGAAAACATATAGCACAGTGAGGAAGGTTTGTGGACCAGGCTGATAGGACAGTCAAAATTGGAAGCAGCTTGCGTTACACTAACAGTGTAGCACAAGCCAGCGAGGACTCTTTCTGTGCTGCCCCCCTGCAAAGTGCTGCCCTAGGCCTGGGCTTTGTTGGTCTAGACCAGGATACAGCATTGGCTGGAATCTAAAGGAAATAACAGGTTCTTCCAGGTTTGGAGAAACATATGACTTACTCCATGTGATTAATCTGGGCCAATCAGCTCTTTCATTTACATGGCTGTTAAAATGGCAAAAACACACTGAAATAGCTTTGCCAGCACATTAGTTGACTTCAGAATTAAAGCTCCATTTACCTCAATAAATTATGTGCTGGAAGGTCATCCAAAAGTTACTGGGTTGCATTTTGTAATCCCACAGCTAACCGCTTGAGTAACTGCAGGGAAATTTGCTAACTGTAGTATTTAGGACAGTTCCTGACATTTAATTGTAAATACTTCTCTAAGAAATGTTAATCAAAAGGATCAATAAGAGCTAAACATTTCCGTGAGATCATTTTTTCAGCTGTCACTTGATGTTATAAATTGAACCTTGACATAATCAATACCGAGCGTTAGATTTGTTAATGTACGTTAGAGCATCTGGCAAATATTTTAACCTGCTTTTGTGGAGCAAATTGCTGATACAGAATTAAAAATGATACACCTAATTAGGGATGTAAAATTTGTGACAGATTTAAGAGGTAAATTCATAAATTTGGTGTAGAAAATTTGCTTTTATAGTGTGGGATACAAATAAACTTATAAAATGTAATTACTATATAATATTGCATTTTTATTTTATGTAAAATATGAAACTGAAACAGATACATTTGTACGTACAAAGTGGTCTTCATTTTGTAATTTTGTTATTCATAATTCTTAGCCTAGCAGTAACATTCTCTGCTGAAAAATTTTAATATTATATATAATTCTGTCAAAGTGTGATTTACAGAGGCCTTTGAGGCTTTACAGCCAAGATAGAGAGTGAGGATTTCTATAAAACTGCAGACTATACTCCCTGTTGGCTCACGGACTCTTTGCTGACTAAAAGCATTTATAATGTTGCTCTCAGAACTATCCTTATTTTTTCTTCTGTATAGGATTAAATATACAGTAGCTTGATCTAGGTTCAGAAACTATCCTAGGACTAGATGCTTAATGAATAATAATACCAATATAATATGATCCATTAACATTTGCAGGAAAAGGGATATTTAAATAATAATATTATGAGTAAGTCAATAAATAGTATCACTTTAACTTCAAAACTTCCCTCTCATATTGATTGCTATAACAGTATAACATTATTGTCAACTATCAGATCAATTCAGCAAAATACAAACATTGTTTTAATGAATTTTTTTAAATAAAAATAACCTTCAAGCCACAGAAGAACAGTCTGTATATCAAGCTTTATTAGATATGTTTGAACTACAGTATCAATGATGAGCCAGTGCATACCCACAAGTTGGTAAAGTGTGTAAGCAGAGATATGAATGCTTGAGTTACTTTGCAGGAAGGACTATTAGAACAACATGCACTATATTACCAAAAGTATTGGGACGCCTGCCTTTACACACACATGAAATTTATTGGCATCCCAGTCTTAGTAGTTTGTAGAAGTTCAATATTGAGTTGGCTCCCCCCTTTGCAGCTATAACAGCTTCAACTCGTCTGGGAAGGCTGTCCACAAGGTTTAGGAGTGTGTCTATGGGAATGTTTGACCATTCTTCCAGAAGCGCATTTGTGAGGTCAGGCACCAATGTGGATGAGAAGGCCTAGCTTGCAGTCTCCAGTCGAATTCATTCCAAAGATGTTCTATCGGGTTGAGGTCAGGACTCTGTGCACGCCTGCCAAGTTCCTCCACCCCAAAATCGGTCATCCATGTCTTTTTGGACCTTAATTGTGCACTGGTGTGCAGTCATGTTGGAACAGAAAGGGGCCATCCCCAAACTGTTCCCACAAAGTTGAGAGCATTAAATTGTCCAAAATGTCTTGGTATGCTGATGCCTTAAGAGTTCCCTTCACTGGAACTAAGGGGCCAAGCCCAACCCCTGAAAAACAACCCCAGATCATAATCCTCCCTCCACCAAATGATTTGGACCAGTGCAGAAAGCAAGGTCCATAAAGACATGGATGAGCGAGTTTGGGGTGGAGGAACTTAATTGGCCTGCACAAAGTCATGACCTCAACCCGATAGAACACCTTTGGGATAAATTAGAGCGGAGACTGCGAGACAAGGCTTCTCGTCCACATCAGTGCCTGACCTCACAAATGCGCTTCTGAATGAATGGTCAAACATTCCCATAGACACACTCCTAAACCTTGTGGACAGCCTTCCCAGAAGATTTGAAGCTGTTATAGCTGCAACAGGTGGGCCAACTCAATATTGAACCCTACAGACTAAAACTGGAATGCCATTAAAGTTCATGTGTGGTAGGTGTCACAATACTTTTGGTAATATAGCATATAAACAAATAAGCATGTTCTCGTCAAGGTTCAAGGAAGCAACAATATATTGTCTGGAAGAAGTAAGATATCAACCATCAATACCAACAACAGCATACACATTCAGCAAGATTATATGGTTCTCATGCCAATTCTTAAACATACAAATTAGGACAAGTCTGACAAAATATCAGATGGATTATTATAGTTCTGTAGACTGCCTACATCCAACACATTCTTTGGAGTTTGTGGTCTGCACTCTCTTGAGATGATGTGTAATATTCAGTGTTTCAAGTTGCACAGGTACTTCAAGAATAAACACCAAATAAAGACAATATCTTTGATTTTATGACAATTGTGCTATGGGAAAAATGTCTTGTTGGCAAAAGAAGATAAGTAAAGTTGTTTTATTGTCATTTGCAGAAATGAACGTTGGAAACTGATTGATTGCTATAGCAACAATAATTTTTTCTGGTTGTACAACATCCCCTAAGTAACTTCCGCTCATTCCTGAATATACAGTACAATCATGGTAATCCACAAGAAAAAGGAAATCAATAGAAGATATTTAGCATTCTTGACTTCTAAGTATGTTAATTTTCTTTGTTTAACAGAGTGATTTCAAACTCTGTCTGTTCATGGAGTTTATATATTTTCTTATGAATATTTAAGATCAGGTAACCAATACAGGGACCCACCCATGAGAGTTTCCCATGAGGGGAGGAGCATCCATCATATCATCATTAGTGATCATCATCATGAAACTGTGGCTAAGGTGGTACAAAGTACTATTGATTGTCCAAGAAAGAGATTCCAAACTGTAAGTAAAGATGAACCTGGCCCTATAGAATGATAACCACCCAGACAACCTAGTCATCAATCAGAACGAGAAGGTTGCCATCATAATACGACTAGCCATCCACAATGAGAACTTCATGGCCAGTTATCCAAAAAACTGAGCTTAGTATGTCAGACCAACAAAAATGAAAACTGCTTTCTTTAACAAAATAGACTTAACTTCAGCAACAAGGCAAACAAGTTCAAACAACAATTTGCACAGATTACAATACAAATGACGGCGCAAGAAAAAGAAACAAAAACCTAACTGGTGAATAAGATAAAAATCAATGAAATAAAATCTCTATATTAGGAAGTCCATATGATGAGAATACTAAAATTCAAGTCCTTTAGAACATATGCACTGTTGGCAGCAATTGTAGAGCGAAGAGGACTCTGTATACAGTAGAGAAAAGAAAAACAATGCGCCTACTAAGTGCAGTATGTTAGTAATTTATTATTAAAAAAGTTAAAATAACAGCCAAATGGCTACTCACAAGATAGAAGTGGAGTACAGGCATAGATGTGTTCCTCTCTGTGAATTGTCTGCGGGGGGCATGAGTTAGTCCGTGCATCTGTGATCTCCCAGTTGTGGAGTGCTGCCAAGGTGTAGAAGTGCACTGTGTTAATGCTGCAGCAATGGGGAGGTTGCTGTGAAGCGATGGATGTAAGGAACTGTCGCTCTGTGACAGTGTGAACGTACGGTTCCCCGCAGTGTGCGGCGTGCGGTTCATGCTGGAGCGCAGTCAGCTTCGGCGACCGGACGTGACGTCAATGGCAGGCGATGGATGATGATGCGTTTCAATGCTTCCGCAGGATCCGAGGAAAATGCATTGCTTCCTTACATCCATCGCTTCACAGAAACCTCCCCATTGCTGCAGCATTAACACAGTTCACTTCTACACCTTGGCAGCACTCCACAACTGGGAGATCACAGATGCACGGACTGACTCATGCCCCCCGCAGACAATTCACAGAGAGGAACACATCTATGCCTGTACTCCACTTCTATCTTGTGAGTAGCCATTTGGCTGTTATTTTAACTTTTTTAATAATAAATTACTAACATACTGCACTTAGTAGGCGCATTGTTTTTCTTTTCTCAACAATTTGCACAGCCCTGTTCTTATTGAGCTGTTTTCTGCCTGACACTGGTTATCAGAAAAATCTTCCTGCTTCCTAGCAGCTACAGAAAGCCTTCCAACACTCTGTCACCAGCATCAACCATCTCTGAGATTAGCTGTGCCTAATCGGCAGGCCTGAAGAATAAATACCAGCCGTGCCTATTAGCCCATCCCCAGACTTACTCTCTACAGTGAATAGAAAGCATTGTTGTTTTGCATAGCTTATATAAGGTAAGGTGTTGGGTTTGTGATCACTGCCTCTGATTATCTATTCTGTAACGTGCAATGTCTATGATTAAAAATAATTATAACTATAATTGTATTGCAAATTATAATAATAATAGAAAAAATAATAATAATATCAATAATAATAATACTACAGGTTTCAATTACAGCATAAATGTTTTCACCCAAGATTCAAACATTTTTCTAATTGAATTGAATTGAAAAAATGTATGAAAGTTGTGTGAAAACATTTATAAATAGACCTCTAAGGAAGTGTTTGAAGTGACTGAAAATCTGCTGTAGATATATAACACATTTACTTATCCTCTTACTAAATTTTGCTGATCAATTTGAATAAATTTTTTTGAGTCATTTTCATTTGCACAAATGTACAAATCAGGCTTGAGTGAGCAACTTATGGTTTTGTTGTGTCGGGTCCTTTTCCCGCTTCCATTTTTGTTCTTGAAAATAACAAGGGCAGGAGCAGTCATGACCATGTCACTTTTAACTGATGATCTTTCTCAGCAAACTTAATAAGCAAAGTAAAATGAAGTATCATCTATGACAATGTCACAGATCATTGTATGTGGAAATTATAATGAAAAATTGTAGTATTGCTTGGCAAGTTTTCAAGCCTGAAAGTATCCTTATTTTAGAACATTAAATGAAAACCAACTTTAAAAGTTAGTGGTGTTAAAGTTCTAACTCTGCATCATATATGGAAAATAAATTCCAGATTTTGATCATTTTCTTTGATGAGCTACAAAGTGGTCAACACAAGATAATAAAAATAGTAGAGAACATTTCAAATTAGGCAACTTTATAGATCAAGAATGTTACTTTTACAATTCCATTTAACCCTCCCAGTATACAAAATAGTTATTTACAAGAGGTCCAGACCAAACCATCTTTGTTTGTTTTATATAATCAAACACACTCTAACATAAATTCCAGGTATGGATATTCTGTACATAGAAACATTGGTCAAAAATGGATCAATGTAACTATGCATATACCATACTTGACCAATTCCCCCCAGGAAACCCCGACATGTCACTATATATATATATATATATATATATATATATATATTAAACAGTATATAAAAAAACACACGCATATACAATTGTCTTTGGTCTGTTCTTGGACCTCTCTTAGTCTCCATCTACCATCTCCTCCCTGGGTCAGGTAATAGCCTCCTATGGCTTCCAATACCATCTCTATTCTGACGACACCCAAATCTATCTCTCTACCCCTCAGCTCACTCCTTCAGTCTCCTCACGTATCACTAAATTACTAACAGACATATCAGCCTGGATGTCACACCAATTCCTCAAACTCAATCTATCCAAAACTGAGCTCATGATTTTTCCACCCCCACATGCCTCTGCCCCTGATCTCTCTGTCAAAATCAATAGCACTACTATCAGCCCGTCCCCGCATGCCAAGGTTCTAGCTGTAACCCTGGACTCTGAACTATCCTTTCGGCCCCACATCCAAACACTTTCCAAATCTTGCCGTCTAAACCTCTGAAACATCTCTAAAATACGCCCCTTCCTAACCAATGACACCACAAAACTCACTCACTCCCTGGTCATCTCCTGCCTCAACTACTGCAACTCTCTCCTCATGGGATTACCTTTACATAGGCTATCCCCCTTCAGTCCATCATGAATGCTTCTGCCAGGCTCATCCACCTTACCAACCACTCAGTGTCAGCTACTCCTCTCTGTCAATCCCTCCACTAACTTCCACTCACCCAACAAATTAAATTCAAAATTCTAATAACAACTTACAAAGCCATCCACAACTCGGCCCCCAGCTACATCACTAGCCTAGTCTCAAAACATCGACCTACTCATTCCCTTCGTTCCTCCCAAGACCTGCTGCTCTTTAGTTCCCTCGTCACCTCCTCCCATGCTCGCCTCCAGAACTTTTCCTGAGCCTCTCCCATCCTCTGGAACTCCCTACCCCAATCGGTCCAACTATCTCCTACTCTGCTTGCTTTTAGACAATCCCTGAAAACCCTTCTCTTCAGAGAAGCCTATCCGCCCCCCACCTAACAACTGTACTTTTACTTTCTCCATCAGATCATCCCCCACAGTTATTACTTTTTGTATCACTTGACCTAAATTATAAGCTCTAATGAGGGCCCTGTGGTTCCTCCTGTATTGAATTGTATTGTAACTGTACTGTATGCCCTCATGTTGTAAAGCGTTGCGCAAACTGTTGGTGCTATATAAATCCTGTATAATAATAATAATAATAATAATAAATTGTCAAATAATAGGATTTTATCAAATTTGAAACTTACAAGAACAATACATCTGCCCTATTCATGCATGGGTATGCCTGAACATGCAGAGCAGAGCCATAGGGGAGGGCCAGTGGAAGGAGATCTCATATGAAACTTACACGTTTAATTATTGTCCAAAAATATACCAAAGTGTAAAGAATTCTACTAAATGTTAATTAGGGCAAAATCAGAAGTAAGTGTACCAACTGACTCCCAAAAAATGCATCACACTATCATCCTGGATCAAATATATATCGTATTTATACCACAAAGAAGGATAACAAAAAGAGAGGAGGAGCAGACAATGACAGGCTGAGCCCCCACAAGGAAAACTGCTCCAATTTTACTCACTATGAAATGTTCACAAATCTAAAAAACAATCAGATAAAATCACAGGCGTCAATCCACGAGCACCGAACTCATATCCCCTTTGTAATCAAGGATTCCCTGATAAGGTCACATGATGTGACGATACGCGTCAGGATTGGAGCACTGGGTATACACACAGCCTGACGGCAGGAGACGAGCTCGGCGCTCGTGGACAGTTGTACTGCATTTTTTTTACAAATGTGAGTGTCTTTCTTTTACCCTAATAAATTGTTTGTTTCACATACGGGGTTATGCTATGAGTCTCTTCTCCCTTACTTTTACCGCTATCCATCGAGTTTCAATCGGCTAACTCCTGGGAACAAGAGTGAATCAAGGCTTGCACAAGGCTAACATTACAAAGGGGATACAAGTTCGGTGCTCGTGGATTGACGCCTGTGATTTTATCCTATAAGTGAGTGCATCACCCTGCGATCTATCCCCGCCTCACTGCGGCTTTCCCCCACAGAGTTATGCTATGAACGCATTGTTTGTATTTATCTCTTTTCATGGTATACCACTGTCACTGAGATTACTGCAGCAATAGAAAGGAGACCACCTACTGTTGCAATTACTACCTCTTTCCTGATCTGAGATCTACTTATGCTGTTTGTCTAACAGCAGTGAGGTGAGCTTCTAGCAAACACAGAGGTGTTCACCACTGAGGAAATTTTTTCCAGCATGCTGCGTTTTGTTTGGTGGAGGTTTTTTTTACCACACATAGACTTTATTATCATTTATACAGCTTTGTTTCCCTTTGGACTACTTATTTCACTCAGCACAGCAATTTACAGTATTTGGAACATTCATTATGAGTTGGATCACTCTGACACACTGAGATGTATTTTGGATGTTCATTATATTTTATCATTTGTTATCTACTTTATTTTTTGTGTATGCACTGGGATTTACTGTATATTTAGCAGAGTCATAGGTATTTTTATACCCTTTTTTTACTTTGTCTATCAGCCACATTCCACTTCTCTGCGTTACCTTCCACCACCCCCTCTTTTGTTTTATAGCGCAGTCACCACCACTTATACATGTGTCTTCCAGCAGTCCCATCCATTCAACTATCCATCTATTTTCAGCCATGCCCCATGCAAACAGAGCCTAGACAACAAGATAGAGGGGAGGTTAAAAGCAGACTGCTACATTCAGAAAGTGAAAAGGCCAGGACCACATTGACCTCCTCAAAATAGAAAGGGATCATAGAGTACCCACATGACCACCCTTTAAAATGTTAGCTGTGCATATAGATTGTTCATACATCCCAATTGTGACACAAAACACAGTCAATAAATTACAATTCCATAAGAAAGTAACATAGGACACAAGTAAACAAATTCTAATAAAAAATGCATCAAGCAATACCATAAATTCTAACCCATAGTTTAACAACAGCACAAAAAAGTGATTTCTACTGGAATGGCTTAAAACATATGGATTCTTTGGGGTTTATTAGCTAAAGGCAAATAGGTTGTTCACTCTGCAGGGCAATTTTCCCTTAGTGAATATGGTGAAAATACACTTAACAAAGAATACCCAATCACATGCAAGAAATTAAAACAAACAGCATTTATCTGTAGATCCATCTCATTTCACATTATATTACTTTATGGTCAAAGTCACCATCCCTGGGGTCCTGATTAATCCCATCCAGGCCTACAAAGGATTTAGAAATGGGTTTATAATGCCAAATTAGGGTGTCATGTCTGCCTATGGGGCTCAGCATGTCTTTATTCTCTATAGAATAAATGTGGTCAAACATCCTTTGCCAAAGCATTCATTTGGTCTTGCACACATAGAGTGTCCCACATTTACGAAGCAGTAAATAAATTACATAATGTCAATTCAAAAGAGCCTACCTGTTAGGTAGGACAAATTGCAGGAGTCATTGACATATTTATTTATTTGCAATTACAATTCCTCAGGGCCACTATTTTAAAAACTTTTTTTTTGCTTAGCTTTATTAGATGCTTTTTATAATATTTAGTAACACGCTGCTTTTATTGAATTAATGTTTCTTGGTACCTTGCGCTCAGCTGCCATTAATAGGTTCTAATACATGCAATTCTACCAGGACAATGATAAATAGAAGGTGCAGAGTGTTTGCTGTTTAACTACCTCTTGACTGCCTAATGCAGTGAAATACCCAGACAGGGAAACTGTTTTTCTAACTGGATGTTTAAAACATTAGACAATGCCAATCACAGGCAAAATCAAAAGAACCAATTCAAGTGTCTCTGAAGCATGTGATGACTGTGAACCAATCATTACCATCACTGTAGTAAACAGATGTTTTATTTACACTTTCACTTCTTTCTCTTAATTCTTGTCAATCAGGTTTTTTAGAATGTGAATAAAGTCCCTGTAAAATGTCCAAGAAATACTTGTATATTTCAAGTGCAAAAACTTTCAAGGGATAATGACCTTTATAAAAGCAGCTTCAAGTGGCTGAGTATTTGAATTGATCATTGGCTTTAAAGAAGATTATTTGCCTTAGTAAACTTATGTGACCAGCATGCCTGTTCATGACTTTCAAGAGAAAATCTACAAAATTATCTGTTAAAATTTTAGTAAGTAAAAAATCTTCTTTAAGTGGCATTGAAATGTATTCTGCTGACCTTTTTGCATATTGTTAAATGTAAGTTTTAAAAGTATGCACATACAGGTTTAGGAAAAGAATAGTAAAAAGAAGGATGAATTAGGAGCAAGTCTATCTTTAAGCATAGCCTGATATTTATGTGTAGACATATTTGCATCTTCAGTGACTAACAAAGCTGGTCAACTGAAAATTTATAATAGTCTTGATAATCTCAGTAAGCCTGAGAGAGCATATTTAATAAGTTCACAACATGATGATAAACATAAAGATCGAAATATTGCTTAAAAGAATTTAGTGCTAGTAAAATGTGTAAAAGAGGCTACTGAACCATAACTGCTGGGTAAGAATAATATGACATCAATAAATCACTAGAAAATATGTCCTTTATGTTTTTTATTTGGGAAAGTCATAATAATTGTTTGTATTTTTTTTAAACACATATTTCTATGAATTAGATTAGATATATCATTTTAACAAAACTGAGAAGTAAACCAGACTTTTAAAGTCTCCTTTCAAAGTAAACAAAAAAGAAAAGAACAAATATTGGTCACGCATTCAACTTTTCTGCTGAATTGTGTGGCTCTTCCCAATTCTTCTACCTTGGAGTGCATCTAGATCTGTTCCCCAAAAAAATGTGTGCAGATACCATCACTTTGCATTTACAGGCATACAAATGCACAAAGAATCATCTATTAACAAATACAAATAATGAGAGATAATCACAGATGTCAAGATGAGCACAGAAAATAGGATAAAAAAAATAATCTGTCTGCCAAACAAAAAAACAGACCTTTACAAGGCTCCTAACAAAGCAAACAAAGCTACAGTCAGTTTTTTATGTTTGAATGAATTTTTGTAGCAAGAAAACTTAGGTCATAAGAAAGATCTGCAGTGATTGCCAAACCAGCATAATTATTTGTTACATTATTAGTATGCAGAAGTTACATATATAACACCAATAGTTTGTGCATCACTTTACAAAGTAAAGGGAGAAAGTACAGGGCGTGGCCAGCAGCAGGCATGTGAGTGGTGTCTTCTCTAAACTACAACAGTGCTGCTGCTATCTTCTTTGATCCTGATGGCACAGCAGGTTACAGAGTGATGCTTTTACCACCTGCAGCTCCCTGTAACCCTCCTGTTCCGGACGAGTCAGGTGACTGATTCTCCATAGGACCGCTCCCATAGCTTCAAAGATCGTGGCGGTACGGAGGCTCTTGGCATTCTGCCACAGGGGGAGAATAAGAACACAGCGGAGAGTGCTTTTCTCCCTGCCGCTGCTAAACAATCCTCCTCAGCCAGCTCTGCACATAAAGACAGGTCTCCCAGCACCATTAAGGATCTCTACTTCTACACATCTAGCACCCATGCCACGGGAGAAAACTGCTTCCTGCCAGTGGGGGGGGGGGATGAGGAGGGTGGCCATGCTGCTGCATGCTCTCTCACTAATCCTCAAACTGCAAGTGCCTCTGCAGCTCTAACTGAAGATGCTGAGTAAACACTGAAGCACATTATGGAAGCCATTCAAAATTGCCAGGCTGCCTTTGGCATGATATGCAACAAATCTGAAGTAGAATGTCCATGACAGAACAATGGATTAGTGATATGGAAGACACACTTAGCTCTTTACATGTTGAGGTCCGCACTGCTCAACATCATCTAGCAGATCTTACCTCGAAATTGAATAATTACATTTTTATTGGATTCCTCCGGGGGTCAGAGGGCAGGGAGCCTGAATGCTTTATGGAAAATTGGTTTAAAACCACTATGAATCCTGGTACTCTCTCCTCTTTATTTGCCACGCCTCGTCTGCGCTATTGCTTAAACTACTTATTTTCCAGGATAAGGACGCCATTCTTTATTCTTTTCACTCTTTGGGTTACCTATCCTACAATGGAAACCGCATTTCTATTTTCCCAGATTTTTCTGCGGCAACTTAAAAGCAATGAGCTCCATTCACGGCGGTTAAGCACAAACTCTGTGATAAAAACCTGCTCTACAGCATGTTGTACCCTGCAAAATTGAGAGTGGTTGCCAACAGGAAAGCTCGACTCTTTACTTCTCCAGAGGAGGCTTTTGACTGGCTGGATGGCATGAATTGACTGTAAGAGCTATGAATGGGTGGGAATTTGACACTGGAGGCACCCAGGTCATAAATAATTTCCTTGCTATTCTCACTTACACAAGACTCTGGGGGTTATTTACTAAAGCCAAATCTACTTTGCACTACAAGTGAAAACTACAAGAGCAAAGTGCACTTTAAATTGCACTGCAAGTGCACTTGGAAGTGCAGTCGCTGTAAATCTGAGGGGTACATCTGAATTGAAGGAAGCTCTGCTGATTTTATCATCCAATCATGTGCAAGCTAAATTGCTGTTTTTTATTTTCCTTGCATCCCCCCCCCCGGATCTACAGAGATTGCACTTCCAAGTGAACCAATAAAAGTGAAATATTCCCTAAAATTTCGTACCTGGGGGGTGTCTATAGTATGTCTGTAAAGTAGCGCATGTTTCCCGTGCTTAGAAAAGTCCCTGCACAAAATGAAATTTCTAAAGGAAAAAAAGTCATTTAAAACTACTCACGGCTATAATGAACCGTTTTTCACGCAGAGATATTGGGTAAAGTCTTGGCCATACGATATTTACCTTAAGCTATATCTGATCACACCTCTTTGGAGCTAAAACTGTAAGTGGCACCTCCCTCTGGTATGTGCACATGGTGTATGAGCCCCTTTTGGCTCTCCAATCCCCGGTCTTTTACAAATGCAGAGATGATATGAGACTTTATTGCCCAGAAATTGATCAGGGGGCCTCAGAAGGCCTTTATTAGGATACATTTAAAGCTGTTATGAGGGGACCTTACATGAAAGGTGTGCGAGAACTTAAACAAGCTAACAACTCTAACCTGTCCACCTTGTCCGGTAGAGTTTCTGATTTGGAATCTCAATATGCCTCTAATACTTCCCAATTAAATTATCAACACTGGAAACATGCCGAAAGCTTACAGTATATGCTCTAGTACTCACTGATAAGACATAGAAAAAACGACTTTACTCAGCACAACATATATTTGAACAAGAGGATAAAAATGGTACATTGTTAGCTTTTCTCGCCAAACCAGCCCTCAAAACTTTTACTATTCCCAGGATCTTAGATTGTACTGGTTGCCTGCAAGTCTCTACTGACGGCATTATGGAACCCTTTCTACAGTTTTACATGGATCTGTATATGTCCCACGTACACTATACACCGGACGATCTGCTGGGGTATTTGCAGCCTATCCGTCTCCCCTCTCTTTCCGCAGAGGATAGAGAATATTTGGATAGTCCCATTACTTCTGATGAGATTGAATGTACCCTGGGATAATTTTCTAAACAGAAAATACCTGGCCTCGATGGTCTGCCTATCGAGTGGTATTCAGCTCATAAAGAATATGTTCTACCTTGTTTACTGTTCCTTTATAAGTATATTTTGGAAGAGAAAACTCTTCTTGCCTCTATCAGAGAAGCCCTTATTGTAATAAACCCTAAGCCCAATAAAGATCTTCAATACTGTGAATCCTACTGTCCTATCTCCCTGATCAATACCGATCTTAAGATCCTGTCCAAAATATTCACCACTTGACTGAATTCTATTGTGCCCCTCCTAAAAAAATCTGATAATATTGGCTTCATTCCTGGCAGATCCAACTACATAAACTTGCAGAAACTGTTTACTAACTTGCTGGTTCCCAACACCTGAGATTTTCCTAGAGTTCTTGTGGCCCTAGACACCCACAAAGTATTTCACTCACTTGAATAACAGTACATATTCCACGTCTTGTGAAAACTTGGTTTTGGTGACACTTTTGTTTCTTAGATAAAAATTCTTTATACCCATCCCCAGGCATTCATAAGGGTAAATGGATGTATATCTTACCCCTTTTCCATCCAGAGGGGCACTAGGCTGGGTGCCCATTGTCACACCTGCAGTTTGCTCTTGCAATTTACCCCCTGGCAGAACTTCTCTGAGTCTCTCCCTTGCTCAAAAGGGTTCAGAAGGGCCCATTGGAAGAAAGAGTATCCTTATATGTGGATGACATACTGCTCTATCTCTCAGATTCTATGTACAGTGTTCCAGCCGCATTAAATCTCATTCAGCAATTTGAACAATAATCTGGGTTCAAAGTCACTTGAACAAAATCCTGTATATTCCCTATTGATGAGGTTCTCCCTCTGCAATTGTCCCAGTCTTGTTGGTTACAGATTACACATACATTTAAGTATTTGAGAGTTGATATCCAATTACCAGTGGCTAGGTACTCTGAGAAAAATTATGATATTGAAATTACTGTTATGACCAAACAATTTCTTCAGCTGCTTCTTTATAACAGAAGAAAGACCATTGCTTTATATTGGATAATCTGAGAGCCCTTACATATTGGCTCATAGAAACACTTAGGTAACTAGAATCTGCCTCTCTACAAATTGACTTATGAGGCAACAGGGTGTCCAGGAAAATTCTCTAAACTCTGGGAACCATGGCTAGATACCCAAGAAACTAGTGACTCCTTGCTTCGTTTGGTCTCTGGTTCTATATTATAGGTTACCCCTAAGTTCCAATTCTGTATTTTTATGTTTTTCACTTAGGATCCATTATTGTACATGTGTTGGAGTGCTCTTATACCATACTGGGTCAAACAATGCAATTGTATCATCCGTTGTATTTCAATTTGGTTTGTACTTCAGGTGAACAGGCTGCTAGGAATTCCAAAACTGTGCAGATATTTTCCACAATCATTATTGTTTGCCCCAGTTCTTCGTTTTCTATGTCTTTTTTCTGTTCTGTCCCTTTTTATTCAATTACTTGTGAAACTTGTGTATACTTGCATTTACCGTATATGGTGCATATTGGATCTGTGGTACCCATGTGCTCTTCGATTTTATAGTTACTACTGTTAGCTTGTGTGTATCATGCTGGTTACATATTTTGAAAATGCTTTTGTACTTATGTGATATGTACTTCTTTGTATGCATATTTTTCAATAAACCGAGTTAAAAGAAAAAAAAGTGTGAAAGTACAGTTACATTACAATTAAAGACAAGAAGGTAAGGAGTGATCTGCTTGTGAACGTGTACAATCTAATAATAAACTTACGAAGTATATAAGCATTTGCGTAACTGAAATTCATGTAACTAACTAGCATGTAACAGCATGATAACACAAACCTTTATACAAATGTATAGTGAAGGGATAGACAATAACATGTCTAAAGATAAAAAGATAGTAGTTTAATCACTTGACCTCCAGGTTTACCCCCCTTCATGAACAGGCCATTTGTTGCGATATGGCACTGCGTTACTTTTTTGAAAAAAAAAATATATTTTTTACTTTTTTCTATAAAACATATCCAATAAAAAAAAAGAAAAACAGATCAAATTTCTCCATCGGTTTAGGCCAATATGTATTCTGCTACATATTTTTGGTAAAGCAAAACACAATAAGCATATATTGATTGGTTTGTTCAAAAATTATAGTGTCTACAAACTATGGGATATTTCTTTTTTTTTTAATGGTGGTGATCAGCGACTTATAGCGGGACTGTGATATTGCAGTGGACAGTCAGGACAGTAACTGACACTTTTTGGCGACCAGTTTCACGAATACAATGATCAGTGCTAAAACATATGCACTATCACTGTACTAATGACACTGACAGGGAAGGGGTTAACATCAGGGTTGATCAAAGGGAGTAAATGTGTGCCTGACCAGCACTTTACTGCTGTTGGGAAGGTGTTTGTACTAGGAGAAGGCATGGATTGGTGCCCCTGCTTAGCCGAGACACAGAATCCATGTCTTCTGTAGTGACAGAACAGCGATCTGCCTTGTTTACTTAAGCAGACCGCCATTCTGCCTGTCCCGAAGCATTGGCGGGTGCCAGTGAATATTGAGTCCATTGTACCCACTGATCAGCTCCCGCTGTGTCTAATCACAGCAGGAGCGAGCTGCCGGCGGCGCGCACTTGTGCCCTGGACCCAGAAATGCAGGATCAAGTACTAGGTACGTGATCCTGCGCAGGAGAGCCGCCTTGCCACCGTATATATACAGTATACAGTCAGCAAGTGGTTAACATTGCAACATATAAAGCTTGCCATAGATGGATTGAAATTTGCTCAGTTCAGTAGGGACCAGCTGAATTGTATGCCCCTTCCTGTTTGTGAGAAGTCAATTTAATGATTGACTTCTCATGAATGGCTTTGTGTTCAATTATTGCTTCATCCAATCAGCTGCAGCACTGATCAGTGTATTATTACAGCAGAGGAGTCCCACTGTCAGAATACAATCTGTTAATTTTTTTTTTTAATTGGCCTGCTGGCTGTTTGAAAAAAAAATGATAGATGTACTGAATGGTCAGCCTTAGTTTCACTAGACCACTGTAATGAACGGAATTCTCTTGACACTCTCCCCTCCCATAATCCCTTTATCTCCAGAATTTTAGGGCTCAGACATTACTTTTAATAATTTAGTTTTTATGTGATTTGTAATCTGCCCCATTGCATACTAGGTTTTAGTGGCAGCTGCATGAGTTGCTCCCCCTCTTAAAGCCGAGCTCCACCCGCGTTTTTTTTTTAAAAGTCAGCAGCTACTAACACTGTAGCTGCTGACTTTTAATAAGGACACTTACCTGTCCTAGGCGCCCGCGATATTGGGCCCCCGACGGCGGGTCCCGGCGCCTCCATCCTGACTAAGGGAAACAGGCAGTGAAGCCTTACAGCTTCACTGCCCGTTTCCTACTGCACATGTGCGACTCGCACAACGCTTTGTGAATGGGCGGCTGCCTCCTGGGATACACACAGTTCCCAGAAGGCAGCACACCCCATTCACCATGACAGATGACGAGGAAGAAGACCATAGCGGTGAAGGAAGAGGCAGAAGAGCTAGTTCCGCATAGCAACCGCCCTTTCTGGTGAGTATACATTTTTTTTTTTCAATTAATTTTTTTTTTTTTTTTTTTTAGATTTTAGGTGAAAAAAAAAATCAGGGTGGAACTCCACTTTAAATATATAAATAATAAATAATGTCCACTTATGATATAAGGCTTTGATGGACTTGTCTGTGTCTTGAGGCCTGACACATACACACACACACACACATATATGTATGTTCATTTTAATTTAATCTAAAATCTGGTAGAGGTAAAGGATAAATCCAACAATTGAAAAGCACACACAGATATATGCTAGGTCAGTCCCCTATGAAACATGATCCTTCTTCCTTTGGCCCAGATGACCAGTATGCTCTCTGTAGAAAGTGGCCGGACACACATACCTGCTGTGGTGTGACTATCAGAGGAGTGCCCCAGCATTAAACACTGCATATGTGGATTTTCTAACTTGTCTGTCAGCCAAATGGTGCTGGAGAAGAAGGACCAAGCTACCATCTAGCAGCACAGCTAGCCCAAGTGTCTGCAGCCCCTCATCTTTTTACTCTCTTTTCCCCTTGCAGAAGGTGGCTGTGACAAAGTGCCCTTGACTTAAAGTGGTTGTAAACCTCAAACATGAAATATGAACAAAGCATATCCCTCTATAGTGTGTACTTGTCTTAATTAAGAGCACCATGTGTCAATGCTGTCTGCTGTCTACATGAATCACTTCTGACAAGTTTTCCTGAAACCAAATAAAAAGAGGTGACAGAGGAGGAACCTCCAAATGACTGACAGTCTCAGCTGTGTTTATGTGTGCTGTGTGAAGGGGGATGTGTCCCTTCCCTCCAATCAGCTTGCTGAGCTCTGCAGAGTGTCATTTCAGCTCTCTGCCCCCTTTCTTCTGACAGTTCAGACAAGCTGTATAAATTCTGCACTTTGAATTGATGTAGAGAAGACTGCAGATAAACAGGTACAACTGATTTAGAAAGATTTTTTTTTCATCTCTGTGTATCATCTGTGTCAGGAGCATCTAGTACTCCTGCTCCTCACTCCAGGATCCGGGGTTTTGGCTATGGCACTCTCCTTATCTGTCTGTCCACCTGTAAGGTGATCAATGTGATCAGTCTCTGGGTGCAAACCACACCTGTTATAAGCCAGCCAAACCCTCACTTGCATGCTTGTGAGAGAGAGTGATACGTCTGTTATTTCTGATCAAGCCCCCTGTCTGTCTGACCTGCTCTGCTAGATTGGATTTCCCTGTGTATGACCTTGGATCAGATTTTGGACTATTCTCTGAACTCAGCCTGCCTTTTACCTGGACTGTCATAGAACCACTCTGCTTGTCTGCCAATCCAAAGTACCTATTTGCTTTTCTCAGTTCGCGCCTGCCCTGGCGTGGTGGCCAGGCACTATAGCATTGTGTATAAGTCCTGGGGGCAACCGAGTACCAGTAAGCCTGCTTGCCTTATGGGAAAGGGGGCTGCTATAGGTGAAGAACACAGTAGCCAGCTATAATGTCTGACCACCTGCTGTGGGGTAGACGTGACAACTTGAGGCCAGTCACTTCACTGTAAGGGTTTACAACCACTTTAACCACTTAACGACCGCCCACTGTAAATATACGTCAGCAGAATGTCACCGACAGGCACAATCACGTATATATACGTGATTGCCTTTGTATAGTTGGGGGGTCCGATCGGACCCCCCTTCTTTACAGTGAGCGGTCGTTTTACCTTCGGGAGCGATCCGGCATGAGGGGACGGCCGTTCGATTCCGGCCACCCCCTCTCGATCGCTCCCGGCGGATGAGAGAGCTTCCCCTGCCTGCCAGGAAGGAGGAAGTGATGTCATCTCTCCTGGGGCGCTCACATATACCGAGCGCCGTACAGGAGAAGATGCCAGGTTAGTACACACAACACTACACTGACACCAGGACACATAGGCACATAAATCGCCCCCCAGGCCCCCCCAGACACCCCCAGATCACCCCCCAGCCCCCCCAGCCCCCAGTCACAGTGTCACTGATTGCAGTGACCATTTATTTAGTGATCACTGCAATCAGTGACATTTGTGACTGTAAAAGTGTCACCAAAGTTTAGTCTTAGGTCCAGTGTAGCCCCCTAACCCCCCCTAATAAAGGTTTAACCCCCTGATCACCCCCCAGATAACCCTTTCACCCCCTATCACCACTGTCACTAAGCAATCATTTTTCTGATCGATGTCTTAGCGTTGGTGATGCTGATCGGTAGCCAGTAATTTTTTTTAGGTTCGCCGCAGGTTTTTATAGCGTCGGGTACCCCCATATATTACCTAATAAAGGTTTAACCCCCTTGATCACCCCCCAGGTAACCCTTTCACCCCCTATCACCACTGTCACTAAGTTATAATTTTTCTGATCGATGTCTTAGCGTCGGCGATGCTGATCGGTAGCCAGTAATTTTTTTTAGGTTCGCCGCAGGTTTTTATAGCGTCGGGTACCCCCATATATTACCTAATAAAGGTTTAACCCCCTTGATCACCCCCCAGGTAACCCTTTCACCCCCTAGCACTGCCGTGGCTATGCGATCATTTTTCTGATCGATGTCTTAGCGTCGGTGATGCTGATCGGTAGCCAGTAATTTTTTTTAGGTTCGCCGCAGGTTTTTATAGCGTCGGGTACCCCCATATATTACCTAATAAAGGTTTAACCCCCTTGATCGCCCCCCCAGGTAACCCTTTCACCCCCTATCACCACTGTCACTAAGCGATAATTTTTCTGATCGATGTCTTAGCGTCGGCGATGCTGATCGGTAGCCAGTAATTTTTTTTAGGTTCGCCGCAGGTTTTTATAGCGTCGGGTACCCCCATATATTACCTAATAAAGGTGTAACCCCCTTGATCACCCCCCAGGTAACCCTTTCACCCCCTAGCACCGCCGTCACTATGCGATCATTTTTCTGATCGATGTCTTAGCGTCGGTGATGCTGATCGGTAGCCAGTAATTTTTTTTAGGTTCGCCGCAGGTTTTTATAGCGTCAGGTACCCCCATATATTATCTAATAAAGGTTTAACCCCCTGATCGCCCCCCAGGTAACCCTTTCACCCCCTATCACCACTGTCGCTAAGCAATCGTTTTTATGATCGTTGTCTTAGTGTCGGTGATGCCGATAGGTAGCCAGTAATTTTTTTTTAGGTTTGCCATCAGGTTTTTATATAGCGTCAGGTACCCCCATATATTACCCTAATAAAGGTTTTAACCCCCTAATTGCCCCTAGTTAACCCTTTCACCAGTGATCATCATATAAGTGTTACGGGTGACGCTGGTTAGTTAGTTTGCTTTTTATAGTGTCAGGGCACCCGCCGTATATAACCCAATAAAGGTTTAACCCCCTGATCGCCCGGCGGGTGATATCAGTTAGGTTTTAGCGTCAGAGAGGGTCTGCGTCACACCCCAGGCAGCGTCAGGTTAGTGCCAGTAGCGCTAACACCCACGCGTGAAGCATACACCCCCCTTAGTGGTATAGTATCTGATCAGCTCAATATCTGATCTGATCAGATCTATACTAGCGTCCCCAGCAGTTTAGGGTTCCCAAAAACGCAGTGTTAGCGGGATCAGCCCAGATACCTGCTAGCACCTGCGTTTTGCCCCTCCGTCCAGCCCAGGCCACCGAAGTGCAGTATCGATCGATCACTGTCACTTGCAAAACACAACACACATAACTGCAGCATTCGCAGAGACAGGCCTGATCCCTGCGACTCCAGTGCTGTAGGAGGTAATTTCACCACCACAGTTAAAAAAAAAAAAGCATATATGCCGAAGCATTGGGGCAGCAGGAGCGGAGGAGCCATTTTGCTCCTAATGCCGCGTACATACGGTCGAAATTCCGACGGAGGCTTGCCCGTGGAAAAGTCTGACCATGTGTACGCGGCATAACTTTTGCGAGAAGATGCCCCCATGCTTCGGCATATATAAATGGTGCATGTATGCCCATCATTAGAAGTGGGTGGATGAAGGGCGGTATTCTAATGGTGGGCATACCCACCGATCAATCTTTTTTTTTCGTTCAGCCAACAGGCTGCATGAAAAAAAAGATTACAATACATGTCCAACAAGGACCAGCAACGTACTGGTATGTTGCTGGACTTTGAATGTTTATACCAGAATGATGCCTGCGGGTTTAGGTATCATCTTGGTATCATTCTTTTCAGCCAGCTGCCGGCTTTCATGTAAAAGCAATCCTAGTGGCTAATTAGCCTCTGGACGGCTTTTACAAGCAGTGGGAGGGAATGTCCCCCCCCGGATATAAAAAGCGCCATTGGGAAATTGGGAAAGCATTTTATCACACCGATCTTGGTGTGGTCAGATGCTTTGAGGGCAGAGGAAAGATCTAGGGTCCAATAGACCCCAGTTTTTTCAAAAAAGAGTACCTGTCATTACCTATTGCTATCATAGGGGATATTTACATTCCCTGAGATAACAATAAAAGTGATAAAAATAAATAAATATGGAAGCAACAGTTTAAAAAAAAAAAAAAAAAGCAAAATTAATAATAAAAAAAAAAAAAAAAAAAAAAAAGCACCCCTGTCCTGCCCTGCTCTTGCCCAATGGCGAACGCAAGCGTCGGTCTGGCGTCATATATAAACAGCAATTGCACCATGCATGTGAGGTATCACCGCGAAGGTCAGATCGAGGGCAGTAATTTTAGCAGTAGACCTCCTCTGTAAATCTAACAGGGTAACCTGTAAATGCTTTTAAAGGCTTTTAAAAATGTATGTAGTTTGTCGCCAATGTGCGTTTGTGCGAAATTTTAAAGCATGTCGTGTTTGGTATCTATGTACTCGGCCTAAGATCATCTTTTTTATTTCATCAAACATTTGGGCAATATAGTGTGTTTTAGTGCATTAAAATTAAAAAAAGTGTATTTTTTTCCCCAAAAAATGCGTTTGAAAAATCGCTGCGCAAATACTGTGTAGAAAAAAAAAATGCAACACCCACCATTTTATTCTGTAGGGCCTTTGCTTTAAAAATATATATAATGTTTGGGGGTTCAACATAATTTTCTTGCAAAAAAAAATATGTTTTCATGTAAACAAAAAGTGTCAAAAAGGGCTTTGTCTTCAAGTGGTTAGAAGAGTGGATGTAAGCTTCCTAATGTTGTGTATAAAATGCCAGAACAGTTCAAAACCCCCCAAATGACCCCATTTTGGAAAGTAGACACCCCAAGCTATATACTGAGAGGCATGTCGAGTCCATGGAATATTTTATATGTTGACACAAGTTGCGGAAAAAAAAAAAAAATTTTTTTTTTTTTTTTTTGCACAAAGTTGTCACTAAATGATATATTGCTCAAACATGCCATGGGCATATGTGGAATTACACCCCAAAATACATTCTGTTGCTTCTCCTGAGTACGGGGATACCACATGTGTGAGACTTTTTGGGAGCCTAGCCGCGTACGGGACCCCAAAAACCAAGCACCGCCTTCAGGCTTTCTAAGGGTGTCAATTTTTGATTTCACTTCTCACTGCCTATCACAGTTTCGGAGGCCATGGAATGCCCAGATGGCACAAAACCCCCCCAAATGACCCCATTTTGGAAAGTAGACACCCCAAGCTATTTGCTGAGAGGTATTGTGAGTATTTTGCAGATCTCGCTTTTTGTCACAAAGTTTTGAAAATTGAAAAAAAAAGAAAAAAAAAAAAAGTTCTTTCTTCATTTTCAAAAACAAATGAGAGCTGTAAAATACTCACCATGCCTCTCAGCAAACAGCTTGGGGTGTCTACTTTCCAAAATGGGGTCATTTGGGGGGGTTTTGTGCTATTTTGGCATTTTATGGCCTTCAAAACTGTGATAGGTAGTGAGGAGTGAAATCAAAAATTTGCGCCCTTAGAAATCCTGGAGGCGGTGCTTGGATTCCGGGGTCCCGTACGTGGCTAGGCTCCTAAAAAGTCCCACACATGTGGTATCCCCGTACTCAGGAGAAGCAGCAGAATGTATTTTGGGGTGCATTTCCACATATAACCATGGCATGTGTGAGCAATATATCATTTAGTGACAACTTTTTGTAATTTTTTTTTTGTCATTATTCAATCACTTGGGACAAAAAATAAATATTCAATGGGCTCAACAGGCCTCTCAGCAATTTCCTTGGGGTGTCTACTTTCTAAAATGGGGTCATTTGGGGGGGTTTTGTGCTATTTTGGCATTTTATGGCCTTCAAAACTGTGATAGGTAGTGTGGAGTGAAATCAAAAATTTGCGCCCTTAGAAATCCTGAAGGCGGTGCTTGGTTTCCGGGGTCCCGTACGTGGCTAGGCTCCTAAAAAGTCCCACACATGTGGTATCCCCGTACTCAGGAGAAGCAGCAGAATGTATTTTGGGGTGCAATTCCACATATAACCATGGCATGTGTGAGCAATATATCATTTAGTGACAACTTTTTGTAATTTTTTTTTTATTTATTTTTTTTGTCATTATTCAATCACTTAGGACAAAAAAAAAATATTCAATGGGCTCAACATGCCTCTCAGCAATTTCCTTGGGGTGTCTACTTTCTAAAATGGGGTCATTTGGGGGGGTTTTGTACTGCCCTGTCATTTTAGCACCTCAAGAAATGAGATAGGCAGTCATAAATTAAAAGCTGTGTAAATTCCAGAAAATGTACCCTAGTTTGTAAACGCTATAACTTTTGCGCAAACCGATAAATATACGCTTATTGACATTTTTTTTACTAAAGACATGTGGCTGAATACATTTTGGCCTAAATGTATGACTAAAATTGAGTTTATTCGATTTTTCTTATAACAAAAAGTAGAAAATATCATTTTTTTTCAAAATTTTCGGTCTTTTTCCGTTTATATCGCAAAAAATAAAAATCGCAGAGGCAATCAAATACCATTAAAAGAAAGCTCTTTTTGTGGGAAGAAAAGGACGCAAATTTCGTTTGGGTACAACATTGCATGTCCGCACAATTTACAGTTAAAGCAGCGCAGTGCAAAATTCTGAATTCACCTCTGGTCCTCTAGCTACCAAATGGTCCGGGGCTTAAGTTGTTAAGAAAATTAGATTTTTATAGATTTTTATACTGTATTTAACTATCGAATAGAGTGTTAGCTTTTATTGTACCGGATTGAAGCACTGTCCCCTTCTTTTTCTTCTTTTTTGTTTTCAAGAAAAGGATAAATCCACCTTCTCAGATAAATTTCTTAAGACCACGAACATTGTATCCTAAGGATACATAGAAGATGAACTGGACATCTTAAAAAATGAAATTCCATGGGTCAGATATAATACTCAAAAGTATAAACAAATAATATCATACCTTATGCTTGAAAACGCTAGTACCTAATGTGGAACACATTTTCTGATCAAGCTACAGAGGAGTCATATATTCCTATTTGCAGGCTTAATCTGGCTAAGTGACACACATATTGAAGCAATAGAGTCAACAGAGCATCCAGGGAAGTAGCATCTGCAAAAGTAGTGATCAGCAATGGCAACCTTCATGT
This sequence comes from Rana muscosa, assembly GCA_029206835.1. Lineage (NCBI taxonomy): Eukaryota > Metazoa > Chordata > Amphibia > Anura > Ranidae > Rana > Rana muscosa. Next base: position 690,248,688 of record CM055118.1, on the reverse strand, counting down.
TCCTTTCATAATAGGTTGTGCTTCCCACGCTGGGGATGATTTGCTCTAGGCAAGTAGGCTGTTAATTTTTCAAGGGAATTTTCCCCAGAACTTTTTGAATGTGATTACATTTTACTTTGAAAAGAATACTGAATCATAATCAAGAAAAATACCATGTTTGCTTGCACATGATTGGATGATAGAAGTTAGCAGCACTTCACCTCATTACCTTATCTCTGGGGAAAATTCCCTTGAAAAGTGCAACTTCCCTTAAAAAGTGAAGCATATTTACCTTGAGTAAATCAACATTACTTGCTATGTTGCTTCAGCCAAAGGGCCTATTCACACCAGCCCTGTTGGGTTGTGTTGAACAGTGTTGCCCAACAAAATCCCAATGCATAGACAAGGTGATTTCTTCTATTGCTTCAGTACATATCAACATGTTGATTCAGTACACATCAACATTGGTGTGCTTTAAAAAAGCACATGGTTTAATTTTTGTGAAGCACAGAGAGTTGTTATGGGCTGTAATGCATCACATTGTGCTACCACACATAGAAATAAATTACATTTAAAAAAAGAAAAAAGTAAGCACAACAATGCATTTTAACAATCCATGTCAGCCATGGCAGTGTGAGTGCACAGCCCATACCAATGTGCAGTTTATGCGTACCTTAACACATCCTCACTGGTGTAAATTAACCACAATATTCATACACAATGGGCTTGATTTACTAAATTGTAAAGTGAGGTAAAATACAGCAAAATGATGTGAACCTTTTATTAAATTCCCTGCACATGATAGGACGTCCGAAGTGATCACAAGTTCACTTTACTGCACCTGACTTCACACTTCATTAAATCACATACAAGGACTTGCCTAATGTTTCTATCCATCTTTCTAATGTCTTTGCATAAGAAACTGCATACATAAAGTAAAGGTGTGTCATCAGTAAGCAAGTTCATTTACTCACCTGCATTGACTGAAATGACATGCAACCAGCATTTGTTATCTTTATTACCCCGTACTCCTATATTCTATCACCAACAGTTGCATAAGTCTTCTGCTTGCTTTTGAAAATGTTTTATTCCCTTCTGTCTTTTTTCCTACATTTGTTGATATGCAAATCAATATTTTGAGGCTGTTTGATTTGTACATTTTATCTTAATTAGATGTACAATTAATATGACAATGCAGCTTTCTACATGAAAGAAGGAAGACTTGATTGCCTGGACTATTAAAATGCACATATGGCAGAAAGCCCAGTCACTCAGTATTAAATAGTAATCATTTAAGCAGCGCTATCTAGACTATTTCAGGAAAGCTAGACATGTTTATGTTCTTTCGTGTCTATGCAGCAATCCTAAAAATAGCTGTGCTTAAATAATATTACCTTATTATTATCTGAATAATTGACATAATGTACAAATCTTTTTTTTAGAAATGTATCGTGCTTTGAATGAGCCATCTTAATCTTTGTAAATCATTCATGTCAATTTTAGTAAATAATGTTGGCATTAGGGTTGTATAGGGTTCCATAGAAATGTAAACTGGGGATTAGAAAAGGGTGTTGTTAGTTTGAGAAAGTGGGTGTGGCTAATGAAATATGGGCATGGCTCAACTGGTGTGGTTAAATCATAAAGAGCATATGAGCATTGCAAAACATACTAGATTTTCATTAACATTCTCACTGCCCAGGAGATTGCTAATCACTTTAAAAATAAGATTGAGACAATTCAGCTTGAGATCTCCGCTCTACAGATATCTCCTTCACTTTACACTCCTTGTCCTCCCGCAAAATCAATACTTCCCTCTTTTAACCCAGCTACTATAGAGGAAGTCACTAAACTTTTTTCTAACGCCCACCTAACCTCCTGCCCCCTGGACCCTGTTCCTTCTCAAATACTACGGTCACAATCTGACTCGATCCTACACTCTTTAACTCATATCTTCAACCTCTCACTCTCTACTGGCATCTTCCCCAACCCTCTTAAACATGCACTAGTCACTCCCATACCAAAAAAGGCCTCACTAGACCCCACCAATCTTAACAACCTAAGACCCATCTCTTTACTCCCTTTTGCCTAAACTCCTTGAACATTTAGTCTACAACTGACTGAGCGACCACCTCATTGAGAATAACCTTCTTGATCCCCTTTAGTCTGGATTTCGCACACAGCACTCCACAGAAACTGCCCTCCTAAAACTCACAAACAACTTACTAACAGCCAAAACCAATGGTCATTATTCCATACTCTTGGACCTTTCCGCTGCCTTTGATACAGTTGACCACTCCATCCTCCTCAAAAAACTAAATTTGCTTGGTCTCCATGGCTGCACTCTCCGCTGGTTCGAATCTTACCTATCTCATTGCACCTTCAGTGTCACTTACAACTCACTTCCTCCTCTCCAACTTCTCTTACCATTGGGATCCCCCAAGGTTCTGTCCTTGGAACCCTACTATTCTCGATCTACATGTCCTCCCTGGGTCAGCTGATAGCCTCCCATGGCTTCCACTACCATTTATATGTCGATGACACCCAAATCTATCTCTCTGCCCCTCAGCTCACCCCATCAATCTCCTCACGCATCACTGATTTACTAACAGACATAGCCTGGATGTCAAACCACTTCCTCAAACTGAAAATATCTAAAACTGAGCTCTTAATATTTCCTCCCCCACGTGCCCCTCCCCCTGACTTCTCTGTCAAGATCAATGGCACATCTATCAGTCCGTCCCCACATGCCAGGGTGCTAGGAGTAACCTTAGACTCTGAACTGTCCTTTCAGGCCCACATCCAATCCGTGTCCAAATCATGCCGCCTTAACCTCCGCAACATTTCCAGAATACGCCCCTTTTTAACTAATGACACCACCAAGCTTCTAATTCACTCCCTGGTTATCTCTCCCCTCGACTACTGCAACTCCCTCCTCATTGGATTACCTTTAAATAGACTATCCCCCCTTCAGTCCATAATGAATGCCGCTGCAAGACTCATCACCTCCTTACCAACCATTCAGTGTCCTCCACCCCTCTCTGCCAATCCCTCCACTGGCTTCCACTCACCCAACGAATAAAATTCAAAGTTCTAACAATAATTTACAAAGCCATCCATAACTCTGCCCCCAGCTACATCGCTAACCTAGTCCAAAAATACCAACAAAGCCGCTCTATTCGGTCCTCCCAAGACTTCCTGCTCTCTAGCTCCCTTATCACCTCCTCCCACGCTCACCTCCAGGATTTCTCCAGAGCTTCTCCCATCCTTTGGAACTCCCTACCCCAATCTATTCGACTGTCCCCTAATCTATCCATCTTTATACGATCCCTGAAAACCCTTCTCTTTAAATGAGCCTGTCCTGCTTCTAACTAACACTGTTTTACTTCCTCCATCAGCTCATCCCCCACAGCTATTATGTACATTTTCTTTATTTCAACCAAACAAAAAAAGACAACAGCAAATAAAAAAGGGTAAGCCTCAAGACATTTTCCGTACATCATTGTATTAACATAATCACATAATTGGTCTATTCCTCCATCCAAACAGTAGTTATGTTTCAGAATTTACTTCATGTTCACATCATTTTATTCATATTTACCATAATTCCCTTATTTATTTCTCCCGGTGTCTGCTTCCCTTTGGTCATCCCTCTGAAAACTCAATCTATTCCGGTATTCTTAGTATGGTGTCTGTCTCGATCCCTCCTTCTGAGTTACCCCCCCCCTCCGTCAGACACATGACAAGACAAATCCACAGAGTAAATACATAACCCAATAACAACAACCTCACAAGAAACCAACAAACAACAACAAGAAAAAAACAAACAGCGGGGGAGAAAAAAAAAAGAAGGGAAAATCCCTTTACAATAGATCAGGGAATCCCCCCTCTCTTCCCACCCCACCGCATCTCCCCCCTCTTCCCCAGAACCCCTAGCAATATATTACTCCTCTATACTGCTCCCAGAAGCGTCCCCCCCTCCTTTGAGTTAATAAAGAGATTCCATCTGGAACATGTTTTCCGATATGTCTCTTTTTTTCTGTCGAGCTGTCCATATCAGTTCTTCCATTTGATTAATCTCCTCTAATTTCTTAAGCCAAAGTCTTATTGATGGGGGTTGTCTTTGCTTCCACATGCCAGGTATGCATGCTTTAGCCCCACAGCTATTACCTTTTGTATTATTTGACCCTCCCTTTTTAGATTGTAAGCTCTAATGAGCAGGGCCCTCTGATTCTGCTTGTACCAAAATGTAATGTAACTGTAATGTCTGCCTTTATTTTGTTAAGCGCTGCGCTGCGCAAACTGTTGGCGCTATATAAAACCTGTATAATAATAATAATAATAATAATAAACAGGGAACTAAGCTAGATTTTGAAAAGCTAAAAAACTTTACAAATGAATGATAAAACTGCAAAAATAAAAGAGATCCAAACAAGATAATAGCTAAGGAGAAAAGGGGAGAATGGGGTCAATATTAGGTTAAACAGGTTAAGCAGCGTTCATTTATAATTTTTGTTACACTTGCACATTAGCTGGAGTCTTTGGCCCATTCATAAGCAGTAAAATGAAATCAACTTATGTATCAGCTGCAACTTTGTAAAAAGATATTTATGAATGAAGCCTGCAAATAGTGACTGCATAGTTTATATATTCTCTACAGTTATTTTCTCTAAATACAGTTTATTTGATTAAAACCTAACTTTACCTAAATCTTATGTCAGGATTTATATGTTGTCTGTTTCCCTGTTTTGGGGATTGTCTGTCTGATTTTAACCCCTTCACACCTAAGGGTAAAACAAATCTAAATCCCTAAGCTCAGCTTTGCAATTTTGACATGTGTTAGTAAAACCGTACATATCATCACAACTACTTTGTGCATCCAGGTGGATTATGCCTTGTTTTTTTCAGATTGGGCTTTCATTTGGTAATTTTTTTTATTATTATTATCAAAGGGAAACTAGTCCAAAATAGTAAAACCATAATTCTCCTGTTCCTGACAATCCCAATGTTACTACATATGTGTATGTTATTTGTTGTTTGTACCCGTAGTACAGCCCAGAAGCAATAGTGCACTTTTTGCTTTTTTTTTTTTTGTCCTACCTAAAACCTGCGGACACTAACTGACACTGATGTTGATTAAAAAAAAATCCTGTCCGAAATATACTGACCCTGACCTTGAACTTTTACCCTGACCTTGACCCAATCACTATCCCTGGAACTGACCTAGATTAAACCTTAATCTAGGTATTTTTCTTAATTTTTTTCTTAATTTTTTATTATTTATTTACTTTACATTTTTTACAAACACTTTTTTTTCTTTCTGCAAGGAATGAGAAAAATACATTGTGTCTGTCATGGATATGCAGTAGTGTTTGTCTGTCAGCTTACCTTCCTTCCCATGTGTTCATCTTAGAGGCCTGAGCCCTTTTCACCTGGCTTCCTTTATAATCTCCTCCCAGCCAGACTCCACCCCAGGCCCTATCACAGAACACTATATTAACCTGTGCACTGCAAGCCTGCTTTGCTGATCAACGTGTTTGTTAGGCATTGTGTGTTTGGGTTCCTGCCTGCCGTGTGCTACGTCTGTCTCTCTGTTACGTTATTGGCTTGTCCCCGACTATCCCTGTCTGCTCGTGACCCTTGACCTTCGGCTCGTTCTTCGTTATCCTTGTCTGCTTGTGGCCCCTGACCTTCAGCTTGTTATTCGGTTCTCTCTTCGTGTGCTGCTGCTTCCCCTCTTTTCCCCTTATCCTACGGGGCGTGAGCTAGGAAACTCCAGGGGCCGCGACCTGGTCCCAGCCTGCAGCTAGCATCCTCACCACTAGAGGCCCTGGAGAAGACCAGCTGGGTCTTAGACTCCGCGCCCTGGGGAATCTTGGCTCTAGCTTCCGTTTGGATCCCGGTTGTGCTCCTCTGGTCCCGCTTTCCACAACCACCCAGTTCCCTATCCGCAGAAGCCAGCCATAGGGTTCACTACCTCGCGGTGCACTCCTGTCCCCCTACGGTGTGCATCTGTCACCTGGCCACAGGTGACCCTGACAGTTTGATCAGCCATGAACCCGGCTGACATCCCGCTACCCGTGGATGATCCATTGCAGGGCATAGTTTGCAGACTTGAAACCCAAGAATCGAATCAGACTCAGGTGATGCGATTCCTCCAGGATCTGGCTTCTCACTTTGAGCAGCTTCAGGCCTCCTTGGGAACCCTGAATCCGCAACCTCAAATACAACCAGTGGCTGCACCTATTGCACCAGTCGCAGCCACACACTCACTACAACTGCCAGCTCCGTCCCGTTTCTCTGGGGACTCCAAGGCTTGCAGGGGGTTCCTCAGCCAATGCACAATTCATTTTGAGCTCCAGCCCCAAAACTTCCTGTCTGATCGGGCTAAGGTAGCCTATATCATTTCCCTCCTCTCTGGTGAAGCTTTAGCCTGGGCAGCCCCTCTGTGGGAACTGAATGATCCAGTGGTTTCTAGCCTGTCTGGCTTCTTGAAACTTTTTCGGAATATCTTCGAAGAACCGGCTCGTGTCTCTTCAGCGGCCAGCGCCCTTTTACGTCTCCACCAAGAGTCTGCTTCTGTGGGACAGTATGCCCTTCATTTCCGCATACTGTCGGCTGAGTTGAGCTGGAACAATGAGGCCTTAGTCGCAACCTTTTTGCATGGCCTGTCTGATAGAGTGAAGGATGAATTAGCAGGAAGAACCATCCCCACTGATCTGGCCGGCGTTATCTCCTTGTGTAACCAGATCGATATTCGCTTTCAGGAGAGGACCTTAGAAAAGCAACGCCAGCACTCCTTGGTTCTTAGTCAGCCTGAGCTCCCCTCTCTTCGACCCGTAGAGCATCTCCTACCAGCTGAGGAACCCATGCAGCTGGGTCAGACCAGGCTATCCCCCGAGGAACGTGCTAGGCGCAGAACTCTTGGTCTGTGTCTTTACTGTGGGGGCAAAGGTCATTTTCGTGACACTTGCTCTCTTTGTCCAGAAAAACGTTCGGGTCCACTTCATCTGGAAAGTGGAGTATTGGACCCAGAAATATCACCTTCCCCTTCTCGTCTTCTGCTTTCTGTGTTCCTTCATGTTGGTGCTTCTTTTCATTCGGTCTCAGTATATCTGGATTCCGGAGCCACTGGTAATTTTATGGACTGGGAAATCGCATCGTCCATGAGACTTACTCTTTTGCCCCTCACCACACCATTGGTGGTCTTGGCGATTGATGGTACTGTTCTCCCAGGGGGACCTATCCGCTTCCAGACCCTCCCTGTTAAGATGTCAGTAGGGACACTCCACCAGGAGTGGATATCCTTCCTTATCTTACCCAAGGCCTCAACGCCTATAATTTTGGGTCTCGCATGGTTACAGCTCCATTCTCCTCATGTGGACTGGACTACTGGACAGATCCTGGCTTGGGGTCCCTCCTGTTACTCGTCCTGCCTACCCAAGGTTGCCCCCTGTGAATCTGAGCCGGTCATTCATTCCAGGTTGCATAACCATTTACATTTCTCTGTCCCTAACCACCCTTGGACGCACAGCCAGGCTAGCTTGTCTACAAGTCCTGCAGTCGCTACGTCTTGCGATGCGATTCAGGTAGTCGCTACACCTGACTCAGCTATTCACTCTGCCTCTGTACTAGTTATGCCAGTCCAGCCCATGCCCAGTGAGCCTCCTACTTTTTCTTGTTCGGGACATTCTGCTTGTCCTTCAGATATTCAGTTTGACTCCGGCGACATGTCACCTTCTAACCAACCTGACTTCAGGGTTCCACTGACATCTGCCCAGTCTGATGGTCCTGTGCAAGATGACCAGTTCCCCTTTAAGGGTCTAGGGGACCCTCCTCAGATTCCTGTTGATCCTCTCATGCCCTTGCTTATTCCTAGAGAGCCTTTGGTCCTCAATAGATCTTCTTGTCATCTCCCTACCTCGTTTTCAGTCTCTGAGGATAATCTTAAGTACGAGGTTAGACAAGTTCTGGATTCTCGGCTCTGCAGAGGCATTCTTCAGTACCTTGTGCATTGGAGAGGTTTTGGTCCTGAGGAGGCGTCTTGGATCGCTGCATCTGATGTCGCTGCACCTCATCTGTTGAGAAGGTTTCATCAGAGATTTCCCTTTAAGCCTGGGCCCAGGCGGGGGAGGGCCCATAAGAGGGAGGGTACTGTCATGGATATGCAGTAGTGTTTGTCTGTCAGCTTACCTTCCTTCCCATGTGTTCATCTTAGAGGCCTGAGCCCTTTTCACCTGGCTTCCTTTATAATCTCCTCCCAGCCAGACTCCACCCCAGGCCCTATCACAGAACACTATATTAACCTGTGCACTGCAAGCCTGCTTTGCTGATCAACGTGTTTGTTAGGCATTGTGTGTTTGGGTTCCTGCCTGCCGTGTGCTACGTCTGTCTCTCTGTTACGTTATTGGCTTGTCCCCGACTATCCCTGTCTGCTCGTGACCCTTGACCTTCGGCTCGTTCTTCGTTATCCTTGTCTGCTTGTGGCCCCTGACCTTCAGCTTGTTATTCGGTTCTCTCTTCGTGTGCTGCTGCTTCCCCTCTTTTCCTCTTATCCTACGGGGCGTGAGCTAGGAAACTCCAGGGGCCACGACCTGGTCCCAGCCTGCAGCTAACATCCTCACCACTAGAGGCCCTGGAGAAGACCAGCTGGGTCTTAGACTCCGCGCCCTGGGGAATCTTGGCTCTAGCTTCCGTTTGCATCCCGGTTGTGCTCCTCTGGTCCCGCTTTCCACAACCACCCAGTTCCCTATCCGCAGAAGCCAGCCATAGGGTTCACTACCTTGCGGTGCACTCCTGTCCCCCTACGGTGTGCATCTGTCACCTGGCCACAGGTGACCCTGACAGTGTCCTTCTACTCCATTCACAGAATGAAAAAAACACAGGGGTGGGCTTCATAGTGACTGATCACTGTGGTAGCCAATCAGAGGCTACCACAGCAATCAGGGGACCCGGAACAGGGAGATCCGGGTCCCAATCGTTAGTACAGGGCTCTCTGTGAGACCCTGGTCTCTGTGCTGGGAGCATGCCGTGTGGCACGCTCCCAGCACAAAGGGAGAAATGCATATATGTGGCTCCATGTAAAAAAAGCCCAGTGAGGCCGCATATGTGTTACGTCGGCATAAAGGGGTTAAAAGACTTTTCACATAAAATACACTTATATTTTTTGCCCCTTAACCTAAAGTATCCCACTCTAGCCCTTCTTAAAAGTGTACTTACCTCTACTCAACACTGCAATGTTGACATTATTCAATAAAACTTCTTTACACTGTGGGCACTTTAAAGTTAGACAGAGAAAGTATGAAATCAAACATGTACTGCCCTGTTTTCTCTTCATAAAACCCAACAATAAACTTAGCATCCAGTGTGTTTTTAACTATAGTTAATTATAAAATGTTAAAAATATATAAAATTCAGGATGCCCAATTCCGTGCCTTTTCACCTACCAACTAAAGCTTGTTTCCTACCTATTTTAGTCAGCCAAAAGAACGATTGCCCAAGCTTGGAAGAAACCATCAGTTCCCTTCCAGGGGGAAAATATCGCATGACTGTGTTGATGCTTAAAGAACAGATGTCTCGCATCCACAACAACACTCATGCTAAGTTTCTGAAAGTTTGAGAACCATGGCTGTCTTATGCCTTTCCTACTCTTCCCCCAACCAGCTTCAGTCGCCTATGACGGATGGCCTTGATGTTCACAGGCCCTTACCTCCCCCCTCTCTAGGCCTATAAACCAGGCCCTGTTTCCCCTCTAGCTTTCCTCATTCTCTCCCTGGCTCCCCTCTCATTATGTGCACCTTCTTTCTTTCCTTAGCGCCATCATTCTACCTACCTTCCTCTTGATTTCTGATCTCTTCTTCTTAGATCTGTATAGGTTATAAATTGCACCATTGTGTGGATATTGATGGGCCTAGCGGACACATCGTTGTTGTAGGGAAACTCCCCAGGATCCCTTGGCCCTCAAGGCCTATTTCCTGTGACATCAGTTCTGTTTTCATGCTGCTGCAGTTTATCTATCTCTGTTAGCACCTTTTGTCACCACTAAGAACACTAGCCCCTGCATGGGCAGAACAATAGCCTGTTAGCTACTTGTTAAAATGAATAAAAATGATTAAAACAGAAAATGTAAAAAAAAAAAAAAAAGCTAATAAACTTCAAGGAAAAAACATAAACTTACAAAATTAAAAATATAAATGATTTCTCTTTAACCGAATATACAAGCAGAATTGTTAGAAATAAACAATGTCAGCATAATATTGCGACAATATCCACAGTATATGGATAACTAATGTAGTGCCAGTATGACTTCAACAGCAAACATCTGAAGAACTGGAGAATTTGTTGATTGAGCAGAACTAATTCAGTGCTATGCATTACTAACAATGAGGGCCCTCAGGAAGCGTACCTAATGTTTACTGAATATTTTAAATAAATGAATAGCAGGTAAGGGAAGGATACTGCGTTATTATGAGCATTTGGAACCATATGATCAGTATCTTTTGTGTATGGATCTATGTGCTAGTTATGTTTTTATTAGAAAAATGAAACAGTTGTATTGGCAATCAGTTTAATGAAGAATGCTGAAAAGGAAAGGGCAGCTTCTTTGATCTGCAATTACTAATATAGTTTTTACCATGGTTACAGGGAAATAATCTATCAGTAAAAATAAAATTATGAAAATCACTGGGCTACAATTGAGAACATTGCTATTAATACTTATTTACATAGTGCCAACATTTAGCACAGAGAAATAAGCATAAACTGTGGCTATAGCAATAAGTTTATAGTACACAAATACATTGGGAAAAATTGGGAATGAGAAATCTGTCCAAAAGAACTTACATGCTAAAAGGAAAATAGATGGACACATACTTTAATGGTTGATTTGCTAAAAGCAAATACACTGTTAATTTTGCAAGGGAATTTTGCCTCATTTAATGAATGAGCTGAAGCTCAGCTGACTTCTATCATCCAATCTTATGCAAGTAAAAATACAGATTTTTTGAAAAGTAAATTTTCACCACATTTACTAAGTTAATGGAATATTCCCTTGCAAAGTGAACAGCCTATTTTCCTAGAATAACAACCCTATAATGTAAGGGAGGTCTTGTGTTAGTAATTGTGTTAACAATGCATTATTGGAGAAGTCAAGAAATGTTGCATGGACAAAGAAAGTTATAAATCAAGGTTATCTTCCTTTATGAAAATGTACGATTTATGGCCTTTGTTTCAAGAAGGGGAGAAATAGCTAATACATGTAGCTAGAGCTGCATGATTCTGGCTAAAATTATAATCACGATTTTTTCGCTTAGAAAAGAGATCACGATTCTGGTGGCGTAACATCATCTTTCACATTATACCAAAAAAATGGGCTAACTTTACTGTTTATTTATTTTTTATTAATTGAAGTGTATTTTCCCCCCCAAAACTGCGTTTGAAAGACCACTGCGCAAATGCAGTGTGACATAAAATATTTCAACAACTGCCATTTCTAGGGTCTCTGCTAAAAATCTATATATAATGTTTGTAGGTTCTAAGTAATTTTCAAGCAAAAAATACAGATTTTAACTTGTAAGTAACAAGTGTTAGAAAAAGGCTTATGCCCTGTACACACGATCGGTTTTTCTGATGAAAACAGTCCGATGGCCTCATCTGTCTTTTTTCCATTGGTGAGAAAAAATAGAACATGTTTTAAATTTATCCAATGGAAAAAAAAAAACGATAGCAAATTCCGATCGTCTGTGTGGAACTCCATCAGAGAAAAAACCCACGCATGCTCAGAATCAAGTCGACGCATGCTCAGAAGCATTGAACTTAATTTTTCTCAGCTCGTTGGAGTGTTTTACATCACAGCGTTTGGGACGGTTGGATTTTTGACTGATGGTGTGTAGGCAAGACTGATGGAAGTCAGCTTCATCGGAATTCCGATGGAAAAATCCATCGGATTTGAATCCATAGGAAATCCGATCATGTGTACACGGCTTTAGTCTTTAAGTGGTTAAACTGACATAATTTACAGACCGAAGTTCATCCCTTTGATCTAAAATTACTAAATGATACTTTGTTTATAGTTATCTCAGCACTGAGGAATGTTGATAAACATTTGCCAACTTTTTTTTTTGTTGACAGCTCTGAACAGACAACGGCTCTGCGCTTGTTACATAGAATCGAGGAAATGCCAGATTAAGATCGTGAGGGGGGGTTTTTAACGATTAATCATGCAGCTCTACATGTAGCAATGCTAAAAAAGGTCCCACAGAAAAGAAACAACATAAGAGTATTTATACGTGAAAAGTGATGGTAAAAGAAAATAATTAAAAAAAAGTCAGGAGTATGATAGTTATACATCTATATAGCATACATCTAGAGACAAAAGTGGAAATATAATGAGCTGTAAAACTGTAGGAGTTTTGTCAGTCAGTAGAAATGTTTTAAATGATATCCCGCTGTCAAAGGGGTGGGACTAGAGCTTTTTTTTGAGCTGCCCATAACTAGAAGAGGAATAGACTCAGACATAAAGAAATATAATATACATGTATTAAGTTACATATGAAAAGAAAACACACGCTACAGTTTAGTCCTCTGGACAGCCATGGAACAGTGTTGTCTATCTCTGAAGTCTGCATTGATCACTTTCAGGCACGTACTGCACCTTTTAGTAGTCCTGGCATGAGGCTAAATCAGATATAGGTATTGCCATTTTTTATAGCTTGCAAGCAGTATGTACCATCCATGTTTAACCAATCACAATTGATAAAAACAAGGTTCTTAACCAATCACAAGTGACAAAAAGCATGGTAGTATGAAGTATGCTATATGATCACTGCATGACAAGATAACAAGGTGACATATACTGCTTGATTTAACTGGTGAGCCATTACAGACTTTGGAACCATTCTCACTTCCTAGAAGCTCTAGAAACTAGAAATATATTTTCTGGGCTATGTGTCATTATGTCATTCAGTCTTAGCTGAAACTTGTAACAGACCTATAGGGCCATAAAATGTAACCAATGATTCTGGAGCTTGGTTTTCTAAAATCTGATCATATGATTTCTATGTATGATAAAAAATGGCTCTTAATATATAGCACATAACTGAGTTCTAATTCACTAAATATCCACTTGAAATATTATTTTACTTGGGTGTTTCCGGACATGCAAAGTGATTTTCTACTCAATTGCTTTCTTTATTTTGTGTAGTCAGGAATAACATTTATTTTTTCAAGTCTAGTAAATATGAAATACAGCATATTCTTATTTTGCATCCCTATTTTGAGCAGGTAAAGCTTTAGGCTCAATTTGTTTCTTTGATAAAATCTGTTATTTCCACACCTCCGTGACTCATCAGCAATGACCTAATCTGTCAACTCAATCCAAAGGTCCAATTAGAAAATTGTGCCTCAAAGAAAGCAGCTCTGATATGCTGTCTCTTTATTGAACCCCAAATTTTCTGGGCATTCTCTTTCAAATTTTAAATGTTTGTTTGTAAAACAGATATAAAACGGCAGTTTAAAATAAAAAAAACTATAAAAAAAATTCAAAATAAATTAAAAAGCCAAGTGAAATTAGAAAGAAACCCTGGACCTGATTCCAGAAAATGTGTAGTGGATTGAAGTGAGCTGAAGTGCAATGAAATGAATCCACTGAGCCAAATAAAATAAAGTAGAAACTGGGCTGGAAAGTACTTTGTTAACTTGCAACCAGTCATGTGCAGGGAAATAAAAATAGAACAGCCTATTCACATAATTGAATGTTTTATGAAAACATTGGTCCTCTTAAAGAGGAAGTAAACCCCGGAAAAAAAGCATCTAGCCCAGTATGTGACACTTACCTGCAAATGAAGCCCGCGCTGTCCCCTCTTCAGGAACCGTCCATCTTCGCCCCTCTTCCTTCCAGGGCTGTCGACTCCGGCTCTGTGACTGGCCGGAGCCGCGTGATGTCACTCCCGTACATGCGCGCGAGAGCCGTCAGTTACGGCACACGCTAGGGAAGAACCATCACGGAGGTCCGTTTCTTCACAGCGCATGCACCGATGATGACATTGGCGCACTACAAGTGAAATATCTCCTAAACGGCACACGTTTAGGAGATATTTCCACTATCTATAGGTAAGCCTTATTCTATAGATAAAAAAACAAACCACTTTAACCACTTCACCCCCGGACCATTTTGCTGGTCAAAGACCAGGCAACTTTTTGCGATTCGGCACTGCGTCGCTTTAACTGACAATTGCGCTGTCGTGCGACGTGGCTCCAAAACAAAATTGACGTCCTTTTTTTTCCCACAAATAGAGCTTTCTTTTGGTGGTATTTGATCACCTCTGCGTTTTTTTTTTGCGCTATAAACAAAGATAGGGCGACAATTTTGAAAAAAAAAAAATTATTACTTTTTGCTATAATAAATATCCCCCAAAAATATCTAAAACATATTTTTTGTCCTCAGTTTAGGCAGATACGTATTCTTCTACATATTTTTGGTAAAAAAATCGCAATAAGAGTTTATTGATTGGATTGCGCAAAAGTTATAGCATCTACAAAATAGGGGGTAGTTTTATGGCATTTTTATTAATATTTTTTTTTACTAGTAATGGCGGTGATCAGTGATTTTTATCATGACTGCAACATTATGGCGGACACATCGGACACTTTTGACTCATTTTTGGGACCATTGTCATTTTTACAGCGATCAGTGCTATAAAAATGCACTGATTACTGTGAAAATGACACTGGCAGTGAAGGGGTTAACCTTTAGGGGTAGCTGTAGGGGTTAAGTGTTTCCTAGGGAGTGCCTCTTACTGTAGGGGGGATGGGCTGTGTGTGACACGTCACTGATCTCCGCTCCGATTACACGGAGCTGAGATCAGTGTCATTGTCACTAGGCAGAGCGGGGAGATACTTGTTTACATAAACATCTCCCCGCGCTATCTCTCTGTGAGACGATTGCGGGTGTCCCCACAGCGATCGAGTCCGCGGGACCCACGGTCGGGCTCTCGGAGAAAGCGGCAGGGTCGCGAGCAAGCTGCCGGCGGCACGCGCGACCACATGGTTTACCAAAAATATGTAGAAGAATACATATCGGCCTAAACTGAGGAAAAAATAAGTTTTTTTAGATATTTTTTGGGGATATTTATTATAGCAAAAAGTAAAAAATATTGAATTTTTTTCAAAATTGTCTCTCTACTTTTGTTTATAGTGCAAAAAATAAAAACCGCAGAGAAGATCAAATACCACCAAAAGAAAGCTCTATTTGTGGGACAAAAAGGACGTAAATCTTGTTTGGGAGCCACGCTGCACAACTGCTAAATTGTCAGTTAAAGCGACACAGTGCCGAATCGTAAAAAGGGGCCTGGTCTTTATGCCGCGTATTGGTCCGGGGCTTAAGTGGTTAATGTGGATCTAAAATAAAAACTTATTTTCTCATTTTAGAGAAGGGTAGGTTATAAACTCTGTCAGTTTTTTTGTCATCTGTGTTGCATTGGGGAATTTTTTCTTCACTCTCTGTCCCATAGTCAAAATCAAAAGTGGGAAGAAATCTCTCTGAACTTAGGGAATCCCTGTTTTTTTCCAGGGTCACCAGAACTAATCTCCCCATTTGAAAATTATCCCTCTATTCTTGTTCTGTTGACAACCCAAAGATTAGGATTTGGGTACACTTTTGGTAAAAACAATCACTGGGACAAACTGAGGGAATCTTCCTATAGGGGCACATACAGTAATACAATTGAGGCAGGCATTCTATCAGGGCCTGGACTTGAACCTGGCACCTCTTCTGCGTCTGGCAATGACTCTTTTCGCTGAGCTACCTGAGATTCTAGACAGCACCCTGCCTGATCCATTGGACAACCTTGCCTTGAGTCTTGATTTCTGTTGAACCTTGAACTCTTTGCTCCTCCCATGAACTTCCTGATATAAACCATGTCTCTGAACTTCCTGTTGCCAGATTTTTGTGGTTCTTATCCTGCATGCTGCCTCAAGCTACCTCTATTGCTACCTGGAATTGACCTTGGCTTGTGATTCTAAATACGGAACTTTTCTCCTTCATCGACCTTGGCTTGTGACTAGGGTTGAGCAAACCCGAACTGTAAAGTTTGGGTCCGTACCGAACTTTAGCTTTTTCCCGAACCCGAACCCGGACTTTGCGCGAAAGTCCGGGTTCGGGTTCGGCAATCTAATGGCGCAGTTAGAAATGCTTCAGGGGCCAGCCAATCACCTTTTGATTAGCTGGTGTGCCCTTAGAAGCCATCATAGCCATGCCTACTAGTGGCATGGCTGTGATTGGTCAGTGCAACATGTGACCCAGCTTCTATATAAGCTAGAGGCACACAGCACACACGTCACTCTGCTTCAGAATAGATAGGGAGAGGATCTTGTCTGCTGCTGCTGCTTTTAGGGAGAGATTGAAAAATACATGAGTTAGTCCTGATTCTGGAATCAGAGGGAAAAGATAGAGAGACAGTGTAGTGTAGGGCCAGGTTCCTGTTGGTGCTTTCAGGGAGAGAGATATATTATATAGGAATAGGAGTCCAGATTCAGAGATATAACTCAGCGATCTGCATAGGTTTACCTGTTTGTGTTGCAGTGCAGTCTTTTTACACTGCCATGAGCCCAGTGTCAGAGAAAATCTACCTTTTATCTGCAAGCACAGTGCACCAGCACTGCATATATTACGTTGAGAGATACACCGTTTCCAAACTGTGGGTGTATTCTGCTCTTGGAAAAAGATCCATTTAGGGCAAAAAAAGGCACTTTATTGTGCTCTTTTCCAAAAGACCCATTAAGGGCAAAAAAAGACCAGTTTAGGGCAAAAAAAATTTGCACTTTAATGTATGCTTGCAAAAAGACCCATTTAGGGCCACAAAAAATATTTTGCAGTGTGTTATACATATGTGGAGGTGTGTGAAATAAACAATTTCTATATAGTTTTCTTCTACTGTGCTATACTAAAAAAACAAAAAAAAATTTAATAGCATTTTCTGCAGTTCTGTAGCTGTGCGATTCAGCGGTTACATACTGTGGGTGTGTTGTGGTCTTCCAAAAAATGCCATTTAGGGCCACAAAAAATATTTTGCAGTGTGTTATACATATGTGGAGGTGTGTGAAATAAAAAATTTCTATATAGTTTTCTTCTACTGTGCTATACTAAAAAAACAACATTTTTTTAATAGCATTTTCTGCAGTTCTGTAGCTGTGCGATTCAGCGGTTACGTACTGTGGGTGTGTTGTGGTCTTCCAAAAAACGCCATTTAGGGCCACAAAAAATATTTTGCAGTTTGTTATACATATGTGGAGGTGTGTGAAATAAACAATTTCTATATAGTTTTCTTCTACTGTGCTATACTAAAAAAAAACATTTTTTTTGAATAGCATTTTCTGCAGTTCTGTAGCTGTGCGATTCAGCGGTTACGTACTGTGGGTGTGTTGTGGTCTTCCAAAAAATGCCATTTAGGGCCACAAAAAATATTTTGCAGTGTGTTATACATATGTGGTGGTGTGTGAAATAAACAATTTCTATATAGTTTTCTTCTAATGTGCTATACTAAAAAAACAACATTTTTTTTAATAGCATTTTCTGCAGTTCTGTAGCTGTGCGATTCAGCGGTTACGTACAGTGGGTGTGTTGTGGTCTTCCAAAAAACGCCATTTAGGGCCACAAAAAATATTTTGCAGTATGTTATACATATGTGGAGGTGTGTGAAATAAACAATTTCTATATAGTTTTCTTCTACTGTGCTATACTAAAAAAGCAACATTTTTTTTGAATAGCATTTTCTGCAGTTCTGTAGCTGTGCGATTCAGCAGTTACGTACTGTGGGTGTGTTGTGGTCTTCCAAAAAACGCCATTTAGGGCCACAAAAAATATTTTGCAGTGTGTTATACATATGTGGAGGTGTGTGAAATAAACAATTTCCATATAGTTTTCTTCTACTGTGCTATACTAAAAAAACAAAATTTTTTTTGAATAGCATTTTCTGCAGTTCTGTAGCTGTGCGATTCAGCGGTTACGTACTGTGGGTGTGTTGTAGTCTTCCAAAAAACGCCATTTAGGGCCACAAAAAATATTTTGCAGTGTGTTATACATATGTGGAGGTGTGTGAAATAAACAATTTCTATATAGTTTTCTTCTAATGTGCTATACTAAAAAAAAACATTTTTTTTGAATAGCATTTTCTGCAGTTCTGTAGCTGTGCGATTCAGCGGTTACGTACTGTGGGTGTGTTGTGGTCTTCCAAAAAACGCCATTTAGGGCCACAAAAAATATTTTGCAGTGTGTTATACATATGTGGAGGTGTGTGAAATAAACAATTTCCATATAGTTTTCTTCTACTGTGCTATACTAAAAAAAAACAAAAATTTTTGAATAGCATTTTCTGCAGTTCTGTAGCTGTGCGATTCAGCAGTTACGTACTGTGGGTGTGTTGTGGTCTTCCAAAAAACGCCATTTAGGGCCCCAAAAAATATTTTGCAGTGTGTTATACATATGTGGAGGTGTGTGAAATAAACAATTTCTATATAGTTTTCTTCTACTGTGCTATACTAAAAAAAAAACATTTTTTTTAATAGCATTTTCTGCAGTTCTGTAGCTGTGCGATTCAGCGGTTACGTACTGTGGGTGTGTTGTGGTCTTCCAAAAAATGCCATTTAGGGCCACAAAAAATATTTTGCAGTGTGTTATACATATGTGGTGGTGTGTGAAATAAACAATTTCTATATAGTTTTCTTCTACTGTGCTATACTAAAAAAACAACATTTTTTTGAATAGCATTTTCTGCAGTTCTGTAGCTGTGCGATTCAGCGGTTACGTACTGTGGGTGTGTTGTGGTCTTCCAAAAAACGCCATTTAGGGCCACCAAAAATATTTTGCAGTGTGTTATACATATGTGGAGGTGTGTGAAATAAACAATTTCTATATAGTTTTCTTCTACTGTGCTATACTAAAAAAACAAAATTTTTTTTGAATAGCATTTTCTGCAGTTCTGTAGCTGTGCGATTCAGCGGTTACGTACTGTGGGTGTGTTGTGGTCTTCCAAAAAACGCCATTTAGGGCCACAAAAAATATTTTGCAGTGTGTTATACATATGTGGAGGTGTGTGAAATAAACAATTTGTATATAGTTTTCTTCTAATGTGCTATACTAAAAAAAAAAAAAATTAATAGCATTTTCTGCAGTTCTGTAGCTGTGCGATTCAGCGGTTACGTACTGTGGGTGTGTTGTGGTCTTCCAAAAAACGCCATTTAGGGCCACAAAACATATTTTGCAGTGTGTTATACATATGTGGAGGTGTGTGAAATAAACAATTTCTATATAGTTTTCTTCTACTGTGCTATACTAAAAAAACAACATTTTTTTAATAGCATTTTCTGCAGTTCTGTAGCTGTGCGATTCAGCAGTTACGTACTGTGGGTGTGTTGTGGTCTTCCAAAAAATGCCATTTAGGGCCCAAAAAAATATTTTGCAGTGTGTTATACATATGTGGAGGTGTGTGAAATAAACAATTTCTATATAGTTTTCTTCTACTGTGCTATACTAAAAAAAAAAACATTTTTTTTAATAGCATTTTCTGCAGTTCTGTAGCTGTGCGATTCAGCGGTTACGTACTGTGGGTGTGTTGTGGTCTTCCAAAAAATGCCATTTAGGGCCACAAAAAATATTTTGCAGTGTGTTATACATATGTGGTGGTGTGTGAAATAAACAATTTCTATATAGTTTTCTTCTACTGTGCTATACTAAAAAAAAAACATTTTTTTGAATAGCATTTTCTGCAGTTCTGTAGCTGTGCGATTCAGCGGTTACGTACTGTGGGTGTGTTGTGGTCTTCCAAAAAACGCCATTTAGGGCCACCAAAAATATTTTGCAGTGTGTTATACATATGTGGAGGTGTGTGAAATAAACAATTTCTATATAGTTTTCTTCTACTGTGCTATACTAAAAAAACTAAATTTTTTTTGAATAGCATTTTCTGCAGTTCTGTAGCTGTGCGATTCAGCGGTTACGTACTGTGGGTGTGTTGTAGTCTTCCAAAAAACGCCATTTAGCGCCACAAAAAATATTTTGCAGTGTGTTATACATATGTGGAGGTGTGTGAAATAAACAATTTCTATATAGTTTTCTTCTAATGTGCTATACTAAAAAAAAAACATTTTTTTTGAATAGCATTTTCTGCAGTTCTGTAGCTGTGCGATTCAGCGGTTACGTACTGTGGGTGTGTTGTGGTCTTCCAAAAAACGCCATTTAGGGCCACAAAAAATATTTTGCAGTGTGTTATACATATGTGGAGGTGTGTGAAATAAACAATTTCCATATAGTTTTCTTCTACTGTGCTATACTAAAAAAAACCAAAAATTTTTGAATAGCATTTTCTGCAGTTCTGTAGCTGTGCGATTCAGCGGTTACGTACTGTGGGTGTGTTGTGGTCTTCCAAAAAATGCCATTTAGGGCCACAAAAAATATTTTGCAGTGTGTTATACATATGTGGTGGTGTGTGAAATAAACAATTTCTATATAGTTTTCTTCTACTGTGCTATACTAAAAAAACAACATTTTTTTGAATAGCATTTTCTGCAGTTCTGTAGCTGTGCGATTCAGCGGTTACGTACTGTGGGTGTGTTGTGGTCTTCCAAAAAACGCCATTTAGGGCCACCAAAAATATTGTGCAGTGTGTTATACATATGTGGAGGTGTGTGAAATAAACAATTTCTATATAGTTTTCTTCTACTGTGCTATACTAAAAAAACAAAATTTTTTTTGAATAGCATTTTCTGCAGTTCTGTAGCTGTGCGATTCAGCGGTTACGTACTGTGGGTGTGTTGTGGTCTTCCAAAAAACGCCATTTAGGGCCACAAAAAATATTTTGCAGTGTGTTATACATATGTGGAGGTGTGTGAAATAAACAATTTGTATATAGTTTTCTTCTAATGTGCTATACTAAAAAAAAAAAATTTAATAGCATTTTCTGCAGTTCTGTAGCTGTGCGATTCAGCGGTTACGTACTGTGGGTGTGTTGTGGTCTTCCAAAAAACGCCATTTAGGGCCACAAAACATATTTTGCAGTGTGTTATACATATGTGGAGGTGTGTGAAATAAACAATTTCTATATAGTTTTCTTCTACTGTGCTATACTAAAAAAACAACATTTTTTTTAATAGCATTTTCTGCAGTTCTGTAGCTGTGCGATTCAGCAGTTACGTACTGTGGGTGTGTTGTGGTCTTCCAAAAAATGCCATTTAGGGCCCAAAAAAATATTTTGCAGTGTGTTATACATATGTGGAGGTGTGTGAAATAAACAATTTCTATATAGTTTTCTTCTACTGTGCTATACTAAAAAAAAAACATTTTTTTTAATAGCATTTTCTGCAGTTCTGTAGCTGTGCGATTCAGCGGTTACGTACTGTGGGTGTGTTGTGGTCTTCCAAAAAATGCCATTTAGGGCCACAAAAAATATTTTGCAGTGTGTTATACATATGTGGTGGTGTGTGAAATAAACAATTTCTATATAGTTTTCTTCTACTGTGCTATACTAAAAAAAAAACATTTTTTTGAATAGCATTTTCTGCAGTTCTGTAGCTGTGCGATTCAGCGGTTACGTACTGTGGGTGTGTTGTGGTCTTCCAAAAAACGCCATTTAGGGCCACCAAAAATATTTTGCAGTGTGTTATACATATGTGGAGGTGTGTGAAATAAACAATTTGTATATAGTTTTCTTCTACTGTGCTATACTAAAAAAAAAAATTTCATAGAATTTTCTGCAGTTCTGTAGCTGTGCGATTCAGCGGTTACGTACTGTGGGTGTGTTGTGGTCTTCCAAAAAACGCCATTTAGGGCCACAAAACATATTTTGCAGTGTGTTATACATATGTGGAGGTGTGTGAAATAAACAATTTCTATATAGTTTTCTTCTACTGTGCTATACTAAAAAAACAACATTTTTTTAATAGCATTTTCTGCAGTTCTGTAGCTGTGCGATTCAGCGGTTACGTACTGTGGGTGTGTTGTGGTCTTCCAAAAAACGCCATTTAGGGCCACAAAAAATATTTTGCAGTGTGTTATACATATGTGGAGGTGTGTGAAATAAACAATTTCTATATAGTTTTCTTCTACTGTGCTATACTAAAAAAACAACATTTTTTTGAATAGCATTTTCTGCAGTTCTGTAGCTGTGCGATTCAGCGGTTACGTACTGTGGGTGTGTTGTGGTCTTCCAAAAAATTCCATTTAGGGCCATAAAAAATATTTTGCAGTGTGTTATACATATGTGGAGGTGTGTGAAATAAATAATTTCTATATAGTTTTCTTCTACTGTGCTATACTAAAAAAAACAACATTTTTTTTGAATAGCATTTTCTGCAGTTCTGTAGCTGTGCGATTCAGCAGTTACGTACTGTGGGTGTGTTGTGGTCTTCCAAAAAACGCCATTTAGGGCCACAAAAAATATTTTGCAGTGTGTTATACATATGTGGAGGTGTGTGAAATAAACAATTTCTATATAGTTTTCTTCTACTGTGCTATACTAAAAAAAACAAAACATTTTTTGAATAGCATTTTCTGCAGTTCTGTAGCTGTGCGATTCAGCGGTTACGTACTGTGGGTGTGTTGTGGTCTTCCAAAAAACGCCATTTAGGGCCAAAAAAAATATTTTGCAATGTGTTATACATATGTGGAGGTGTGTGAAATAAACAATTTCTATATAGTTTTCTTCTACTGTGCTATACTAAAAAGACAACATTTTTTTTGAATAGCATTTTCTGCAGTTCTGTAGCTGTGCGATTCAGCGGTTACGTACTGTGGGTATGTTGTGGTCTTCCAAAAAACGCCATTTAGGGCCACAAAAAATATTTTGCAGTGTGTTATACATATGTGGAGGTGTGTGAAATAAACAATTTCTATATAGTTTTCTTCTACTGTGCTATACTAAAAAAACAACATTTTTTTTAATAGCATTTGCTGCAGTTCTGTAGCTGTGCGAGTCAGCGGTTACGTACTGTGGGTGTGTTGTGGTCTTCCAAAAAATGCCATTTAGGGCCACAAAAAATATTTTGCAGTGTGTTATACATATGTGGAGGTGTGTGAAATAAACAATTTCTATATAGTTTTCTTCTACTGTGCTATACTAAAAAAACAACATTTTTTTTTGAATAGCATTTTCTGCAGTTCTGTAGCTGTGCGAGTCAGCGGTTACGTACTGTGGGTGTGTTGTGGTCTTCCAAAAAATGCCATTTAGGGCCACAAAAAATATTTTGCAGTGTGTTATACATATGTGGAGGTGTGTGAAATAAACAATTTCTATATAGTTTTATTCTACTGTGCTATACTAAAAAAACAAATTTTTTTTTTGAATAGCATTTTCTGCAGTTCTGTAGCTGTGCGAGTCAGCGGTTACGTACTGTGGGTGTGTTGTGGTCTTCCAAAAAATGCCATTTAGGGCCACAAAAAATATTTTGCAGTGTGTTATACATATGTGGAGGTGTGTGAAATAAACAATTTCTATATAGTTTTCTTCTACTGTGCTATACTAAAAAAACAAAATTTTTTTGAATAGCATTTTCTGCAGTTCTGTAGCTGTGCGATTCAGCGGTTACGTACTGTGGGTTTGTTGTGGTCTTCAAAAAACGCCATTTAGGGCCACAAAAAATATTTTGCAGTATGTTATACATATGTGGAGGTGTGTGAAATAAACAATTTCTATATAGTTTTCTTCTAATGTGCTATACTAAAAAAAACAAATTTTTTTTTGAATAACATTTTCTGCAGTTCTGTAGCTGTGCGATTCAGCGGTTACGTACTGTGGGTGTGTTGTGGTCTTCCAAAAAACGCCATTTAGGGCCACAAAAAATATTTTGCAGTGTGTTATACATATGTGAAGGTGTGTGAAATAAACAATTTCCATATAGTTTTCTTCTACTGTGCTATACTAAAAAAACAAAAAAAATTTTGAATAGCATTTTCTGCAGTTCTGTAGCTGTGCGATTCAGCGGTTACGTACTGTGGGTGTGTTGTGGTCTTCCAAAAAACGCCATTTAGGGCCACAAAAAATATTTTGCAGTGTGTTATACATATGTGGAGGTGTGTGAAATAAACAATTTCTATATAGTTTTCTTCTACTGTGCTATACTAAAAAAAAAACATTTTTTGAATAGCATTTTCTGCAGTTCTGTAGCTGTGCGAGTCAGCGGTTACGTACTGTGGGTGTGTTGTGGTCTTCCAAAAAATGCCATTTAGGGCCACAAAAAATATTTTGCAGTGTGTTATACATATGTGGAGGTGTGTGAAATAAACAATTTCTATATAGTTTTCTTCTACTGTGCTATACTAAAAAAACAATTTTTTTTTTGAATAGCATTTTCTGCAGTTCTGTAGCTGTGCGAGTCAGCGGTTACGTACTGTGGGTGTGTTGTGGTCTTCCAAAAAATGCCATTTAGGGCCACAAAAAATATTTTGCAGTGTGTTATACATATGTGGAGGTGTGTGAAATAAACAATTTCTATATAGGTTTCTTCTACTGTGCTATACTAAAAAAACAACATTTTTTTTGAATAGCATTTTCTGCAGTTCTGTAGCTGTGCGATTCAGCGGTTACGTACTGTGGGTGTGTTGTGGTCTTCCAAAAAACGCCATTTAGGGCCACAAAAATATTTTGCAGTGTGTTATACATATGTGGAGGTGTGTGAAATAAACAATTTCCATATAGTTTTCTTCTACTGTGCTATACTAAAAAAAACAAATTTTTTTTTGAATAGCATTTTCTGCAGTTCTGTAGCTGTGCGATTCAGCGGTTACGTACTGTGGGTATGTTGTGGTCTTCCAAAAAACGCCATTTAGGGCCACAAAAAATATTTTGCAGTGTGTTATACATATGTGGAGGTGTGTGAAATAAACAATTTCTATATAGTTTTCTTCTACTGTGCTATACTAAAAAGACAACATTTTTTTTGAATAGCATTTTCTGCAGTTCTGTAGCTGTGCGATTCAGCGGTTACGTACTGTGGGTATGTTGTGGTCTTCCAAAATACGCCATTTAGGGCCACAAAAAATATTTTGCAGTGTGTTATACATATGTGGAGGTGTGTGAAATAAACAATTTCTATATAGTTTTCTTCTACTGTGCTATACTAAAAAAACAACATTTTTTTTAATAGCATTTTCTGCAGTTCTGTAGCTGTGCGAGTCAGCGGTTACGTACTGTGGGTGTGTTGTGGTCTTCCAAAAAATGCCATTTAGGGCCACAAAAAATATTTTGCAGTGTGTTATACATATGTGGAGGTGTGTGAAATAAACAATTTCTATATAGTTTTATTCTGCTGTGCTATACTAAAAAAATAAAAAAAAAATTTGAATAGCATTTTCTGCAGTTCTGTAGCTGTGCGAGTCATCGGTTACGTACTGTGGGTGTGTTGTGGTCTTCCAAAAAATGCCATTTAGGGCCACAAAAAATATTTTGCAGTGTGTTATACATATGTGGAGGTGTGTAAAATAAACAATTTCTATATAGTTTTCTTCTACTGTGCTATACTAAAAAAACAACATTTTTTTTAATAGCATTTGCTGCAGTTCTGTAGCTGTGCGAGTCAGCGGTTACGTACTGTGGGTGTGTTGTGGTCTTCCAAAAAATGCCATTTAGGGCCACAAAAAATATTTTGCAGTGTGTTATACATATGTGGAGGTGTGTGAAATAAACAATTTCTATATAGTTTTCTTCTACTGTGCTATACTAAAAAAACAACATTTTTTTTTGAATAGCATTTTCTGCAGTTCTGTAGCTGTGCGAGTCAGCGGTTACGTACTGTGGGTGTGTTGTGGTCTTCCAAAAAATGCCATTTAGGGCCACAAAAAATATTTTGCAGTGTGTTATACATATGTGGAGGTGTGTGAAATAAACAATTTCTATATAGTTTTATTCTACTGTGCTATACTAAAAAAACAAATTTTTTTTTTGAATAGCATTTTCTGCAGTTCTGTAGCTGTGCGAGTCAGCGGTTACGTACTGTGGGTGTGTTGTGGTCTTCCAAAAAATGCCATTTAGGGCCACAAAAAATATTTTGCAGTGTGTTATACATATGTGGAGGTGTGTGAAATAAACAATTTCTATATAGTTTTCTTCTACTGTGCTATACTAAAAAAACAAAATTTTTTTGAATAGCATTTTCTGCAGTTCTGTAGCTGTGCGATTCAGCGGTTACGTACTGTGGGTTTGTTGTGGTCTTCAAAAAACGCCATTTAGGGCCACAAAAAATATTTTGCAGTATGTTATACATATGTGGAGGTGTGTGAAATAAACAATTTCTATATAGTTTTCTTCTAATGTGCTATACTAAAAAAAACAAATTTTTTTTTGAATAACATTTTCTGCAGTTCTGTAGCTGTGCGATTCAGCGGTTACGTACTGTGGGTGTGTTGTGGTCTTCCAAAAAACGCCATTTAGGGCCACAAAAAATATTTTGCAGTGTGTTATACATATGTGGAGGTGTGTGAAATAAACAATTTCTATATAGTTTTATTCTGCTGTGCTATACTAAAAAAAAAAAAAAAAAATTTGAATAGCATTTTCTGCAGTTCTGTAGCTGTGCGAGTCATCGGTTACGTACTGTGGGTGTGTTGTGGTCTTCCAAAAAATGCCATTTAGGGCCACAAAAAATATTTTGCAGTGTGTTATACATATGTGGAGGTGTGTAAAATAAACAATTTCTATATAGTTTTCTTCTACTGTGCTATACTAAAAAAACAAAATTTTTTTGAATAGCATTTTCTGCAGTTCTGTAGCTGTGCGATTCAGCGGTTACGTACTGTGGGTGTGTTGTGGTCTTCCAAAAAACGCCATTTAGGGCCACAAAAAATATTTTGCAGTATGTTATACATATGTGGAGGTGTGTGAAATAAACAATTTCTATATAGTTTTCTTCTAATGTGCTATACTAAAAAAAACAAAATTTTTTTTGAATAGCATTTTCTGCAGTTCTGTAGCTGTGCGATTCAGCGGTTACGTACTGTGGGTGTGTTGTGGTCTTCCAAAAAACGCCATTTAGGGCCACAAAAATATTTTGCAGTGTGTTATACATATGTGGAGGTGTGTGAAATAAACAATTTCCATATAGTTTTCTTCTACTGTGCTATACTAAAAAAAACAAATTTTTTTTTGAATAGCATTTTCTGCAGTTCTGTAGCTGTGCGATTCAGCGGTTACGTACTGTGGGTATGTTGTGGTCTTCCAAAATACGCCATTTAGGGCCACAAAAAATATTTTGCAGTGTGTTATACATATGTGGAGGTGTGTGAAATAAACAATTTCTATATAGTTTTCTTCTACTGTGCTATACTAAAAAAACAACATTTTTTTTAATAGCATTTGCTGCAGTTCTGTAGCTGTGCGAGTCAGCGGTTACGTACTGTGGGTGTGTTGTGGTCTTCCAAAAAATGCCATTTAGGGCCACAAAAAATATTTTGCAGTGTGTTATACATATGTGGAGGTGTGTGAAATAAACAATTTCTATATAGTTTTCTTCTACTGTGCTATACTAAAAAAACAACATTTTTTTTAATAGCATTTGCTGCAGTTCTGTAGCTGTGCGAGTCAGCGGTTACGTACTGTGGGTGTGTTGTGGTCTTCCAAAAAATGCCATTTAGGGCCACAAAAAATATTTTGCAGTGTGTTATACATATGTGGAGGTGTGTGAAATAAACAATTTCTATATAGTTTTCTTCTACTGTGCTATACTAAAAAAAAACATTTTTTTAATAGCATTTTCTGCAGTTCTGTAGCTGTGCGAGTCAGCGGTTACGTACTGTGGGTGTGTTGTGGTCTTCCAAAAAATGCCATTTAGGGCCACAAAAAATATTTTGCAGTGTGTTATACATATGTGGAGGTGTGTGAAATAAACAATTTCTATATAGTTTTATTCTGCTGTGCTATACTAAAAAAATAAAAAAAATTTTTGAATAGCATTTTCTGCAGTTCTGTAGCTGTGCGAGTCATCGGTTACGTACTGTGGGTGTGTTGTGGTCTTCCAAAAAATGCC
Source organism: Rana muscosa (assembly GCA_029206835.1). Lineage (NCBI taxonomy): Eukaryota > Metazoa > Chordata > Amphibia > Anura > Ranidae > Rana > Rana muscosa. The sequence goes on along the minus strand of CM055118.1, from coordinate 690,220,707 downwards.
ATTTAGGGCCACAAAAAATATTTTGCAGTGTGTTATACATATGTGGAGGTGTGTAAAATAAACAATTTCTATATAGTTTTCTTCTACTGTGCTATACTAAAAAAACTAAATTTTTTTGAATAGCATTTTCTGCAGTTCTGTAGCTGTGCGATTCAGCGGTTACGTACTGTGGGTGTGTTGTGGTCTTCCAAAAAACGCCATTTAGGGCCACAAAAAATATTTTGCAGTATGTTATACATATGTGGAGGTGTGTGAAATAAACAATTTCTATATAGTTTTCTTCTAATGTGCTATACTAAAAAAAACAAAATTTTTTTTGAATAGCATTTTCTGCAGTTCTGTAGCTGTGCGATTCAGCGGTTACGTACTGTGGGTGTGTTGTGGTCTTCCAAAAAACGCCATTTAGGGCCACAAAAAATATTTTGCAGTGTGTTATACATATGTGGAGGTGTGTGAAATAAACAATTTCCATATAGTTTTCTTCTACTGTGCTATACTAAAAAAACAAAAAAAATTTTGAATAGCATTTTCTGCAGTTCTGTAGCTGTGCGATTCAGCGGTTACATACTGTGGGTGTGTTGTGGTCTTCCAAAAAACGCCATTTAGGGCCACAAAAAATATTTTGCAGTGTGTTATACATATGTGGAGGTGTGTGAAATAAACAATTTCTATATAGTTTTCTTCTACTGTGCTATACTAAAAAAAACATTTTTTGAATAGCATTTTCTGCAGTTCTGTAGCTGTGCGAGTCAGCGGTTACGTACTGTGGGTGTGTTGTGGTCTTCCAAAAAATGCCATTTAGGGCCATAAAAAATATTTTGCAGTGTGTTATACATATGTGGAGGTGTGTGAAATAAACAATTTCTATATAGTTTTCTTCTACTGTGCTATACTAAAAAAACAACATTTTTTTTAATAGCATTTTCTGCAGTTCTGTAGCTGTGCGAGTCAGCGGTTACGTACTGTGGGTGTGATGTGGTCTTCCAAAAAATGCCATTTAGGGCCACAAAAAATATTTTGCAGTGTGTTATACATATGTGGAGGTGTGTGAAATAAACAATTTCTATATAGTTTTCTTCTACTGTGCTATACTAAAAAAACTAATTTTTTTTTTGAATAGCATTTTCTGCAGTTCTGTAGCTGTGCGAGTCAGCGGTTACGTACTGTGGGTGTGTTGTGGTCTTCCAAAAAATGCCATTTAGGGCCACAAAAAATATTTTGCAGTGTGTTATACATATGTGGAGGTGTGTGAAATAAACAATTTCTATATAGGTTTCTTCTACTGTGCTATACTAAAAAAACAACATTTTTTTTGAATAGCATTTTCTGCAGTTCTGTAGCTGTGCGATTCAGCGGTTACGTACTGTGGGTGTGTTGTGGTCTTCCAAAAAACGCCATTTAGGGCCACAAAAATATTTTGCAGTGTGTTATACATATGTGGAGGTGTGTGAAATAAACAATTTCCATATAGTTTTCTTCTACTGTGCTATACTAAAAAAAACAATTTTTTTTTGAATAGCATTTTCTGCAGTTCTGTAGCTGTGCGATTCAGCGGTTACGTACTGTGGGTGTGTTGTGGTCTTCCAAAAAACGCCATTTAGGGCCACAAAAATTTTTTTGCAGTGTGTTATACATATGTGGAGGTGTGTGAAATAAACAATTTCCATATAGTTTTCTTCTACTGTGCTATACTAAAAAAACAAAAAAAAATTTGAATAGCATTTTCTGCAGTTCTGTAGCTGTGCGATTCAGCGGTTACTTACTGTGGGTGTGTTGTGGTCTTCCAAAAAACGCCATTTAGGGCCACAAAAAATATTTTGCAGTGTGTTATACATATGTGGAGGTGTGTGAAATAAACAATTTCTATATAGTTTTCTTCTACTGTGCTATACTAAAAAAAAACATTTTTGGAATAGCATTTTCTGCAGTTCTGTAGCTGTGCGAGTCAGCGGTTACGTACTGTGGGTGTGTTGTGGTCTTCCAAAAAATGCCATTTAGGGCCACAAAAAATATTTTGCAGTGTGTTATACATATGTGGAGGTGTGTGAAATAAACAATTTCTATATAGTTTTCTTCTACTGTGCTATACTAAAAAAACAATTTTTTTTGTCTGAATAGCATTTTCTGCAGTTCTGTAGCTGTGCGAGTCAGCGGTTACGTACTGTGGGTGTGTTGTGGTCTTCCAAAAAATGCCATTTAGGGCCACAAAAAATATTTTGCAGTGTGTTATACATATGTGGAGGTGTGTGAAATAAACAATTTCTATATAGGTTTCTTCTACTGTGCTATACTAAAAAAACAACATTTTTTTTGAATAGCATTTTCTGCAGTTCTGTAGCTGTGCGATTCAGCGGTTACGTACTGTGGGTGTGTTGTGGTCTTCCAAAAAACGCCATTTAGGGCCACAAAAATATTTTGCAGTGTGTTATACATATGTGGAGGTGTGTGAAATAAACAATTTCCATATAGTTTTCTTCTACTGTGCTATACTAAAATAAACAATTTTTTTTTTGAATAGCATTTTCTGCAGTTCTGTAGCTGTGCGATTCAGCGGTTACGTACTGTGGGTGTGTTGTGGTCTTCCAAAAAACGCCATTTAGGGCCACAAAAAATATTTTGCAGTGTGTTATACATATGTGGAGGTGTGTGAAATAAACAATTTCTATATAGTTTTCTTCTAATGTGCTATACTAAAAAAACAACATTTTTTTTAATAGCATTTTCTGCAGTTCTGTAGCTGTGCGATTCAGCGGTTACGTACTGTGGGTGTGTTGTGGTCTTCCAAAAAACGCCATTTAGGGCCACAAAAAATATTTTGCAGTGTGTTATACATATGTGGAGGTGTGTGAAATAAACAATTTCCATATAGTTTTCTTCTACTGTGCTATACTAAAAAAAAACAAAAATTTTTGAATAGCATTTTCTGCAGTTCTGTAGCTGTGCGATTCAGCAGTTACGTACTGTGGGTGTGTTGTGGTCTTCCAAAAAACGCCATTTAGGGCCCCAAAAAATATTTTGCAGTGTGTTATACATATGTGGAGGTGTGTGAAATAAACAATTTCTATATAGTTTTCTTCTACTGTGCTATACTAAAAAAAAAACATTTTTTTTAATAGCATTTTCTGCAGTTCTGTAGCTGTGCGATTCAGCGGTTACGTACTGTGGGTGTGTTGTGGTCTTCCAAAAAATGCCATTTAGGGCCACAAAAAATATTTTGCAGTGTGTTATACATATGTGGTGGTGTGTGAAATAAACAATTTCTATATAGTTTTCTTCTACTGTGCTATACTAAAAAAAACAACATTTTTTTGAATAGCATTTTCTGCAGTTCTGTAGCTGTGCGATTCAGCGGTTACGTACTGTGGGTGTGTTGTGGTCTTCCAAAAAACGCCATTTAGGGCCACCAAAAATATTTTGCAGTGTGTTATACATATGTGGAGGTGTGTGAAATAAACAATTTCTATATAGTTTTCTTCTACTGTGCTATACTAAAAAAACAAAAATTTTTTTGAATAGCATTTTCTGCAGTTCTGTAGCTGTGCGATTCAGCGGTTACGTACTGTGGGTGTGTTGTGGTCTTCCAAAAAACGCCATTTAGGGCCACAAAAAATATTTTGCAGTGTGTTATACATATGTGGAGGTGTGTGAAATAAACAATTTGTATATAGTTTTCTTCTAATGTGCTATACTAAAAAAAAAAAAAATTTAATAGCATTTTCTGCAGTTCTGTAGCTGTGCGATTCAGCGGTTACGTACTGTGGGTGTGTTGTGGTCTTCCAAAAAACGCCATTTAGGGCCACAAAACATATTTTGCAGTGTGTTATACATATGTGGAGGTGTGTGAAATAAACAATTTCTATATAGTTTTCTTCTACTGTGCTATACTAAAAAAACAACATTTTTTTTAATAGCATTTTCTGCAGTTCTGTAGCTGTGCGATTCAGCAGTTACGTACTGTGGGTGTGTTGTGGTCTTCCAAAAAATGCCATTTAGGGCCCAAAAAAATATTTTGCAGTGTGTTATACATATGTGGAGGTGTGTGAAATAAACAATTTCTATATAGTTTTCTTCTACTGTGCTATACTAAAAAAAAAAACATTTTTTTTAATAGCATTTTCTGCAGTTCTGTAGCTGTGCGATTCAGCGGTTACGTACTGTGGGTGTGTTGTGGTCTTCCAAAAAATGCCATTTAGGGCCACAAAAAATATTTTGCAGTGTGTTATACATATGTGGAGGTGTGTGAAATAAACAATTTCTATATAGTTTTATTCTGCTGTGCTATACTAAAAAAATAAAAAAAATTTTTGAATAGCATTTTCTGCAGTTCTGTAGCTGTGCGAGTCATCGGTTACGTACTGTGGGTGTGTTGTGGTCTTCCAAAAAATGCCATTTAGGGCCACAAAAAATATTTTGCAGTGTGTTATACATATGTGGAGGTGTGTAAAATAAACAATTTCTATATAGTTTTCTTCTACTGTGCTATACTAAAAAAACTAAATTTTTTTGAATAGCATTTTCTGCAGTTCTGTAGCTGTGCGATTCAGCGGTTACGTACTGTGGGTGTGTTGTGGTCTTCCAAAAAACGCCATTTAGGGCCACAAAAAATATTTTGCAGTATGTTATACATATGTGGAGGTGTGTGAAATAAACAATTTCTATATAGTTTTCTTCTAATGTGCTATACTAAAAAAAACAAAATTTTTTTTGAATAGCATTTTCTGCAGTTCTGTAGCTGTGCGATTCAGCGGTTACGTACTGTGGGTGTGTTGTGGTCTTCCAAAAAACGCCATTTAGGGCCACAAAAAATATTTTGCAGTGTGTTATACATATGTGGAGGTGTGTGAAATAAACAATTTCCATATAGTTTTCTTCTACTGTGCTATACTAAAAAAACAAAAAAAATTTTGAATAGCATTTTCTGCAGTTCTGTAGCTGTGCGATTCAGCGGTTACATACTGTGGGTGTGTTGTGGTCTTCCAAAAAACGCCATTTAGGGCCACAAAAAATATTTTGCAGTGTGTTATACATATGTGGAGGTGTGTGAAATAAACAATTTCTATATAGTTTTCTTCTACTGTGCTATACTAAAAAAAACATTTTTTGAATAGCATTTTCTGCAGTTCTGTAGCTGTGCGAGTCAGCGGTTACGTACTGTGGGTGTGTTGTGGTCTTCCAAAAAATGCCATTTAGGGCCATAAAAAATATTTTGCAGTGTGTTATACATATGTGGAGGTGTGTGAAATAAACAATTTCTATATAGTTTTCTTCTACTGTGCTATACTAAAAAAACAACATTTTTTTTAATAGCATTTTCTGCAGTTCTGTAGCTGTGCGAGTCAGCGGTTACGTACTGTGGGTGTGATGTGGTCTTCCAAAAAATGCCATTTAGGGCCACAAAAAATATTTTGCAGTGTGTTATACATATGTGGAGGTGTGTGAAATAAACAATTTCTATATAGTTTTCTTCTACTGTGCTATACTAAAAAAACTAATTTTTTTTTTGAATAGCATTTTCTGCAGTTCTGTAGCTGTGCGAGTCAGCGGTTACGTACTGTGGGTGTGTTGTGGTCTTCCAAAAAATGCCATTTAGGGCCACAAAAAATATTTTGCAGTGTGTTATACATATGTGGAGGTGTGTGAAATAAACAATTTCTATATAGGTTTCTTCTACTGTGCTATACTAAAAAAACAACATTTTTTTTGAATAGCATTTTCTGCAGTTCTGTAGCTGTGCGATTCAGCGGTTACGTACTGTGGGTGTGTTGTGGTCTTCCAAAAAACGCCATTTAGGGCCACAAAAATATTTTGCAGTGTGTTATACATATGTGGAGGTGTGTGAAATAAACAATTTCCATATAGTTTTCTTCTACTGTGCTATACTAAAAAAAACAATTTTTTTTTGAATAGCATTTTCTGCAGTTCTGTAGCTGTGCGATTCAGCGGTTACGTACTGTGGGTGTGTTGTGGTCTTCCAAAAAACGCCATTTAGGGCCACAAAATTTTTTTTGCAGTGTGTTATACATATGTGGAGGTCTGTGAAATAAACAATTTCCATATAGTTTTCTTCTACTGTGCTATACTAAAAAAACAAAAAAAAATTTGAATAGCATTTTCTGCAGTTCTGTAGCTGTGCGATTCAGCGGTTACTTACTGTGGGTGTGTTGTGGTCTTCCAAAAAACGCCATTTAGGGCCACAAAAAATATTTTGCAGTGTGTTATACATATGTGGAGGTGTGTGAAATAAACAATTTCTATATAGTTTTCTTCTACTGTGCTATACTAAAAAAAAACATTTTTGGAATAGCATTTTCTGCAGTTCTGTAGCTGTGCGAGTCAGCGGTTACGTACTGTGGGTGTGTTGTGGTCTTCCAAAAAATGCCATTTAGGGCCACAAAAAATATTTTGCAGTGTGTTATACATATGTGGAGGTGTGTGAAATAAACAATTTCTATATAGTTTTCTTCTACTGTGCTATACTAAAAAAACAATTTTTTTTTCTGAATAGCATTTTCTGCAGTTCTGTAGCTGTGCGAGTCAGCGGTTACGTACTGTGGGTGTGTTGTGGTCTTCCAAAAAATGCCATTTAGGGCCACAAAAAATATTTTGCAGTGTGTTATACATATGTGGAGGTGTGTGAAATAAACAATTTCTATATAGGTTTCTTCTACTGTGCTATACTAAAAAAACAACATTTTTTTTGAATAGCATTTTCTGCAGTTCTGTAGCTGTGCGATTCAGCGGTTACGTACTGTGGGTGTGTTGTGGTCTTCCAAAAAACGCCATTTAGGGCCACAAAAATATTTTGCAGTGTGTTATACATATGTGGAGGTGTGTGAAATAAACAATTTCCATATAGTTTTCTTCTACTGTGCTATACTAAAATAAACAATTTTTTTTTTGAATAGCATTTTCTGCAGTTCTGTAGCTGTGCGATTCAGCGGTTACGTACTGTGGGTGTGTTGTGGTCTTCCAAAAAACGCCATTTAGGGCCACAAAAAATATTTTGCAGTGTGTTATACATATGTGGAGGTGTGTGAAATAAACAATTTCTATATAGTTTTCTTCTAATGTGCTATACTAAAAAAACAACATTTTTTTTAATAGCATTTTCTGCAGTTCTGTAGCTGTGCGATTCAGCGGTTACGTACTGTGGGTGTGTTGTGGTCTTCCAAAAAACGCCATTTAGGGCCACAAAAAATATTTTGCAGTGTGTTATACATATGTGGAGGTGTGTGAAATAAACAATTTCCATATAGTTTTCTTCTACTGTGCTATACTAAAAAAAAACAAAAATTTTTGAATAGCATTTTCTGCAGTTCTGTAGCTGTGCGATTCAGCAGTTACGTACTGTGGGTGTGTTGTGGTCTTCCAAAAAACGCCATTTAGGGCCCCAAAAAATATTTTGCAGTGTGTTATACATATGTGGAGGTGTGTGAAATAAACAATTTCTATATAGTTTTCTTCTACTGTGCTATACTAAAAAAAAAACATTTTTTTTAATAGCATTTTCTGCAGTTCTGTAGCTGTGCGATTCAGCGGTTACGTACTGTGGGTGTGTTGTGGTCTTCCAAAAAATGCCATTTAGGGCCACAAAAAATATTTTGCAGTGTGTTATACATATGTGGTGGTGTGTGAAATAAACAATTTCTATATAGTTTTCTTCTACTGTGCTATACTAAAAAAAACAACATTTTTTTGAATAGCATTTTCTGCAGTTCTGTAGCTGTGCGATTCAGCGGTTACGTACTGTGGGTGTGTTGTGGTCTTCCAAAAAACGCCATTTAGGGCCACCAAAAATATTTTGCAGTGTGTTATACATATGTGGAGGTGTGTGAAATAAACAATTTCTATATAGTTTTCTTCTACTGTGCTATACTAAAAAAACAAAAATTTTTTTGAATAGCATTTTCTGCAGTTCTGTAGCTGTGCGATTCAGCGGTTACGTACTGTGGGTGTGTTGTGGTCTTCCAAAAAACGCCATTTAGGGCCACAAAAAATATTTTGCAGTGTGTTATACATATGTGGAGGTGTGTGAAATAAACAATTTGTATATAGTTTTCTTCTAATGTGCTATACTAAAAAAAAAAAAAATTTAATAGCATTTTCTGCAGTTCTGTAGCTGTGCGATTCAGCGGTTACGTACTGTGGGTGTGTTGTGGTCTTCCAAAAAACGCCATTTAGGGCCACAAAACATATTTTGCAGTGTGTTATACATATGTGGAGGTGTGTGAAATAAACAATTTCTATATAGTTTTCTTCTACTGTGCTATACTAAAAAAACAACATTTTTTTTAATAGCATTTTCTGCAGTTCTGTAGCTGTGCGATTCAGCAGTTACGTACTGTGGGTGTGTTGTGGTCTTCCAAAAAATGCCATTTAGGGCCCAAAAAAATATTTTGCAGTGTGTTATACATATGTGGAGGTGTGTGAAATAAACAATTTCTATATAGTTTTCTTCTACTGTGCTATACTAAAAAAAAAACATTTTTTTTAATAGCATTTTCTGCAGTTCTGTAGCTGTGCGATTCAGCGGTTACGTACTGTGGGTGTGTTGTGGTCTTCCAAAAAATGCCATTTAGGGCCACAAAAAATATTTTGCAGTGTGTTATACATATGTGGTGGTGTGTGAAATAAACAATTTCTATATAGTTTTCTTCTACTGTGCTATACTAAAAAAAAAACATTTTTTTGAATAGCATTTTCTGCAGTTCTGTAGCTGTGCGATTCAGCGGTTACGTACTGTGGGTGTGTTGTGGTCTTCCAAAAAACGCCATTTAGGGCCACCAAAAATATTTTGCAGTGTGTTATACATATGTGGAGGTGTGTGAAATAAACAATTTGTATATAGTTTTCTTCTACTGTGCTATACTAAAAAAAAAAATTCATAGAATTTTCTGCAGTTCTGTAGCTGTGCGATTCAGCGGTTACGTACTGTGGGTGTGTTGTGGTCTTCCAAAAAACGCCATTTAGGGCCACAAAACATATTTTGCAGTGTGTTATACATATGTGGAGGTGTGTGAAATAAACAATTTCTATATAGTTTTCTTCTACTGTGCTATACTAAAAAAACAACATTTTTTTAATAGCATTTTCTGCAGTTCTGTAGCTGTGCGATTCAGCGGTTACGTACTGTGGGTGTGTTGTGGTCTTCCAAAAAACGCCATTTAGGGCCACAAAAAATATTTTGCAGTGTGTTATACATATGTGGAGGTGTGTGAAATAAACAATTTCTATATAGTTTTCTTCTACTGTGCTATACTAAAAAAAAAAACATTTTTTTTGAATAGCATTTTCTGCAGTTCTGTAGCTGTGCGATTCAGCGGTTACGTACTGTGGGTGTGTTGTGGTCTTCCAAAAAATTCCATTTAGGGCCATAAAAAATATTTTGCAGTGTGTTATACATATGTGGAGGTGTGTGAAATAAATAATTTCTATATAGTTTTCTTCTACTGTGCTATACTAAAAAAACAACATTTTTTTTGAATAGCATTTTCTGCAGTTCTGTAGCTGTGCGATTCAGCAGTTACGTACTGTGGGTGTGTTGTGGTCTTCCAAAAAACGCCATTTAGGGCCACAAAAAATATTTTGCAGTGTGTTATACATATGTGGAGGTGTGTGAAATAAACAATTTCTATATAGTTTTCTTCTACTGTGCTATACTAAAAAAAACAAAACATTTTTTGAATAGCATTTTCTGCAGTTCTGTAGCTGTGCGATTCAGCGGTTACGTACTGTGGGTGTGTTGTGGTCTTCCAAAAAACACCATTTAGGGCCAAAAAAAATATTTTGCAATGTGTTATACATATGTGGAGGTGTGTGAAATAAACAATTTCTATATAGTTTTCTTCTACTGTGCTATACTAAAAAGACAACATTTTTTTTGAATAGCATTTTCTGCAGTTCTGTAGCTGTGCGATTCAGCGATTACGTACTGTGGGTATGTTGTGGTCTTCCAAAAAACGCCATTTAGGGCCACAAAAAATATTTTGCAGTGTGTTATACATATGTGGAGGTGTGTGAAATAAACAATTTCTATATAGTTTTCTTCTACTGTGCTATACTAAAAAAACAACATTTTTTTTAATAGCATTTGCTGCAGTTCTGTAGCTGTGCGAGTCAGCGGTTACGTACTGTGGGTGTGTTGTGGTCTTCCAAAAAATGCCATTTAGGGCCACAAAAAATATTTTGCAGTGTGTTATACATATGTGGAGGTGTGTGAAATAAACAATTTCTATATAGTTTTCTTCTACTGTGCTATACTAAAAAAACAACATTTTTTTTTGAATAGCATTTTCTGCAGTTCTGTAGCTGTGCGAGTCAGCGGTTACGTACTGTGGGTGTGTTGTGGTCTTCCAAAAAATGCCATTTAGGGCCACAAAAAATATTTTGCAGTGTGTTATACATATGTGGAGGTGTGTGAAATAAACAATTTCTATATAGTTTTATTCTACTGTGCTATACTAAAAAAACAAAATTTTTTTTTGAATAGCATTTTCTGCAGTTCTGTAGCTGTGCGAGTCAGCGGTTACGTACTGTGGGTGTGTTGTGGTCTTCCAAAAAATGCCATTTAGGGCCACAAAAAATATTTTGCAGTGTGTTAAACATATGTGGAGGTGTGTGAAATAAACAATTTCTATATAGTTTTCTTCTACTGTGCTATACTAAAAAAACAAAATTTTTTTGAATAGCATTTTCTGCAGTTCTGTAGCTGTGCGATTCAGCGGTTACGTACTGTGGGTTTGTTGTGGTCTTCCAAAAAACGCCATTTAGGGCCACAAAAAATATTTTGCAGTATGTTATACATATGTGGAGGTGTGTGAAATAAACAATTTCTATATAGTTTTCTTCTAATGTGCTATACTAAAAAAAACAAAATTTTTTTTGAATAACATTTTCTGCAGTTCTGTAGCTGTGCGATTCAGCGGTTACGTACTGTGGGTGTGTTGTGGTCTTCCAAAAAACGCCATTTAGGGCCACAAAAAATATTTTGCAGTGTGTTATACATATGTGAAGGTGTGTGAAATAAACAATTTCCATATAGTTTTCTTCTACTGTGCTATACTAAAAAAACAAAAAAAATTTTGAATAGCATTTTCTGCAGTTCTGTAGCTGTGCGATTCAGCGGTTACGTACTGTGGGTGTGTTGTGGTCTTCCAAAAAACGCCATTTAGGGCCACAAAAAATATTTTGCAGTGTGTTATACATATGTGGAGGTGTGTGAAATAAACAATTTCTATATAGTTTTCTTCTACTGTGCTATACTAAAAAAAAAACATTTTTTGAATAGCATTTTCTGCAGTTCTGTAGCTGTGCGAGTCAGCGGTTACGTACTGTGGGTGTGTTGTGGTCTTCCAAAAAATGCCATTTAGGGCCACAAAAAATATTTTGCAGTGTGTTATACATATGTGGAGGTGTGTGAAATAAACAATTTCTATATAGTTTTCTTCTACTGTGCTATACTAAAAAAACAATTTTTTTTTTGAATAGCATTTTCTGCAGTTCTGTAGCTGTGCGAGTCAGCGGTTACGTACTGTGGGTGTGTTGTGGTCTTCCAAAAAACGCCATTTAGGGCCACAAAAATATTTTGCAGTGTGTTATACATATGTGGAGGTGTGTGAAATAAACAATTTCCATATAGTTTTCTTCTACTGTGCTATACTAAAAAAAACAAATTTTTTTTGAATAGCATTTTCTGCAGTTCTGTAGCTGTGCGATTCAGCGGTTACGTACTGTGGGTATGTTGTGGTCTTCCAAAAAACGCCATTTAGGGCCACAAAAAATATTTTGCAGTGTGTTATACATATGTGGAGGTGTGTGAAATAAACAATTTCTATATAGTTTTCTTCTACTGTGCTATACTAAAAAGACAACATTTTTTTTGAATAGCATTTTCTGCAGTTCTGTAGCTGTGCGATTCAGCGGTTACGTACTGTGGGTATGTTGTGGTCTTCCAAAATACGCCATTTAGGGCCACAAAAAATATTTTGCAGTGTGTTATACATATGTGGAGGTGTGTGAAATAAACAATTTCTATATAGTTTTCTTCTACTGTGCTATACTAAAAAAACAACATTTTTTTTAATAGCATTTGCTGCAGTTCTGTAGCTGTGCGAGTCAGCGGTTACATACTGTGGGTGTGTTGTGGTCTTCCAAAAAATGCCATTTAGGGCCACAAAAAATATTTTGCAGTGTGTTATACATATGTGGAGGTGTGTGAAATAAACAATTTCTATATAGTTTTCTTCTACTGTGCTATACTAAAAAAACAACATTTTTTTTAATAGCATTTTCTGCAGTTCTGTAGCTGTGCGAGTCAGCGGTTACGTACTGTGGGTGTGTTGTGGTCTTCCAAAAAATGCCATTTAGGGCCACAAAAAATATTTTGCAGTGTGTTATACATATGTGGAGGTGTGTGAAATAAACAATTTCTATATAGTTTTATTCTGCTGTGCTATACTAAAAAAATAAAAAAAAAATTTGAATAGCATTTTCTGCAGTTCTGTAGCTGTGCGAGTCATCGGTTACGTACTGTGGGTGTGTTGTGGTCTTCCAAAAAATGCCATTTAGGGCCACAAAAAATATTTTGCAGTGTGTTATACATATGTGGAGGTGTGTAAAATAAACAATTTCTATATAGTTTTCTTCTACTGTGCTATACTAAAAAAACAAAAATTTTTTGAATAGCATTTTCTGCAGTTCTGTAGCTGTGCGATTCAGCGGTTACGTACTGTGGGTGTGTTGTGGTCTTCCAAAAAACGCCATTTAGGGCCACAAAAAATATTTTGCAGTATGTTATACATATGTGGAGGTGTGTGAAATAAACAATTTCTATATAGTTTTCTTCTAATGTGCTATACTAAAAAAAACAAAATTTTTTTTGAATAGCATTTTCTGCAGTTCTGTAGCTGTGCGATTCAGCGGTTACGTACTGTGGGTGTGTTGTGGTCTTCCAAAAAACGCCATTTAGGGCCACAAAAATATTTTGCAGTGTGTTATACATATGTGGAGGTGTGTGAAATAAACAATTTCCATATAGTTTTCTTCTACTGTGCTATACTAAAAAAAACAAATTTTTTTTTGAATAGCATTTTCTGCAGTTCTGTAGCTGTGCGATTCAGCGGTTACGTACTATGGGTATGTTGTGGTCTTCCAAAAAACGCCATTTAGGGCCACAAAAAATATTTTGCAGTGTGTTATACATATGTGGAGGTGTGTGAAATAAACAATTTCTATATAGTTTTCTTCTACTGTGCTATACTAAAAAGACAACATTTTTTTTGAATAGCATTTTCTGCAGTTCTGTAGCTGTGCGATTCAGCGGTTACGTACTGTGGGTATGTTGTGGTCTTCCAAAATACGCCATTTAGGGCCACAAAAAATATTTTGCAGTGTGTTATACATATGTGGAGGTGTGTGAAATAAACAATTTCTATATAGTTTTCTTCTACTGTGCTATACTAAAAAAACAACATTTTTTTTAATAGCATTTGCTGCAGTTCTGTAGCTGTGCGAGTCAGCGGTTACGTACTGTGGGTGTGTTGTGGTCTTCCAAAAAATGCCATTTAGGGCCACAAAAAATATTTTGCAGTGTGTTATACATATGTGGAGGTGTGTGAAATAAACAATTTCTATATAGTTTTCTTCTACTGTGCTATACTAAAAAAACAACATTTTTTTTAATAGCATTTTCTGCAGTTCTGTAGCTGTGCGAGTCAGCGGTTACGTACTGTGGGTGTGTTGTGGTCTTCCAAAAAATGCCATTTAGGGCCACAAAAAATATTTTGCAGTGTGTTATACATATGTGGAGGTGTGTGAAATAAACAATTTCTATATAGTTTTATTCTGCTGTGCTATACTAAAAAAATAAAAAACATTTTTGAATAGCATTTTCTGCAGTTCTGTAGCTGTGCGAGTCATCGGTTACGTACTGTGGGTGTGTTGTGGTCTTCCAAAAAATGCCATTTAGGGCCACAAAAAATATTTTGCAGTGTGTTATACATATGTGGAGGTGTGTAAAATAAACAATTTCTATATAGTTTTCTTCTACTGTGCTATACTAAAAAAACAAAATTTTTTTGAATAGCATTTTCTGCAGTTCTGTAGCTGTGCGATTCAGCGGTTACGTACTTTGGGTGTGTTGTGGTCTTCCAAAAAACGCCATTTAGGGCCACAAAAAATATTTTGCAGTATGTTATACATATGTGGAGGTGTGTGAAATAAACAATTTCTATATAGTTTTCTTCTAATGTGCTATACTAAAAAAAACAAAATTTTTTTTGAATAGCATTTTCTGCAGTTCTGTAGCTGTGCGATTCAGCGGTTACGTACTGTGGGTGTGTTGTGGTCTTCCAAAAAACGCCATTTAGGGCCACAAAAAATATTTTGCAGTGTGTTATACATATGTGGAGGTGTGTGAAATAAACAATTTCCATATAGTTTTCTTCTACTGTGCTATACTAAAAAAACAAAAAAAATTTTGAATAGCATTTTCTGCAGTTCTGTAGCTTTGCGATTCAGCGGTTACATACTGTGGGTGTGTTGTGGTCTTCCAAAAAACGCCATTTAGGGCCACAAAAAATATTTTGCAGTGTGTTATACATATGTGGAGGTGTGTGAAATAAACAATTTCTATATAGTTTTCTTCTACTGTGCTATACTAAAAAAAACATTTTTTGAATAGCATTTTCTGCAGTTCTGTAGCTGTGCGAGTCAGCGGTTACGTACTGTGGGTGTGTTGTGGTCTTCCAAAAAATGCCATTTAGGGCCACAAAAAATATTTTGCAGTGTGTTATACATATGTGGAGGTGTGTGAAATAAACAATTTCTATATAGTTTTCTTCTACTGTGCTATACTAAAAAAACAACATTTTTTTTAATAGCATTTTCTGCAGTTCTGTAGCTGTGCGAGTCAGCGGTTACGTACTGTGGGTGTGTTGTGGTCTTCCAAAAAATGCCATTTAGGGCCACAAAAAATATTTTGCAGTGTGTTATACATATGTGGAGGTGTGTGAAATAAACAATTTCTATATAGTTTTCTTCTACTGTGCTATACTAAAAAAACTAATTTTTTTTTTGAATAGCATTTTCTGCAGTTCTGTAGCTGTGCGAGTCAGCGGTTACGTACTGTGGGTGTGTTGTGGTCTTCCAAAAAATGCCATTTAGGGCCACAAAAAATATTTTGCAGTGTGTTATACATATGTGGAGGTGTGTGAAATAAACAATTTCTATATAGGTTTCTTCTACTGTGCTATACTAAAAAAACAACATTTTTTTTTAATAGCATTTTCTGCAGTTCTGTAGCTGTGCGATTCAGCGGTTACGTACTGTGGGTGTGTTGTGGTCTTCCAAAAAACGCCATTTAGGGCCACAAAAATATTTTGCAGTGTGTTATACATATGTGGAGGTGTGTGAAATAAACAATTTCCATATAGTTTTCTTCTACTGTGCTATACTAAAAAAAACAATTTTTTTTGAATAGCATTTTCTGAAGTTCTGTAGCTGTGCGATTCAGCGGTTACGTACTGTGGGTGTGTTGTGGTCTTCCAAAAAACGCCATTTAGGGCCACAAAAAATATTTTGCAGTGTGTTATACATATGTGGAGGTGTGTGAAATAAACAATTTCCATATAGTTTTCTTCTACTGTGCTATACTAAAAAAACAAAAAAAAATTTGAATAGCATTTTCTGCAGTTCTGTAGCTGTGCGATTCAGCGGTTACGTACTGTGGGTGTGTTGTGGTCTTCCAAAAAACGCCATTTAGGGCCACAAAAAATATTTTGCAGTGTGTTATACATATGTGGAGGTGTGTGAAATAAACAATTTCTATATAGTTTTCTTCTACTGTGCTATACTAAAAAAAACATTTTTGGAATAGCATTTTCTGCAGTTCTGTAGCTGTGCGAGTCAGCGGTTACGTACTGTGGGTGTGTTGTGGTCTTCCAAAAAATGCCATTTAGGGCCACAAAAAATATTTTGCAGTGTGTTATACATATGTGGAGGTGTGTGAAATAAACAATTTCTATATAGTTTTCTTCTACTGTGCTATACTAAAAAAACAATTTTTTTTTCTGAATAGCATTTTCTGCAGTTCTGTAGCTGTGCGAGTCAGCGGTTACGTACTGTGGGTGTGTTGTGGTCTTCCAAAAAATGCCATTTAGGGCCACAAAAAATATTTTGCAGTGTGTTATACATATGTGGAGGTGTGTGAAATAAACAATTTCTATATAGGTTTCTTCTACTGTGCTATACTAAAAAAACAACATTTTTTTTTAATAGCATTTTCTGCAGTTCTGTAGCTGTGCGATTCAGCGGTTACGTACTGTGGGTGTGTTGTGGTCTTCCAAAAAACGCCATTTAGGGCCACAAAAATATTTTGCAGTGTGTTATACATATGTGGAGGTGTGTGAAATAAACAATTTCCATATAGTTTTCTTCTACTGTGCTATACTAAAATAAACAATTTTTTTTTGAATAGCATTTTCTGCAGTTCTGTAGCTGTGCGATTCAGCGGTTACGTACTGTGGGTGTGTTGTGGTCTTCCAAAAAACGCCATTTAGGGCCACAAAAAATATTTTGCAGTGTGTTATACATATGTGGAGGTGTGTGAAATAAACAATTTCTATATAGTTTTCTTCTAATGTGCTATACTAAAAAAACAACATTTTTTTTAATAGCATTTTCTGCAGTTCTGTAGCTGTGCGATTCAGCGGTTACGTACAGTGGGTGTGTTGTGGTCTTCCAAAAAACGCCATTTAGGGCCACAAAAAATATTTTGCAGTGTGTTATACATATGTGGAGGTGTGTGAAATAAACAATTTCCATATAGTTTTCTTCTACTGTGCTATACTAAAAAAACAAAAGAAAATTTGAAAAGCATTTTCTGCAGTTCTGTAGCTGTGCGATTCAGCGGTTACGTACTGTGGGTGTGTTGTGGTCTTCCAAAAAATGCCATTTAGGGCCACAAAAAATATTTTGCAGTGTGTTATACATATGTGGAGGTGTGTGAAATAAACAATTTCTATATAGGTTTCTTCTACTGTGCTATACTAAAAAAACAAAATTTTTTTTGAATAGCATTTTCTGCAGTTCTGTAGCTGTGCGATTCAGCGGTTACGTACTGTGGGTGTGTTGTGGTCTTCCAAAAAACGCCATTTAGGGCCACAAAAATATTTTGCAGTGTGTTATACATATGTGGAGGTGTGTGAAATAAACAATTTCCATATAGTTTTCTTCTACTGTGCTATACTAAAAAAAACAATTTTTTTTTTGAATAGCATTTTCTGCAGTTCTGTAGCTGTGCGATTCAGCGGTTACGTACTGTGGGTGTGTTGTGGTCTTCCAAAAAACGCCATTTAGGGCCACAAAAAATATTTTGCAGTGTGTTATACATATGTGGAGGTGTGTGAAATAAACAATTTCTATATAGTTTTCTTCTAATGTGCTATACTAAAAAAACAACATTTTTTTTAATAGCATTTTCTGCAGTTCTGTAGCTGTGCGATTCAGCGGTTACGTACTGTGGGTGTGTTGTGGTCTTCCAAAAAACGCCATTTAGGGCCACAAAAATATTTTGCAGTGTGTTATACATATGTGGAGGTGTGTGAAATAAACAATTTCCATATAGTTTTCTTCTACTGTGCTATACTAAAAAAAACAATTTTTTTTTGAATAGCATTTTCTGAAGTTCTGTAGCTGTGCGATTCAGCGGTTACGTACTGTGGGTGTGTTGTGGTCTTCCAAAAAACGCCATTTAGGGCCACAAAAAATATTTTGCAGTGTGTTATACATATGTGGAGGTGTGTGAAATAAACAATTTCCATATAGTTTTCTTCTACTGTGCTATACTAAAAAAACAAAAAAAAATTTGAATAGCATTTTCTGCAGTTCTGTAGCTGTGCGATTCAGCGGTTACGTACTGTGGGTGTGTTGTGGTCTTCCAAAAAACGCCATTTAGGGCCACAAAAAATATTTTGCAGTGTGTTATACATATGTGGAGGTGTGTGAAATAAACAATTTCTATATAGTTTTCTTCTACTGTGCTATACTAAAAAAAAACATTTTTGGAATAGCATTTTCTGCAGTTCTGTAGCTGTGCGAGTCAGCGGTTACGTACTGTGGGTGTGTTGTGGTCTTCCAAAAAATGCCATTTAGGGCCACAAAAAATATTTTGCAGTGTGTTATACATATGTGGAGGTGTGTGAAATAAACAATTTCTATATAGTTTTCTTCTACTGTGCTATACTAAAAAAACAATTTTTTTTTCTGAATAGCATTTTCTGCAGTTCTGTAGCTGTGCGAGTCAGCGGTTACGTACTGTGGGTGTGTTGTGGTCTTCCAAAAAATGCCATTTAGGGCCACAAAAAATATTTTGCAGTGTGTTATACATATGTGGAGGTGTGTGAAATAAACAATTTCTATATAGGTTTCTTCTACTGTGCTATACTAAAAAAACAACATTTTTTTTTAATAGCATTTTCTGCAGTTCTGTAGCTGTGCGATTCAGCGGTTACGTACTGTGGGTGTGTTGTGGTCTTCCAAAAAACGCCATTTAGGGCCACAAAAATATTTTGCAGTGTGTTATACATATGTGGAGGTGTGTGAAATAAACAATTTCCATATAGTTTTCTTCTACTGTGCTATACTAAAATAAACAATTTTTTTTTTGAATAGCATTTTCTGCAGTTCTGTAGCTGTGCGATTCAGCGGTTACGTACTGTGGGTGTGTTGTGGTCTTCCAAAAAACGCCATTTAGGGCCACAAAAAATATTTTGCAGTGTGTTATACATATGTGGAGGTGTGTGAAATAAACAATTTCTATATAGTTTTCTTCTAATGTGCTATACTAAAAAAACAACATTTTTTTTAATAGCATTTTCTGCAGTTCTGTAGCTGTGCGATTCAGCGGTTACGTACAGTGGGTGTGTTGTGGTCTTCCAAAAAACGCCATTTAGGGCCACAAAAAATATTTTGCAGTGTGTTATACATATGTGGAGGTGTGTGAAATAAACAATTTCCATATAGTTTTCTTCTACTGTGCTATACTAAAAAAACAAAAAAAAATTTGAAAAGCATTTTCTGCAGTTCTGTAGCTGTGCGATTCAGCGGTTACGTACTGTGGGTGTGTTGTGGTCTTCCAAAAAATGCCATTTAGGGCCACAAAAAATATTTTGCAGTGTGTTATACATATGTGGAGGTGTGTGAAATAAACAATTTCTATATAGGTTTCTTCTACTGTGCTATACTAAAAAAACAACATTTTTTTTGAATAGCATTTTCTGCAGTTCTGTAGCTGTGCGATTCAGCGGTTACGTACTGTGGGTGTGTTGTGGTCTTCCAAAAAACGCCATTTAGGGCCACAAAAATATTTTGCAGTGTGTTATACATATGTGGAGGTGTGTGAAATAAACAATTTCCATATAGTTTTCTTCTACTGTGCTATACTAAAAAAAACAATTTTTTTTTTGAATAGCATTTTCTGCAGTTCTGTAGCTGTGCGATTCAGCGGTTACGTACTGTGGGTGTGTTGTGGTCTTCCAAAAAACGCCATTTAGGGCCACAAAAAATATTTTGCAGTGTGTTATACATATGTGGAGGTGTGTGAAATAAACAATTTCTATATAGTTTTCTTCTAATGTGCTATACTAAAAAAACAACATTTTTTTTAATAGCATTTTCTGCAGTTCTGTAGCTGTGCGATTCAGCGGTTACGTACAGTGGGTGTGTTGTGGTCTTCCAAAAAACGCCATTTAGGGCCACAAAAAATATTTTGCAGTGTGTTATACATATGTGGAGGTTTGTGAAATAAACAATTTCCATATAGTTTTCTTCTACTGTGCTATACTAAAAAAACAAAAAAAATTTTGAAAAGCATTTTCTGCAGTTCTGTAGCTGTGCGATTCAGCGGTTACGTACTGTGGGTGTGTTGTGGTCTTCCAAAAAACGCCATTTAGGGCCACAAAAAATATTTTGCAGTGTGTTATACATATGTGGAGGTGTGTGAAATAAACAATTTCTATATAGTTTTCTTCTACTGTGCTATACTAAAAAAAAAAAAAAAATTTTTGAATAGCATTTTCTGCAGTTATGTAGCTGTGCGATTCAGCAGTTACGTACTGTGGGTGTGTTGTGGTCTTCCAAAAAACGCCATTTAGGGCCACAAAAAATATTTTGCAGTGTGTTATACATATGTGGAGGTGTGTGAAATAAACAATTTCTATATAGTTTTCTTCTACTGTGCTATACTAAAAAAACAACATTTTTTTTGAATAGCATTTTCTGCAGTTCTGTGGCTGTGCGATTCAGCGGTTACGTAGTGTGGGTGTGTTGTGGTCTTCCAAAAAACGCCATTTAGGGCCACAAAAAATATTTTGCAGTGTGTTATACATACAGTGCCTTGCGAAAGTATTCGGCCCCCTTGAACTTTTCATCCTTTTGCCACATTTCAGGCTTCAAACAAAGATATAAAATTTTATTTTTTTGTGAAGAATCACCAACAAGTGGGACACAATTGTGAAGTGGAACGAAATCTATTGGATTTTTGAAACTTTTTTAACTAAGAAAAAAATGAAAAGTGGGGCGTGCAAAATTATTCGGCCCTCTTGCGTTATTACTTTGTAGAGCCACCTTTTGCTGCGATTACAGCTGCAAGTCGCTTGGGGTATGTCTCTATCAGTTTTGCACATCGAGAGACTGAAATTCTTGCCCATTCTTCCTTGCAAAACAGCTCGAGCTTAGTGAGGTTGGATGGAGAGCGTTTGTGAACAGCAGTTTTCAGCTCTTTCCACAGATTCTCGATTGGATTCAGGTCTGGACTTTGACTTGGCCATTCTAACACCTGGATACTTTTATTTGTGAACCATTCCTTTGAGATTTTGCTGTATGTTTGGGATCATTGTCTTGTTGGAAGATAAATCTCCGTCCCAGTCTCAGGTCTTTTGCAGACTCTGACAGGTTTTCATCCAGAATGGTCCTGTATTTGGCTGCATTCATCTTCCCCTCAATTTTAACCATCTTCCCTGTCCCTGCTGAAGAGAAGCAGGCCCAAACCATGATGCTGCCACCACCATGTTTGACAGTGAGGATGGTGTGTTGAGGGTGATGAGCTGTGTTGCTTTTACGCCAAACATATCGTTTTGCATTGTGGCCAAAAAGTTCGATTTTGGTTTCATCGGACCAGAGCACCTTCTTCCACATGTTTGGTGTGTCTCCCAGGTGGCTTGTGGCAAACTTTAGACGAGACTTTTTATGGATATCTTTGAGAAATGGCTTTCTTCTTGCCACTCTTCCATAAAGGCCAGATTTGTGCTGTGTACGACTGATTGTTGTCCTGTGGACAGACTCTCCCACCTCAGCTGTAGTTCTCTGCAGTTCATCCAGAGTGATCATGGGCCTCTTGGCTGCATCTCTGATCAGTCTTCTCCTTGTCTGAGCTGAAAGTTTAGAGGGACAGCCAGGTCTTGGTAGATTTGCAGTGGTCTGATACTCCTTCCATTTCAAAATGATCGCTTGCACAGTGCTCCTTGAGATGTTTAAAGCTTGGGAAGTCTTTTTGTATCCAAATCCAGCTTTAAACTTCTCCACAACAGTATTACGGACCTGCCTGGTGTGTTCCTTGGTCTTCATGATGCTCTCTGCGCTTTCAACAGAACCCTGAGCCTATCACAGAGCAGGTGCATTTATACAGAGACTTGATTACACACAGGTGGATTCTTTTTATCACCATCAGTCATTTAGGACAACATTGGATCATTAAGAGATCCTCGCTGAACTTCTGGAGTGAGTTTGCTGCACTGAAAGTAAAGGGGCCGAATAATTTTGCACGCACCACTTTTCAGTTTTTTATTTGCTAAAAAAGTTTAAAATATCCAATAGATTTCGTTCCACTTCACAATTGTGTCCCACTTGTTGGTGATTCTTCACAAAAAATTAAAATTTTATATCTTTATGTTTGAAGCCTGAAATGTGGCAAAAGGATGAAAAGTTCAAGGGGGCCGAATACTTTCGCAAGGCACTGTATGTGGAGGTGTGTGAAATAAACAATTTCTATATAGTTTTCTTCTACTGTGCTATACTAAAAAGACAACATTTTTTTTGAATAGCATTTTCTGCAGTTCTGAAGCTGTGCGATTCAGCGGTTACGTACTGTGGGTGTGTTGTGGTCTTCCAAAAAACGCCATTTAGGGCCACAAAAAATATTTTGCAGTGTGTTATACATATGTGGAGGTGTGTGAAATAAACAATTTCTATATAGTTTTCTTCTATTGTGCTATACTAAAAAAACAACATGGTTGAGCAGTATGTGTCCACAGGCCTACACGTACTGGATGACGGGTCTGCCCCCTTTAACTTCTGGGTCTCCAAATTGGGCACATGGCCTGAGCTTGCCCTTTATGCCTTGGAGGTGCTGGCCTGCCCTGCAGCCAGTGTATTATCTGAACGTGTATTTAGCACGGCAGGGGGCGTTATCACAGACAAGCGCAGCCGCCTGTCCAGAGCCAATGTGGACAAGCTCACGTTCATTAAAATGAACCAGACATGGATCCCACAGGACTTGTCCGTACCTTCTGCAGAATAGACATGTATATTGGTGTTGTGACAAAAACTGTCCGGCCATCAGATTGTGTCCGGCCCATACTGCGAATGCGCAGCGCTTGCGCAGTACAGAGGACAAGGAGATTCACAAAATCTCCGAAGATGAACGGCGCCTGCGCTGTGAGTGCAGGTTCAAGCCCCACCATCCAAGTGGACATACGGTAGCACATAGTAACAGGGCCCCTCACGGGCTCGGTTCGATCGCCACGCTTCGGGCACGGCCTCACTTGGCTCGGCTTGAACCACGGATGGTGTGGCCTTCACCTGAACTCACCACGCAGGCGCCGTTCGTCTTGGGAGATTTTCGAAATCCCCTTGTCCTACATACTGAGCAAGCGCAGTACAGGGTGGACACTATTTGACAGGGGACATAATTCGACACATCACCGGCCTTACCCAGCCATTGTTGTATTTTTGAACCAGTGTTGGCTACCTCGTCCTCCTCCACCGCCGCTTCCACCTACACAGCCACATCCACCGCCACCTAAACCTCCTACTCCATATGGACCTCGTCCTCCTAGGTCAAGATTATAATTTTTATTTTATTTTTTTGTAGCGCACAGATCCTTTCCCCCTTACCTGCCTTTATGTTGTTGGCTCCTCGCAGGAGGGAGAAAGGCACACCGCACTACCAGCCCGTACCCTCCTATATAAAGAGGTTGAGCAGTGTACTTGACGGGCCGTGTCCACAGCCGGAGTCGAAACTCCTCCAGAGGATGATTCTCACCTCTACTGTAGGTAGAGGCAAGTCCTTTAATTCCCAGTAAAGTCAATGTCCACATCAGCTGAAATTACAACTCTTATTTTCTCATGGCAAAATAAACTCTACTCGGATAGAAAAGGTTAGAGCAAAGAAACAGGACAGCTTAACCACTTCAATACAGGGCTTTTTGTACCTATTCAATACCGGGCCTAATCTAGCACTTCTCTCCTACATGTACAAATCATCATTCTTTTGCTAGAAAATTACTCAGAACCCCAAAACATTATATATGTTTTTTTAGCAGACACCCCAGGGAATAAAATGACGGTCATTACAACATTTTTTCTTGCACGATATTTGTGCAATAATTTTTCAAACGCCTTTTTAAAAAAAAAAAATGGTTTCATGAATTAAAAAATAACAAAACAGTAAAGTTAGCCCAATTTTTTGGAAAAATATGAAAGATAATGTTACGTAGAGTAAATAGATACCCAACATGTCACGCTTTAAAATTGCGTACACTCATGGAATGGCGCCAAACTTCGGTACTTAAAAATCTCCATAGACGACGCTTTAATTTTTTTTACAGGTTAGCAGGTTAGAATTACAGAGGAGGTCTAGTGCTAGAATTGTTGCACGCGCTCTAACACATGCAGCGATACCTCACATGCGTGGTTTGAACGGCGTTTACATATGTGGGCGACTTACGTGTGCATTCGCTTCTGATCACGAGCTACCGGGGACAGGGGCGTTTTAATTTTTTTTTTTTTTTTTTTTACTTGTTTATTAATTTTTTTACAGTGATTTTACTTTTTTTTTGATCACTTTTATTTCTATTACAAGGAATGTAAACATCCCTTGTAATATGTGTGACAGGTACTCTTTATTGAGAGATGTGGGGTCAATAAGACCCCACATCTCTCCTCCAGGCTGGAAAGCATGAGATCAGTGAAAAATGTTTCACTGATCTCATACTTACAGCCGCAATGGCGGCTTTGTTTACATTTGAAGCCCGGGTGTGACATCATCATATCGCGCCCGGGCCTCCGACGATCATAGAGATGACTGGTGACCATCTGGTCACCAGTCATCTCTATGCTCATCACGTGACCCCACCAACGACGCCGGAAGATTCGCTCCGGGTCCCTGATCGCACGGGGAGCCCGGAGATCGCCGCTATGATCGTTCTTATGGTGCGCAGAATCGCCGGCACTTCAAAAGGATATCTGAATGATGCCTCTAGCTGCAGGCATCATTCAGATATCCCCCTACAAAGCCGAGGACGTCATATGACGTCCACCCAGGATGGGAGATCCCATCTGTGGATGTCATTTGACTATGGCTGGGTAGGGAAGTGGTTAAGGTGTGGAGGAGGTCCAGGCACAAACGTAGCACATTCACTTCACTGCTTAGGTTTCTCAAACAGTTTTAGGTGCACGGTCTCTGCCACAGACCTTGAGGTTGGTCTCTGCCACAGACAGGGTGTACAAGGCCCCTGCCACGGACCTGGAGAACTTTGGTCTCTGCCACAGACCAGGGTATATAAGGCCCCTGCCATGGGCCGGGTGAATAAGGCCTCTGATACAGTCAAGATGACCTTGAGCTTCTCCTTCTACGAACCTAGCCCATATCAAGGGGAAGACATCTCTCCAGGGAGTCAACAGACCCTTCCTTCACCGTGACTCCCGCATCGGTCCATCAGAATGATCCTCCCTTCCCTGGAACATGGTCCCCTACATGAGGCGGCACCCTAAGACTCCTCGACCCTTAGCGGACTCCAGACGTATCGTATAGTATCACAAATGGGGCTATTAACACAATAAAAAATAAATACCCATAAGTACCCATGTGTACAAATACATATCACACATGCATATGTACATAAAAATGTGTGGTGGGTACAATGATGTATGAAAAAGACAATTGTGCTACACATGTTAGTTATCTCTGTACACATCAAAGTAAGAGACACAATTTCTTTGGCCATCACTCATAGTTAAGGTGGTTCCAAGTGTTTTTTATCTTAATGCATTTTATGTTTTAAGGTAAAAAAAAAACTTCTGTGTGCAGCAGCTCCCCTAATACTTACCTGAGCCCCATCTTGATCCAGCAAAGTTGCATGAGAGTCTTGGCTCTCCCTCCTCGTTGACTGAGACAGCTGTGGGGCACTATTGGCTCCCGCTTCTAGCAATCAAAATTAGTGAGCCAATGAGGAGAGAGAGGGGGCGGGGTGGGGCCGGACCATGGCTCCATGTCTGAATAGACACACAGAGCAGCGGCTCGGTTTCTCTGGGGGCACTTGGCAGGAGGGTGGGGCCAGAAGCTCTGGTGGGGGACCCGAGAAGAGGAGGATCTGGGTTGCTCTGTGCAAAACTACTGCACAGAGCAGGTAAGTATAACATGTTAATTATTTTTAAACAAAAAAAACTAACTTAAATATTACTTTAACTTTAAATTGATGACAAAAATTGATGACACTTTTAAAGCGTCTCCTAAGAACATTGAAAAATGGCTCTGGCAATGAAACCGTTAAAGAAATGTTTGGAATGTGCTGTCTTTCTAATGAAGTGTCAGATATCTGTCTATATAGTAAAATACATATTTATTAATTAAATTACAGAAAAAATATTTATGCTACAGTAATTATAAATATATATTTAAATCATTTTATTTGCCATTGCATCTATTTGATGTGCATATGTTTCTACACTTGATGTCATCTAAACTATTTTATATTGAAACAATGTTCTGTCTTAAACAACTTGCATACAACCCCATACAGCTTTCATAACCGTAGTTTTGCCTTTGCTTTTTGCCTTAGTCAACTGTCTATTAAAGGCAAGAGGCTTAAACTTTATTTGCTTCAATACACACAAGTCTGAAGAAATTCAATTACATCTTGTCTACTTTGCAATCACCTATCAGATTTGGTACAGAACAGACAATACAATCTCATTGTGTTTAGCCAGATGCACATTAAGAGTAAAAAACCCCAAAAACATTTATTTAAATGTAGCTGACATGATGATTTTTATTTATTTTTTGTTATTAATTGAATTTCAGCAATGAAAATGAACGTAGACCTAAAACCTTCCTAGTTTTTATTTTATTTGGTCTTGTTTTCTTTGTTTTTAATTGCATAGTTTAATTTTCAAATGCCCTTAATAAATTATAAATGGTTACTGCTAACTAAATTAATCATCTTTTCGCCATTCATGTAGTGTAAAGCTGGCCATAGACGGAACTAAATTCGTCCAGTTCAGCAGGAACCAGACAAATTTTGATCCATGTATGGGCAGGCTGGTTGTACTGAGATTGATCTATAGATCGACTTCAGTACAACCAGCCTATCAGGTTTTGTTAATTCAATCACTGTCAGTGGCTATAGCTGCCGGCAGTGATCATTGTATTCTGACTGAAAACCACCCACTGTCAGAATACAATAGCTCAGTGTGGAGGGATTCCCACATCAACACTGACTGTGTTAATGGGGGAATCAAAAAATGTACTATTACCATTTATGTAACCTCTTCACCGAAATTATAAAGTTAATTACAGCTCCTTTGTATGGTGTTTAACCGCTTGCCAACTACCTTGTACAGCGACGGCATGGCCTCTCTGGGCTGGCTCACATATCTGATATGTGATGCAGCACTTCTGGGTAGGGGCACGTGCATGCGTAGCCACCGCCCTGGCTGTGCTGTGATTAGTCACGGCACAAGCCGATTAGCGGGTGCCGGCCAATGATTGACCACCGTCATCCGCTGATTGGCTCTGTCTTTGGATGAACGCGACTTTGCTAGGACTTTGTCCACTGTGATAATTTTGCTTGTGCCCTACAAAGTCGTTAGACATGTGCAGAGCAGAATTTTATTTTTCATTTTTTTTGGTTTCTTTATTTTCTAACGAATTCCAAATTTTAAGAACGATTTGAATTTGCATCTAAAATTGATCAACCATTTTGAATTCTGTGAGAAGAATAGCTGGTTGTTAAGGAGCGGGGTGGGAAGCCAGCTGCTGCGTCCTTAACAACTGACAGCTGAATGTAAAACAAAAGAATGCTGGCAATGAAAAAGAAATGAAAAAAAATTATGGAATGCCCCCCCATGCATATCAGGCCCTCTGGGTCTGGTATAGATTTTAAGGGGAACCCCACACCAAATCTTTTTTAAATAGCATGGAGTCCCTCACAAAATCCATACCAAACCCTTATCTGCATGCAGCCCGGTAGGTCAGGAAAGGGGGGTACAAGCGAGTGCCTCCCCTCCTGATCCATACTGGGCCACATGCCCTCAACATGGAGGGTGCTTTGGGGCAGGGTTCTCCCCCCCAAAGAAAATTTTCCCCATGTTGATGAGAACCCTGGTCAGTGGTTTGGGGGGTCTGTGGGCGGGGGCTTATTAGAATCTGGAAGCCCCCTTTAACAAGACAGCTCTTTAATAACTAAGAAGCGTGGCCACCCATGGGTGGCCCCACCCCCTTATGACATTCTTGTCTGAGGGCATTCTGGGTTGGTGATTTTACAAGGGAATGGTGCCACCCAGTATTGTCACTGGGTGGCCCTGCCCTTAGTTATTTAAGAGCTGTCACACGGCGGAGCTGGCAGACGGCAGAAGCCTTCTCGGGACCCGTAGATTTTTCATTTTTTTTGTGTTGGTTGTGGAAGCGGGCAGTGTGATTGATCTACATTGGGGGAATTTTTTTTATAAATAAAGCAATTGTCCATTTTTAATTTTTAAATTGTCAACTGTAATTTTTTACGCTACACTTTTTTTGGGGTGAATGAGAAGGGGTACTATGTACCCCATACTCATTCACATGGGGGTGGGATCTGGATAAGCCCCGCACCTGCAGACCCACACAACCGCCGGGCAAAGTTGTGGGAAAGAAGCCCTTGTCCCCATCAACATAAGGGACAACCTGTGGATGTGGTGTATCTGGATTTTGAAAAAGCATTCGATACAGTTCCTCATAAGCGCTTAATCTACAAACTTATGTCTGTAGGCATGGACCATAGAGTTTGTTCATGGATAGAAAACTGGTTACAGGGGTGCGTCCAAAGAATGGTGATACATAATGTGTACTCAGAATGGTCTGAGGTGGTAAGTGGGGTACCCCAAGGCTCTGTCCTGGGACCAATTCTGTTTAATTTATTCATAATCGATTTAGAGGTTGGTACAAATAGGTTGATCTCAGTTTTGACAACACAAAAATAAGCAGGGCAATAACTTCACATCAGGATATAGAAACTTTACTGGAAGACCTGAATAAAATAATGGGGTGGGCAACTACATGGAAAATTAGGTTTAATGTTGAAAAATGAAAAGTGATGCACTTGGGGGGCTAAAAATATAAACACAAACTACTCACTAGTGGGAGAACCTCTGGGGGAATCAAGGATGGAGAAAGACCTGGGGATCCTAGCCTGTTAGAAGACAGACTGAGCAATAACAGACAATGTCAAGCTGCGGCAAGCAAAGCCAGGAGACTATTAGCATGCATAAAAAAGAAAATGTACTCCAGAGATAAAATTATAATCCTGCGACTTTATAAAACTCTGGTTCGGCCACGTTTTGAGTGTTCCATCCAGTTCTGGTCACCAAACCTCAGGAAGGATGTGCTGGAGCTGGAAAGAGTCCAGAGAAAGGTGACAAAATGAATAAGTGGACTAAAGGACCTCAATTACGGGGAACAACTGCGAGCACTGCTTATTTTCTCTGGAGAAGAGACGCTTGAGAGGAGATATGATAGCGGTATACAAATACCTCTATGGTGATCCCAGTGTAGGAAGAAAATGTTTCAGTCTCAGGGAGTGTAAGTGGACACGGGGCCACACAATGAGACTGGAGGAGAAGCAGTTTAACCTTAAGCTGCGTAGGGTTTTTTTCACTGTCAGGACGATAAGGATGTGGAACTCTCTTCTATAACTGGTGGTGTCAGCGGGGAGTATTGATAGTTTTAAAAGACTCTTGGACGTGCACACAGCAAACATGGGAAATGAATATGGTCAAGGACACACATACACCTATACAGGTTGAACTGGATGGACCTGGGTCTTTATCCAACCTTAAGAAACAAACAGCTGCGCTAAAACATTAGGAGACCAGTAGCAAAACCAGTCATAAAAAGTGCATGTGAATACATATATCATGTGCCCAACAGTGAAGGCATGTGAACCAAATAACAACCAAACTAATGGTAAATGATTCTAATGAGAATAAAAACAATGAGTAAAGTCCCAAAAAATGCTGAAGGAATCCAAGATGGAGATAAACTTCAAAAATCTTGACCTTAGGTCCCTGAAAAAACTCTGGGGGATTTTAATTGGTAAAGTCTGTATTAAGTACAAAAGTCTCGGTAGCACATTCATCTTTATTATGTTTGTCCGCCCGAACCAAGTAAAGATTTCCTTATCCCATCTCACTAAATCTAGTTTTATTCATCTCATCAATGTTACATAGTTAAATTCAAATAATTTATTTAAGTTCCTCGTTATCTTAGTCCCTAGGTAGCTTATATGGGAGTTTGTCCATCTGAAATCGAATTGCGTGGTTATCTGGTGCAATAATGCGGCCTTTGTTTCTATTCCCATTGCCTCTGATTTCCCGTAGTTGACTTTAAAGTTAGACATTTTTCCATATTCTCTTAGTTCTGCCAATAAGGATGGCAAAGCTATAACCGGGGATGTTATAAAAAAAATTTAATCATTAGCATATGCCGCCACTTTCTGTTCATCTCCTTTCGTTATTATCCCCTTAATGTTCGGGTTTGCCCGTATCTTCCTTAACAAGGGTTCTATTGTCAAAATAAAAATAATAGGCAACAGTGGGCAGCCTTGTCTTGTCCCGTTTCGGATAAGAAATGGTTCTGAGATTTTATCGTCTATTTTAACTCTCGAACTCGGTTCTGAGTATAGATTAGAGAACCAGCTCACCATCCCTTCTTTCAATCCTATATGCTGCAGTGTCGCTTTTAGGGATGAGCCGAACACCCCCGGGTTCGGTTCGCACCAGAACCCGCGAGCGGACTGAAAGTTCGCACGAACGTTAGAACCCTATTAAATACAATGGATGCGAACGTTCGAAATCTAAAGTGCTAATTATAACAACTAATATGCATGTTATTGTCCTAAAAAGGGTTTGGGAACCTGGGTTCTGCACCAGGGGACATGTATCAATGCAAAAAGAAGTTTTAAAAACGGCCGTTTTTCGGGAGCAGTCATTTTAATGATGCATAAAGTGAAAAAACAAAACAAATATTCCTTTAAATATCGTACCTGGGGGGTGTCTAAAGTATGCCTATGAAGTGCCACGTGTTTCCCGTGTTTAGAACTGTCCCTGCACAAAATGACATTTCTAAAGGAAAAAAAAGCCATTTAAAACTGCTTGCGGCTTTAAAGTAATGTCTGGTCCCGGTAATATGAATGAAAATCTTTGAGAAAAATGGCATAGCTACCCCATCACCCCCCCCCACCCCAGCCAATTACCAGCCCCTTTGGGTCTTGTATGGATATTAAGGGGAACCCCGCACACAAAATAAAAAAGGCCCTATATACTCCGAACAGCCGTATACAGGCGGTGCATACAAGACAGGGACTGTAGGTTCGTTCTTATGTAGAATCTGTTTGTAATTTTGAACAGGTACATTGTTGAAGTGTAGCTCCAGACCAAAAATCTATTTTTAAACTTTTTGGAAAACATAGGTAAGGGTTATCACCCCTGTAACATTTGTTTTGCTGTCTGTGCCCCTGTTCAGAACATTTCACCTCACTTTCCGTCCCAATGACAACTGTTTTTGAAATGTGTTTTTTTTATTGAAACAAGGATTGGTGATAAAGCATCAGTAGAGAGGAGACACCTTTTTCCCATATTAACTCTTACAGGAGAGAATTTCCCTTCCTAGGGGTAGATTTCCTCTCACTTCCTGTTGTCTCCTTTCGTTTGCAAGTAGGAGTCGTTTGTAAGTTGGATGTTTGAAAGTAGGGGCCTGCCGTATATACTCTGCTGAAATTTGCCCCTTACATGTTGGTGTTGCCACAACACTGTAAGCCCTCACAGTTACTCTTGGTGGGCACATGAATGGGCTCTGCTGTGAATTATTAGATCAAGAATTGTAATTGCATGCCCCTGTTGAACAGGGGCTGAAAAATTGGGCCTTTGGTGGTGGTGGTGGTGGTGTTGACACAACACTGTAAGGCCTCACAGTTACTCTTGGTGGGCGCAGGAATGGGCCCTGCTGTGAATTATTAGATCAAGAATTGTAATTACATGCCCCTGGTAAACAGGGGCAGAAAAATTGGGCCTTAGGCACTGGTGCCACAACACTGCAACCCCTCACAGATACTGTACTTGGAGCACAGCAATGAGCCCTGTTGCAAAGTATTTGTCATGGATATGCAGTAGTGTTTGTCTGTCAGCTTACCTTCCTTCCCATGTGTTCATCTTAGAGGCCAGAACCCTTTCACCTGGCTTCCTTTATAATCTCCTCCCAGCCTGACTCCACCCCAGGCCCTATCACAGAACACTATATTAACCTGTGCACTGCAAGCCTGCTTTGCTGATCAACGTGTTTGTTAGGCTTTGTGTGTTTGGGTTCCTGCCTGCCGTGTGCTACGTCTGTCTCTCTGTTACATATTTGGCTTGTCCCCGACTATCCCTGTCTGCTCGTGACCCTTGACCTTCGGCTCGTTCTTTCGTTGTGCTAATTATAACAACTAATATGCATGTTATTGTCCTAAAAAGGGTTTGGGAACCTGGGTTCTGCACCAGGGGACATGTATCAATGCAAAAAGAAGTTTTAAAAACGGCCGTTTTTCGGGAGCAGTCATTTTAATGATGCATAAAGTGAAAAAACAAAACAAATATTCCTTTAAATATCGTACCTGGGGGGTGTCTAAAGTATGCCTATGAAGTGCCACGTGTTTCCCGTGTTTAGAACTGTCCCTGCACAAAATGACATTTCTAAAGGAAAAAAAAGCCATTTAAAACTGCTTGCGGCTTTAAAGTAATGTCTGGTCCCGGTAATATGAATGAAAATCTTTGAGAAAAATGGCATAGCTACCCCATCACCCCCCCCCCACCCCAGCCAATTACCAGCCCCTTTGGGTCTTGTATGGATATTAAGGGGAACCCCGCACACAAAATAAAAAAGGCCCTATATACTCCGAACAGCCGTATATAGGCGGTGCATACAAGACAGGGACTGTAGGTTCGTTCTTATGTAGAATCTGTTTGTAATTTTGAACAGGTACATTGTTGAAGTGTAGCTCCAGCCCAAAAATCTATTTTTAAACTTTTTGGAAAACATAGGTAAGGGTTATCACCCCTGTAACATTTGTTTTGCTGTCTGTGCCCCTGTTCAGAACATTTCACCTCACTTTCCGTCCCAATGACAACTGTTTTTGAAATGTGTTTTTTTTATTGAAACAAGGATTGGTGATAAAGCATCAGTAGAGAGGAGACACCTTTTTCCCATATTAACTCTTACAGGAGAGAATTTCCCTTCCTAGGGGTAGATTTCCTCTCACTTCCTGTTGTCTCCTTTCGTTTGCAAGTAGGAGTCGTTTGTAAGTTGGATGTTTGAAAGTAGGGGCCTGCCGTATATACTCTGCTGAAATTTGCCCCTTACATGTTGGTGTTGCCACAACACTGTAAGCCCTCACAGTTACTCTTGGTGGGCACATGAATGGGCTCTGCTGTGAATTATTAGATCAAGAATTGTAATTGCATGCCCCTGTTGAACAGGGGCTGAAAAATTGGGCCTTTGGTGGTGGTGGTGGTGGTGTTGACACAACACTGTAAGGCCTCACAGTTACTCTTGGTGGGCGCAGGAATGGGCCCTGCTGTTAATTATTAGATCAAGAATTGTAATTACATGCCCCTGGTAAACAGGGGCAGAAAAATTGGGCCTTAGGCACTGGTGCCACAACACTGCAACCCCTCACAGATACTGTACTTGGAGCACAGCAATGAGCCCTGTTGCAAAGTATTTGTCATGGATATGCAGTAGTGTTTGTCTGTCAGCTTACCTTCCTTCCCATGTGTTCATCTTAGAGGCCAGAACCCTTTCACCTGGCTTCCTTTATAATCTCCTCCCAGCCTGACTCCACCCCAGGCCCTATCACAGAACACTATATTAACCTGTGCACTGCAAGCCTGCTTTGCTGATCAACGTGTTTGTTAGGCTTTGTGTGTTTGGGTTCCTGCCTGCCGTGTGCTACGTCTGTCTCTCTGTTACATATTTGGCTTGTCCCCGACTATCCCTGTCTGCTCGTGACCCTTGACCTTCGGCTCGTTCTTTCGTTATCCTTGTCTGCTTGTGGCCCCTGACCTTCAGCTTGTTATTCGGTTCTCTCATATCTTGTGCTGCTGCTTCCCCTCTTTTCCCCTTATCCTACGGGGCGTGAGCTAGGAAACTCCAGGGGCCACGACCTGGTCCCAGCCTGCAGCATAACATCCTCACCACTAGAGGCCCTGGAGAAGACCTGCTGGGTCTTAGACTCCGCGCCCTGGGGAATCTTGGCTCTAGCTTCCGTTAGGATCCCGGTTGTGCTCCTCTGGTCCCGCTTTCCACAACCACCCAGTTTCCTATCCGCAGCAGTCAGCCATAGGGTTCACTACCTTGCGGTGCACTCCTGTCCCCCTACGGTGTGCATCTGTCACCTGGCCACAGGTGACCTTGACAGTATTGCATCAAAAATTGTAATTACACGCCCCTGTTAAACAAGGGCTGAAAAATTGGGCCTTAGGCACTGGTGCTGGTGCCACGACACTGCAACCTCTCTCAGATACTCTAGTTGGAGTGCAGGAATGAGCCCTGCTGCAAAGCACTGCATAAAAAATTGTAATTACATGCCCCTGTTAAACAGGGGCTGAAAAATTGGGCCTTAGGCACTGGTGCTGGTGCCACGACACTACAACCTCTCCCAGATACTCTAGTTGGAGTGCAGGAATGAGCCCTGCTGCAAAGCATTGCATACAAAATTGTAATTACATGCCCTTGTTAAACAGGGGCTGAAAAATTGGGCCTCAGCCACTGGTGGCGGCACCCAGAAACAAAAATGTTCTTCCAAACTATCATCATCAATCGGATCATTGAGGAGGAGGAGGATAGTCAGTCAACATAACAGGACAGTCACTCAGCATCAGCATCAGTCTTGAAGGGATGTGACATTTGAAAATAAATTAGTCTGTTATATCAGCTTCAGGTGTTTGGTAGCTGGTGGTGATCCAAGACTGGTTCATCTTTATGAAGGTCAGTCGATCAACCGAGTCGGTGGACAGGCGCACCCTGTGATCCGTGACAAATCCTTCAGCAGCACTGAATGTGCGTTCTGAATGAACGCTGGATGCAGGACAGGCCAGTAGCTCAATTGCATACTGTGCAAGCTCTCGCCAGTGATCCATCCTCAAGACCCAGTAAGCCAGAGGATTTTCGGTGGGGAAGGTGTCCAAGTCTGACCTTGCCCCTAGGTATTCCTGCACCATGTATATCAGACGCTGGCGATGGTTGCTGGAACCGATCATACTTTGGGGCTGCGGACTAAAGAATTGTCTGAACGCATCGGTCAGACGGCCACCTTCCCCACCGCTCCTTCTTTGACTGCCCGAAGACTCAGCAACTCGTTGTCCAGGACCAGGAGTTTGTAACCTCCCAGTCTCTGGGAACGCATTGCACAGACCTTTCTGCAAGGCCTCCCGGAGTTGTCTCATCCTCTGCTCCCTCTGCGACGGTAAGATAAGGCCCGCAACCTTACCCTTGTACCGTGGATCAAGGAGAGTGGCCAGCCAGTAATGGTCCCTCTCCTTGATCCAAAGAATACGAGGATCCTTCCGCAGACTTTGCAGGATCAGGGAAGCCATGCAGCGTAGGTTAGCTGAGGCATTCGGTCCGGAGTCCTCTGGGTCACTAAGGATGACATGATCCGCAGCCACCTCCTCCCAGCCACGTACAAGTCCACGGGTTTCTTGGGACTGTAAATCACCTCTAAAAGACTGCTGCTGATGATGCTGAGTGCCAGGCTCCACCTCCATGCTGACACAATCCTCCTCCTCCTCCTCCTCTTCCTGTGCGATGGGTGGGACAGAAGGAACACTGTCTGGGTAAAGGGGGCCTTGAGAGGCAAGGAAGTCCTCCTCTTCCTGCCTCTGTTCTGCCTCAAGTGCCCTGTCCATCATTCCACGCAGCGTATGTTCCAACAGGTGGACAAGAGGTACAGTGTCACTGATGCATGCACTGTCACTGCTCACCATCCTCGTGGCCTCCTCAAATGGTGCCAGGACAGTGCATGCATCCCTGATCATGCCCCACTGGTGTGGTGAAAAAAACCAGAGCTCCCCTGACCCTGTCCTGGTGCCGTAGTCGCACAGGTACTCATTGATGGCCCTCTGCTGCGTGTGCAGCCGCTGCAGCATGGCCAACGTTCCACCTGGTGGGCATGTCACATATAAGGCGGTTCTTGGGCAGGTTCAACTCCTTTTGCAGCTCAGCCAGGCGAGCACTGGCATTATAAGATCTGCGAAAATGCACACAGACTTTCCGGGCCTGCCTCAGGACATCCTGTAAGCCCGGGTACCTGCCCAAGAACCTCTGCACCACCAGGTTAAGGACGTGAGCCACACAGGGCACATGGGTCAGTTGTCCCTGTTGGAGGGCGGAGAGGAGGTTGGTGCCATTGTCGCAAACCACCATTCCTGGCTTAAGCTGGCGTGGCGTAAACCACCTCTCGGCCTACCCCTGCAGAGCAGACAGAACCTCTGCCCCAGTGTGTCTCCTGTCCCCCAAACACACCAGCGCAAGCACGGCATGGCATCTTTTTGCCTGCGTACTTGCGTAGCCCCTTTAACGCCTACGAAGCACCGCTGGTTCCGAGGACAAAGCACAGGAAGAGGCCATGGGGGAAGAAGAAGAGGAGGGGGTGGAGGAGAGAGATGTGTTACAACCAGTAGTAGCATTTTGGAGGCGGGGCGGCGGAACAACCTCCAACACTACTACACCTTGTCCTGCATCCTTCCCAGCTGCCAAAAGAGTGACCCAATGGGCCGTGAAAGAAAGGTAACGTCCCTGTCCATGCCTGCTGGACCATGAGTCAGCGGTTATATGCACCTTACCGCTGACCGCCCTGTCCAGCGAGGCCAAGACATTGCCTTCCACATGCCGGTAGAGAGCCGGAATTGCCTTTCGTGAGAAAAAGTGGCGTTTGGGAACCTGCCACTGAGGAACCGCACATTGCACAAACTCATGGAAGGCAAACTCACGGAGACATATGTTGCAAACAGCAGCTGTGCGATCTGATGCACTCGACTCAAAAAAGGCCCACACCAAAGAACTTTTTGAATAACGGGCAGAGGCAGCGCCCTGCACAGGCGGAGCTCTTCGGTGTGATTCAGTCGGTGTGCTGCCCTTACGCTGGCCCACCAGAGGGCCGGTAGAGAGCCGGAATTGCCTTTCGTGAGAAAAAGTGGCGTTTGGGAACCTGCCACTGAGGAACCGCACATTGCACAAACTCATGGAAGGCAAACTCACGGAGACATATGTTGCAAACAGCAGCTGTGCGATCTGATGCACTCGACTCAAAAAAGGCCCACACCAAAGAACTTTTTGAATAACGGGCAGAGGCAGCGCCCTGCACAGGCGGAGCTCTGCGGTGTGATTCAGTCGGTGTGCTGCCCTTACGCTGGCCCCCAGAGGGAATCCTGCCTCGTTGGAGATGTGCCTCCTCCTCATCCTCCTCCTCCTCCTCTCTCCTATTAGGCACCCACGTGGAGTCAGTGACCTCATCATCCCCTCCCTCCTCATCACTGGAGCCAATCTGGCAGTATGCTGCAGCTGCTGGAACATGACTGCCAGATTGGTGTCCTTCTTGAGCATCCCCTCTCTCTGCTCTCACGCTACTGCCTTCCTCTAGCTGGGTATCATCATCAGACCCTTCGAAACGCTGGGCATCCTCCTGGAGCATGTACCCAACACTGTGCTCAAACAGTTCGGGGGACTCCTCAGGAGGACATGGTGGGTCTAGGGAAGGAGTGATGATGATGATGACATTGATACCAGGGAAGAGGACGCTTTGGCAGCTGCTTTGCCAGTACCCTGAGCCTGGGTGAGAGAGGATGAGGAGGATGAGGAGGGCTTGGTCATCCACTCTACCAAGTCTTCGGCATGATGCGGCTCAACACGTCCAGCTGCCGAAAATAAGGACAAGCGTGTCCCATGGCCACGTGCTGATGACGATGCACCGCGTCCACGACCAGCACTGTTGTCTCTAGACACAGAGCCTGCTTGCCCTCTTTTATTGGCTCCTGACTGTCTACCTCTCCTTGTTTGCCCTCCAGACATTCTAATGGCCTGCAGGGAGATGGGAAAACCAGCAATAAGGGGTAGCTTCAGGTGTATATTTTGCAGGAAGCACACTACGCCCGCTGTAAGTGCTGCAGATGACTGCCCGTGTTACACAACAGGAAAAAACAGCAATAAGGGCTAGCTTCAGGTGTTTATTTTGCAGGAAGCACACTCCGCCCGCTGTAAGTGCTGCAAATGCCTGTTAGTGTAACACAAAAGAAAAAAGCTCCAGCAATAAGGGCTAGCTTCAGGTGTATAATGTGCAGGAGGCACACTCCGCCCGCTGTAAGTGCTGCAAATGCCTGTTAGTGTAACACACCAGGAAAACACAGCAATACGGGCTAGCTTCAGGTGTATAATGTGCAGGAGGCACACTCCGCCCGCTGTAAGTGCTGCAAATGCCTGTTAGTGTAACACACCAGGAAAACACAGCAATACGGGCTAGCTTCAGGTGTATATTTAGCAGGAAGCACACTACGCCCACTGTAAGTGCTGCAGATGACTGCCTGTGTTACACAACAGGAAAAAACAGCAATAAGGGCTAGCTTCAGGTGTTTATTTTGTAGGAAGCACACTCGGCCCGCTGTAAGTGCTGCAAATGCCTGTTAGTGTAACACAAAAGAAAAAAAGCTCCAGCAATAAGGGCTAGCTTCAGGTGTATAATGTGCAGGAGGCACACTCGCCCGCTGTAAGTGCTGCAAATGCCTGTTAGTGTAACACACCAGGAAAACACAGCAATACGGGCTAGCTTCAGGTGTATAATGTGCAGGAGGCACACTCCGCCCGCTGTAAGTGCTGCAAATGCCTGTTAGTGTAACACACCAGGAAAACACAGCAATACGGGCTAGCTTCAGGTGTATATTTAGCAGGAAGCACACTACGCCCACTGTAAGTGCTGCAGATGACTGCCTGTGTTACACAACAGGAAAAAACAGCAATAAGGGCTAGCTTCAGGTGTTTATTTTGCAGGAAGCACACTCCGCCCGCTGTAAGTGCTGCAAATGCCTGTTAGTGTAACACAAAAGAAAAAAAGCTCCAGCAATAAGGGCTAGCTTAAGGTGTATATTTAGCAGGAAGCACACTCCGCCCGCTGTAAGTGCTGCAAATGCCTGTTAGTGTAACACACCAGGAAAACACAGCAATACGGGCTAGCTTCAGGTGTATATTTAGCAGGAAGCACACTACGCCCGCTGTAAGTGCTGCAGATGACTGCCTGTGTTACACAACAGGAAAAAACAGCAATAAGGGCTAGCTTCAGGTGTTTATTTTGCAGGAAGCACACTCCGCCCGCTGTAAGTGCTTCAAATGCCTGTTAGTGTAACACAAAAGAAAAAAAGCTCCAGAAATAAGGGCTAGCTTCAGGTGTATAATGTGCAGGAGGCACACTCCGCCCGCTGTAAGTGCTGCAAATGCCTGTTAGTGTAACACATCAGGAAAACACAGCAATACGGGCTAGCTTCAGGTGTATATTTAGCAGGAAGCACACTCCGCCCGCTGTAAGTGCTGCAAATGCCTGTTAGTGTAACACACCAGGAAAACACAGCAATACGGGCTAGCTTCAGGTGTATATTTAGCAGGAAGCACACTCCGCCCGCTGTAAGTGCTGCAAATGCCTGTTAGTGTAACACACCAGGAAAACACAGCAATACGGGCTAGCTTCAGGTGTATATTTAGCAGGAAGCACACTCCGCCCGCTGTAAGTGCTGCAAATGCCTGTTAGTGTAACACAAAAGAAAAAAAGCTCCAGCAATAAGGGCTAGCTTCAGGTGTATAATGTGCAGGAGGCACACTCCACCCACTGTAAGTGCTGCAAATGCCTGTTTGTGTAACACACCAGGAAAACACAGCAATACAGGCTAGCTTCAGGTGTATATTTAGCAGGAAGCACACTCCGCCCGCTGTAAGTGCTGCAAATGCCTGTTAGTGTAACACACCAGGAAAACACAGCAATATGGGCTAGCTTCAGGTGTATATTTAGCAGGAAGCACACTACACCCACTGTAAGTGCTGCAGATGACTGCCTGTGTTACACAACAGGAAAAAACAGCAATAAGGGCTAGCTTCAGGTGTTTATTTTGCAGGAAGCACACTCCGCCCGCTGTAAGTGCTGCAAATGCCTGTTAGTGTAACACAAAAGAAAAAAATCTCCAGCAATAAGGGCTAGCTTCAGGTGTATAATGTGCAGGAGGCACACTCCGCCCGCTGTAAGTGCTGCAAATGCCTGTTAGTGTAACACATCAGGAAAACACAGCAATACGGGCTAGCTTCAGGTGTATATTTAGCAGGAAGCACACTCCGCCCGCTGTAAGTGCTGCAAATGCCTGTTAGTGTAACACACCAGGAAAACACAGCAATACGGGCTAGCTTCAGGTGTATATTTAGCAGGAAGCACACTCTGCCCGCTGTAAGTGCTGCAAATGCCTGTTAGTGTAACACACCAGGAAAACACAGCAATACGGGCTAGCTTCAGGTGTATATTTAGCAGGAAGCACACTCCGCCCGCTGTAAGTGCTGCAAATGCCTGTTAGTGTAACACAAAAGAAAAAAAGCTCCAGCAATAAGGGCTAGTTTCAGGTGTATAATGTGCAGGAGGCACACTCCACCCACTGTAAGTACTGCAAATGCCTTATAGTGTAACACACCAGGAAGACACAGCAATACAGTCTAGCTTCAGGTGTATATTTAGCAGGAAGCACACTCCGCCCGCTGTAAGTGCTGCAAATGCCTGTTAGTGTAACGCAAAAGAAAAAAAGCTCCAGCAATAAGGGCTAGCTTCAGGTGTATAATGTGCAGGAGGCACACTCCACCCACTGTAAGTACTGCAAATGCCTTATAGTGTAACACACCAGGAAGACACAGCAATACAGTCTAGCTTCAGGTGTATATTTAGCAGGAAGCACACTCCGCCCGCTGTAAGTGCTGCAAATGCCTGTTAGTGTAACACACCAGGAAAACACAGCAATACGGGCTAGCTTCAGGTGTATATTTAGCAGGAAGCACACTACGCCCACTGTAAGTGCTGCAGATGACTGCCTGTGTTACACAACATGAAAAAACAGCAATAAGGGCTAGCTTCAGGTGTTTATTTCGCAGGAAGCACACTCCGCCCACTGTAAGTGCTGCAAATGCCTGTTAGTGTAACACAAAAGAAAAAAGCTCCAGCAATAAGGGCTAGCTTCAGGTGTATAATGTGCAGGAGGCACACTCCGCCCGCTGTAAGTGCTGCAAATGCCTGTTAGTGTCACACACCAGGAAAACACAGCAATACGGGCTAGCTTCAGGTGTATATTTAGCAGGAAGCACACTACGCCCACTGTAAGTGCTGCAGATGACTGCCTGTGTTACACAACAGGAAAAAACAGCAATAAGGGCTAGCTTCAGGTGTTTATTTTGCAGGAAGCACACTCCGCCCGCTGTAAGTGCTGCAAATGCCTGTTAGTGTAACACACCAGGAAAACACAGCAATACGGGCTAGCTTCAGGTGTATAATGTGCAGGAGGCACACTCTGCCCGCTGTAAGTGCTGCAAATGCCTGTTAGTGTAACACACCAGGAAAACACAGCAAAACGGGCTAGCTTCAGGTGTATATTTAGCAGGAAGCACACTCCGCCAGCTGTAAGTGCTGCAAATGCCTGTTCGTGTAACACACCAGGAAAACACAGCAATACGGGCTAGCTTCAGGTGTATATTTAGCAGGAAGCACACTCCGCCCACTGTAAGTGCTGCAAATGCCTGTTAGTGTAACACACCAGGAAAACACAGCAATACGGGCTAGCTTCAGGTGTATATTTAGCAGGAAGCACACTCCGCCCGCTGTAAGTGCTGCAAATGCCTGTTAGTGTAACACACCAGGAAAACACAGCAATATGGGCTAGCTTCAGGTGTATACTGTGCAGGAGGCTTAGCAACAATTACACTGACACTGTCCCCTGCCTATCCTTCTCTCTTCCTGCACACAAGGTTTATCAAAGAATATGACACTGACACTCTCCCTGACTATCCTTCTCTCTCCCTGCACACAAGGTTTAGCAAAGAATATGACACTGACACTGTCCCCTGCCTATCCTTCTCTCTCCCTGCACACAAGGCTTAGCAAAGAATATGACACTGACACTGTCCCCTGACTATCCTTCTCTCTCCCTGCACACAAGGTTTAGCAAAGAATATGACACTGACACTCTCCCTGCCTATCCTTCTCTCTCCCTACACACAAGAATAGCACAAAGAATAGCACAATGACACTGTCCCTGCCTATCCTTCTCTTTCCCTGGGCCGGAACACACTACACAAGGCCGCCGCTCTGGCGGCCTTTTATAGTGTGGGGCGTGTGCTAAACCCCCTGAGCTATAATTGGCCACAGGCAACCTGCCTGTGGCCAATTATGGCTCTCCTAGCTGCCGGCGCTGTGATTGGCCAAGCATGCAGGGTCACAGTGCATGCTTGGCCAATCACAGCGCCGGGATTGCACTGCGATGGCGCAGTGTAATGTGGGCCGTTCGCGTCACTCGAATTTGGCGCGAACGGCCCAAATAGTTCGATCTTCGTCGAACGATCGAACAGTCGATGTTCGAGTCGAACGTATGTTCGACTCAAACACCGAGCTCATCCCTAGTCGCTTTTAAAAACAGCCATTCTACTTGATCGAAAGCTTTTTCTGCATCAGCAGATACTAATATCATTGGCTTCCTCTGCTTTTGTGCTAAATAAATCGCACTCACCACTCGCTGTGTATTTTCTCTACCCTCCCTTCCAAGGGTAAATCCCACTTGATCTAGGTGTATTAGATCTGGGATATGGTCTATTAATCTTGTGGCGAGGATCTTAGTGAACACTTTCAGGTTCACATTCAACAATGATATGGGATGGTAGCTAGCACATTGTGCTGGATCTTTCCCCTCTTTTGGTATGACTGCTATATGTGTCAGTAGCGTCTCATTCTGTATTTTTTTTCCTTCCTGCAATGAATTGTATGCTGCTATAAATCTTGGAGCCAGTTTCTCAGCGAACATTCTATAATATGTCAGGGTGTACCCATCTGGGCCTGGGGCCTTACCCAGTTTTAATATTTTTATTGCTTCCCTAAACTCCTCTGTTGTAATTGGTTCGTCCAGTTTTCTAGTTATTTCCTCCGTTAATTTTGGCGTATGTGTTTCTCTAATATACTCCCTGGCCTTTTCCAATTTCTGTTGGGCATTCTCTGGGGACGGTTTCTCTTCTAGCTGAAATAATCTCTCATAGTATTCCTTAAAACATTTTGCTATTTTCTGTGGGGTATTGACAATTTCATCTTTTTGTGTCTTAATTTGTATGATACGGTTACATGTGTGGGCTTCTCTCAAGGCATTTGCTAGCATTCTACCTGGTTTGTTCCCAAACTCATAGAATGTTCTCCTTCCTCCGGTTAGTTTAGCTTTCGCTTTTTCAATTAGCAATAGATTCATTCTTTCCCGTATGTCATCTAATTCCTGTTCTATTAGTTGTGCCTGGGATTTTTTGTGTACAGTTTCTAACTCCCCAATATAATTAAACATCCAGTCTATTTGTTCATTTAGTTTCTTTTTCCTATGTGCCCCCATCGAGATAAGGTTGCCTCTCATTACACACTTATGTGTTTCCCACAGACAAAAGGGAGTTATTTCTCCTGTGTCGTTTGCTGCAAAAAAGAGCTCTAGTTCTTCCTTCAATTTTCCCTCATACCCGCTGTCCTTTAGTAGGGTTTCATTTATCTTCCAGTGCCATTCTTTCTTATCTACCTCTCCCCACTTTATTGTACAACTTGTTGGAGCGTGATCTGAGAGAGTTATAGATCTGATAG
This sequence comes from Rana muscosa, assembly GCA_029206835.1. Lineage (NCBI taxonomy): Eukaryota > Metazoa > Chordata > Amphibia > Anura > Ranidae > Rana > Rana muscosa. The sequence goes on along the minus strand of CM055118.1, from coordinate 690,177,262 downwards.
AGGCATTTACAAGGGATGTGACAAGGCTCTGATTTATTAAAACATAATCAATTCTAGTACATGTCTTATGTCTCGCTGCATAAAACGTGTAATCCCTATCATGTTTATGGACAGCCCTCCAACTATCAACCAATTGTAGTTCTTGTAAAAGTTTCTTTGCTTTTCTTAATTTGGTATATGACAGATGAGAGGTACCTTTCGAGGTGTCTTTTATGGGATCTAAAGCCATATTAAGTTCACCGCCCATCACCAAATTTCCTTCCCTATGTTGCTGAACCAGCTGTAAAAACGTTTCTAGACAATTTATCTGGTCTACATTCGGTAGGTATATGTTCACTAGCGTAACCTTTTGTTGACTCAAGATTACTTTCACTATTAAGAGACATCCTCCCTCATCCCTAACTACCCCAGATTCCTTCCATTCCATCTGCTTTGAGATCAAAATAGAGACTCCACATGTTTTAGAACTCTGTGCTGTACTATGGTATATTGTCGGGAATCTGTGGTTTTTAAGGCTCAGGATTTTGTCCCCTTTGAAATCTGTCTCTTGTAAGAAAATAATCTGAGATTTAAGTCTACTTAATTCCGAGAGCAACCCTATTCGTTTCTCAGGGATATTTAATCCCTTAACGTTATACGAAGTAAATGTGATTTTAGTAATTTCTGTCCTAGCGGTTAGGGCTGTCTAGCCGATAGGGCGAGGGAAGGGCGGGACGAGCGAGGGACGGAGAGAAAGAGAGAGAGAGGAGAAAAAAACAAAACCCAACCCCACCCCCCCTTCTTTCTTCTTTGTTTCCCCTGGGAGATCAAACTCCCTGTATGTATAGTGACCTGGGGAAATACCGGGACCAAGCCACAAAAAATAAAAAAATAATTTAACCCCTTTTAACGCCTCTGACTTATCCTCCACTCGGAGAGGCGTTTATTGTGGGGGGTGTTATAGATCAGGCTAAAGCCAGTGCCTGGTGTCCATACAATGCCCTCATTCTTTATCTCCTTGTACTGGTCTATATTTACATTATATCTTATATCTCTTTTTTTTACATTTTGTATTTTTCTTTTTCTCCCCCATATCCCCTACCGTTCCCCTCTTGTGTATATTGTGTATATTCTAACTACTCGGCATATCTTCATTCATTTTATTATATCATCCTTATTTCCGTCTAAAAACACACAAAATTATAAGATAACCTTATATACATGTATACACATGTCCATTTATACTATAGCATTCTTTATAATCATATATACCTGTCCTGTAATCAGGTTTCTCCCTCTTCTTTTCTTTTTTACCTTCATCATCTCTCTACTTTATTTATCTCTATGTATAAGTCTATTCAGTGCATTTTTATAGCACTGATCGCTAGACTTGTGCACAACGGAAAAATTTGTTTAGTTTCGGTTTGTTTCTTGTGCACAACAGAAAAATTTGTTTTGTTTCGGTTTGTTTCTTTTTGGTCCTGTTGATTCGTAATTGTTCGTAATTTTGCTAGACGGGATTTTTCGTGTTCGGACTAATTCGTATTTTCGCAAGCGACATTTTTCGTTGAATCGGAATGATTCGTATTAATTTAAGCCTTATTTTTAGTTGATTTATAATTCGTACTTTCGGTAGAGTACATTGTTTTTCGTTGATTCTGGACACAACTCCTACTTTCGTAACTTTTTTTGGGCTAGTCGATTCGTAATTTTCCGTGTCTCTCACAACGACGCTGCCTATTATGCCTAATGTGCTTCGAATGGATTTGTACTTTTCTAAATACATAGCGGTTATTTGTAACGATTCAAAATCTCGTATTTTACGTTTGTTTTTTACATGCGGCTATAGCCTCCGCCCCTGTACACCATTTTGAGAGGGAGTTCAGCACGGTGAGGGAGAAGTAGAGAGCAGAGCAGTGTGTTATTGTGCTTTGAATGGATTCGTACATTCGTAACTTTTTTCATAACAAATTATGCCGAAGACATTCTGGCATTCGCTATTTGCGATCTAATTTATTTCGGATTCGGTTTTATTCGTAATTGCTTTGTTCGGAAATTCGAATGCTTCCGAATGTCCGAAAGTTGCTAAATTCGGACGAATTTCGATTTGTTACGAAACAAATTGCACAAGCCTACTGATCGCTGTATAAATGACAATGGTCCCAAAATGGCGTCAAAAGTGTGCGATGTGTCCGCCATAATTTTGCAGTCACGATAAAAATCGCTGATCGCCGTCATTACTAGTAAAAAACAAAATTATTAATAACAAAGCCATAAAACGATCCTCTATTTTGTAGACACTATAACTTTTGCGCAAACCAATCAATAAACACTTATTGCGATTTTTTTTACCAAAAATATGTAGAATACGTATCGACCTAAACTGAGGAAAAAATCGTTTTTTATATATTTTTTGGGGATATTTATTATAGCAAAAAACTAAAAAATATTGCTTTTTTTCAAAATTGTCACTCTTTTTTTGTTTATAGCGCAGAGGTGATCAAATACCACCAAAAGAAAGATTTGTAGGGAAGAAAGGACGTCAATTTTGTTTGGGAGCCACGTCGCACAACCACGCAATTGTCAGTTAAACCGACGCAGTGCCGAATCGCAAAAAGTGCTCTGGTCTTTGGGCAGCCAAATGGTCCGGGGCTGAAGTGGTTAATTCCTAACTTAGAGCAAATGTACATATGAGCATATCTAACTTTATTATGAACTTCCTGGTCTGGCAACATAACAGTCAGGCAATTAGAATTTTTAGAGGGACATTTCCCCTGCATCTGTGGTTTGAATTGATCTCTTATACACTTGATTCATTGTATTATTATTATCACATTTGTAGGGCTAATGAACAATGAACTAATGTACTTTTGTACAATCCATCCTCTAAGACTACTAAAAAGCACCCTATTTCTATCATAACTAAATTCTCATATCAGCAGGAAACCATCAGGGGCATTGTCAATAAATATTGACATGTTCTAACTATGGACACTATTATAGGTCCTTTTGTGACTGATACATCTTTCACTTTCAAACGAGCTAGGCCTCTTCGAGACCAGTTAGTTTTGAGTGAATTCAGATGCAGTAGACGAAAATATCTTTGCAAGCGCCCAGGAACCTTTACCTGTGACGGCTGCAATTATTGCTGTTTCATTAACACCTCAAAAGACTTTATATTACCTAATGGTGAACGATACAAACCCAGACACTACGCCAACTGTCAAACGCCTGGCATAGTGTATATTATCCCGTGTGATTGCTCCTGCTTCTATGTGGGGAAAACGATCCAGGAGTTCTGGCGAAGAGCCTACCGTCACATTATTTCGATGAAAACGTGTAATCCAAGTGTCCCCCTGGGGAGACATGTAACTGATATACATGACTGGGTCCTCCCTAGGATATCCTTCCTAATCCTCGACCACATACATCCAGGGATGAGGGGGGGAGATTGGAACAAGTCCCTACTACAATTGGAACAAAGGTGGATATTTTCATCTCATTCAGACCATTCTTGGAGGGTTTCACCTCGGGGGGATCTGAGTGAGAAACTGTTGATTTAAATCAATGACTCACTAAAATATGTATTTTTGATTAAGTAAGTAAGGCATTGCCAGCATTAAAATGCTGGTTCAAAATTCTTGTTCCAATGTTACTGGGACTTCTGAATTGTCAAGCTCTAGAATTGTAAATATCATCCGTATCATGCACCATCATGTTATACTATGTTCCTTGTTTGTGTCAAGGTTTTTTTGTAATTAATTCACCTGCATGCCTCTACCATCTATCATTTGGGCTGGGATCAGTGTCCACACTCCCAATGCTTACCGTTACTGTCACTTCACTCGGGGGGCGCTCTACATCCTGGTGACGTGTTCGGCCACTCTCCCCCTCCGGTTGTTGCGGAGCCCGGTTTTTATGGTCACTGCAATGCTGGGCATGCGCCGCGAGACTCGGACATGGGGCGGCATCTCCTATGCGCCACGTCCGCCCGGCTTATGGCCGGACGCAGTGACATAACCCCACTTTCCGGCACCTAATGGACGCCGGTCTTTCCCCTCGACCATTGGGCAGCGTGTTGGAGATGCCGCCACATGCCGCTGTATTTGGGGGGGGGGGCGCTTGTATACAGCACTACCTCCTCTCTCTATCCCGATCACCGATTGGATGGCAGATTACATCATACGCATATAAAAGTGTGTACACCATATTGGTGTCTTTGCATGCTGCACACCAAGGTTGATTTTGGACCTTTCCTGGCTCTGAGTTTTTAACAAGGTAACATACTACCAACAGACTATGAGAGTTTGCAACTAGGGGGTAAATACAGATAGAGGACGAATATGTACCCATTAATGCCCCCCTCTTGCTTTTTGTCTCCTTGCTCTCTATCTATAGTTCCAGTTTTTGCCCTGTCCATTGTGACGTTTATGAATATAACAGTTCCTACATCACTTGAAGTTTAGGGTCGTTCTATATCCATCAGGTCCTCTTCCTCTACATACCTTGTAGCCATACAGGCTGGGTAGGTATGCACATGTTTTAAATATAGAGTAGCTTTATAGTCTAGAGTTACATCCCATCAACTTTGAGGTGACTATACTAAATTACCTTTACGGTCTATCTTGCCCCCAGTGATTTTGGTAGTTTGTAGGCTCCTTAATCTGGCTATTTCGGGGGCCTGTGTTCAGAGCGCCCTTTGTGAATTGACAGTTACCAGGGCGTGTTGTTATATCCATCCTGAGTGGATTAATTTCCTCCCAACCCATTTAGTCCTCTTGAGGCTGCAGAATTTCTCAATCGTTTTTAAATTGGATGCAAAGTTTTTGCGAATCTTTATGCAATGTATACGGTCAGTGTTTAAATTTAAATGCAAACCAAGCAATCTGTGAAAAGGCTTTTGCTAATGTAATGTTATGATGTATGTATTTTTATATTATTGTTTTTCTTAATTATAAGACATATTATCGTCTTGACGTAACCTCCCACCCCTGAAGAAGAGTACTATTACAATAGACTCAAATCGTGTTGGGTTATCTCTATTATCACATCTGTTCCAATAGAGTTTTTTTGGTTATTGAACATTGTATTCCCATTATTGCATTGTCATTTTTGCATGCTGTGTTTTTCATGCTGTGTATATTTTCAATACTTTTTAACTTTTTTTCAATAAAATAAAACAATATATTTTTGATAATTACTACTATCTGATTCTTAGTGAAGCAGAGCCCAGTTTTAAAGTCTCATTTAGAGGAAACAAACTCTTTAGTGATTTATTCTCTAATGAACAAGCTACTGTTACAAAAAATACAAGGGAAGCTGGGCACTGCATGTGGGACATTTACTGATACCCATTTTTTTTTAGAGCATTACTAAACCTACAACAGTAAAATCAGACTGTATATGCAGTAAAGCATGCTTGTTATACTCACTGTGGAACCTAATGGGTTAATCCTCTACATTGTGTAAAAAGGCTGCTTGATCCTGTCTTCTCTGATCCTCCCCTTCTTTCACAGTCCCCAATCTATCTGCTGATAGAACAGAGCCTTGGGGGCAAGCTGCACATGCTCAGTTTGGCCTGTATTGCTAGGGAGTTTTTATCTATTCTTGGGAGAGTGCATGTGATCAGCACAGGGACAATCAGCACTGTCCATACAGAGGGCCAGGGTCCCTGTAGCCTCATAAGACAATGAGGGGAGAATGAAAACTCCTCCCACAAGCTATAACCAGACACTGATAGAAGTCACAAGACTGCTCTAACTACTGATGAGAAAAGGTATTTAGCAGTGTATATTTACTAAAATAATGTGATTTCCATGTTCTGTGTACTGTGGGAGACCAGATATCGTGAATGCAGGGTCCTGGGTTTAGTAACACTTAAAAAAAAAAAAAAAAAAGAATTGCCAGCTTTCCCTAACAGTTACAACATCCACTGACAATTTGGCTGTTGTAAACCCACCCTTTTTTAGGGGCTGATTTATTCATTTATTGGCTCTTGCGACTGAACTGATGATGGGCTAAGGTTATACGCAGCATTATAGGTTGTTCCTTATTTATTGCAGTGAACCTTCAAAGCTTTTGGTCAGAAGTTCATAATCCAAAAACTACAGCAATCCTGGGGATTCACTGCAAACCCAGAAAAGAAGGGTTTACTAGACTTGTGCACAACGGAAAAATTCGTTCCGTTTCGGTTCGTTTCTTTCCGGTCCTGTTGATTCGTAATCATTCGTAATTTTGCTAGACGGGATTTTTCGTGTTCGGACTCATTCGGATTTTTGCAAGCAACATTTTTCGTTGAATTTTTTGTTGCTTTATAATTCGTACTTTCGGTAGAGTACGTTGTTTTTCGTTGATTCTGGACACAACTCCTACTTTCGTAACTTTTTTTGGGTTCGTTGATTCGTAATTTTCCGTGTCTCTCTCACAACGACGCTGCCTATTATGCCTAATGTGCTTCGAATGGATTTGTACTTTTCTAAATACATAGCGGTTATTTGTAACGATTCGAAATCTCGTATTTTACTTTTGTTTTTTACATGCGGCTATAGGCTCCGCCCCTGTACACCATTTTGAGAGGGTTCAGCACGGTGAGGGAGAAGCAGAGAGCAGAGCAGAGTGAGTGTTATTGTGCTTCGAATGGATTCGAAATCTCGTATTTTACTTTCGTTTTTTCATGCGGCTATAGCCTCCGCCCCCTGTACACCATTTTGAGAGGGAGTTCAGCATGGTGAGGGAGAAGCAGAGAGCAGAGTGAGTGTTATTGTGCTTCGAATGGATTCGTACATTCGTAACTTTTTTCATAACGAATTATGCCGAAGACCTTCGGGCATTCGCTATTTTGCGGTATAATTTATTTCAGATTCGGTTTTATTCGTAATTGCTCTGTTCGGAAATTCGAATGCTTCCGAATGTCCGAAAGTTGCTAAATTCGGACGAATTTCGATTCGTTACGAAACGAATTGCACAAGCCTAGGGTTTACTGATCTAGGGACAAGTAATCCATAAAATGGAAAATTGTATCAAATACTTGCCGTAATTTTCCTCTGCTGATGCCAAACCATGGGAGCATACTAGTGATAGTGCTCCGCCTCTTGACCACTCCCTCAGGACCTGTGAGTAGCATAAAAAATAGCTGTTTGACGCCCCCTTATTCTTTGTAAACAAACCATACTGGAACGTACATGGGTGGGGTCATATGCTGCCATAGTTTGGCGTCAGGAAAGGAAAATTTTAGACAATTTTCTATTTTCCTGACGCCAACATGGCAGCATAGTAGTGATAAATAACTAGCTGGCAGGGTGAGTACTCCTTGACAAAACCAAAATGTATTTCTTAAATCATAACAGAAGACTGGATACCGTAATAAGGAAGTGTTCTGAGAGGACCAAGATGCTGCTCTACAGATGGTTTCCATGGACACATTGGAGAGAGCTGCCCATAAGGCTGCCACCACCTTCACCACTGCAGGAAGATCGCAACCCCTCGCTCGGTACGCTCTGTGTATGAGTTTGACCATCCATCCTACCAAAGTCCTTGCAGTGGCCTCCTTCACCCGGTACCTCCCTGTTGGGATTATAAAGAGGTTCCCTGAAAATCGAAATTATGCAGTAACGGATAAGTATCTCCTTAACGTCCTGGAGACATCTAACTCATACAGATTTCCTGAGTTCTCTTTTGGGAAGTTGGGCAAAGCCCAAATACCAGCTTGGTGGAAGGGCGTTGCTACTTCAGGAAAAAAAGGGTTGACCGGCCTTAGTTCGACTCTGTCTGGGAAGAATCTTATATGCCACTCTGATGCTCCCAGGGCTTGAAGCTCTGACACTCCCCTTGTAGAGGTAATTTCTGTCAAGAAAACTGCCTTGTACATTATGTCCCAAAGAGAACACTCCTAGTGGGAGCAAAGCGATGTGCCAATAGAAAGCCTAGTAGAACTGACAGATCCCATTGGGGAAATAATTTTTTATTTGGTGGGCAAATTTTGATGACAGCTTTTAGGAATTGTTTGACTTGATGACGGCTCCTCAGCCCATCTGAGCTTTGTTATTGCCGAGATTGCATATATTTGCACCTTTAATGAGCTGAGGCTAAGGCCCATGTCTAGGCCCGATTGAAGGAAGTCTAATACTGCCGATAGAGGTGGGGCTGCAGGATCCAGGCTTCTTTCGGCAAGTAAGGGTGCAAATCTGTCCCAGATCTTGGCATAGACCCTATTTGTAGTGGGTTTTCTGGCCTTTAGTAAGGTGGCAATAACTCCAGAGGAGCATCCTAAGCTCTCCAGCCTCCTCCTTTCAACGGCCAACCCTGAAGTTCCAGCATGCGTATGTTCGGGTGCAGGAATTTGCCCTGTACTAGTAGGTGCAGAAATACTGCTAGGGGGATTGGATGCTGTCTGCTGAGGTGCATTGCCAAGGGAAACCAAGGCCTTCATAGCCAGAAAGGGAGGATGGCTATGACTGTCATCTGTTCTCTAAATAGCCTCAGGAGGAACCTCGTAATTAGAGACGTTGGAGGGAAGGCGTAAGCCAGGTTGCAATTCCAGGGTGCATCCAGCACATCTGTTCCCTCTGCTCGGGGATGCGGAAACCTGGAGAGGAACCTCTGAAGCTTGCTGTTGTTGTGGGAAGCAAAGCGGTCAAATTGAGGTAGACCCCACCTGTGGACCAATTGAGAGAATATTCTGGGGTGCAAGGCCCATTCCGTTTGATCCGGGAATTTTCGTGACAGATGATCCGCCTGTGTATTTAATCTCCCAGGAAGGTAGATTGCCCTCAGAGACTGTAGGTGAACCTCCGCCCAGGCCATTATGGGTTCCACTTCCTTCATCAATGTGCTGCTGCGAGTTCCCCCCTGATGTTGAATATAGGCCACTGTGGCCCTGTTTTCCATTTGCAGAGTAACTGGGCGATTCTTTATTTTGGGATGCAGGGCCCGTAGAGTCAAAAAGGCTGCTCTATCTCCAGCACATTAGAGACCATACCCTTGGTGGGGGAAGCCCCATCTGCCCTGGCCCGTCCGACCTTCACAGTGTGCCCCCCAGCCTTCCTCGCTGACGTCCATTGTAACAATGGTCCATCTTAATGGACCTAAGGGCTGTGACTTCTTTAGGGACCTCACCCTCAGCCACCAATGTAGGCTCCTCCTCATAACAAAAAGCCCTTGTTATGAGCTGTGCCATTCTCTGCTTCCTCCACTGCGTTAGGAAGCCTAGCTGAAACTGATGGAGTTGCCAGTCATCTCCGCTTTCTCTGCTGGAATAGAGACAGATGTTTTCACCGTATCGAACAGCGCTCGAACAGCGCTCCCAGGTACACCAACTCTTGGGTCGGAATGGGTTTCCTCTTCCTGAAGTTGAAGATCCACCCAAACTTCTGCAAAGTGTGGATGAGGATCTCCCTGTGTGAAAGTAATTGTTCCTGATCCCTGGCCAGCAGTAGGACATTGTCCAGGTAGTGGTGGACTCGAAGTCCCTGCACCCTGAGTGGGGCAAGTATTGCAATGAGGACTTTTGTGAAGGTCCTTGGAGACGTGCACAGACCAAAGGGTAGGCTGGTAAACTGTTAATGTGTCTGACTGCAAACCTCAGGTACCTCTAGAAGGCAGGCAAGATTGGTATGCGTCCTGTAGATCTAGAGAGAGCATCCAGTCGCCCGGCTGTAATTGTTTGAATGATCGTGTGAATGGACTCCATTTTTATTTTTATAAGTGAATAAATCAACTCAGTCTTTTCAGGTTGATAACTGGGTGCCACCCTCCGTCCTTCTTCTGTACCATGAATAGGGTGGAATAAAATCCTGAGGACCTCTCCGTAGAGGGAACCGGCATTATTGCTTGCTGTATTTGGAGAGACTGAACGTATTGAAGTAGGACAGCCACTTTCCGCTGCGTCTCTGGAATTTTGGTGGGCAAAAAGTGATCTGGAGGGGATGTCCTGAGGAACTTCCAGGAATGACCTTGGATGACTGTGGTTCTTACCCAAGAGTCTGTATAGTCTTTTGCCCAGATGTCCGCAAAGTGCGCCAGCCTGGCTCCTACTGGGAGCATCCAGGACTGTGCACCGTCAAAAATACTTATTAGGTTCTTGTGGGGCACTCAGCATTTTCTGCTTGCGAGCTCTAAGGAAAGTTGCTTGTGTCCCCCTCCAGCCGCAGGCTGGGGCCCTGGACTGCTGAGAGAATCTCGAGTCTCTGGTTCTGGAGGGATGGAACCTGCTGGAAAAAGGCTTTGATCTCCGTTTGTTTTTTGTCTGGTGGGAGCAAACCAGACTTGCCTCCCGACACTCTCGAGATAACCGTCTCCATCTTGGAACCAAAGAGGTGCCATCAAAAGGTATCTTACACCAAGACTGTTTTGAGGAAGGATCCACTGACCATGGTTTTAACCATAGGGCCCTTTTTGCTAGGACTGTTTGCAACATAGCCCTGACAGATCAAAGTGTCTATTGCTGCCTCGCCTATAAAGTCAGCCGACACCTTCAGCTCCTCGAGAGCCCGAATGATATCCGCCCATGGCACCCCGTCTTTCAGCGCTGTCTCAATGATTTGAGTCCAGACTTTCAGGGCTCTAGCCACTGATGTGAGAGCCACATCTGGGCGGCAGGCTGCTCCGGCTGCCTGGTAGGCCTTCTTAAGATCTTATGCCGCGTACACACGGTCGGAATTTCCAACGGGAAAACTTCAGTCGGAATTTTAGACGAAAAAAGTCAGATGGAGCATACACACGGTCGGAATTCCCGACCAAAAGCTCCCATCTGACTTTTTCTGTTGGAAATTCCGACCGTGGGTATGCGGCATAAGTCTATTTTCCTATCCATTATGTCCTTGAAAGATGCTGAGTCCTCCATCGGGAGAGTCACATTCTTTGCTAGGCGGACAACTTCCACATCGACCGTAGGTGGTAGGTGGTGAGACAAGTAATGTCCCCTTTGTTTCCTGTAGGGGATACAACTTCTGCATATGGTTGAGAGAAAACCTTTTTTCGTATTTTTTTTTACCACTCCTGCTTTATGACGTCTTTGATCTCGTCCATGAACGGAAAATAGGCTTGCCGTTTCTGGAGAAAAGGGAAGTAGAATTTAGTCTTCTTAGGCACCTCCTCCTCCCATGCAATCGCCTGTTTTATTGCCTGAATGAAGGGCTTTACTAGTGAAAAACTGAACCCAAATTGCTCCGACTCCTCCTCAGATGAGGAGGAATTATCTTCTTTCGCAGGCTGACCAGACTGTAAGGACACCGCACTGGGCAGGGTCATACTGCCTGCTGAAGTCCCCATCTGATCTTCCACTTTCATTCATTCCTTCACTACCTACACATCACCCACTACATTTTTCCTTCTACATCACTCCCCTTCCCCCCTGCTTCCCTCCCTTCCTCCCTCTTTCTTCCCCCCTCCTTCCTCCCCTTCCCTTTATCCTTTTCCTTTCCTTTTTCTCTTTCCCCCCTTCCTTTGTCCCCTCCTTCTCCCCTCCAATTCGCTTTCCCTTTTCCACACTATTAGCCCCTTTCCTTTCACACCCCCCCCTTTTTTCCCCCCTTCCTTCTTCCCCCCCTCTTCCCTTCTTTACTGTCTCTTCCCCTTGTCTTCTTTTATCTCTCCCCCCTCCCCCTACTCTTTCTTTTCACTTTCCCTTCCTTTCCCCCTTCCTCCTTTTTCACCACTTCCCTTCCCCCGTTTTTTGCCATTTCCCATTTCCTACTACTTTCTTTTCCATCCCTGGGTTCTATCCCTTCTTACCAACCCCCCCCCCTTCCTTTCCCCCATCTCATTTTATCTCTTCCCTTTTCCTTGTCCTTCTAATTTTCCCTCCCCCTTCCCCCCCCTGTTCCCCCCTTTCCCCCCCCTTTTTTGCTTTTCTCCTTACTTGTATCCCTGCTATACCTTTTCCACACCATCTATTGTACCTAATATCTTTTCCCACTCTCTATCCCCCCTTTCCCTTCCCCCTCCTCCTTTCTCCTCCCCCTCCCTGTCCCTTTTCCCCTATTTTTTCGTTTTTTCTTCCCTTTTTTTCCCCTCCCCTCCCTATACTTTCAGTCCCTATATGTTCCACCCCCTCCCCTCTGAAATACAATTATTTTGATATAAATAGGGATCCACCCCATACAACCGCGCAGATCTCTCTTTTAGGGGGGGAGAATCCTCACAGGCACCCAGGTCTCTTCCGTCCGCCACATTGCATCTGTGCTTGTACAGTTCTCTGGTAAGTTTCTATCTCTCTTTTTGAGACTAATATATAAAACATACATATGAAACTATATCAATACATGTTATTTATGTGTACACTAGAAGCTTTGGGTACATTTCCCCTGTATATATGGGACACCGCTGCGCATGTATAGGACCATACATATGATCAGAAATGTTTTCCTCTGTAAATATTCAAATGATACTGATATTTAGAAAATAAATGCTAATGTAGTATGTGGATGTGCCATTGGATAACATACTTGATATGCCTCAATGTGCACACCCACAGTCTTTCTTATTCCAATCGGATCTAATATCTGTATAATGTTGATCTATATATGTTAGTTATTTTTTTCCCCCTTAAATATATAGGATATAATATGCATGTATATTTTATCAATGTTTTGTTTACTCCTAGAACCCTTGTATTAACTCTTTGTGCTACGCTAAATGGCCCTGATGAAGCGGAAATCCGCGAAACGCGTAGGCCTTCACTTCTCTCTGTGAATGGGAATCGCACATCCCGTTACCCATTATTTGAACTGTAATGTGATTTTATATTTTCTTATATATACTTTTGTAAGAATATAAGGTTTTTTTACATTGCTGCCTTCGGCAGGATAATAAAAATTGTTTATTTTTCTATATATCGTGATACGTCTATTTATTCACTCCACTGAGGCACACACAAAGTCCCACCCTTGATCAACCATTTTTTTGACATACAGTCACATGATCTTCCAATGGGACCTCTTTAGGAGGTGGCTGGGCTGATGGGATCAGCGATGTGGATTCAGATAAGGACTCTCGCACTACCTTCTTTAGTAATGATGAGACTTGTGCAGTTTCCTGTTCCCTGTCCATTGCAAATTCTTCAAGGTAATTTTTGCACAACAATTTGTTGGATAGGGGAACTGCGCCACAAGCCCAGCATGATTTTTTTGCTGGGACGTCTGCACTGCACCGGAGAAGGAGGCGTGATGTCTCATTTTGGACTTCTTTTTTGACCGGGAGTGACGTCTAGAACTATGCTCCCTTGAGGAGCGCCTGTCCTCTCTCTTGTTTTGAAACTCTGAGAGTGTGAGGGGCTGAAACAGATCAAAGCAAACCGCATCAGAGTTCACTCTTTTAAGGTGTCCTGCAAACTTACCAACTGATGGTCCCCCTACCTTAAGCATTAAGGGTCTTGCATAAGTGGTGACTGACTCATGGTAGTAGAGATAAAGGGACAGCCAGGAAAAAATAGAAATAGCTGAAACAGAGAAAAAAAAGATGGAGCCAGCCAGTAATCCTCTAGCGTAAAACGCCCCCCCCCCCTTTCTCTATTTTTTTTCTTGTTAAAAAAAAAGTTTCCTACCAGCAGAGGGCGTCACAGAAGCTTGCTAAGTCTGGGTCTAGAATAACTGGAAGCCAGGAGCCACAGACAGGAGGCTGTACACTGCCTGCTCCCCCCCCCCAGCCCACTAACCATTTTAAATGCTCCCGGGGATGGGAGAACCCGCTCCCAGGCTCCTTCTGTTGTTGAGAGCAAAATTGTATACTTTGCCCCATTCCAATATGGCACCCGATGCTTCCGTTGGCCAGTGCGGACCCGGCATGGCCCGGTGACATCATCGGGAGCGTCCTAGGCCAGTAAATACAGTGTCCGGCGGCCGCCCCACACCTATAGGAAAGCCGGGACTCCTGCTGCATAAGGTGGCTCACTCCCATCCCACCAGAACAGTAAATAGAAGCCATAGAAGCATGCCACCTGCTAGGAAAAACAATGGAATAAACTGTTAGAGCAAAAGATTAATGCATGATAGATGGCCAGGAATTGGATCTCAAAAAGTCCAGTCACAGTTCTTTTTAGTCCATTTTCTGGTATATAATGACCATTCCTATAAAAGGGGGGAAGGAGGGAGCAATGGAAGGATGGTAGGAGGCAGCTGTCCTCAGAGAAAGTCGGCTCTGCACAGGGAAGACAGGGGAACAAAACAGGAAGCGCCACCTAAGTGCAATATTTTAGTCACAATTTATTAAAGACAGAGGAGATGCACTTGCAGACATATGTAAAAAAACTGGCATATCTGTGTGTGTAGTTTGCGGTATGATCCGGTCTCAGGTGCATCCAGGCTCACGGGTAGGCAGAGCAGTGTGTAGTTTCCATCCTGTGGCCACCAGGAAGCCAGCCAGAACCAGCAGGGAACACGAGGATGATGACGTCACCGGAAGCGGAACAAGAGAGATCACCGGAAGGAAAGACAGGTGTTCAGCACACCACTGAGAAACCAGGCTACGCGCTCGGAGCTATCTGCTCCTTCAAGAGGCCTCGGGTCTGGCTGGCTGGCTTCCTGGTGGCCACAGGATGGAAACTACACACTGCTCTGCCTACCCGTGAGCCTGGATGCACCTGAGACTGGATCACACCATGAACTACACACACAGATGAGCCCATTTTTTACATATGTCTGTAAGTGCATCTCCTCTGTCTTTAATAAATTGTGACTAAAATATTGCACTTAGGTGGCGCTTCCTGTTTTGTTCCCATGCCACCTGCTAGGAACAGAAGGAAAGGAGGATAGAGAGAAAAGACAAAGAAAAAGGAAGGCTGAAAGAGGACTGACAGAACAGGTAAAGACAGGGCCAGAGGAGCCCATAAAAATAAGGAAATAACAAGCTGCCCCCCCCCAAGCTCCAGAACTTAGTCAGGCTAGATGGCAGTTTTCGTTCCTAAAGAGGAAACACTGCAGGGGCCCATCAAGACCCCAAGACGAGGGCTCCCAGGCCATTAATCTCCTTTAGCAGTCCAGGCGCTGGGACTTCGCACTGGGAGAGGCTTGAACCCAGACAGCTACTGTTCAGCTGCAGAGGTGGGGGACATAATTCTGCTTACTTTGTCACTGGTGCGTGGAGGTACATGGGAAAAAAGACGACTAGGGGGGCGTCAAATTACTCCTTTTTTATGCTATTCCCTGGTCCTGAGGGAGTGGTCAAGAAGCAGAGTTCTATCACTAGAATGCTGCCATGTTGGCGTCAGGAAAAGAGTTTTCAGTGCTGTGATTCATAAAAGACCATGAAGATTTAAAGCAAGTTACAGTACTTAGTCTACCAGACCCCATAAATGAGTATGAATATGTATGAGTACACACAGCAGAAGATTTTAAGAAAGTAGGTATTCATTGTAATATAGTATTACAGGAGCTAAAAAAAATATTTCAGAGCATAAAATCACATTTTGAGACCACACTATGTTTTTTTTTTTTTCTTTTATCGATTTTTTAATGTGTAAATAAATTGACTTAAAAATGTGCAATACTTTCTTTCACTGCCTATTTCCAAACCACACAAAATAATTTAATAAAGTAAAAGCCTGAATTAAAATGTGTTTTATTTGAAAGCATTTGGATAGTTGCAAAGATCATAAGACACTGATTAATGGATAATATTAAATAAAGCAAGGGCATCGAAAGTACTGTTACTTTTTGTTAATGCAAACCTGTACTTATACATATTCAGGGTCAAGTAATGGGTTTATTTTAATCTCCCCATTATCAGCAACATATACTTTACTTTTTTTTCTCCCCCCCTCCGTTCTCTTCAGTGCCAGAAGTCAAAGAACGTGGTGCTTTCAGTAGAGGAGGATAATGTTGTCACTTTATGTGATCACTTTGGGACAATCAACACTATCACATATGAAATACAAAGCCCTGTATGAGTTGATAATTTTGTGTAAAAGGTGATTACTGTATATCCAGAGCATCTAGGGAGGTCTGCAATGGGAAAACAACCACCATTTCAGTTTAAAATCTATCTCAAATTTGTCCATGCTGGATAAAATAACATGTTCACTTTACTGTAGGGACTCTTCTTCTTTGACTTACTTCTTACTTTCCCAGCACTTTCTTTAATAATTGATTTGCAGCTAGACTGCCTGACACTCCTGTGTTAGTTGTGTTACATTGGTTTGCTATGATGAATCTTACATAGAGCGGTGCATGCTCCTCCTACCTGCACATAACTGTGCTGAGGCCTGTTGTTCTCTCAGGTACCCATCACGGCATTGCTTGGAGGTAGGAGCACCACATGCTCCTCAGTACCCAGTGGAGGAATTTCCAGAAGGTGCAGTGGTAGATCAAAGTGGTACAATAATACGTATGGGCTAAATCCTTAATGAGAAAGAACAATATTTGATGCCATATCTTTACACTTTTGGATTTCTTTGTAGTAGGATTGCAGCATGTTTTAGTGTTTTATTTCAGTCAATATTTCAAGAGCTTACAGGCAGTTAAAAAGAAATATACAGTATATGTAAAAACCCTATATTGTTTTATTGACTAGCAGTTTTAGACTGTCCTTTTCATTAAAGATTTAAAGCTAAAGTGAGCAGTCAAATTTGTACTATAGTCGTATATGTTCTCAAATTTAGGTCACTGTGAAGAATGTTTTCTTTATGTGTTTAATGTAGCTTTGGGTGTGTGACTTTTTTTTCTATTCAGATAACACATTCTCAAATAAAAGACCTGTCCTATAGTTTACTGTTAACTGACAAACACAGACAATAGGCAATGACTTACTACAAAGTGAATGCAAGGGGAAATCACTATGAAGATACAGTAAAACCTTGGTTTGAGAGCGTTTTGCAAGACAGGCACTTTTATTTATTTATTTTTATAAATTTTGACCCGATATACAAGCGATGTCTTGATATACAAGTAGTCATGTCACAACTGAGTATTAAAGAGAAGAGAGGCGCCTCTAAATGTAGCAATATGGTTACATTTAATAAAGGTACAACATTTAGCAACTCACATGGTCGATGATTAAAAGTAGGGATGAGCTTCGTGTTCGAGTCGAACATACGTTCGACTCGAACATCGGCTGTTCGATCGTTCGACGAAGATCGAACGATTTGGGCTGTTCGCGCCAAATTCGAGTGACGCGAACGGCCCACAATGCACTACGCCATCGCAGTGTCATCCAGGCGCTGTGATTGGCCAAGCATGCACTGTGACCCCGCATGCTTGGCCAATCACAGCGCCGGCAGCGAGGAGAGCAATGATTGGCCACAGGCAGGATGCCTGTGGCCAATTATTGCTGAGGGTGTTTAGTACACGCCCCACACTATAAAAGGCCGCCAGCACGGCGGCCTAGTGTAGTGTGTTCCGGAGCAGGGAAAGAGAAGCATAGGCAGGGACAGTGACATTTATTTCTTTCTTGCTTAACCTGGATTCCTTTAGTTTAGGGAAAGAGAAGGATAGGTAGGGAGAGTGTCAGTGTGTTTTACTGTGCGAATCCTTGTTTCTAGGGACAAAGAAGGAAAGTGAGGGGAATTCTCCTTGTGCTACAGTGTGCTTTAAAAAAACATTTTTTCTAGGGACAGAAAACTCTAGGTAGGGAGAGTGTCAGTTTCTTTCACTGTGCGAATCCTTGTTTCTAGGGACAGGGAAGGACAGTGAGTGAATTCTCATTGTGCTATAGTGTGCTTTAAAAAAACATTTTTTCTAGGGACAGAAAACTCTAGGTAGGGAGAGTGTCAGTTTCTTTCACTGTGCGAATCCTTGTTTCTAGGGACAAAGAAGGAAAGTGAGGGGAATTCTCCTTGTGCTATAGTGTGCTTTAAAAAAACATTTTTTCTAGGGACAGAAAACTCTAGGTAGGGAGAGTGTCAGTTTCTTTCACTGTGCGAATCCTTGTTTCTAGGGACAGGGAAGGACAGTGAGTGAATTCTCCTTGTGCTATAGTGTGCTTTAAAAAAACATTTTTTCTAGGGACAGAAAACTCTAGGTAGGGAGAGTGTCAGTTTCTTTCACTGTGCGAATCCTTGTTTCTAGGGACAAAGAAGGAAAGTGAGGGGAATTCTCCTTGTGCTATAGTGTGCTTTAAAAAAACATTTTTTCTAGGGACAGAAAACTCTAGGTAGGGAGAGTGTCAGTTTCTTTCACTGTGCGAATCCTTGTTTCTAGGGACAGGGAAGGACAGTGAGTGAATTCTCCTTGTGCTATAGTGTGCTTTAAAAAAACATTTTTTCTAGGGACAGAAAACTCTAGGTAGGGAGAGTGTCAGTTTCTTTCACTGTGCGAATCCTTGTTTCTAGGGACAAAGAAGGAAAGTGAGGGGAATTCTCCTTGTGCTATAGTGTGCTTTAAAAAAACATTTTTTCTAGGGACAGAAAACTCTAGGTAGGGAGAGTGTCAGTTTCTTTCACTGTGCGAATCCTTGTTTCTAGGGACAGGGAAGGACAGTGAGTGAATTCTCCTTGTGCTATAGTGTGCTTTAAAAAAACATTTTTTCTAGGGACAGAAAACTCTAGGTAGGGAGAGTGTCAGTGTCTTTTACTGTGCGAATCCTTGTTTCTAGGGACAAAGAAGGAAAGTGAGGGGAATTCTCCTTGTGCTATAGTGTGCTTTAAAAAAACATTTTTTCTAGGGACAGAAAACTCTAGGTAGGGAGAGTGTCAGTTTCTTTCACTGTGCGAATCCTTGTTTCTAGGGACAGGGAAGGACAGTGAGTGAATTCTCCTTGTGCTATAGTGTGCTTTAAAAAAACATTTTTTCTAGGGACAGAAAACTCTAGGTAGGGAGAGTGTCAGTGTCTTTTACTGTGCGAATCCTTGTTTCTAGGGACAAAGAAGGAAAGTGAGGGGAATTCTCCTTGTGCTATAGTGTGCTTTAAAAAAACATTTTTTCTAGGGACAGAAAACTCTAGGTAGGGAGAGTGTCAGTTTCTTTCACTGTGCGAATCCTTGTTTCTAGGGACAGGGAAGGACAGTGAGTGAATTCTCCTTGTGCTATAGTGTGCTTTAAAAAAACATTTTTTCTAGGGACAGAAAACTCTAGGTAGGGAGAGTGTCAGTTTCTTTCACTGTGCGAATCCTTGTTTCTAGGGACAAAGAAGGAAAGTGAGGGGAATTCTCCTTGTGCTATAGTGTGCTTTAAAAAAACATTTTTTCTAGGGACAGAAAACTCTAGGTAGGGAGAGTGTCAGTTTCTTTCACTGTGCGAATCCTTGTTTCTAGGGACAGGGAAGGACAGTGAGTGAATTCTCCTTGTGCTATAGTGTGCTTTAAAAAAACATTTTTTCTAGGGACAGAAAACTCTAGGTAGGGAGAGTGTCAGTGTCTTTTACTGTGCGAATCCTTGTTTCTAGGGACAAAGAAGGAAAGTGAGGGGAATTCTCCTTGTGCTATAGTGTGCTTTAAAAAAACATTTTTTCTAGGGACAGAAAACTCTAGGTAGGGAGAGTGTCAGTTTCTTTCACTGTGCGAATCCTTGTTTCTAGGGACAGGGAAGGACAGTGAGTGAATTCTCCTTGTGCTATAGTGTGCTTTAAAAAAACATTTTTTCTAGGGACAGAAAACTCTAGGTAGGGAGAGTGTCAGTGTCTTTTACTGTGCGAATCCTTGTTTCTAGGGACAAAGAAGGAAAGTGAGGGGAATTCTCCTTGTGCTATAGTGTGCTTTAAAAAAACATTTTTTCTAGGGACAGAAAACTCTAGGTAGGGAGAGTGTCAGTTTCTTTCACTGTGCGAATCCTTGTTTCTAGGGACAGGGAAGGACAGTGAGTGAATTCTCCTTGTGCTATAGTGTGCTTTAAAAAAACATTTTCTTTTTCGTACATCACGGGACACAGAGCGACATAGTCATTACTAATGGGTTATATAGATACCGTCAGGTGCTGGCACTGGCAACTTCCAAAACCGGAAGTACCCTCCCCTATATAAGCCCCTCCCATCCGGGAGCACCTCAGTTTTTTGCCAGTGTCTAAGGTGTTGGCCAAGAAGAAACATGTGTTTTTCACTGAGCTTGCGTACAGGTTCTTTTGGGCCTCAGTAAGCTATTCCGGATCCGACCAAAAAAGCTTCATAGCTAAACGGTCGGTACCCGGGCCTTGCAGAGAAGAGCAAGGTTTTGCCTGTAATGCTTCTCTTAGGAGAGCTGGACCCTGGGATCCAGAGCTCTGGTCATACCCACGACCAAGATGTTTTCTGTGCAGGGTGCTATACAGGTCCAGGGGAGTGGAATCCTTGGGAACCCGGTCCCTGAAGGTTTGATTACAATGCCTGCCGTGATAGGTGAAGTTTGGGCTTTTGTGGACCAAACAAAGTCCTGCGGCGGGGAACAGGTAAGTGGGGGCCCCCAGGAACTTGGTTCTATTGGGGGACCCCCAAGCCTAATTTGTCTTTCTGTCTGTTACCTAATGGTATTCCCGCAAAATTCTGTGCATGCCTGTAACTACTAAAAAAATGTAATAATTTTTAAAGGTGGTCAAGAAAAAAAATAAAAATAAAAAAAAAAAAAATTTTTTTTTATATATATTTAATATATTAGACTGCGGTACCTGTGTTTGTCCACTAGAGGCCGTTGTGGAATGTTTTCTTGTCATGTGGACTAGCTTCTTCTCAGCAGAGCAAAGTCCAGGCAGATGGTGAGTTCTCTTATAGGAAACTGCTTCCTCTGCCATGTTGCAGTGTTTGTCCATCCCCCGGCCTGCGGCAAAGAGGGGCCCTGGCTCCTGTCCCTTGTTACCATATTTGAAATTAGCGCCGAAGGCGCACGTGCCCGCGCGCGTGCGCGTGCACGCGCCTCTATATATAGAGGTGAGCCGGGAAAGGGGGCGGAGCCTGGGGGATGACGCTCTGTGCGCGCCGCAGCGCTTCTGCGCATGTGCGGGCGTCCCAGCAGTTTTAAAAAAACCACAATAAGCTGGCTATGAAGTACAGAGACAGAGCTGGCAACATTTAAAGGCATACAGCAAGCGGTTGATACAGGCATCCCCTAGAAAGGCACATTAGTAGACACCAACTGTGATATAGCAGCAATTGTGCTAGACTATTCTCAGTAAAAGTGGTGTATTACGGCTGGAATACCTCAGCTTTAGGCTTAGGAATATGCCGTCCAGAAGCTCCGGAACTGAATCTTCCAGGAAGCGAAGGGGGTCTCATCGGGCTCTGAGGATCTTGGGCATACTTCTGCTGCACCAGTCTCCCCTGAAGTTCAGAGGTAAGTGACCGTAGAGACCCCGCAGGGGTACTTGGTACTGTGGCTGTCCTCAGTCACCTGCTCCTGTGTATGTAACAGAGGAGGTTTTTTCCTCAGCTCTGGGAGGATTAGAGAGAGATTGTCAACATTTATCGCTGCCTCCCTGTCAGGGAAAGCACGCCCGATCTCCGTCTCCTCCTTCAGAGTGCCTGTTAGCAGAGCAACAGTCCCATACAGGGATCGACCTGCCTGAAGGGGATCAGGATGAGGTTGATTCTGTTATAGAGGAATCAACAGTGGGGGAACCTTTTCTCAGCATCTCAAGCTGAAAGATTATGGGTTCAGTCTCTGACTAACATGGTCCGATCAGCATTTAAAAATGCACCTTGCGGAACCATCAACCACTACTGTATCCTCGTTGGGGTCGCTAGAAGCCCCCAGACTGTCTGTTCTTTTCCACTTCACCCTTTACTGAAAGGGCTCATTTACCAGGATTGGGAACGTCCTGAGAAAATATTTATTCCCCCAAGAGATTTCCGGTGGTCTATCCCATGGAGGATAAGTTCATCAAAAAAAAAAAAAAAATGGAAGGTCCCTACAGTGGACGCAGCCATCTCTTGTATGTATAAATCACTGACATGTCCAGTGGATAATGTCCAAATGTTCAAGAACCCAATAAAAGATTGGAGTCCTTATGAAAATCTGCTTGGTGATACAACCAGCAGTAGCAGCTATTGGGGTCTGCTAAGCAGTGAAGGATCAGTTGAAACAGGTCTTGAGGGACTTGACAGATCAGCAGGCTTTGCCCTAGCTGATCTACCTAGAGCCTTAGGCTTTGCGGTTGACGCCATAGAGGATTCAGTCCATCAGGCCTCCCGCCTTACGCTGTCTATAGTACATACGCGTAGGCTCCTATGGCTCAAAAACTGGTCTGCTGAAGCTCCCTGTAAAGAATGGCTGGTTAGCGTCCCATTTCATGGTGAACGCTTATTCAGGGAAAACCTGGACAAATATATCCAGAAAATTTCCAGCGGTAAAAATACGCTCTTGCCGGTTAAAAGCAGAGTTAGAGGTCCCTCTTTAAGAGGCCTGCTTCTCCAGTCCCTGGGTCATCGGCTGTGTAACAGTTCCGACGGCCTCCTCGGTCAAATCCCGGGGGGTAAAAAACAGGGACAGTAGCAGGGTAATGAGAAACCCTGGGTCAGGGGAGGTACAAAACCTCCCCCAAAGTTAAATTCATTGAAGCCCCCACTCAGTCGGGTGGGGGGAGGACTCCAGTTGTTCGCAAGAGACCTGGCGGGACACGATCAAGACAGATAGGTGCTCTCCGCAGTAGGTTTGGGATACAGTTTGGAGTTAAAAGACTCTCCTCCTTCCCATTTTTGAGGTCAAACGTGCCAAGGGATCCCCGGAAGAGAGAGTCCCTCCTGTTGGCACTAGAACAACTATTGCTCCAAGGAGTAATTATGGAGGTCCCCTGGAAGAATGAGGGTTTGGGTTTTACTCAAACCTCTTTACAGTCCCGAAGCAAACGCGGACGGGAGGCCCATATTAATTCTAAAAGGGCTATACAAATTCCTGTATATCAGGTCTTTCCGATGGAGTCGATCCGATCGGTGGCCACTGCCCTACAAGGGGAGGGTTGGTTAGCCACGATCGACATCAAAGATGCTTATTTGCACATTCCCATCTTTCCAGTCCACCAAAAATTTCTACGCTTTGCAGTAGAAGGGCGCCATTTTCAGTTCAGAGCCTTACCCTTCGGTTTGGCCACAGCACCACGAGTGTTTACAAAAATTCTGGCCCTTTATTGGCCAATCTAAGAACACAAGGTGTAATGATAATGGCATATCTGGATGACTTGTTGCTGATAGACCACTCAGTGAAAAAACTAGGCGTGGTCGTTCACAAGACGATCAAGTATCTGGAATCTCACGGTTGGATTATCAACCGAGTCAAGTCAGCCCTAAAAACCAGTCAAAAGTCTGGAATACTTGGGGCTAAGGTTGGATTCAGGCCAGAGAAAAATATTCTTGCCTCGAGGAAAGGTGTTGTCTTTGAAAGATTTGATCCACTTAGTGGGTACAAAAAAGACAGCCGTCCATACGCCTGTATATGAGGCTGCTGGGAAAAATGGTGGCATCATTCGAAGCAGTACCCTACGGTCAATTCCATTCAAGGAATTTGCAAGGGGCCATACTGTCAGCCTGGAACAAAAAAATTCAGGCCTAGACTTACAATGTCCTTGTCCCCTTCCGTTCGCAAGAGCCTCCGTTGGTGGTTGGTTTCCCAGAATCTGGAAAAAAGGAAATCCTTCAGTCCGATTTCTTGGAAGGTGGTCACTACAGATGCCAGCCTTATAGGCTGGGGAGCAGTACTGGAGCAATAGTCTCTCCAGGGCAGATGGTCGGATGCAGAAAAGGCCCTGCCCATCAATCTCTTAGAGATACGAGCAGCCCGGTATGCCCTAGTAGCATGGACATCCAAACTCCAAGGGTCCCCTGTCAGAATTCAATCAGACAATGCCACAGCAGTGGCATATATCAATCATCAGGGGGGCACCAGGAGTCGTGCAGCCCAGAGGGAAGTAAATTACATCCTGAAATGGGCAGAAAAAATATGTCCCAGCCATATCTGCGGTATTCATTCCAGGAGTGGAGAATTGGAAGGCGGACTTTCTAAGTCGCCAGCAATTAGGCCCAGAGGAAGGGTCCCTTCACCCCGAGGTTTTCTGGACAATATGTCAGCGGTGGGGAACATCGGATGTAGATCTTCTAGCATCCAGATTCAACGCAAAGGGGGACAGGTTTGTCTCTCGGACAAGGGATCCCCTAGCTTGCGGCTCGGATGCCCTAGTGTTCCCTTGGGATCAGTTCAAGCTGATATATGCATTCACACCGCCACAATGGTTACCTCGATTACTCCGCAGAATCAGGGTAGAAAAGAAACCAGTGATTCTGGTGGCTCCAGCGTGGCCCCGAAGAGCGTGGTACGTGGAGATTGTAAAATGTCAGTGGGGAGTCCTGGGACTTTCCCACATCGTCCGGACCTGCTTTCGCAAGGACCGATATACCACCCTTCCTTACCAGCCCTAGGTTTGACGGCCTGGCTATTGAAGCCCACATTCTAAAAAAGAGAGGGCTCTCTAATTCTGTGGTATCTACCATGATCAATGCCAGGAAGCCGGTATCCAGGCAGATCTACTATAGAATCTGGAAGGCGTACATCGCCTGGTGTGAAGCCAAGAAATGGCATCCACGTAAGTACGTAATAGGTAGGAGTCTGGACTCCCTACAATGGGCTGTAGATAGGAAGCTTGCCTTGAGTACTATCAAGGGTCAGATTTCGGCCTTGTCAATATTTTTTCAAAGGCCCTTGGCTTCGCATTCACTAGTCAAAGCCTTTATACAAGGAGTGATGCGTATTAGTCCTCCGGTTAATATTCCCATATGTCCATGGGATCTAAACTTGGTTCTGTCGGTTCTACAGAAACAACCATTTGAACCATTACAGCATATTTCCTTGGTGCTTCTCACCAGGAAATTGATTTTTCTAGTAGCCATTTGTTCGGCTAAAAGAGTATCGGAATTAGCAGCTATGTCCTGTAAGGAGCCATATCTGGTTATCCATAAGGACAGAGTAGTGTTACGTCCTCATCCAGCCTTTCTTCCTAAGGTGGTATCGAGTTTTCATTTGAACCAAGATGTGGTTCTTCCTTCTTTTTTCCCCAAGCCTACTTCGGTAGAGGAAAAGTTATTGCATTCTTTGGATGTAGTAAGAGCAGTTAAAGCTTATCTAAAAGCCACTGCTCAGATTCGCAGAACGGATACTTTGTTTATTCTGCCGGAAGGCCCCAGAAAGAGTCAGGCAGCGTCAAAATCTACTTTAGCCAAGTGGATTCGACAGGTCATAATACAAGCCTATGGCTTGAGAAGGAGACCGCCTCCGTTCAAAGTTAGAGCGCACTCCACGAGAGCAGTTGGAACTTCATGGGCAGTGCATCACCAGGCCTCCCTGGCTCAAATCTGTAAGGCCGCAACATGGTCTTCGGTACACACGTTTACTAGGTTCTACCAGGTGGACGTTAGAAGTCAGGAGGATGTCGCCTTTGGGCGCAGTGTGTTGCAGGCCGCAAAAGATCCTCATGTCTGATAGCGCTCAGCTTATATATGGTGTATCCCCCCCCTCATTTGGCATTGCTTTAGGACATCCCATTAGTAATGACTATGTCGCTCTGTGTCCCGTGATGTACGAAAAAGAAAATAGGATTTTTATAACAGCTTACCTGTAAAATCCTTTTCTTGGAGTACATCACGGGACACAGAGCTCCCACCCCTCTTTGGGGACACTTATTGCTTTGCTACAAAACTGAGGTGCTCCCGGATGGGAGGGGCTTATATAGGGGAGGGTACTTCCAGTTTTGGAAGTTGCCAGTGCCAGCACCTGACGGTATCTATATAACCCATTAGTAATGACTATGTCGCTCTGTGTCCCGTGATGTACTCCAAGAAAAGGATTTTACAGGTAAGCTGTTATAAAAATCCTATTTTTTCTAGGGACAGAAAACTCTAGGTAGGGAGAGTGTCAGTGTCTTTTACTGTGCGAATCCTTGTTTCTAGGGACAAAGATGGAAAGTGAGGGGAATTCTCCTTGTGCTATAGTGTGCTTTAAAAAAACATTTTTTCTAGGGACAGAAAACTCTAGGTAGGGAGAGTGTCAGTTTCTTTCACTGTGCGAATCCTTGTTTCTAGGGACAGGGAAGGACAGTGAGTGAATTCTCCTTGTGCTATAGTGTGCTTTAAAAAAACATTTTTTCTAGGGACAGAAAACTCTAGGTAGGGAGAGTGTCAGTTTCTTTCACTGTGCGAATCCTTGTTTCTAGGGACAAAGAAGGAAAGTGAGGGGAATTCTCCTTGTGCTATAGTGTGCTTTAAAAAAACATTTTTTCTAGGGACAGAAAACTCTAGGTAGGGAGAGTGTCAGTTTCTTTCACTGTGCGAATCCTTGTTTCTAGGGACAGGGAAGGACAGTGAGTGAATTCTCCTTGTGCTATAGTGTGCTTTAAAAAAACATTTTTTCTAGGGACAGAAAACTCTAGGTAGGGAGAGTGTCAGTTTCTTTCACTGTGCGAATCCTTGTTTCTAGGGACAAAGAAGGAAAGTGAGGGGAATTCTCCTTGTGCTATAGTGTGCTTTAAAAAAACATTTTTTCTAGGGACAGAAAACTCTAGGTAGGGAGAGTGTCAGTTTCTTTCACTGTGCGAATCCTTGTTGCTAGGGACAGGGAAGGACAGTGAGTGAATTCTCCTTGTGCTATAGTGTGCTTTAAAAAAACATTTTTTCTAGGGACAGAAAACTCTAGGTAGGGAGAGTGTCAGTTTCTTTCACTGTGCGAATCCTTGTTTCTAGGGACAAAGAAGGAAAGTGAGGGGAATTCTCCTTGTGCTATAGTGTGCTTTAAAAAAACATTTTTTCTAGGGACAGAAAACTCTAGGTAGGGAGAGTGTCAGTTTCTTTCACTGTGCGAATCCTTGTTTCTAGGGACAAAGAAGGAAAGTGAGGGGAATTCTCCTTGTGCTATAGTGTGCTTTAAAAAAACATTTTTTCTAGGGACAGAAAACTCTAGGTAGGGAGAGTGTCAGTTTCTTTCACTGTGCGAATCCTTGTTTCTAGGGACAGGGAAGGACAGTGAGTGAATTCTCCTTGTGCTATAGTGTGCTTTAAAAAAACATTTTTTCTAGGGACAGAAAACTCTAGGTAGGGAGAGTGTCAGTTTCTTTCACTGTGCGAATCCTTGTTTCTAGGGACAAAGAAGGAAAGTGAGGGGAATTCTCCTTGTGCTATAGTGTGCTTTAAAAAAACATTTTTTCTAGGGACAGAAAACTCTAGGTAGGGAGAGTGTCAGTTTCTTTCACTGTGCGAATCCTTGTTTCTAGGGACAAAGAAGGAAAGTGAGGGGAATTCTCCTTGTGCTATAGTGTGCTTTAAAAAAACATTTTTTCTAGGGACAGAAAACTCTAGGTAGGGAGAGTGTCAGTTTCTTTCACTGTGCGAATCCTTGTTTCTAGGGACAGGGAAGGACAGTGAGTGAATTCTCCTTGTGCTATAGTGTGCTTTAAAAAAACATTTTTTCTAGGGACAGAAAACTCTAGGTAGGGAGAGTGTCAGTTTCTTTCACTGTGCGAATCCTTGTTTCTAGGGACAAAGAAGGAAAGTGAGGGGAATTCTCCTTGTGCTATAGTGTGCTTTAAAAAAACATTTTTTCTAGGGACAGAAAACTCTAGGTAGGGAGAGTGTCAGTTTCTTTCACTGTGCGAATCCTTGTTTCTAGGGACAGGGAAGGACAGTGAGTGAATTCTCCTTGTGCTATAGTGTGCTTTAAAAAAACATTTTTTCTAGGGACAGAAAACTCTAGGTAGGGAGAGTGTCAGTTTCTTTCACTGTGCGAATCCTTGTTTCTAGGGACAGGGAAGGACAGTGAGTGAATTCTCCTTGTGCTATAGTGTGCTTTAAAAAAACATTTTTTCTAGGGACAGAAAACTCTAGGTAGGGAGAGTGTCAGTTTCTTTCACTGTGCGAATCCTTGTTTCTAGGGACAAAGAAGGAAAGTGAGGGGAATTCTCCTTGTGCTATAGTGTGCTTTAAAAAAACATTTTTTCTAGGGACAGAAAACTCTAGGTAGGGAGAGTGTCAGTTTCTTTCACTGTGCGAATCCTTGTTTCTAGGGACAGGGAAGGACAGTGAGGGAATTCTCCTTGTGCTATAGTGTGCTTTAAAAAAACATTTTTTCTAGGGACAGAAAACTCTAGGTAGGGAGAGTGTCAGTTTCTTTCACTGTGCGAATCCTTGTTTCTAGGGACAAAGAAGGAAAGTGAGGGGAATTCTCCTTGTGCTATAGTGTGCTTTAAAAAAACATTTTTTCTAGGGACAGAAAACTCTAGGTAGGGAGAGTGTCAGTTTCTTTCACTGTGCGAATCCTTGTTTCTAGGGACAGGGAAGGACAGTGAGTGAATTCTCCTTGTGCTATAGTGTGCTTTAAAAAAACATTTTTTCTAGGGACAGAAAACTCTAGGTAGGGAGAGTGTCAGTTTCTTTCACTGTGCGAATCCTTGTTTCTAGGGACAGGGAAGGACAGTGAGTGAATTCTCCTTGTGCTATAGTGTGCTTTAAAAAAACATTTTTTCTAGGGACAGAAAACTCTAGGTAGGGAGAGTGTCAGTTTCTTTCACTGTACGAATCCTTGTTTCTAGGGACAGGGAAGGACAGTGAGTGAATTCTCCTTGTGCTATAGTGTGCTTTAAAAAAACATTTTTTCTAGGGACAGAAAACTCTAGGTAGGGAGAGTGTCAGTTTCTTTCACTGTGCGAATCCTTGTTTCTAGGGACAGGGAAGGACAGTGAGTGAATTCTCCTTGTGCTATAGTGTGCTTTAAAAAAACATTTTTTCTAGGGACAGAAAACTCTAGGTAGGGAGAGTGTCAGTTTCTTTCACTGTGCGAATCCTTGTTTCTAGGGACAAAGAAGGAAAGTGAGGGGAATTCTCCTTGTGCTATAGTGTGCTTTAAAAAAACATTTTTTCTAGGGACAGAAAACTCTAGGTAGGGAGAGTGTCAGTTTCTTTCACTGTGCGAATCCTTGTTTCTAGGGACAGGGAAGGACAGTGAGGGAATTCTCCTTGTGCTATAGTGTGCTTTAAAAAAACATTTTTTCTAGGGACAGAAAACTCTAGGTAGGGAGAGTGTCAGTTTCTTTCACTGTGCGAATCCTTGTTTCTAGGGACAAAGAAGGAAAGGGAGGGGAATTCTCCTTGTGCTATAGTGTGCTTTAAAAAAACATTTTTTCTAGGGACAGAAAACTCTAGGTAGGGAGAGTGTCAGTTTCTTTCACTGTGCGAATCCTTGTTTCTAGGGACAGGGAAGGACAGTGAGTGAATTCTCCTTGTGCTATAGTGTGCTTTAAAAAAACATTTTTTCTAGGGACAGAAAACTCTAGGTAGGGAGAGTGTCAGTTTCTTTCACTGTGCGAATCCTTGTTTCTAGGGACAGGGAAGGACAGTGAGTGAATTCTCCTTGTGCTATAGTGTGCTTTAAAAAAACATTTTTTCTAGGGACAGAAAACTCTAGGTAGGGAGAGTGTCAGTTTCTTTCACTGTGCGAATCCTTGTTTCTAGGGACAAAGAAGGAAAGTGAGGGGAATTCTCCTTGTGCTATAGTGTGCTTTAAAAAAACATTTTTTCTAGGGACAGAAAACTCTAGGTAGGGAGAGTGTCAGTTTCTTTCACTGTGCGAATCCTTGTTTCTAGGGACAGGGAAGGACAGTGAGGGAAATTCTCCTTGTGCTATAGTGTGCTAAAGCATTCCTCATCAACCATCTTTGAAATCCTTGTTTTTTTGACAGTCAGGGAAATTGTCGTTGTGCTATTCTGTGCAAAAGCAATCATCCTCAACCATATTTAGAAATCCTTAAGTAAAGGGACAGAGAAGGACACCTGAAGGTAGCCCTTATTGCTTTTTTAATGAAAAATTAATTAAAACCCGCGCTTACAGACTGTGCAGTGATAATTAACATATAAATTGATAGCTCCGCAGCTGCTGCAACAAGAGGTCTAACACCTCAAAAAGGATATAAATTGGGTATTTGCAGCGCTTGCAGAAAAGTGAATAAAGAAAATGTGTCACAAATGCTAGTAGCACAAACATCTATAAATAAATAACTTATCTGGCATAACAACAATTATGGTATAAAACAATGGTGAACAAACTTGTAGTACATTAAATAACGGTTGTATCACTCCTGAAAAAACTGAGTGTTTCCACACCAGAAATCAGTTAGTAGTTCCTGGATGGAAAATTCCTTCTAATGGCCCCGCTCATCAGATGGGAAAATAATAGGAGATCTCACCAACTAAAGTCCAGGCAGACTTCATCTCATGTAGATGGGCTCCATAATGCCAGCAGCAAAGACATTTAAATGACAACTAGAGTCCAGGCAGACTTCATCTCATATAGATGGGCTCCATAATGCCAGCAGCAAAGACATTTAAATGACCATATGGAAAGAAAGGAAAAACATACATGTGAAGTACCGCTAGTAAACAGACAGCATGGCGCTGCTCACAAAGAGACTCACAGGACTGCAGTGATAAACGAGCGTCAGTGTTGTTTCCCGGGTACACAGCGTGCGTTCCACCGAAACCGGAAGTAGCGTCACTGGTTCTGAATTGGCCGGAAATTGCGTCAACGCGTTTCGCCCCTCCTCCAGGGCATCATCAAGGACATTGCTTTTTTCCCATCTCCCTGCAGGCCATCTATTAGAATGTCTGGAAGGCAAACAAGGAGAGGCAGACAGTCAGGAGGCAATAAAAGAGGGCAAGCAGGCTCTGTGTCTGGGGGCAACAGTGCTGGTCGTGGACGCGGTGCATTGTCATCAGCACATGGCCATGGGACACGCTTGTCCTTCTTTTCGGCAGCTGGACATGTTGAGCCACATCATGCCGAAGACTTGGTAGAGTGGATGACCAAGCCCTCCTCCTCCTCCTCATCCTCTCTCACCCAGGCTCAGGGTACTGGCAAAGCAGCTGCCAAAGCGTCCTCTTCCCTGGTATCAATGTCAGACTCATCATCAGTCACTCCTTCCCTAGACCCACCATGTCCTCCTCCTGAGGAGTCCCCCGAACTGTTTGAGCACAGTGTTGGGTACATGCTCCAGGAGGATGCCCAGCGTTTCGAAGGGTCTGATGATGAAACCCAGCTACAGGAAGGCAGTAGCGTGAGAGCAGACAGAGGGGATGCTCAAGAAGGACACCAATCTGGCAGTCATGTTCCAGCAGCTGCAGCATACTGCCAGATTGGCTCCAGTGATGAGGAGGGAGGGGATGATGAGGTCACTGACTCCACATGGGTGCCTAATAGTAGAGAGGAGGAGGAGGAGGATGAGGAGGAGGCACATCTCCAACGAGGCAGGATGCCCTTTGGTGGCCAGCGTAAGGGCAGTACACCGACGGAATCACACCGCAGAGCTCCGCCTGTGCAGGGTGCTGCCTCTGCCCGTCATTCAAAAAGTTCCTTGGTGTGGGCCTTTTTTGAGGCTAGTGCATCAGATCGCACAGCTGCTGTTTGCAACATATGTCTCAAGCGTATATCGCGTGGCCAAAACATCAGCCGCTTGGGTACCACATGCCTGACCAGACATATGTTGACCTGCCATGCAGCTCGTTGGCAAGCCTACCTCAAAGACCCACACCAAAGAACAAAGCGGACCTCTCCTTGCACCGCATCAGCTGGGATCTCCAACCCCACTATAACTTCAGTCCTCTCTGCATGCACTGAGAGGAATGAAGGTGTAGAATTAGGTGTGTCACAGCCAAGTACTTGCGGCCACTCTGCTAGCAGTACACCGACGTCCGATTCTAGCAGGCAAATTTCCCTGCCCCAGCTGCTGGACCGTCGAAAGAAGTTCACTCCCAGCCATCCACATGCCCATCGGTTGAATGCTAGCTTGGCTAAATTGCTAGCGCTTCAACTGCTGCCTTTTCAGTTGGTAGACTCGGCCCCCTTCCGTGAGTTTGTGCAATGTGCGGTTCCTCAGTGGCAGGTTCCCAAACGCCACTTTTTCTCACGGAAGGCTATTCCGGCTCTCTACCGGCATGTGGAAGGCAATGTCTTGGCCTCGCTGGACAGGGCGGTCAGCGGTAAGGTGCATATTACCGCTGACTCATGGTCCAGCAGGCATGGACAGGGACGTTACCTTTCTTTCACGGCCCATTGGGTCACTCTTTTGGCAGCTGGGAAGGATGCAGGACAAGGTGCAGTAGTGTTGGAGGTTGTTCCACCGCCACGCCTCCAAAATGCTACTACTGGTTGTGACACACCTCTCTCCTCCACCCCCTCCTCTTCTTCTTCCTCCATGGCCTCTTCCTGTGGTTTGTCCTATGAACCAGCGGTGCTCCGTAGCCGTTCACGGGGCTACGCAAGTACGCAGGCAAAAAGATGCCATGCCGTGCTTGCGCTGGTGTGTTTGGGGAACAGAAGCCACACTGGGGCAGAGGTCCTGTCTGCTCTGCAGGGCCAGGCCGAGAGGTGGTTGACGCCACGCCAGCTTAAGCCAGGAATGGTGGTTTGCGACAATGGCACCAACCTCCTCTCCGCCCTCCGACAGGGACAACTGACCCATGTGCCCTGTGTGGCTCACGTCCTTAACCTGGTGGTGCAGCGGTTCTTGGGCAGGTACCCGGGCTTACAGGATGTCCTGAGGCAGGCCAGGAAAGTCTGTGTGCATTTCCGCAGATCTTATAATGCCAGTGCTCGCCTGGCTGAGCTGCAAAAGGAGTTGAACCTGCCCAAGAACCGCCTTATATGTGACATGCCCACCAGGTGGAACTCAACGTTGGCCATGCTGCAGCGGCTGCACACGCAGCAGAGGGCCATCAATGAGTACCTGTGCGACTACGGCACCAGGACAGGGTCAGGGGACCTTGGTTTTTTTTCTCCACGCCAGTGGGGCATGATCAGGGATGCATGCACTGTCCTGGCACCATTTGAGGAGGCCACGAGGATGGTGAGCAGTGACAGTGCATGCATCAGTGACACTGTACCTCTTGTCCACCTGTTGGAGCACACGCTGCGTGGAATAATGGACAGGGCACTTGAGGCAGAACAGAGGCAGGAAGAGGAGGACTTCCTTGCCTCTCAAGGCCCCCTTTACCCAGACAGTGTTCCTTCTGTCCCACCCATCGCACAGGAAGAGGAGGAGGAGGAGGAGGAGGAGGAGGATTGTGTCAGCATGGAGGTGGAGGCTGGCACTCAGCATCATCAGCAGCAGTCTTTTAGGGATGATTTACAGTCCCAAGAAACCAGTGGACTTGTACGTGGCTGGGAGGAGGTGGCTGCGGATCATGTCGTCCTTAGTGACCCAGAGGACTCCGGAGCGAATGCCTCAGCAAACCTACGCTGCATGGCCTCCCTGATCCTGCAAAGTCTGCGGAAGGATCCTCGTATTCTTCGGATCAAGGAGAGGGACCATTACTGGCTGGCCACTCTCCTTGATCCACGGTACAAGGGTAAGGTTGCGGACCTTATGTTACCGTCGCAGAGGGAGCAGAGGATGAGACAACTCCGGGAGGCCTTGCAGAAAGGTCTGTGCAACGCGTTCCCAGAGACTGGGAGGTTACAAACTCCTGGTCCTGGACAACGAGTTGCTGAGGCTTCGGCCAGTCAAAGAAGGAGCGGTGGGGAAGGTGGCCGTCTGACCGATGCGTTCAGACAATTCTTTAGTCCGCAGCCCCAAAGTATGATCGGTTCCAGCAACCATCGCCAGCGTCTGATAAACATGGTGCAGGAATATCTAGGGGCAAGGTCAGACTTGGACACCTTCCCCACCGAAAATCCTCTGGCTTACTGGGTCTTGAGGATGGATCACTGGCCAGAGCTTGCACAGTATGCAATTGAGCTACTGGCCTGTCCTGCATCCAGCGTTCTTTCGGAACGCACATTCAGTGCTGCTGGAGGATTTGTCACGGATCACAGGGTGCGCCTGTCCACCGACTCGGTTGATCGACTGACTTTCATCAAGATGAACCAGTCTTGGATCACCACCAGCTACCACACACCTGATGCTGATATAACAGACTAATTGATTTTAACATGTCACATCCCTTCAAGACTGATGCTGATGCTGAGTGCCTGTGCTGTTATGTTGACTGGCTATCCTCCTCCTCCGAGTCCTCAATGATACGATTGATGATGATAGCTTGGAAGATCATTTTTGTTTATGGGTGCCGCCACCAGTGGCTAAGGCCCAATTTTTCAGCCCCTGTTTTACAGGGGCGTGTAATTACAATTTTTTTAGCAATAATTTGCCATAGGGCTCATTGCTGTGCTCCAAGTACAGTATCTGTGAGGGGTTGGAGTGTTGTGGCACCAGTGCCTAAGGCCCAATTTTTCAGCCCCTGTTTAACAGGGGCGTGTCATTACAATTTTTGAAGCAATACTTTGCAACAGGGCTCATTGCTGTGCTCCAAGTACAGTATCTGTGAGGGGTTGTAGTGTTGTGCCACCAGTGCCTAAGGCCCAATTTTTCAGCCCCTGTTCAACAGGGGCATGCAATTACAATTCTTGATCTAATAATTCACAGCAGGGCCCATTGCTGCACCCACCAAGAGTAACTCTGAGGGCTTACAGTGTTGTGGCAACGCCACCACCACCACCACCACGAAAGGCCCAATTTTTCAGCCCCTGTTCAAAAGGGGCATGTAATTACAATTCTTGATCTAATAATTCACAGCAGGGCCCATTCCTGCACCCACCAAGAGTAACTCTGAGGGCTTACAGTGTTGTGGCAACGCCACCACCACCACGAAAGGCCCAATTTTTCAGCCCCTGTTCAAAAGGGGCATGTAATTACAATTCTTGATCTAATAATTCACAGCAGGGCCCATTGCTGCACCCACCAAGAGTAACTCTGAGGGCTTACAGTGTTGTGGCAACGCCACCACCACCACCACCACGAAAGGCCCAATTTTTCAGCCCCTGTTCAAAAGGGGCATGTAATTACAATTCTTGATCTAATAATTCACAGCAGGGCCCATTCCTGCACCCACCAAGAGTAACTCTGAGGGCTTACAGTGTTGTGGCAATGCCACCACCACCACGAAAGGCCCAATTTTTCAGCCCCTGTTCAAAAGGGGCATGTAATTACAATTCTTGATCTAATAATTCACAGCAGGGCCCATTGCTGCACCCACCAAGAGTAACTCTGAGGGCTTACAGTGTTGTGGCAACGCCACCACCACCACCACCACGAAAGGCCCAATTTTTCAGCCCCTGTTCAAAAGGGGCATGTAATTACAATTCTTGATCTAATAATTCACAGCAGGGCCCATTGCTGCACCCACCAAGAGTAACTCTGAGGGCTTACAGTGTTGTGGCAACGCCACCACCACCACCACCACGAAAGGCCCAATTTTTCAGCCCCTGTTCAAAAGGGGCATGTAATTACAATTCTTGATCTAATAATTCACAGCAGGGCCCATTGCTGCACCCACCAAGAGTAACTCTGAGGGCTTACAGTGTTGTGGCAACGCCACCACCACCACCACCATGAAAGGCCCAATTTTTCAGCCCCTGTTCAAAAGGGGCATGTAATTACAATTCTTGATCTAATAATTCACAGCAGGGCCCATTCCTGCACCCACCAAGAGTAACTCTGAGGGCTTACAGTGTTGTGGCAACATCACCACCACCACCACCACCACGAAAGGCCCAATTTTTCAGCCCCTGTTCAACAGGGGCATGCAATTACAATTCTTGATCTAATAATTCACAGCAGGGCCCATTGCTGCACCCACCAAGAGTAACTGTCAGGGCTTACAGTGTTGTGGCACCAGCACCACCATCAAAGGCCCAATTTTTACTACCACTGTTCAACAATTATATGTAATTAAAATTTCTGATATAATAGTTGACAGCAGGGCGTTCCAGCACCAACCAAGAGTAACTGTGAGTGCTTACAGTGTTGTGCCAACACCAACAACTAAGGGGCCTATTTCTGCAGAGTATATACGGCAGGTCCCTACTTTCAAACATCCAACTTACAAACGACTCCTACTTGCAAACGCAAGAAGACAACAGGAAGTGAGAGGAAATCTACCACTAGGAAGGAAAATTCTCTCCTGTAAGAATAAATATGGGAGAAAGGTGTCTCCTCTGTAATGATGCTTTATCAGCAATCCTTGTTTCAAGAAAAACACCACATTTCAAAAACAGTTGTCATTGGGACGGAAAGTGAGGTGAAATGTTCTGAACAGGGGCACAGACAGCAAAACAAATGTTACAGGGGTGATAACCCTTACCTATGTTTTCCAAAAAGTTTAAAAATAGATTTTTGGGCTGGAGCTACACTTCAACAATGTACCTGTTCAAAATTACAAACAGATTCTACATAAGAACAAACCTACAGTCCCTGTCTTGTATGCACCGCCTGTATACGGCTGTTCAGAGTATATAGGGCCTTTTTTATTTTATGTGCGGGGTTCCCCTTAATATCCATACAAGACCCAAAGGGGCTGGTAATGGGCTGGGGTAGGGGCGGGGTCATGGGGTAGCTATGCCATTTTTCTTAAAGAATTTCATCCATATTACCGGGACCAGACATTACATTAAAGCCGCAAGCAGTTTTAAATGGCTTTTTTTTTCTTTAGAAGTGTCATTTTGTGCAGGGACAGTTCTAAACACGGGAAACACGTGGCACTTCACAGGCATACTTTAGACACCCCCCAGGTACGATATTTAAAGGAATATTTGACTTTTTTTTTTTCACTTTATGCATCATTAAAATGACTGCTCCCGAAAAACGACCGTTTTTAAAACTTCTTTTTGCATTGATACATGTCCCCTGGTGCAGAACCCGGGTTCCCAAACCCTTTTTAGGACAATAACATGCATAATAGTTGTTATAATTAGCACTTTAGAATTCGAACGTTCGCATCCATTGTATTTAATAGGGTTCTATTGTTCGTACGAACTTTCGGTCCGTTCGCGGGTTCTGGTGCGAACCGAACCCGGGGGTGTTCGGCTCATCACTAATTAAAAGAGGCACATCTAAGTATGCAGGCATCTGGAGTAAAGCTGTCCACATCAAGCCACGCTTTCAGATCGCTCTACTGCAGGGTAGTCTTCCTGGTCACGATTGCAGACTGACAGCGGTGAGAGCTGCGGTGCGGAGGATGGTCTATGGTCTATGTGGGCAGCTGTGCCTGTTTTAATCATCAACCATGTGAGTTGCTAAATGTTACACCTTCATTAAATATAACCATATTTCTACACTTGGAGGCACCTCTCTTCTCTTGTATACACTGTAGCTCCTGCTAGATTTTGTTTCTAATCCCCTAGTGGAGGCTGCCATTTGTGAATGAACATTTTATTTTTACACATTGCTATAATCTTTTTATATGGATTATAAACTGAAAGACCTATGAATAAATGGTTGTGGAACAGATCATCCAAGTTTCCATTATTTCCTATGGGGAAATTTGCTTTGTTATACAAGTGCTTTGAATTACAAGCATGTTTCCGGAACGAATTATGCTTACAATCCAAGGTTTTACTGTATATGGTAATCTTGCACTGCAAATTTCCATGGGCACGTACATGTATATGATCCCTGTGATTGTGATTATTTTATTTTGTTAAAGCCTACACTAATGTGCAATGGATACATTATTGTTCCAGTTTGCTGGGTGCCTAGGACACCCAAATAATTCAGCTTTTGTGCATTATGTTCTGATAAGTTGCACAAAGGAATATGTATGTTAGGATGATAGAATACATTTCCTGTGAGCCCAGACTAGAGTTGGGCGAATAGTTCAGGCTGAGCAAAAGTTTGGCCCGGCTAAGCGGACACCCGTATATTGCGGGACGCTCGGTGGGATGTTCGCTCGCCAAGCTCCCCAGAAGGCACTACGTGCATTCTAGGGCCCTAATTGGGTGAAGCCTTGGGTGAAGCACCTGGTCAGGTGCAAGGCTTTGCCAATTAGGACACAGAGGACTGTCAGAGCCCTGAATGGACAAAGTGATGATGAATTTGTCCAATCACGGCTCAATGCTCATAGTCCCACCCCACACTATAAAAGGTTCCTTCCCACATGAAGCTTTTGCAATGTGTTGTTGGAGTGGAGATAGAGCAGTGCTGTTTGCTACTAGCGAGTTAGTGTTTTCACTTATTGTGACTCTTAAGCCGTGTACACACGATAGGTTTTACCGATGAAAACCGTCCGATGGACTTTTTTCATTGGACAAACCGATCGTGTATGGGCCCCATCGGTCTTTTTTCCATCGGTGTTTAAAAATAGAACATGTTTTAAATTTATCCGATGGTTAAAAAATCGATAGCAAATTACTATCGTCTGTGGGGAACTCCATCGGATAAAAAACCCACGGATGCTCAGAATCAAGTCGACGCATGCTCAGAAGCATTGAACTTCATTTTTCTCGGCTCATCAGTGTTTTACGTCACCGCTTTTGGAACGGTCGGTTTTTTGACTGATGGTGTGTAGGCAAGACTGATGGAAGTCAGCTTCATCGGTTTTCCGAAGGAAAAATCCATCGGTTTAAAAACCATAGGAAATCCGATCGTGTGTACAGGGCTTTAGTGTAGAGCGTTAGTGTAGTGTGAGTATAGTGTACAGTAGTGTTAGTGTAATGTGTTATGCCGTGTACACACGACCGTTTTTAATGACGAGAAAAATTAATTTTTTTAAAATGGTCATTAAAAATGATCGTGTGTGGGCTTCAGAGCATTTTTCACAATGTGAAAAACGGCCATGAAAAAATTGGAACATGCTCTAATTTTTCACTTCGTTTTTTACATCGCAGTTTTTTTCGTCATGAAAAACGTCCGTGTGTGGGCTTTAACGACGTGAAAAAAAATGCGCATGCTCAGAATCAAGTATGAGACGAGAGCGCTCGTTCTGGTAAAACTAGCGTTCGTGATGGAGATAGCACATTCGTCACGCTGTAACGGACTGAAAAGCACGAGGCTGAAAAACGCGAATCGTCGCTCAACAAACTTTACTAACATGAAGGGTGGCGCCATCCGAATGGAACTTCCCCTTTATAGTGCCGTCGTACGTGTTGTACGTCACCGCGTTTTACTCGAGCATTTTTTTCCACGATAGTGTGTAGGCAAGGCAGGCTTGAGAAGGATCACGTCGAGAAAAATGCTGTTTTTTTCGATGACATTAAAAACGGTTGTGTGTACACGGCATTATTGTAGCACAGTTTTTAACACAGCATTAAATACAATTTAGTGCAGTATACAGTGCTGTATACCCCCTTTTTTTGCTTCCTTTTATTTATTTTTCTGTATTTTCCTGTCCCTTGCCTGCCCCCTTTTTTTTAAATTGTCAGCCGCAGTTTTTCTGACGCTGGTGTTTCCCTTTTTTTTTTTATAGTTTTTACATTTCTGTCATCATCAGTCCACAATTTAAAGTGCACCAAACACCACTTTGCATTCAATAAAGTGCATCCAATCACACATTTCCCAGTTTCTATTAAATTTGTGTAATAAACCCCCCACCCCCAATGTCTGGGAGGCCAACAAGGAGAGCTGTTCCCATGCCACTATAAGGGGGCAAGCATCTGTGTCCACAGGTTGATGTGGTCTGTCCTCATGCCACATTGTACCCAAACAAAATTGTCCTTTTTTCCCACAAAAATAACTTTCTTTTGGTGGTATTTGATTACCTCTGCGGTTTTTATTTTTTGTGCTATAAACAAAAAGACCGACAATTTTGAAAAGAAAACAATATTTTTTTACCTTCTGCTATAATACATATCCAAAAACAAAATATAAAAAAACAAATTAATTTGGCTACAAACAGACTGCCAGATTTTACATGAGATTATCGCTAGCGGCTGTCATAGCCACTAGCAATAATCACTGTGTTCTCCCGGTGGGGATGGCTTCCCCCGCCCCCCGCTGGGAAAACATAGTGGGGATTCCCATGTCAACCCATGGTTTCAGGAAAGAAAAGTGCTCCGCTTTTATATGTATTTATTTTTTTGGTAAAAAAAAAGAAATCGCAATAAGCGTATATTGACTGGTTTGTGCAAAAGTATTCCAGAGCATAAGTAGTTAATAACCCCCCCAAAGAGTTAACCACTCCAGCCAGTTCACATGGTGATCGCAGACACTGCCATCAATTTGGGGGTTATTACATAAGATGGCACTATTGCTCCGGATTATTGTTGCAGAAACTGACACGAATGTTGTGGGTTAATATTGCGTACATTTGCTTCTGTTACTTAAACTGGCACCAATGCTGGGGAACGAATTGAAGAAACTGGCACTGATGCTGGGGATTATTATTTCGGAAATTGGCACTGATGTTGGCAGTTCTTATGGAGACTGACATTTATACTCAGTTATTTTCCAAACTGGCACTGATGTGGGGGGATACAATTGCAGAAACTGGGACTGATGCTGGTGGTCGTATCACATGTAAAGTGGCTCTGCTGCACTGGATCACGTACTAGGTATGTAATCTAACACTCCCAGGTAGGGGGCACACGTGCGCCCAACGGGGACTCGGCTGTGCTGTGATAATACACAACAGATGCTGATCAGTGGTTGCCAGCCAATTGATGACCACCGGCACCTACCGATCATTAAGAAGATACACAGGACAGACCTCTGCCTATGTAAACAAGGCAGAGCTCTGTCCTGTCAGGGGGAAAGTTAAGCTGCATTATTTCAAAACACCAACATTAAGCCTAATTTAATTTGTATTGCTTTAAATATTTTCCTGTTTTGAAATGACACTGACTCTTTCTTTATGGGGGGAGGGGTGCAGTTTTCCATTTTTGCCCTGTGCACCGGATGACTTTGTCCCGGCACTGATATACCCACTATTAATTTCCTGCTTACTTCTACCCTTTAGAGTTCCACCCATACAGACTCCACTTCCCCCTTGCCCCATCACTGATGTCATTCCTCTCTTTTATCTATCTGTCTATCTTCCGATAAAAGGCATACCCCTGGATGTTTGCCAGCCAGTCATGTGAGCTGTCAAATCAAGTTTCTGTTATTCCCATGACGTCCACATCCTCCTGATGTAATAGCAGCTCCAGTTCCTCTATTTTATTGACTGGGCTCCTGGCATTTGTGAACATTCCCCGCTGTCCTATGCTCACTGCTCACTGCCAGCTATTTTTTCCTTTAAACCCCCCCCCCAACACCTAGTTTAAAAGCCCCTCCAACATATTTTTCCCAACGGGGCTGTACCCTCCCCATTAAGGTGCAACCCATCCCTTCTAAGAATCCAGTAACTGACTGAAAAGGTAGCCCAGTTCTCCAGAAACCCAAATCCCTCCTTCCTACACCAGTTCCTCGGCCACTTGTTAATTTCCCTAATCTCCTGCTGCCTCTCTGGTGTGGCTCGAGGTACCGACAGTATCTCTGAGAATCCTTCTCTTCAATTTAGCCCCTGAAGTCAATATTTAGGACGCTCCACCTTCCTCTTACTTTGTCATTGCTACCAACATGTACCATAACAGCTGAGTCCTCTCCAGCCCCACCGAAACATCTGTCCATCCGATCCTCAATGTGTCGAACCCCAGTACCCGGTAAACAACATATCGTTCGGCGATCATGGTCTTTGTTGCAGATTACCCTATCTGTCCTTCTAATAATTGAGGCAATACCTGCCTAACCTTACCTGTATCCTTGTCCCCCTCCTTACCGGTGCAGTCATTCCAGTTAAAGTAATTTTGGTTAAAGAAGGGGAATGTACAGGGAAGTGAAGCCTTTTGCAGATGACACCACAAACATGCAGTTGAGCTTTTAGTATTTTTAGTGATTACATAGCTAGATTACATGTGATTCAACTTTAAATTGGCTTGTTTAAATTTTAAATTGCCCAATGCACCAAAGTGTTTATTTACCCCAGGAACCCAGTAAAAATGTTATGCTTCTCAGTGTAGAGTCATTAGGTTAATCTCTTTGATGTTTTTATAGAACTGTAGGTTGTAGGGCTCAGATGATAAGGTGTTGCTAAGCAATAGGCAAAATAGGAATTCAAAAGCAAAACATAAAGCAGTTCAGCTACTAAGACCTGCTATAAAAGCGGAGCACTTTTCTTTCCTGAAACCATGGGTTGACATGGGAATCCCCACTATGTTTTCCCAGCGGGGGGCGGGGGAAGCCATCCCCACCGGGAGAACACAGTGATTATTGCTAGTGGCTATGACAGCCGCTAGCGATAATCTCATGTAAAATCTGGCAGTCTGTTTGTAGCCAAATTAATCGAATGATCAACTTGGGTACATTATAACCGTCTATAGTCGGATTAAGGAGACCAATCAAAATGTCTACTTTGCAGCACACACATCATGGCTCCAAGGCCTTACATGACCCAACACATCTACAACAAAGGAAACAGATCAACAAAATGCAAGTAGCATTGATTATGATTTGGCACTTGTTCCAAACATGTCAAAGCAGCTTGTCACACTCACCTGCTCCCTAATCCAGGGCTGAGTCTCTGCCTGTATGCTGCTAGCAGCTTCCAGTCATAGCCCGGCCATGTTCTTAAAAGGTTAGCATGTGTGTTGCTTAGTGTTTAAGCAATGTATACACGTGCTAGCAGCCATCCCCTTTGTGTCTTCTGGCATTTCAAGCATTCCACATTTATCCCCAGTGTCTCCTGTACCTCAGATTCTGTGAACCCTCCAATGATCAGCATTGTTTCTTATAATTCAGCTCTTGTGTGTCCCCAGTAACCGAGTGTACTCTGGCTTGTATCCAGTTTCCCCAATGACCCCTAGCACTCCAATCTCCTTGCATGTACTCAGTCATCCCAGGCACTCCAGACTGCATCCAGTGTTTCCAGTGACTCTGTGCACTCCAGAATGTATTCAGTGTAACTGTGTTACCTCAAGCAATGCAATGCTGCTAAAGACTCTCATCCCTGTGGTTTTGTTTCCCCAGCACACCTATACTTCAAGAGGCTTTTTTTTCCAGTGTATACTATATTTAGAAGATGGTAAATGCATACATAGTTCAAGACACAATAACTAGCACATAATGCTTTTGAAAAGAAGCCTTTATACTGTTACTAATACTTGTGGTAAGTCTAGATAAAGTATTTTAAACAATTGTTGTGCCACTTACTATTCAAATTGGATATGAGGATGAAACTACAATTCGGACAGGATGTATTGTACAATTTTACCTGGAGACATGGTGGAAAAAATATAAGCCAAGATATTACATAATGTTATATAAAAATACGATGAAAATTCAATGCCTTTGGGCTTTTTAATTTCATAGGTATTTCTATGTATGGGAAGAATATTTTGATTGATTTTTCAATGTCCAGGAGTTATTAAATATTACAGTTATGTTATTCCAGTGGGTATAGTATGTATTACTATTCTAAGCAAAACTATTTATGAATGTGTGTTCAGGACCAGTACTATTCACATATATACAATATAGAAAAATAATGATAGCATGTATGAGTTAATGGTGGTTGGATTGTGTTGACCAACAGTTTGAATTTCACATATACTAGCCTTCACAATTCTAAAGAAACAAATATATTTAAATGTTTAAATATTTTAACATGTCACATCTTGATTATTTTCCATGCAAACCTACGTAACCACTAGAGGGTACGTATTTATGTATGTTAGACAGCATTATTTAATCCTATTTTATTATAAGAAAGAGAAATACAGAGACTAGGAAGTAGGGGAAAGGGTTATAGGGAATAGGAGAAATAAATAAGGAAAAGCTGGAATACAGAAGAAAGGAGCTCTCCACTCAACCCAAAATCCCTAGTTCTAAGATGCCCACCACAAAAGACAAAAGTGCAAGTTATGAAATGTAGTCCCAGCGGCCCAGGTCCTTGTACGATTATCCACCGCTACTATTCTAGATCTGAGTGAATCCATTTCCAGTGCCCTTTCAGCCAGAGTGGGCACATTTAGGGATCTCCAGGGATGATAGCTCTGATAGTTGTCATAAAATGACGAAGGATGTCACATTTTATATTTTTAATTGAACCAGGTAGTATAGACAATAAGAGGATTTAATGGTATTGGGGACAAAAGTCCCTGTTATATGCAATTTTAAAGAAGATCCCAGGAACTCTTCTTGTACTGTGGCGATCGCTGCCGCCTTGTTGCCAGCTGCCACAATAAGCCAGGAATGGCCAAGGGTCCAGTGCAGATGAGGTCTGCTTCTCTAGACTATACAGACCCCGGTCTTCCCGGAGACAAACTATGTGTTCCTGCAAAACTTACTTCTGCCACATTTTCCCATCATCTCTCAGCTTTCATAGAATCTGGTGCCACTAACAATTTTATTGATAGTGACCTAGCACACCATGGACAGATTCCCTTAACTAATGTGCACAAACCCTTTTCAGAATTTCATAGGGAGACAATCAGCTTCTACTTAGTAGCATCTCCTCTCTATCCCCTTATATTAGGTTATACTTGGCTTAAACTTCAAAGAGAGAGAGAGAGGGACTTTGCTAAAATGTAAAGTAGTGAGTGTACAGCTTGTATATCAGTGTAAATTTGCTGTTCCCTCAAAATAAAAGAACACACAGCCAATATTGTCTAAACGGCTGGCAACAAAAGTGAGTACACCCCTACGTGAAAATGTCCAAATTGGGCACAATAATGTCAATGTTTTGTGTGGCCACCATTATTTTCCAGCACTGCCTTAACCCTCATGGACATGGAGTTCACCAGAGCTTTACAGGTTTCCACTGGAGTCCTATTCCACTCCTCCATGATGACATCACAGGGCTGGTGGATGTTAGAGACCTTGCGCTCCTCCACCTTCCATTTGAGGATGCCCCACAGATGCTCAATAGTATTTAGGTCTGGAGACATGCTTGGCCAGTCTATCACCTTCACCCTCAGCTTCTTTAGTAAGGCAGTCGTCTTCTTGGAGATGTGTTTGGGGTCGTTATCATGTTGGAATACCGCCCTGTGGCCCAGTCTCCAAAGGGAGGGGATCATGCTCTGCTTCAATATGTCACAGTACATGTTGGCATTCATGGTTCCCTCAATGGACTGTAGCTCCCCAGTGCGGGTAGCACTCATGCAGCCCCAGACCATTACACTCCCACCACCATGCTTGACTGTAGGCAAGACACACTTGTCTTTGTACTCCTCACCTGGTTGCTGCAACACGCGCTTGACACCATCTGAACCAAATACGTTTATCTTGTTTGGTTCCAGCAATCCATGTTCTTAGTCTGCTTGTCTTCAGCAAACTATTTGTGGGCTTTCTTGTGCATCATCTTTAGAAGAGGCTTCTTCCTGAGACGATAGCCATGCAGACCAATTTGATGCAG
This sequence comes from Rana muscosa, assembly GCA_029206835.1. NCBI lineage: Eukaryota > Metazoa > Chordata > Amphibia > Anura > Ranidae > Rana > Rana muscosa. Next base: position 690,132,274 of record CM055118.1, on the reverse strand, counting down.
TGAAATCTCCTACATATATTCAGACCAGGCTAGCATGCTATATACGCTCTAAGATACAAATATATGACTATATTGTAAATGTATATACAATATATTTTGTATGCTTACATGATTGTGATATTTTATATCCTATAGCATCACCCACCCAACAAGTCCTGAGGAAGCGAGAAATCTTCACAAAATGCATTGACTTCCAGAATGGAGTACTTGTGGAAATGTATCTAGAGTACTTATACTAGTATTATTAGCTACCTACCAGTGATTTATGTGCAATAAGGAACATTGTCCTAGACTATATGTCAGGTTTGAATCTCCATTTCTGGATTGGGCATTTGTTGTCATCGGATATATTGTGTATAAAGGGTGTTGTATTCATTTTATATTCTAGTTTTAACTTATGGAGAAATAAAATATTGTATTTTTAAATAATCTGCCTCTTGTCGGGCCGATTAAGTCTGCCTTCATTTTTGGGTATTATGACTAGGGATGGGCTGAACAACCCCCCTGTTCGGTTCGTGGCAGAACTCCCGAACTGGAGAAATGTTCTAACTTGAACATCGAACCCAATTGAAGTCAATGGGAGCTGAACAGGAAAAACCAAAAGTTCCCATTTTGAAGGCTTATAATCAAGTAATTGGCCATAAAAGGGGTATGGAGTCTGGGTACTGCCCTGGGGGATAAATATCATATATTTTTTTAAAGCAATCATTTTTTTAAGGAGCAGTGATTTTAATGATGCTTAAAGTGCAACAATGAAAATGAAAAACTCCTTTAAATATTGTGCCTAGGGGCCCCCTTAATATGCCTGTAAAGTGGCACATCTGTAGCATGCTACAGCAAAACTGAAATTTTTAAAGGAAAAAACCCATTTAAAATGACTCGCGATTACAATGTTGATAGGCACAAGGGCCTATCAACCCAGGGTTGTCGGTCTCCGGGCGAGGGGCTAATCGGAATCTGGAAGCCCCCTTTAACAAGGGGGGCCCCCCGTTTTCCGGGCCCCCCTATGTGAATGGGCATCGGGTACATCGTACATTTGTCAAATAAGTGTCAAAAAGTAAAAACCATAAGAGACAGTTTTTGACAAATCCTTTATTTTAAAAAAAGCATCCTGCCGTGTAATCCATTGTCATTCACGCCGCCCGACGGACCCCAAAAATAGGAAAAAATTAAAACTCTCGGCCTCCATTGGAGGCTACACACCTTATGTGCCCTCTTCCCTTTGACAGCTCTTATATAGGCAAGAGTGGGGCCACCCAGTGACATAACCGGGTGGCTGTGCCCCTTACAGATTTCAAATGTGCCACTTTGCAAGCACATTAACAGGGCCCCCAGGCACAATATTTAAAGGAATTTTTCATTTTCATTGTTGCACTTTAAGAATCATTAAAATCACTGCTCCTGAAAAAATGATTACCGTATCTATCGGCGTATAACACGCACTTTTTTCCCCTGAAAATCAGGGGAAAATCGTGGGTGCGTGTTATACGCCGATACCCACATCCCTGGGCTGTCTCCGCTGACTGTGAGCGGAGCGAGATACACATAGCCGAATGTACTCGGCTATACTCGGCTTTTCTCGGCTCCGCTCACAGTCACGCCCAGTCCCGCCATTGGACCTGTGTTATGTCCATCATAGGGCGGGACTCGGCATGACTGTGAGCGGAGCCGAGAAAAGCCGAGTATAGCCGAGTACACTCGGCTATGTGTATCTCGGCGGCGGCTACGCCCAGTCCCTGCGTCCCTGCGTTCTCGGCGGCGTCCGCCCCGCTCCGCACAGTCTCGGCGCCAATTTTAAAATCCGGCACGGCGACACTGGGGCAAGGCTGTACGGCGACACTGGGGCAAGGCTGCACGGCGACACTGGGGCAAGGCTGCACAGCTACACTGGGGCAAGGCTGCACGGCTACACTGGGGCAAGGCTGAAATGGACTCTGGGGCAAGGCTGCAATGGACACTGACAAGGCTGCACTGTGACAAGGCTGCAATGGACACTGACAAGGCTGCACTGTGACAAGGCTGCAATGGACACTGACAAGGCTGCATTTAAATGTAAGTCATTTTACTTAAACTTCCCTCCTAAAAGTTTTTTTTCCCTAAAATTTCCTCCTAAACTTGGGGTGCGTGTTATACGCCGGCGCGTGTTATATGCCGATAAATACGGTACTTTAAAAAAAAACTATTATTTTTTACATGTCCCCCAGGACAGTACCCAGACCCCCATACACCTTTTATGGCCAGCCACTTGCATATAATGCCGTTTTGTTCTTTATTTTATTTTTTATGACTCATCGGTTGTTAAAGACACTGCATCCAGCTTCCTGCCTTAAAGCGTAGTTCCAGGCTTTTTTTGTTTATTAAAAGTCAGCAACTACAAAAAGTTTATCTGCTGACTTTTAATAAACAGACAGTTACCTGCCCCACGGTCCAGCGATGCCGGTGCTGTCATAGCCACTGTGGGCACCCGGCTGTGACAGCTTTCGGCTTCACGGCCGGGCAGGCACTGCGCATGCGCGAGTCGCGCTGCGCGTTCCCAGTGGACAGGCAATCTTCTGGGACCTGTCACGTGTCCCAGAAGATTGTTGAGATGGAGGGGCTGCCTAGGAGGAGAGGAGGAGTCACCTAGGCGGCCTGTGGGAGGAAGGGGGAGGAAAGAGGAAGTGGGACAGGAAGTCCCCTTAAAAAGTACCCACCCACCCCCCCCCAAAAAAAAATTACATGCCAAATGTGACATGTGAGGGGGCGAGGAGTACTTAACCACTTAAGCCCCGGACCATTTGGTAGCTAAAGGACCAGAGGTGAATTCAGAATTTTGCACTGCGCTGTTTTAACTGTAAATTGTGCGGACATGCAATGTTGTACCCAAACGAAATTTGCGTCCTTTTCTTCCCACAAATAGAGCTTTCTTTTAATGGTATTTGATTGCCTCTGCGATTTTTATTTTTTGCGATATAAACGGAAAAAGACCGAAAATTTTGAAAAAAAATGATATTTTCTAATTTTTGTTATAAGAAAAATCGAATAAACTCAATTTTGGTCATAGATTTAGGCCAAAATGTATTCAGCCACATGTCTTTAGTAAAAAAAATGTCAATAAGTGTATATTTATTGGTTTGCGCAAAAGTTATAGCGTTTACAAACTAGGGTACATTTTCTGGAATTTACACAGCTTTAAATTTATGACTGCCTATCTCATTTCTTGAGGTGCTAAAATGGCAGGGCAGTACAAAACCCCCCCAAATGACCCAATTTTAGAAAGTAGACACCCCAAGGAAACTGCTGAGAGGCATGTTGAGCCCATTGAATATTTTTTTTTTGTCCCAAGTGATTGAATAATGACAAAAAAAAAAAAATTATAAAAAGTTGTCACTAAATGATATATTGCTCACACATGCCATGGTTATATGTGGAATTCCCCCCCCAAAATACATTCTGCTGCTTCTCTTGAGTACGGGGATACCACATGTGTGGGACTTTTTAGGAGCCTAGCCACGTACGGGACCCCGGAAACCAAGCACCGCCTTCAGGATTTCTAAGGGCGCAAATTTTTGATTTCACTCCTCACTACCTATCACAGTTTTGAAGGCCATAAAATGCCAAAATAGCACAAAACCCCCCCAAATGACCCCATTTTAGAAAGTAGACACCCCAAGGAAATTGCTGAGAGGCCTGTTGAGCCCATTGAATATTTTTTTTTTGTCCCAAGTGATTGAATAATGACAAAAAATAAATAAAAAATTACAAAAGTTGTCACTAAATGATATATTGCTCACACATGCCATGGTTATATGTGGAATTGCACCCCAAAATACATTTTGCTGCTTCTCCTGAGTACGGGGATACCACATGTGTGGGACTTTTTAGGAGCCTAGCCGCGTACGGGACCCCGAAAACCAATCACCGCCTTCAGGATTTCTAGGCACAAATTTTTGATTTGACTCCTCACTACCTATCACAGTTTCGAAGGCCATAAAATGCCAAAATAGCACAAAACCCCCCCAAATGACCCCATTTTGGAAAGTAGACACCCCAAGCTGTTTGCTGAGAGGCATGGTGAGTATTTTACAGCTCTCATTTGTTTTTGAAAATGAAGAAAGAATTTTTTTTTTCTTTTTTTTTTTCAATTTTCAAAACTTTGTGACAAAAAGCGAGATCTGCAAAATACTCACAATACCTCTCAGCAAATAGCTTGGGGTGTCTACTTTTCAAAATGGGGTCATTTGGGGGGGTTTTGTGCCATCTGGGCATTTCATGGCCTCCGAAACTGTGATAGGCAGTGAGAAGTGAAATCAAAAATTTACACCCTTAGAAAGCCTGAAGGCGGTGATTGGTTTTTGGGGTCCCGTACGCGGCTAGGCTCCCAAAAAGTCTCACACATGTGGTATTCCCATACTCAGGAGAAGCAACATAATGTATTTTGGGGTGTAATTCCACATATGCCCATGGCATGTTTGAGCAATATATCATTTAGTGACAACCTTGTGCAAAAAAAAAAATTTAAAACATTTTTTTTTATTTTTTCCGCAACTTGTGTCAACATATAAAATATTCCATGGACTCGACCTGCCTCTCAGTATATAGCTTGGGGTGTCTACTTTCCAAAATGGGGTCATTTGGGGGGTTTTGAACTGTTCTGGCATTTTATACACAACATTAGGAAGCTTACATCCACTCTTCTAACCACTTGAAGACAAAGCCCTTTTTGACACTTTTTGTTTACATGAAAACATATTTTTTTTGCAAGAAAATTATGTTGAACCCCCAAACATTATATATATTTTTAAAGCAAAGGCCCTACAGAATAAAATGGTGGGTGTTGCATTTTTTTTTTCTACACAGTATTTGCGCAGCGATTTTTCAAACGCATTTTTTGGGGACAAAATACACTTTTTTTAATTTTAATGCACTAAAACACACTATATTGCCCAAATGTTTGATGAAATAAAAAAGATGATCTTAGGCCGAGTACATAGATACCAAACACGACATGCTTTAAAATTTCGCACAAACGCGCATTGGCGACAAACTACATACATTTTTAAAAGCCTTTAAAAGCCTTTACAGGTTACCCCGTTAGATTTACAGAGGAGGTCTACTGCTAAAATTACTGCCCTTGATCTGACCTTCGCGGTGATACCTCACATGCATGGTGCAATTGCTGTTTACATATGACGCCAGACCGACGCTTGCGTTCGCCATTGGGCAAGAGCAGGGCAGGACAGGGGTGCTTTTTTTTTTTTATTATTAATTTTGCTTTTTTATTTTATTTTTAAATTGTTCCTTCCATATTTATTTATTTTTATCATTTTTATTGTTATCTCAGGGAATGTAAATATCCCCTATGATAGCAATAGGTAGTGACAGGTACTCTTTTTTTGAAAAAACTGGGGTCTAGACCCTAGATCTTTCCTCTGCCCTCAAAGCATCTGACCACACCAAGATCGGTGTGATAAAATGCTTTCCCAATTTCCCAATGGCGCTTTTTATATTCGGGGGGGACATTCCCTCCCACTGCTTGTAAAAGCAGTCCAGAGGCTAATTAGCCACTAGGATTGCTTTTACATGAAAGCCGTCCGCTGGCTGAAAAGAATGATACCAAGATGATACCTAAACCCGCAAGCATCAATCTGGTATAACCATTCAAAGTCCAGCAACATACCAGTACGTTGCTGGTCCTTGTTGGACATGTATTGTAATCTTTTTTTTTCATGCAGCCAGGTGGCTGAATGAAAAAAGAGATTGATCAGTGGGTATGCCCACCATTAGAATACCACCCTTCATCCACCCACTTCTAATGATGGGCATACATGCACCATTTATATATGCCGAAGCATGGGGGCATCCTCCCGCAAAAAAGTTATGCCGCACACACATGGTCAGACTTTTCCACGGGCAAGCCTCCGTCGGAATTTCGACCGTATGTACGCGGCATTAGGAGCAAAATCACTCCTCCGCCCCTGCTGCCCCAATGCTTCGGCATATTTGCTTCTATTTTTAACTGTGGTGGTGAAATCACCTCCTACAGCACTGGAGTCGCAGGGATCAGGCCTGTCTCTGCGAACGCTGCAGTTATGTGTGTTGTGTTTTGTAAGTGACAGTGATCGATCGATACTGCACTTGGGTGGCCTGGGCTGGACGGAGGGGCAAAATGCAGGTGCTAGCAGGTATCTGGGCTGATCCCGCTAACACTGCGTTTTTGGGAACCCTAAACTGCTGGGGACGCTAGTATAGATCTGAGCAGATCAGATATTGATCTGTTCAGATACTATACCACTAAGGGAGGTGCATGCTTCACGCGTGGGTGTTAGCGTTACTGGCACTAACCTGACGCTGCCTGGGGTGTGGCGCAGACCCTCTCTGATGCTAAAACCTAATTGATATCACCCGCCGGGCAGGGGGTTAAAACCTTTATTAGATAATATATGGGGGTACCTGACGCTATAAAAACCTGCGGCGAACCTAAAAAAAATTACTGGCTACCGATCTGCATCACCGACGCTAAGACAGCGATCAGAAAAATGATCGCTTAGCGACAGTGGTGATAGGGGGTGAAAGGGTTACCTGAGGGGCGATCAAGGGGGTTAAACCTTTATTAGATAATTTATGGGGGTACCTGATGCTATAAAAACCTGCGGCGAACCTAAAAAAAATTACTGGCTACCGATCTGCATCACCGACGCTAAGACAGCGATCAGAAAAATTATCGCTTAGCGACAGTGGTGATAGGGGGTGAAAGGGTTATCTGGGGGGTGATCAAGGGGGTTAAACCTTTATTAGATAATTTATGGGGGTACCTGACGCTATAAAAACCTGCGGCGAACCTAAAAAAAAAATACTGGCTACCGATCTGCATCACCGACGCTAAGACATCGATCAGAAAAATTATCGCTTAGCGACAGTGGTGATAGGGGGTGAAAGGGTTACCTGGGGGGCGATCAAGGGGGTTAAACCTTTATTAGATAATTTATGGGGGTACCTGACGCTATAAAAACCTGCGGCGAACCTAAAAAAAAATACTGGCTACCGATCTGCATCACCGACGCTAAGACATCGATCAGAAAAATGATCGCTTAGCGACAGTGGTGATAGGGGGTGAAAGGGTTACCTGGGGGGCAATCAAGGGGGTTAAACCTTTATTAGATAATTTATGGAGGTACCTGACGCTATAAAAACCTGCGGCGAACCTAAAAAAAATTACTGGCTACCGATCTGCATCACCGACGCTAAGACAGCGATCAGAAAAATGATCGCTTAGCGACGGCGGTGCTAGGGGGTGAAAGGGTTATCTGGGGGGTGATCAAGGGGTTAAACCTTTATTAGGGGGGGTTAGGGGGCTACACTGGACCTAAAACTAAATGTAGTGACACTTTTACAGTCACAAATGTCACTGATTGCAGTGATCAGTAAATAAATGGTCACTGCAATCAGTGACACTGTGACTGGGGGCTGGGGGGTGATCTGGGGGGGCCTGAGGGGCGATTTATGTGCCTATGTGTGCTGGTGTTAGTGTAGTGTTTGTGCACTAACCTTGATGTCTTCTCTTGTACGGCGCTCGGTATATGTGAGCGCCGCACAAGAGATGACATCACTTCCTCCTGCTTCCTCTGCCTGTGTGTACATTCGACAGACAGAGGGGGCATTTCCATTCGCCGGGAGTGATCGCGGGGGGGTGGCCGGAATCGAACGGCCGTCCCCTCATGTCGGATCGCTCCCCAACGAATTCCAACCGCTCACTGTACAGAAGGGGGGTCCGATTGGACCCCCCAACTGTACAAAGGCAATCACGTATGCTCTACGTGATTGTGCCTGTCGGTGCCATTGTGCCGACGTATATATACAGTGAGCGGTCGTTAAGTGGTTAAAGTGGAAGTTCCACTTTTGGGTGGAACTCTGCTTTAACAACCAGCTTACACTGTGCCCTGATTGGGTAAAGCTTTGCCCACTCAGGGCACAGAATGCACTGTGCAGTGCTGCAAATGCCGGTGTTCGGCTAACAGCCAATGTTTGGCCCAAACTCATGCTTGGGCCAAACCGCTTACTCATCCTTAATTATGACTCCAAATTCATGTGTATTGGTTATAACTTTATAACTTACACATTAACCACTTCAGCCCCGAGCCTCTTTCTGAGATTTGGTGTTTACAAGTTAAAAACATTTTTCTTTCTAGAAAATTACTTAGAACCCCCAAACATTATATATTTTTTTTCTAACACCCTAGAGAATAAAATGGCAGTCGTTGCAATACTTTTTGTCACACCGTATTTGCGCAGCGGTCTTACGAGCACACTTTTTGGGGAAAAAATTTAAGTTTTTGAATTAAAAAATGAGACAACAGTTAGCCCAATTTTTTTTATATTGTGAAAGATAAAGTTATGCAGAGTAAATTGATACCCAAAATGTCACACTTCAAAGTTGTGCCCGCTCGTGAAATGACAACAAACTTTTACCCTTAAATCTCCATAGGCGACGTTTTCTACAGGTTGCATGTTTTGAGTTACAGAGGAGGTATAGGGCTAGAATTATTGCTCTTGCTCTAATGATCGCAGCGATACCTGTGTGGTTTGAACACCATTTTCATATGCGGGCACTGTTCACGTATGCGTTCACTTCTGTGTGCGAGCTCGTTGGGACGGGGCGCTTTAAAAAAAAAAAATGTTTTCCTATTTATTTTACTTTAAATTTTTTATTTTGACACTGTTTTTAAAAAAAAATTTGGTCACTTTTATTCCTAGTACAAGGAATGTAAACATCCCTTGTAATAGAAAAAAGCATAACAGGTCCTCCTAAATATGAGATCTGGGGTCAAAAAGACCTCAGATCTCATATTTACACTAAAATGCAATAAAGAAATAAAATACAATTTTATGTCATTTAAAAAAAAAGTCTGTTTAAGAGAATTGGGCGGAAGTGACGTTTTGACGTCACTTCCGCCCTGCAATGATATAGAGATGGGTGGGGGCCATCTTCCGCTCACTCGTCTCCGTGTCAGCCCAGGGACAGAACCCGATTGCCTCCACCGCTGCCGACTGCTCCGGTAAGCAGTGGAGGGCACCGGAGAGTGGCAGGAGGGGGGTCCCTCTCCCGCCACCGATAAAACTCACAGCAAATCCACCACAGAGACCACTTTTATCTGAAATTGGACTGCCCGTTCTTGAAGATGATACCGGGGTTATGGTAGCTAGCTGATACCATGACAACAGTATTCCTCTTCAAATTAACAACATATAATGACGGCGGGCTGTTCGTAAGTGGTTAATTGGGCTATAGGGGAGATTATGTTCTGGTTAGGGATGAGCCAAACACCCCCCGTTTCGCACCCAGAACATGCGAACACACCAAAAGTTCACACGAACATTCCAACACCGTTAAAGTCTATAGGACTCGAACGTGAGAAACCAAAAGTGCAAATTTTAAAGGCTAATATGCAAGTTATTACCCCGTGACACGCCAGAGGGGGCGGGGTCAGCCGGGGAAGCCGCCGGAAACCCCTGTTACGTCAGAACAAGGCGGGTCACTCATCCACGTCACGGGTGGCCCTGCCCTCGGTTATAAAAGAAATGTCAGACGGCATGCGCTTTATTCGCCCGGGAGCCTTCTATGGAGGAGGCAGTATCGTTCGTATCGGCGGGTACGGGTCGTGGAAGGATGTACATCGCTGGTATTTATTTATTTATTTTTTATTAAAGGACTTGTCCCAAGCTGTCTGTGTGTTTTTTAGCTCTTTTGCCAATTCACATGGGGGGGCGTTATCTGGGGGTCCCCTTTGTTAAAGGGGGCTTCCAGATTGCGATAAGCCCCCTGCCTGCAGACCCCCACAACCACCGGGCAAGGGTTGTGGGGATGAGGCCCTTGTCCCTATCAACATGGGGACAAGGTGCTTTGGGGATCCCAAACCCCCAAAGCATCCTCCCCATGTTGAGGGCATGTGGCCTGGTACAGTTCAGGAGGGGGGGCGCTCTCATCCCCCCCTATTTTCCTGCAGCCTGCCAGGTTGCATGCTCGGTTAAGGGTCTGGTATGGATTTTTGGGGGAACGCCATGCCATATTTTTTTTTATTTTGGTACCCTGCACAAAATGATCCCCGAGATCATCCCAACTAAGGAAATTATTTGCGATTTGCAGAAATTTATGTCCCAGACCAAAAAATTTACATTCCCAGTAAGAGGACCAGGTACGGAATGAAACTTAACAAAGTTTGTGATAGAGCCACAGGATATGTGTATGCCTTAAAATGTTATGTATGCAGCAGAGGAGGAGTTAGAAGAGACACCAGTTATCATTGTCCCCAATGTCCATCCCAACCAGGCCTATGCATCGGAGAATGCTTCAGAAGTTATCACACATCTCTAAGATATTAGTTCACCTTATTTTTATTGTTTATACATTTTTATTGGAGATTTTCAAGTTCCTCTTATTTTTAACAGCCTGCCATTCCCCCGTTTCTAATAACTCTGTGGATTATTTGTCTGCTGCCTCAATTGACCATGACTCTACCGTCAAAGTTAAAGGGGTTGTTAAGCCACTCTGTTGTTTCCACACAATCATCTGTGGTTAATAATGCTGTGCGCCCCAGTGTCTGTGTTTTATAAAAACATGCCGTTCTATACCTGATTTCAGAGCACTGATTGGCGCTTATGTGACCTGCCGCCACACCCCTCTCTCGATCTGACAGTTACAGTAGGAGGGGCCGAGAATCCCCCGCTGACGTCAGTTGACAGGGGAGGATGAGAGAGGTGGTCGATGTTCTGAAATAAGGTATAGAACTATATATTTTTTTTATAAAACAGCACACAGTGGGGGCAAACAGCATTATTAACCACAGAGGATTATATGAATATTTAAAAGTAATTTCAGCAGCAGGAGGGGAGGGGGCAGGCACTGTCACTAACTGACAGGCAAGGAGGGAGCGGGGAGAGGGGAACAGAGGAGGACAGAGGAGAGCTGCTGATGATGGAGGCACGTAAAATGACCACAGTGTCAGGACTCAGCAGCCATGATAAACCGTGGTCAGTTTTTACAGGCGGAAGGGCAGAACCAGGCAGGATCAACCGGGTATTTGCGGTTATACAAGGGGCCAAATTACACAGTACAAGCACTGTGCTGTTATGCATGCTTCAAAGGAACAGGATTTTTTTTTCTTTTAGGGAAACAAACGCTTTAACTGACCCTGGCCTGTTTACTGATGATGCCTCTGCCTGCTGTTTTTATTGTTCCTAAACCATGTTTCTACCTTCCATGCTAACTGACCCTAGTCTGTTTATCAACGATGCCTCTGCCTGCCATATGGAGTGTTTCTAAATCACATTTCTGCCTTTCACCTGCACTGTCCTCCCCCTGTTAATTGACCATGTTTTTTTGCCTGCCATTGATCTTCTGCCCTGCTACTGTAGTAGTGGGATGCAAGATAACACATAAATCTTTCCACATTTTCCAAAAACTTGTGGAAAAAATGACATGTTTAAAAGACTCATAATGCTTCATAGAATATAGGTAAGGGTGTTTGTTTTCCAAAATGGGGTCGTTTTCCAAAATGGGGTCATTTTCTGGGTGTTTGCATTGTCCTTATGCTCCAGGGCCTTCAAAAGTGTGATAGTTAGTCAGGAAATTAGATGTGTAATTTATGCTCCTAGAAAGCCTGAAGGTGCTACTTGGATGTTGGGCCTCTGTATGTAATCAGGTTGTGAACAATTCTCACACATGTGGTGTCACCATACTTAGAATGATAAGCAAAATGTGTTCTGGGGTGTTGCAATTATTCCTACGCTGTAAGAGAAATAACTTGTTAATATGACAATTGTGTGAAAAAATAAATAAAAAGAATTGTGGAAAAAATTACAACTTCAAAAAACTCACCATGCCTCTTATTAAATACCTTGGATTGTCTATTTTCCAAAAAAGGGGAATTTGGGGGGAATTTGTACTGTCCTGATATTTCAAGGCCTCAAGAAATGAGACAGACAGTACATCAGGATTGATCAATTTCCAATGACTAAATAATATACACTAATTTGGGTTATTTTTTTGCAAAAGATATGTAGCAGCATACATTTTGGCCCAAATTTATGAAAAAAATATACTTATTTGCAAAATTTTATAATAGATACTAAAAAAGTTTTTTTTTTTTCAAAATGTTTGCTCTTTTTTTGCTTATATCGCAAAAAAAAAAAAAAACTGTGGTTATTAAGTGCCCCCAAAAGAAAGCTCTATTTGTGTGAAAAAAATGATAAAAATGTTGTTTGGGTACAGTATAGCATGACTGAGTAATAGTCATTCAAAGTGTGAAAGTACTGAAAGCTGAAAATTGGTCTGGTCTGGTCTGGTCTAGGGGTTAAAAGGGCCCTGTATTGAAGTGGTTAATATTTACATTTAAAGCGGAGGTCCGCTCAGATTTTTTTTTTTAAAGTCAGCAGCTACTAACAGTGTAGCTGCTAACTTTTAATAAGGACACTTACCTGTCCTACTCGCCCGCGATGTCGCCCCCCCGACGGCGATCAATGGCTGCTGGCAGGTCCCGGCTCCTCCATCCTGACTAAGGGAAACAGGCAGTGAAGCCTTACGGCTTCACTGCCTGTTTCCTACTGCGCATGCGCCGCTCACACAGCGCTTTGTGAATGGGCGGCTTGCCTCCTGGGATATACACAGTTCACAGAAGGCAGCACACCCCATTCACAAGAAGAGGAAACGGAAGTTCTCAATCCGAGGATAAGGAAGAGGCACATGAGAGGCAGATTAGGGGACTTACGCATAGCAACGGGCATTTCAGGTGAGTCAAATTTTTTTTTTTCTATAATTTTTTTTTTTTTAGGGTGGACCTCCGCTTTAAGTTCATCTGCCAGTAGATCTGTTTAGTATATGTTCAGTAACACTATATATTGACTGATATGCCCATACATTTTACACTGTAAACAAACAGGTACAAACACTGTATTTTGTGTGTTTCCTACAACAACTAATTAAGCAAAACATGCACAGTGTGTATATTAATATATGATCAATAGGATACATGTTAAAAAAAGGCAAACGTGCTGCTCAGTTATTATACAACATACAAAGGATAAACAAGGCACTCAGAGTTGTGACAGGTGAATCCATAAAGAGTAAAATGTTGGTGGGATGCAACCCATCTCAAGGCCTTGAGAATGGTTGTTTGACAAAAAAACACCATCTGTTAATTCAGCTGACAAGACATGTATGCGTACCATACCTTTTTAACTGATTCTGGATTATATGAGAACCTGAAAATGTTCTGTAATTAGATTTTCAAAAATGTATTACATGCACCACCATGCAATGTCCTGGATGTAGTGAATGTTTCATTGTTATTCTACATACTGTAACTTCACTTCAATTCAATTTCACTCGGCATATAAAAACTGAAGGGCATTCCCATTGATGCTATATCTGTCTTATTTCACATCTGCTTTGTTGTAGCAGTCCAAATAATAACATATCAGGGGAGGGAGATGTGTCCCCCAATGGACTCCAGCTTGATCATAAGAGACCTAGGGATGCCTAGAAATGACCCAAACGGAGGGGCACAGCAACACAGGTGAACCAGCCCAACAAGAAAAAATCAAAAGGAAAATGAAAGGCATAAAATAGCTATTTGCTAAATATTTTGACCAAAGCTGGTATCTGCAGAATCAGACACATCAACCTTGTATAGCTTTTATAAAATAAGACTATAAAAGCAGGGTGCAGTCAAACAAAGCTGAGACACAGAGGTATGGTGACAAAAAGTCCAGGAAGCATTCACAGCCTAGAGGAGTGGGCTGTATTGGGAAAAGTAGGCACTTATTTAGTAACTAACCGTTATTCATAATAACTAGGGATGAGCCGAACACCCCCGGGTTCGGTTCGCACCAGAACCCGCGAACGGACCGAAAGTTCGCACGAACGTTAGAACCCTATTAAATACAATGGATGCGAACGTTCGAAATCTAAAGTGCTAATTATAACGACTAATATGCATGTTATTGTCCTAAAAAGGGTTTGGGAACCCGGGTTCTGCACCAGGGGACATGTATCAATGCAAAAATAAGTTTTAAAAACGGCCGTTTTTCGGGAGCAGTCATTTTAATGATGCATAAAGTGAAAAAAAAAGTCAAATATTCCTTTAAATATCGTACCTGGGGGGTGTCTAAAGTATGCCTGTGAAGTGCCACGTGTTTCCCGTGTTTAGAACTGTCCCTGCACAAAATGACATTTCTAAAGGGAAAAAAAGCCATTTAAAACTGCTTGCGGCTTTAATGTAATGTCTGGTCCTGGTAATATGGATGAAAATCTTTGAGAAAAATGGTATAGCTACCCCATCACCCCCCCCCCCCCTACCCCAGCCCATTACCAGCCCCTTTGGGTCCTGTATGGATATTAAGGGGAACCCCGCACACAAAATAAAAAAGGCCCTATATACTCTGAACAGCCGTATACAGGCGGTGCATACAAGACAGGGACTGTAGGTTTGTTCTTATGTAGAATCTGTTTGTAATTTTGAACAGGTACATTGTTTAAGTGTAGCTCCAGCCAAAAAATCTATTTTAAGCTTTTTGGAAAACATAGGGAAGGGTTATCACCCCTGTAACATTTGTTTTGCTGTCTGTGCCCCTGTTCAGAACATTTCACCTCACTTTCTGTCCCAATGACAAATGTTTTTGAAAAGTGGGGTTTTTATTGAAACAAGGATTGGTGATAAAGCATCAGTAGAGAGGAGACACCTTTTCCCATATTAACTCTTACAGGAGAGAATTTCCCTTCCTAGGGGTAGATTTCCTCTCACTTCCTGTTGTCTCCTTTCGTTTGCAAGTAGGAGTCGTTTGTAAGTTGGATGTTTGAAAGTAGGGGCCTGCCGTATATACTTTGCTGAAATTTGCCCCTTACATGTTGGTGTTGCCACAACACTGTAAGCCCTCACAGTTACTCTTGGTGGGCGCATGAATGGGCCCTGCTGTGAATTATTAGATCAAGAATTGTAATTGCATGCCCCTGTTGAACAGGGGCTGAAAAATTGGGCCTTTGGTGGTGGTGGTGGTGGTGTTGACACAACACTGTAAGGCCTCACAGTTACTCTTGGTGGGCACAGGAATGGGCCCTGCTGTGAATTATTAGATCAAGAATTGTAATTACATGCCTCTGTTAAACAGGGGCAGAAAAATTGGGCCTTAGGCGCTGGTGCCACAACACTGCAACCCCTCAAAGATACTGTACTTGGAGCACAGCAATGAGCCCTGTTGCAAAGTATTGCATCAAAAATTGTAATTACACGCCCCTGTTAAACAGGGGCTGAAAAATTGGGCCTTAGCCACTGGTGCTGGTGCCACGACACTGCAACCTCTCCCAGATACTCTAGTTGGAGTGCAGGAATGAGCCCTGCTGCAAAGCATTGCATAAAAAATTGTAATTACATGCCCCTGTTAAACAGGGGCTGAAAAATTGGGCCTTAGGCACTGGTGCTGGTGCCACGACACTACAACCTCTCCCAGATACTCTAGTTGGAGTGCAGGAATGAGCCCTGCTGCAAAGCATTGCATAAAACATTGTAATTACATGCCCCTGTTAAACAGGGGCTGAAAAATTGGGCCTTAGGCACTGGTGCTGGTGCCACGACACTGCAACCTCTCCCAGATACAATAGTTGGAGTGCAGGAATGAGCTCTGCTGCAAAGCATTGCATACAATTTTTTAATTACATGCCCCTGTTAAACAGGGGCTGAAAAATTGGGCCTTAGCCACTGGTGGCGGCACCCAGAAGCAAAAAATGTTCTTCCAAGCTATCATCATCGGATCATTGAGGAGGAGGAGGATAGTCAGTCAACATAACAGGACAGTCACTCAGCATCAGCATCAGTCTTGAAGGGATGTGACATTTGAAAATAAATTAGTCTGTTATATCAGCTTCAGGTGTTTGGTAGCTGGTGGTGATCCAAGACTGGTTCATCTTTATGAAGGTCAGTCGATCAACCGAGTCGGTGGACAGGCGCACCCTGTGATCCGTGACAAATCCTCCAGCAGCACTGAATGTGCGTTCTGAAAGAACGCTGGATGCAGGACAGGCCAGTAGCTCAATTGCATACTGTGCAAGCTCTGGCCAGTGATCCATCTCGAAGACCCAGTAAGCCAGAGGATTTTCGGTGGGGAAGGTGTCCAAGTCTGACCTTGTCCCTAGGTATTACTGCACCATGTATATCAGGCGCTGGCGATGGTTGCTGGAACCGATCATACCTTGGGGCTGCGGACTAAAGAATTGTCTAAACGCATCGGTCAGAGGGCCACCTTCCCCACCGCTCCTTCTTTGACTGACCGAAGCCTCAGCAACTCGTTGTCCAGGACCAGGAGTTTGTAACCTCCCAGTCTCTGGGAACACGTTGCACAGACCTTTCTGCAAGGCCTCCCGGAGTTGTCTCATCCTCTGCTCCCTTTGCGACAGTAAGATAAGGGCCGCAACCTTACCCTTGTACCGTGGATCAAGGAGAGTGGCCAGCCAGTAATGGTCCCTCTCCTTGATCCGAAGAATACGAGGATCCTTCCGCAGACTTTGCAGGATCAGGGAGGCCATGCAGCGTAGGTTAGCTGAGGCATTCGGTCCGGAGTCCTCTGGGTCACTAAGGACGACATGATCCGCAGCCACCTCCTCCCAGCCAAGTACAAGTCCACGGGTTTCTTGGGACTGTAAATCATCCCTAAAAGACTGCTGCTGATGATGCTGAGTGGCAGGCTCCACCTCCATGCTGACACAATCCTCCTCCTCCTCCTCTTCCTGTGCGATGGGTGGGACAGAAGGAACACTGTCTGGGTAAAGGGGGCCTTGAGAGGCAAGGAAGTCCTCCTCTTCCTGCCTCTGTTCTGCCTCAAGTGCCCTGTCCATTATTCCACACAGCGTATGTTCCAACAGGTGGACAAGAGGTACAGTGTCACTGATGCATGCACTGTCACTGCTCAGCATCCTCGTGGCCTCCTCAAATGGTGCCAGGACAGTGCATGCATCCCTGATCATGCCCCACTGGCGCGGTGAAAAAAACTGAGCTCCCCTGACCCTGTCCTGGTGCCGTAGTCACACAGGTACTCATTGATGGCCCTCTGCTGCGTGTGCAGCCGCTGCAGCATGGCCAACGTTGAGTTCCACCTGGTGGGCATGTCACATATAAGGCGGTTCTTGGGCAGGTTCAACTCCTTTTGCAGCTCAGCCAGGCGAGCACTGGCATTATAAGATCTGCGGAAATGCACACAGACTTTCCTGGCCTGCCTCAGGACATCCTGTAAGCCCGGGTACCTGCCCAAGAACCGCTGCACCACCAGGTTAAGGATGTGAGCCACACAGGGCACATGGGTCAGTTGTCCCTGTCGGAGGGTGGAGAGGAGGTTGGTGCCAATGTCGCAAACCACCATTCCTGGCTTAAGCTGGCGTGGCGTCAACCACCTCTCGGCCTGCCCCTGCAGAGCAGACAGAACCTCTGCCCCAGTGTGGCTCCTGTCCCCCAAACACACCAGCGTAAGCACGGCATGGCATCTTTTTGCCTGCGTACTTGCGTAGCCCCTTGAACACCTACGGAGCACCACTGGTTCCGAGGACAAAGCACAGGAAGAGGCCATGGAGGAAGAAGAAGAGGAGGGGGTGGAGGAGAGAGGTGTGTCACAACCAGTAGTAGCATTTTGGAGGCGTGGCGGCCGAACAACCTCCAACACTACTGCACCTTGTCCTGCATCCTTCCCAGCTGCCAAAAGTGTGACCCAATGGGCCGTGAAAGAAAGGTAACGTCCCTGTCCATGCCTGCTGGACCATGAGTCAGCGGTAATATGCACCTTACCGCTGACCGCCCTGTCCAGCGAGGCCAAGACATTGCCTTCCACATGCCGGTAGAGAGCCGGAATCGCCTTCCGTGAGAAAAAGTGGCGTTTGGGAACCTGCCACTGAGGAACCGCACATTGCACAAACTCACGGAAGGGGGCCGAGTCTACCAACTGAAAAGGCAGCAGTTGAAGCGCTAGCAATTTAGCCAAGCTAGCATTCAACCGCTGGGCATGTGGATGGCTGGGAGTGAACTTCTTTTGACGGTCCAGCAGCTGGGGCAGGGAAATTTGCCTGCTAGAATCGGACGTCGGTGTACTGCTAGCAGAGTGCCTGCAAGTACTTGGCTGTGACACACCTAATTCTACACCTTCATTCCTCTCAGTGCAGGTTTCAGAGAGGACTGAAGGTATAGTGGGGTTGGAGATCCCAGCTGATGCGGTGCAAGGAGAGGTCCTCTTTGTTCTTTTGTGTGGGTCTTTAAGGTAGGCTTGCCAACGAGCTGCATAGCAGGTCAACATATGTCTGGTCAAGCATGTGGTGCCCAAGCGGCTGATGTTTTGGCCACACGATATACGCTTGAGACATATGTTACAAACAGCAGCTGTGCGATCTGATGCACTTGACTCAAAAAAGCCCCACACCAAAGAACTTTTTGAATAACGGGCTGAGGCAGCGCCCTGCACAGGCGGAGCTCTGCGGTGTGATTCAGTCGGTGTGCTGCCCTTACGCTGGCCCCCCGAGGGAATCCTGCCTCAATGGAGATGTGCCTCCTCCTCATCCTCCTCCTCCTCCTCTCTCCTATTAGGCACCCATGTGGAGTCAGTGACCTCATCATCCCCTCCCTCCTCATCACTGGAGCCAATCTGGCAGTATGCTGCAGCTGCTGGAACATGACTGCCAGATTGGTGTCCTTCTTGAGCATCCCCTATCTCTGCTCTCACGCTACTGCCTTCCTCTAGCTGGGTATCATCATCAGACCCTTCGAAACGCTGGGCATCCTCCTGGAGCATGTACCCAACACTGTGCTCAAACAGTTCGGGGGACTCCTCAGGAGGACATGGTGGGTCTAGGAAGGAGTGACTGATGATGACATTGATACCAGGGAAGAGGACGCTTTGGCAGCTGCTTTGCCAGTACCCTGAGCCTGGGTGAGAGAGGATGAGGAGGATGAGGAGGGCTTGGTCATCCACTCTACCAAGTCTTCGGCATGATGCGGCTCAACATGTCCAGCTGCCGAAAATAAGGACAAGCGTGTCCCATGGCCACGTGCTGATGACGATGCACCGCGTCCATGACCAGCACTGTTGTCTCTAGACACAGAGCCTGCTTGTCCTCTTTTATTGGCTCCTGACTGTCTGCCTCTCCTTGTTTGCCTTCCAGACATTCTAATGGCCTGCAGGGAGATGGGAAAACCAGCAATAAGGGGTAGCTTCAGGTGTATATTTTGCAGGAAGCACACTACGCCCGCTGTAAGTGCTGCAGATGACCGCCTGTGTTACACAACAGGAAAAAACAGCAATATGGGCTAGCTTCAGGTGTTTATTTTGCAGGAAGCACACTCCGCCCGCTGTAAGTGCTGCAAATGCCTGTTAGTGTAACACAAAAGAAAAAAAGCTCCAGCAATAAGGGCTAGCTTCAGGTTTATATTGTGCAGGAAGCACACTCCGCCCGCTGTAAGTGCTGCAAATGCCTGTTAGTGTAACACACCAGGAAAACACAGCAATACAGGCTAGCTTCAGGTGTATATTTAGCAGGAAGCACACTCCGCCCGCTGTAAGTGCTGCAAATGCCTGTCAGTGTAACACATCAGGAAAACACAGCAATACGGGCTAGCTTCAGGTGTATAATGTGCAGGAGGCACACTCCGCCCGCTGTAAGTGCTGCAAATGCCTGTTAGTGTAACACACCAGGAAAACACAGCAATACGAGCTAGCTTCAGGTGTATATTTAGCAGGAAGCACACTCCGCCCGCTGTAAGTGCTGCAAATGCCTGTTAGTGTAACACACCAGGAAAACACAGCAATACGGGCTAGCTTCAGGTGTATATTTAGCAGGAAGCACACTCCGCCCGCTGTAAGTGCTGCAAATGGCTGTTAGTGTAACACACCAGGAAAACACAGCAATACGGGCTAGCCTTAGATGTATATTTAGCAGGAAGCACACTCCGCCCGCTGTAAGTGATGCAAATGCCTGTTAGTGTAACACACCAGGAAAACACAGCAATGCGGGCTAGCTTCAGGTGTATATTTAGCAGGAAGCACACTCCGCCCGCTGTAAGTGCTGCAAATGCCTGTTAGTGTAACACACCAGGAAAACACAGCAATACGGGCTAGCTTCAGGTGTATAATGTGCAGGAGGCACACTCCGCCCGCTGTAAGTGCTGCAAATGCCTGTTAGTGTAACACACCAGGAAAACACAGCAATACGGGCTAGCCTTAGATGTATATTTAGCAGGAAGCACACTCCGCCCGCTGTAAGTGATGCAAATGCCTGTTAGTGTAACACACCAGGAAAACACAGCAATGCGGGCTAGCTTCAGGTGTATATTTAGCAGGAAGCACACTCCGCCCGCTGTAAGTGCTGCAAATGCCTGTTAGTGTAACACACCAGGAAAACACAGCAATACGGGCTAGCTTCAGGTGTATAATGTGCAGGAGGCACACTCCGCCCGCTGTAAGTGCTGCAAATGCCTGTTAGTGTAACACACCAGGAAAACACAGCAATACGGGCTAGCTTCAGGTATATATTTAGCAGGAAGCACACTCCGCCCGCTGTAAGTGCTGCAAATGCCTGTTAGTGTAACATACTAGGAAAACACAGCAATACAGACTAGCTTCAGGTGTATATTTAGCAGGAAGCACACTCCGCCCGCTGTAAGTGCTGCAAATGCCTGTTAGTGTAACACACCAGGAAAACACAGCAATACGGGCTAGCTTCAGGTGTATAGTGTGCAGTAGGCTTAGCAACAATGACACTGACACTGTCCCCTGCCTATCCTTATCTCTTCCTGCACACAAGGTTTATCAAAGAATATGACACTGACACTCTCCCTGCCTATCCTTCTCTCTCCCTGCACACAAGGTTTAGCAAAGAATATGACACTGGCACTCTCCCTGCCTATCCTGCTCTCTCCCTTCACAAAAGGTTTAGCAAAGACTATGACACTGACACTGTCCCCTGCCTATCCTTCTCTCTCCCTGCACACAAGGTTTAGCAAAGAATATGACACTGACACTCTCCCTGCCTATCCTTCTCTCTCCCTACACACAAGAATAGCACAAAGAATAGCACAATGACACTGTCCCTGCCTATCCTTCTCTTTCCCTGCGCCGGAACACACTACACAAGGCGCCGCGCTGGCGGCCTTTTATAGTGTGGGGCGTGTGCTAAACCCCCTGAGCTATAATTGGCCACAGGCAACCTGCCTGTGGCCAATTATGGCTCTCCTAGCTGCCGGCGCTGTGATTGGCCAAGCATGTGGGGTCACAGTGCATGCTTGGCCAATCACAGCGCCGGGATTGCACTGCGATGGCGCAGTGTATTGTGGGCCGTTCGGGTCACTCAAATTTGGCGCGAACGGTCCAAATAGTTCGATCTTCGTTGAACGATCGAACAGCCGAGCTCATCCCTAATAATAACCTGTCAAATCCACTTAGATATGGTGGATGTGTAAACCTGAGAAACTCTTTTAGGGCCTTCTGGAATGCCAAAAAAGTATAAGTCTGCTCAAAACAGGCAATGGCAAAAGGTAAACCCTAATGGCCCTCATAATATCTAGGCAATGGAGAGAAAGCTTCTTGTGAAACACAGAGAAGGCAACACTTTAATCTCAATAAAGATAAAAGTGGTAACCACTTGGTAAAAAGGAGGTTCTGCATGATGTTAGTTGTTGCCCACAGCAAGCAAAGAATTGCAGATGACCAGGAAAGATAAGAATGTGTAAATATACAATACATTCTTTATATTGATGGACGCCGAGAAGTCTCAATGATGAAGAGAGACAATAATACAATGAATACTTTCCATTTCAAATTTCTGAGGACAAACAAAGGCATTTAAAGCCATTAATCCAGGATACCGAGCATTTGAGTAAAAACCATGAAATCTTTTTGAGTTGGAGAAATGGGAAGGATAACAGCCTGGTTTAACATTCCTTGAATGGTTGTTGAGACATGGAAAGACATGGAAAGGCTGTTTCTCTGCTAAAGGTACAAGCCAACTTTGCTACATTGAGGGGCCAATGGATGGGGCCATGTATTATAAAATCTTGGATGAGAATCTTCTTCCCTCTGCCAGAACACTGAAGATGGGTCTTCCAGCATGACAATGACCCAAAACATACCACCAAGGCAAAAAGCGTGGCTCAAGAAGAAGCACATTAAGGTCATGGAGTGGCCTAGCCAGTCTCTAGACCATAATCCTATAGAAAATTTATGGAGGGAGCTGAAACTTCAATTTGCCAAGCGACAGCCAAGAAACATTAAGGATTTAGAGAAGATCTGTAAAAAAGAGTGGACCAAAATCCTTTCTGAGATGTGTGCAAACCTGGTAACCAACTACAATAAACGTCTTACCTCTGTGCTTGCCAACAAGGGTTTCTCCACCAAGTACAAAGTCATGTTTTGCGTGGGGATCAAATACTTACAGTATTTTACTCTCTGAACTGCAACTCAATTTTTAACATTTGTATCATGTGTTTTTTCTGGATTTTTGGTTGATATTCTGTTTCTATCATTTAAAATACACCTATGATAAAAATTATGGACCCTTAATTTCTTTGTAAGTGGGCAAACTTACAAAATCTGTAGGGTATCAAATAGTTTTTTCTCCCACTGTATTCTTTATTTAGCAGTTTAGCAGAAAGTAGAAAGTTCTCTTACCATTCCAGGCATTGGACTGCAATAGTTCAATAAACCTGTCATTGTCACCTGATTCACTTTGTAATTTGTGGTCTCAGTTTGTACATGCAGTAGACATATCTATGTGCTGTGCTTGTTAGTCTCAACAGAGGCTGTACAAGACTAACATGTAAATAAGTTTACTTCACTTTGTTAAATCACCCCTTCTATTACCCTGAGCATAGAAAGAAAACTGTCAGGTGATGGCAAAGAGCTGAAAAAGAAACTGAAAAAAGAAACTTGATGTGTGTCACTAATAAAGGGCAAAAATTAGAAAAGACACACATTTTGCCTTTTGGTAAGTATGTGTATGAGCCTACATGGATGATTTTTTTGTCATCTTAAGACCCCTTTCACACTGGAGGCATTTTTCAGGCGGTTTAGCTATACAAATAGCGCCTGTAAAGCGCCTGAAAAAAGCCTCAGCTGCAATCCCAGTGTGAAAGCCAGAGTGCTTTCACACTGGGGCGCTGCAGTTGCAGGGCGTCAAAAAAAGTCCTGCAAGCAGCTTCTTTACAGCGCTTTAGGAGCGGTGTATACACCGCTCTTAAAGCGCCCCTGCTCATTGAAATCAATGGGCAGCGCTGCCAAACCGCCGGCAAAGCGCCGCTGCATCGTCGCTTTACGGGCGCTTTTAAACCCTTTTTTGACCGCTAGCAGGGGTTAAAAGCACCCCGCTAGCGGCTGAAAAGCACAGCAAAAACGCCAGTAAAAATAACAGCGTTTTACCGCCAACGCCCGGGCGCTTTCAGTGTGAAAGCACTCTAATTTCAATACTAAATTCACTAAAACATAATTGCTTCGGACAGCTATTGATCACTAACCTTAAATGGATTGCTACAAATAAGCTGCACAACTAGCATGAAAAGGCCAACAATTGCATCCAATAGTAATCACCTGTGTGGCTCTAGCACTATAAAAAAATATATTCATATTTTATTCCTGGCTGCGTTTCTCTTTAAGTAGTGCTAATAAGCTATTCAAAGCACGGAAAAGGTTCATGAGTTAAGTAAAAAAATATACTTTTACCCATGTTTTGTACCCTTTTTAACATGCATGCGTACGAAGATTTCTATTTGTACTGGAACAACTTACTGTATATTTTTAGCTACACAGTTCTACTATTTGTAACTATACCTTTGTGAGTCATCTCTTTCTTTCTACTTGACTGGAAAAGATTATTTTAGAGGCTGGATTCATAACAAGATTCTTATGTTTGCTCTAGGGATAGAGTCTTTGGGGATTTTTGTGACAAATTCACAAACTCCAAATTAGGGAAAAAATTTGAGTTTGCCATACTGCAATGGTAAGAAATTCTACATCATAAAGCTAATAAATATATTCTAAGCAACATCTGCAATATTTATATATATATATATATATATGTGTGTGTGTTTGTGTGTATATATATATATATATATATATATATATATATATATTGTGAGGGGGTTAGCTCGGCAGCGGGTGTGTGTGACCCCCGGGATGGGCTCCCCACACAAAAACAGGCCCAGCAAACGGAGGTTGTGGTTTTCAAAATCAAAAAAAAAGGTGCGGTTTATTTTCTATTTACAGTGACAAAACACAGCAAAGCCAAAAGAAACATATAAACAAAATAAATCCTGGTCAACTTGACCTCTGACTAAACATACAGGTTTCCTAACTAACAACTGGGATCAGCCTAGTGCTGTCCTAGTCCCTAAGTCCCTGGTTTTAAATGTCCAAGCAAATAGCCACACAGGCTTTTGTCTCACCGCACAGGGGTTCACTCTCCCTAGACAGTCCACACAGGTCTGGGTCCAGGCATGAGCTAACACCTAATGAATCTGGGAGTTTTTATAGAGGCCTTAAACGAACTGACAGGCTTCAGCTGGCCTCATCAACTCCCTGCCTGCACGACGCCCAGCCCTCTCCCTAGAGGTATGAGTCATCCATGAGCCCACTAGCCTTAGCTGGGCTTATACAACTCTCCACCTAGTTGTATAAGTCGGCGTAAAGCCTGAATCTGGGCGAAATATATCTACCCCCCTGGATGCAACCAGGTGACTTTACCTTCCTGCTGTCACATACCCCCCCCTCTTGTTTTAACCTCGGGGTTGGAACACCAGCAATCAGGCATTCATGTACTCGAGACAAAGCATCCACATTCCCCATTTGAACGCCAGGGCGATGCTTTACTGTGAAGTTGAATTCCTGGAGGGCCAGGAACCACCTATTCACTCTTCTATTTGTTTCCTTGTTTTGAGCCATCCACTTTAACGGAGCGTGATCCGTAACCATGTCAAAGTGCCTACCTAGCAGGTAGTACCGAAGGGAATCTAGAGCCCACTTCACCGCTAAACACTCCTTTTCAACGGTGGCGTAATTTACCTCATGGGACTTCAACTTCCTGCTGAGGTAAATGACTGGGTGCTCTTCCCCGTTCCAGACCTGGGACAATACTGCTCCTAACCCCACATCTGACGCATCACTTTGTACGACAAAGTCTTTAGAGAAGTCGGGTGAGTACAACACTGGCTGGCTACATAAGGCTTGTTTCAAGAATTGGAATGCTGCCTCAGCCTCGGGGGTCCATTTAATCATGACCGACCCTTTCCCCTTCGTTAGGTTGGTTAGGGGCACAGCCTTAGAAGCAAAGTGGGGAATGAATCGCCGATAATACCCAGCGATTCCCAGAAAGGCTCGTACCTGCTTCTTGCTGTTGGGACGTGGCCAACTCTGGATGGCCTCGACTTTGTTGAGTTGGGGTTTTATTACTCCCCTCCCAATGGTGTACCCAAGATATTTGGCCTCCTCCTGCCCAATGGTACACTTCTTGGGGTTAGCCGTAAACCCCGCTTCCCGAACAGAGTCCAGGACTGCTTGCACTTTTGGCAGATGTGAGGCCCAATCTGTGCTATGGACAATTACGTCATCCAGGTAAGCCGCAGCATACTTCCGATGGGGCCTCAGCATCTGGTCCATTTTCCGCTGGAATGTGGCCGGCGCATTCTGTAACCCGAACGGCATTCTTTTATATTGGAACGCCCCGTCTGGGGTTACAAATGCGGTTTTCTCTTTGGCCAATTTGGCCAGGGGGATTTGCCAATACCCTTTTGTGAGGTCAAGAGTCGTCATGTATCGGGCTGTTCCCAGCCGGTCGATCAACTCATCTATACGTGGCATGGGGTAGGTGTCAAATTTTGTAACTTTGTTCAACTGACGAAAATCGTTACAAAATCGCCAGCTCCCATCCGGTTTAGGCACCAACACAATGGGACTAGACCAATCACTTTGGGACTCCTCTATCAACCCTAAGTTCAGCATTTTCTGTACTTCCTCCCGTATTGCCTCCCGTCGGGCCTCTGGGATCCGATAGGGTTTTAACTTCACCCTTTCACCGGGCGGGGTAATGATGTCATGCTCTACCCCAAATGTTTGTCCCGGCAGCTCAGAGAATACCTCCTTGTTGCGAAGCACAAACTCCTTAACCTCCTGTTGTTGGGGTTGTGACAAGGTGGCTGCTATTCCAACCTCAGGAATCACGCAACCAGTTTGAGCTGGTGACCAAGTGTCTGCGACTAGGGACTCTCTATCCCTCCAGGCTTTCAACAGATTAACGTGATAGATCTGTTCGGGCTTTCGCCTTCCTGGTTGTCTGACCTTGTAATTCACTTCGCTCACTTTTTCCATTATCTCGTAGGGGCCTTGCCATTTGGCAAGGAATTTACTTTCAACCGTAGGGACAAGTACCAGTATCCTATCCCCCGGGGAAAAGGTACGGGTCTTGGCTCCACGGTTGTACACTCTCTGCTGTGCTAACTGCGCTTGGGCCAAATGTTCCTTCACGATGGGCATTACCTGTGCAATTCGGTCTTGCATCAGGGCGACATGCTCAATCACACTCCTGTGGGGAGAACTCTCACTTTCCCAAGTTTCCTTGGCAATATCCAACAGCCCTCTTGGGTGTCTCCCATACAGTAACTCAAAGGGGGAGAATCCCGTAGAGGATTGGGGCACCTCCCTAATAGCAAACATCAGATAAGGAAGTAGACAGTCCCAATCCTTTCCATCTCTATCCACCACTTTCTTCAACATTTGTTTTAGGGTTTTGTTGAATCTTTCAACCAGCCCATCGGTTTGGGGGTGATACACAGATGTACGTAATTGCGTCACTTTGAACAATTTACACAGCTCCTTCATAACCCGGGACATAAAGGGTGTACCTTGGTCCGTAAGCAGTTCTTTACAAATACCCACCCGGCTAAACACAAGAGATAGCTCTTTGGCTATGGTTTTGGCCGAGGTATTTCGGAGAGGGATCGCTTCTGGATAACGGGTGGCATAGTCCATTATAACTAATATGTACTGGTGCCCCCTAGCGGACTTGATTATAGGACCTACCAAATCCATGGCGATCCTCTCAAACGGGACCTCAATGATGGGTAGAGGGACCAGCGGGCTACGGAAATGTGGCATCGGGGCCGACCTCTGACACACAGGGCAGGAGGAACAATAATTTTCTATGTCCTTCATCACCCCCGGCCAATAGAATCTCTGTAATACCCTCTCTCGGGTTTTCTCTGTCCCCAGATGACCTCCAAGAATGTGCCCATGGGCCAACTCCAACACCAACTTCCTGTAAGGTTTGGGCACCACAAGCTGCTCAACGGTTTCTTCTGCCCTTTTTGCCACCCGATACAGTAGGTCCTTCTCTACGCTGAAGTATGGGTAAGTGCAGGTATTATCTGGGTTCACTAACTCGCCATCTATTTTCACTACGTTTTCGCGTGCCTTTATTAGGGCGGGGTCTTTCAACTGTTCTGTGGCAAAGTTTTCCCTGTGAACCTCAAGATCAGAAAACTCCACAGACGGTAGGTTTTCGTCTGAGGAGGTGGGCTCCTCTCCAGTTTCTTGAGTCTCCCCTGCCAATACTGATAAGGGAAATTCCGGAGAGTCCTCACCACTCTCAGGGGAGTTCTGGCTATCACATTCCTGGTACATAGGGGCACCAGTGGGGGGCTCAGGATCATCCCACAGTTCCCAGAACTTCGGAAAATCCCTTCCCACCAATGACGTCATACGGTAACTGAGATACTAAGCCCACTGGATGAGAGAGGGTACCTTTGGGGGTCTCGAAACACACTGTAGTCACTGGATACTCTCGGGTGTCCCCATGCACACAAATAACAGCTACCTTGCTATTCCCAGAGACCTCTGTTTTAACTAACTCAGCCTTTATCAGGGTCACAAGGCTACCTGAATCCAGCAATACCACAACATTTCTACCATTAACACACATTTTGCATAAATGTTTCTCAATTCCTCGAATGGCAGTGCATGCGACTGTCACACACAGCGACTGACGTCTGCCCGTCAGAAAGTCACACTGCATGGGTTCCTCCACAACCGGGCAATTGGCTGCAATATGTCCCGCTTGCCGGCAGCGGTAGCAAACGATCCTTCTTGCCGCCTCTTGAGCCGCTGATTTCCCAGGCTGTTCTCGCCAAACTTGGGGTAGAGCTCCCACCCTCTCACTCTCTCCACCCTTACCCCTTGGAATCCTCTTATCCGCCCCTGGGGATGGTCTGGTCTTAGGGTGGAAAGTCCGAGTGTCTCTGGAAGAGGCCGTCAGGTTCTCTGTAGCCAAGTATTTCTCCACACGATCCACAAGACCATCGGCCGTCTCTGGGTCTCCATGGCTTACCCACTTTTGGATGGCAGTAGGAAGAGCTCTCAAAAACCGATCCATTACAACACGTTCCACAATCTTTGGTGCGGACAAAGTCTCTGGCTGTAGCCACTTTCTGCTCAGGTGAATGAGATCATATATTTGAGACCTGGGGGGTTTTCCAAGCTGGAAAGTCCAGTTATGCACACGCTGAGCCCGGACAGCCTGGGTGACACCCAGCCTTGCCAATATCTCAGCTTTTAGCATCACATAGTCTTTTGCTTGGTCAGGCTCTAGGTCATAGTAAGCCTTCTGCGATTCACCAGTTAACAGAGGAGCCACCAGTCCAGCCCACTGCTCCTCAGGCCACTTTTCTCTTTCAGCAGTCCTTTCAAATGTGGTCAAAAATACCTCTGGATCATCCTCTCCAGTCATTTTTGTCAATAAACGACTCACCCCACAGGACGCGGTATTAGTGGGACGGCTTTCCTCACTGGTCTGCGGACGTTGCTGCATTACTGCTTCCATTTGTTGTAGTCTCTGCTCTTGCTTCTGTAACAGGTCTATGAAGCGGGCCTCAGATTGCTGCTGGGCTTGTTGCTGAGCTTCCAGACTCTGTTGGTGAGCTTGCTGCTGGGCTGCGAAGTTCTGTTGTTGAGCTGCAAGGCTCTTTTGCAAACCTGCATTTGTCTGCTGTTGATTGGCATTTGCTAGAGCCAGCTGCTTCAGTATCTCCTCCATGCTGGCTTAAAAAAAAACTGCCACTGGTTCTCCACCAACTGTGAGGGGGTTAGCTCGGCAGCGGGTGTGTGTGACCCCCGGGATGGGCTCCCCACACAAAAACAGGCCCAGCAAACGGAGGTTTTGGTTTTCAAAATCAAAAAAAAAGGTGCGGTTTATTTTCTATTTACAGTGACAAAACACAGCAAAGCCAAAAGAAACATATAAACAAAATAAATCCTGGTCAACTTGACCTCTGACTAAACATACAGGTTTCCTAACTAACAACTGGGATCAGCCTAGTGCTGTCCTAGTCCCTAAGTCCCTGGTTTTAAATGTCCAAGCAAATAGCCACACAGGCTTTTGTCTCACCGCACAGGGGTTCACTCTCCCTAGACAGTCCACACAGGTCTGGGTCCAGGCATGAGCTAACACCTAATGAATCTGGGAGTTTTTATAGAGGCCTTAAACGAACTGACAGGCTTCAGCTGGCCTCATCAACTCCCTGCCTGCACGACGCCCAGCCCTCTCCCTAGAGGTATGAGTCATCCATGAGCCCACTAGCCTTAGCTGGGCTTATACAACTCTCCACCTAGTTGTATAAGTCGGCGTAAAGCCTGAATCTGGGCAAAATATATCTACCCCCCTGGATGCAACCAGGTGACTTTACCTTCCTGCTGTCACAATATATATATATATATATATACAGGAGATTAATAGTTGCAGAGCAGATGAGAATAGCACAGCGTCAAAAAGTGTTGTGCAATACTGCAGCACAAAAACTGTTAAGATTCTTTAATGGATCAGTAAAGAGCAGGGTCAATAATATCAAACAGGGTAAATTAGATAACAAAGCTCTGATGACAGGTGATTATGCTTTCCCAGCTGTAGTAAATACTGTTGCCAGTGCACAAAAAACAGCATGCTCTGTGACATTTTCTTTGTATGCCGTCTGCTGAAAGGTTACGTCTTACGGCAAAGTAATTTACTGTAATAATTAATTTTCTGATCTTTATATTAAAAGGAGACAGTTTTCTTTATTATGTGAATCAGTGCAATGAATTTCAAGTTGTTTATCTATATTTTGATCAGTTTAAAAGGAAACCATCATATGATTAATTGCATGTAGGTGCTATTGGATGGTGCATAGTTATTTCATTCAGTTTTGTAAAACTGCGTCTAATAGAAAACATGATTTTCCTTTTCTGATGCTAAAGCATGACCGCATATACACACATGGGTATAGTTCTGCCCCCTGCCCATTCAGAATACATTCTTGTTACTTATACTCAATGCAAAGCCCTGGGAAGGATCTGTATTCTGTCATGCTTTAATGTCAGGAAAATTACCAGCAGGTAAGTATACAATTTAAAATTTTCCTGACACAAACATGGCAGCATACACTCATGGGACATAGCGCACAAAGAAAAAACAAGGGAGGGTCATGCTGAAGTGTTTTTAATCAACAGACATATCATTAGGTCTGATTAACACTTATTGCCTAAATTCCACTGTGATTAAGACTGCTGAATCCACATTGTAATGAGCCATGAATGTGTCAAACACGAACCAGGTGACTGTGTTGCACATTAGTTCTGGGGATACTCTTCTGAAATCTGCCAACGAGGCCATCAGTCGTCTGGTGGAGTGAGCCCTCAGATTAATGGGTGGCTCCATCTTTGCCAGTAAAGTCTCAATTACTGTGGCAGAGACCCCCAGCTCTACTAGCCCTCTCCGTTTACAGACTGTTAGGAGATGCTTGGCTGGGTTTGAATTTGACACCTGGCCTTGTACAAGGAGATCTGATATCTGGGGAAAAAGGATAGGAGATTCCAAGGCCAGAGACTGTAACAAAGCATTATCCTGACTCATTCCTATCTTAATGCTACACTAATGGTCTATGCAGTCAAATCTTTTACCCATGTGCCTGCCTAGCCATATCCAAACACCTTGTTAATTGTCATCACCTTAAAAACTATGTGGCTAACTTGCTTCTCCGGGAGGAGTGGGAACATATTGTGCAGATGAATGAGTTTCCAGATGTTGGAGGGGTGAGGTGTGAAAGAGATTACCAGGGTTGGGGGTTTAGGTACATGAAGTTATATGGTCAGTATGCTAGCTGTAAGGGGAGTTATAGAACATAATTTTATTAAGACAGTAAACGGGGGGGGGGGAGTATTTGTTGTCCCAGGTTAATAAAACTATGCCACCGTTACCGTTTACAAATCAGACTTTATGGAAACAAATCACAATTTTATGGTATTCTTGTACTCTAATGAAAGTTTATGGTTGATTTATTATGTGATCACTTTAATTTTGCAAAAATAACATTAAGAAAAATGACTCCCCAACTGTCCCTAATTAAAACATGTAAAGAATATATATATTGTATATATCCATTCATTTCAGCTAAACAAAAATTCAGTAAACTCAATAAGAATAGTCAGAGCTAGGAAAAAAAAAAAAAGAGAATATTTATGCTGTTAGCAAGTAAGGTAAGTTGGTCCATTCAAATACTGACCCAGCCCGACCATACTTAACTTTTGGAATTGTCCAGGCAGCAGGCAGGAACATGTTCCATATGGTGAGGGTGCACTAATGAGTTAGCACTGATTAGGTGGCACTGACGGAGCACTGACGGGCACTGATGAGGATCCACCAATAGGGTGGCACTGATGGGCACTTATTTTTGGGCACTGATGTGCACTATTGGGCACTGTAGTTGCACTGATGAGCACTGTAGTGGGACTGATGAGCACTGTAGTGGTGCAGGTGAGCACTGATGGCACTGTAGTGGCACTATTGAGCACTAATGGGCACTGGTGTGGCATTAATGTAGCAGTGTAGTGGCACAGATGAGCACTGTAGTGACACTGTAGAGCACTGTAGAGGTACAGGTGAGCACTGATGGCACTGTAGTAGCACTGATAGGCACTGTAGTGGCACTGATGGGCACTTTAGTGGCAATGAAGGCACTATAGGGCACGGATGAGCACTGTAGTTGCACTAATGTATTACTAATGGGCACTGTAGTGCACAGATGAGCACCAACATGGCACTGATGGGCACGTTAGTGGCACTGATGGCACTGATGGCACAGATGAGCACTGTAGTGGCACTGATGGGAACAGGTGGCATTGATGGGCACAGGTGGTACTGTAGCGGCACTGATGGGCACTCTGATGGCACAGATGAGCACTGTAGTGGCACTGATGTGGCACTTTAGTGCCACTGATGGCACTGTGGTGGCACAGGTGGCACAGATGTGCCACTGATGGCACAGTAGAGCACTGATGTAGCACTGCTGAGCGCTGCTGGGCACAGTAAAATTGAGCAAAAACTCACTGTTTCCACTGCTGAACACTCAATCTCTCTCCTCTCCACACACGCTGTATCAGTGTGACGAGACCCTGCATTTTTGTGATCACTCGTCATTGGACGGAGTGATCATGTGTTAAAGGGCCGCTGCCATTGGCTCTTTACCATGAACTGTGACCTGTCGGGTCCCATGAACCCGGGGAGCATGGAGAGTCCCGTGTGCGCAACCCGGGGGCGTTATAGTACGCCCTCCCAGAAGTATCTGACCGCGTTGTACCTGTTTTTTGGCTATGGCCGGTCGGCAAGTGGTTAATTTTTGTAATTACACATTTAGCACTGCATTTTGTTTACATATGTCCAATGTGCCTGGTATCTGGGTATAGTGTACAGCTGCTTGATTTTGTTTTTTAGCACAGATATACATCTTTTTTGCTTTATACGCTAATCCTGTTGGGGATTTGGGATGCAGAGGGGCCTTGGGTCCGTTTATTAGGATAGTGATTAGGCTTGGGATGGTCCCAGGTGATCTTAGCAACTGTGAACACTTTAATTGCTCTGTTCTATGGAGGGATGGGCCCAGATAGACCGTAAGTATCTCAACCACTTAATTGGTGCACGGTTCCTCAGGACCCCCCTCCCTACGACACAGAGACCTATGTAATAGCTTATGATCATAGCTGTGACTGGTATGCATTTCATTTAAATTGTTATGTTTGAAATATTTGTGCCATTTGCACAATGTGGGGAGCTTATTCTCCCCTTTATTCCTACTTTTCATGATGTACCATTGTCACTCAGTTTTTATGCACCATTGCAATCATCGTATTACTCTGTCATCTGTACCATGCATATGTATGGAGAAATTCTATGCTTGTATTGCTTTACCATTGTACTTCTTCTGTATTGTTTGCTATTACTTTCTTTCAATAAAAAATATTGAACATGAAAAGTTAGAATAGCTATCTTCTTCTAAAATAGTTTAATTTTTAAGGTTCATGCATGCCTAAAGGGCTGCAAACACAGCAGAGTTTGGTTATAATAAAAGCTGGC
Source organism: Rana muscosa (assembly GCA_029206835.1). Taxonomy (NCBI): domain Eukaryota; kingdom Metazoa; phylum Chordata; class Amphibia; order Anura; family Ranidae; genus Rana; species Rana muscosa. The sequence goes on along the minus strand of CM055118.1, from coordinate 690,098,856 downwards.
CCTCCCATTTAGCATTTCATTGAAGAAAGGGCAACGTGAAAATAACCAACTTTTTTTCAGAAAGAAGAATCTTTTGTCGTTCAACAATTTTTATTAAGTATTTTAACAAGAATACATATCACAGGTACAATACAGATGATGCGAGAGTGGGATATACAATGTAACCTTAATGGAAGATATGTTTGTAGAGTTTGATGCTCAAAAAAAGAAAAGATAATTTTTATCCTTGAAATAATAAAGATAAGAAAATAGATAGTAATAACAAATGTCATGTATATCGGACTCATAAAATAAATAAAAAAAACGATACCTTACATCAGGTAGAAAGTGCCTCCGGACCTCCCATCCACCCCTAATGGGGTCAAACTGTGAATGGGAGGGGGCACATGTTAAAAAAGGGAAATAAATGAATTAACTAAGGTATAGGTAAGCTAGAGTCCTGAAAGGATGAATACGTTATCCTAACATATAAGAAATGTAGTTAGAAGCCTATTAAAGTCACATTTAAATGCCAAAACCAATCCTATGAAGGAACAACAGAAGAAAAACAGTGTATCAAATGGATAGAAGATTTTCTCAGGTTATTATTCCAAACTCTAGAGTATATGTAATAGTAATTTGAAGAAAAAATAAATCCCAAAATCACATACTGGGCAATAATGAAAATAAAAGAAAAGAGAAAAAAAAGAAGAATGTTGAGATAGGAAGAAAGAAAAGAAGAGATTGAGAAAGGAAAGAAGTGAAGAGATAGGAAAGGAAAATAAGAGGTTCCCTCCCAGGGATGATCCAGCCCCAAGAAATGCTAAATAATACTAGCAACATTTGATAGAAAGGAAGAGAATAAAAATAAATATTAAATTGGATTAGCAGGGCAGCAAAAGAGATTGGTCAAAATCGGATGTTAGGAAATGTTTAACCCATGGTTGCCAAATTTTAGTAAATTTTTTCACATTATTATTCTCAATAGCTGACATTTTGTGGAAAATGAGGGCTCTGTTCATTCGGTGTTTAGCTTCAGTCACAACCAATGTCTGAGATTTCCATGCCTTAGCTATAGTTTGTTTAGCTGAGGTTGTCAGATATAATAATAGTTGGAATTGATTGTGGGTAAGTTCAGGGGGTTTAAGATTCAATAATGTTACGACTGGGTCTGGCTTAATCAAGTTTTCTAGAGCAGTGGAAGCCATACCGAATATTTTCTTCCAAAAATTTTGGGCAATTGGACATTCCCACCAGATGTAGAGATAAGTACCTACAGTCGCACAGCCACGAAAGCAAATATTTGGACAAGTAGGTGAGAATTTAGCTAACCTCGCTGGTACCAGATACCAGCGTGATAAGACCCTGAAATTCGTTTCAAGAGCATAACAATTTGTGGATGAGTGCATAGTGGTCGACCAGATATTGTCCCAATCTTTCGTACTAAATGTCTTATCAAAATCCTGAGACCATTTGGTGACATATAAGGGTGGAGTGTCTGTGAGGGGGGAATTGAGATGTTTATAGAGTAGTGAGATCAGACCTCTAGTGTGTGGATCACATTTACAGATCCTTTCAAACTGTGATAGTTGATTAAGTATGGAACCCGATTCAATAACCGGTGTATAAACGTTTTTAATCTGTAGGTACCGGAAAATTTATTTACTGGGTAAACCATGAATGTCGCATAGATCAGGAAATGTCAGGATGTTATTGATGGAGGTTATATCATATAAGCATGTCAGATTTTTGGTAGTCCAGGCTGTAAAGGAAGAGGGAAACTTCCATGCAGGATAAAAAGCTGGGTGTCTAATAAATGACAGTAGGGGGTTATGTGGGGATTGTAGTTTATGTGAACATCAAAATTTGTCCCAGATAGTCATGGAGTGCTTTGTAATAGGATTAGACAGGCTAATTCTATCACAAGGGGATAACCACATTATATTAGCCACAGATATTGGATCAATATCAATAGATTCTATTGCCACCCACAAAGGGGTTTCAAACAATGCATGGTACTTAGATAATTGGGCGATTTGTGCTGCGTAATAGTAATTGGTGAAATTAGGAATCCCTAGTCCCCCTTTAGATTTTTCGATAAAAAGTGTCGCTTTAGAAATACGTAGTTTAATCTTACCCCATATAAACGATACAATTCTCTGTTGTAATAGCCTTAAAAAATAGGAAGGAATGGGAATGGGGAGCACCCTAAAAAGATACAAGGATTTTGGTAGAATGGACATTTTCACAGCGTTAATTCTACCGAACCATGATAAAGTGTGGACCAATTATGTAATAAGTTTGTAATTTGTTTTAGTAGTGGTAAGTAGTTTGCTTGGAACAGGTCTGAGATTGAGGATGTAAGTTGTATTCCCAAATATGGGATGTACTGAGTGACCCAGTTGAATGGTAAGGTTGTTTGAGCTCTATAAAGTTCGGATTGCGATAAGTTTATGTTAAGTGCATTGGATTTGGAGTTGTTAATATATAGCCCTGAGATATCTGAAAATTTTTCTAAGGTGTTCAATATATTTGGAGCTGAAATGTGAGGATGGGTTAGGAAGACAAGTATATCGTCTGCGAAAAGACATATTTTATGGTGATGTCCACCTGGTTCCAAGCCTCTAATATTAGGGTTGGATCTGATGAGCATCGCCAGTGGTTCTATGAGAAGAGCGAAAATCAAAGGTGAAAGGGGGCAACCCTGTCTCGTACCACTTTTAATATCGAATGTAGACGATCTGTATCCCATATATTTAATATATGCCTTTGGATCATTATATAAAGCAGAGATCCATAGTAGAAAATTGTTTCCAAAGCCCCATTTTTGTAGAATATAATTCATAAATGGCCATGAGACCGAATAAAAAACTTTACGCATGTCTAGAGATAAGAAACAAGTAGGGATCTTCCTCGTTTTGGCTGAATGTGTTAACAAAAGCGCTCTTCTAATATTATCCCCCGCCTGACGTTTGGGCATAAAACCTGTTTGGTCACGATGGATTAAGTTACCAATGATAGTGTTCAATCTGTTTGCCAATATTTTAGCCAGTAACTTGATGTCCAGGTTAAGAAGGGAAATTGGACGGTAGTTGGTCCAGGAAGTAAGATCGGAATGGGGTTTAGGAAGCATTACTATGATAGATGTCAAGGATTCATTTCTAAATGACTGTCCAGCTAATAAAGAGTTGAAGGCCCTAATTAGAATAGGTGCTAATACTGTTTGAATTTTTTTTAAATATAAAGCTGAAAAGCCGTCCGGGCCTGGCCTTTTATGTGGCTTCAACTCTTTTATAGCAGTTTGAACCTCAATTAAAGTTATAGGCTTCTCAAGAACGTCAAGTTGATCAGGTCCCATGTGTGGAAATGTGATGTTTGAGAGTAGATCATCAGCTTTACGTATTATCAAAATTCTGGTTCAGTGAGTATAGTTTTGCCAATTTTGAACGGAAAATCTCTAATATTTTTACTGGGTTGCTGGTGAAAGAGTCACTGATGTTTTAAGCTTAATGGGTGTTTGTGTAAGATGTACTTTTTTTAAGGCAACGAGCCATAGGAGTATCTGTTTTTTTGGCTTTGACGTAGTAGAAATGCTGTCTTTTGCGTATGGTCTTGTCTGCAGAGTCAGTTAAGAATAGGTCTAAATCAAGTTTAGCCCTCTCATAATTGGTGTTATTCGTGGCATTAGGAACCGATTGAAAAGCTGCGTAGCATTTATTAAAATTGTCTTCCAACTTAGTGAATAGAAGTTTGTTTTTTCTTTTGTGAACTGCAGCTAATTGCATCAATTTGCCATGGATAACAACTTTATGAGCTTCCCACAATGTAAGAACTGAAACCTCGTTATTATCGTTAAATGGGAGATATTCAGCGAGAGCTGTTTCGATGTCTAAACAGTGCAACGGATGTGACAGCATGGATTCGTTAATACACCACGTCTTATCATGAGACCTAGGTATTGGTGAGGCTAGATTGATGGAAACGGCGCAGTGATCTGTCCATGAATATGGGGTAATTATAGAAGACTTGATCTCAGGCAATATACTTAAAGGAGTAAAAATATGATCGATCTGGGAGAAAGATTTGTGGGGATATGAGTAATGTGTATAATTTCTTCTAGTTGGATTAACTTCCCTCCATGTATCAGCCAATTTGTGTGTGGACAATAGATTCCGTAGGGAATGCTTGTGAGTAGTAGAAGTGGGTTTGGACGGGGATTTGTCTAAGAATGGAAAAACCGTCGTATTAGAGTCTCCGCATATCGCAACCATTCCAACTTTATGTGTATCCACCAATTGGAAGAGGTGTGATAAGAACGCTTCCGGGCGTTTATTCGGGGCATAGTACGATACTACGGTGATTAAATTATCTGCAAGAAGACCAGTAAGTAAAATATATCTGCCCTCTGGATCATTGATTTGTGAAATGAGAGTGAATGGCATTGATCGGTGGAATCCAATAAGGGTTCCACGTTGCTTGGTTGTGGCTGAAGCTACATAGAATTGAGGATAGGTGGAAGATAAGAATTCAGGAAAAACTTTGTCAGTGAAGTGTGTTTCCTGAAGACAGATAATATGTGCCTTCTTAGCCGCAAAAGATCTCATAGCCTTGGCACGTTTCTGAGGTATATTAAATCCTTGTACATTTAAGGATAAAATGTTTATGGGGGCCATAGCAGTCTGGGAGTGGTGTTTTTAGGTGAAGGGGTAAAACCCCCTGTTAAGGCCAGAATCACCCCCAGGAGAGAAAGAAGACAGGAAGGGAGGAAGAAAGAAGTAGAGAAGAAGTAAAAAAATAAAAGATGAAAGACCCTTGAGAATATATAAACAATTACTGCATAACAATATGTAAAGAGGGTGTGAGAATGTCTCAGGGGCACAGCAAGTGCACCCCAAGAGGTTCCGAAATCACCGTCCAACTTCCGTTTAATATCGGGAGTCGAAGGGTGTAAGTAAGGCGACATTAAATTCCATGTGGCCAGTCAGCACCGGAGAACCTACTAAACAGTATAAATGAACTTAATATAACAGCAACCATAAATTGTAGAGGGAAAAAAAAGAAAAAAGAAAAAATAGGGGAGAAAAAAGGGGGGGGGGGAAACGGGAGGCAAAAATATGTTAACATCAGAATCTATGTGAACCTATATAAGGTGGGAGGGGGGAGAAAATAATAAAAAAAAAAAATTATAGATCAAAAAAAAATAATAATAATAATTTAAATCAACCAGGTGACTGAAGCGAGGTATGAGTGTAATTCATGAATATGATCTAGCACAATAAGCTAGAAAATTGAAGTGATGAGCAAGCTGGGAAATTGATTGAAGTCAGTCCATGGAGTCGACATTAGGTGGTGTCAGGGTCTCATAGCATCCACGTTTGTGTAGATTTTGACGTGTGGAGGCAGATGAATCTTGTTTGGAGGATGATTGTGGGGCTGAACGTCTACGAGGCTGAACTGTGTTTTCGGATTGATCCAAAAGGTCCAAATCAAGCAGAACAGTTTGTAATTCTTCTGGGGTACGACAAACATATTTGGTTTCCAAATGGGTGAAACGCAGGGAGAAAGGGAAACCCCAGTGGTATATTATCTGGTGCTGTTGTAAAACTTGTAGAAAGGGTTTTAATGCCCTTCTCTTGGTTATTGTAAGTGGAGAGAGGTCTGCAAATAGCTGATAAGTATTACCTTGAAAGGTTAGGGCAGAATTACCTCTGGCCGCAGTTAGTATTTGTTCTTTTGTCTTGTAATAGTGGAACCTAACAATTATGTCCCTGGCGGGACCGTTAGGCTTACAAGGGGCTAAGGCCCTGTGCACCCTATCCATTTCCAGTCTTTCCACTGGGGTGCGAGGGAGAAGTTCTTGAAAAAGTGTAAGCATAGTAGCTTGTAAATCCAGTACATGTTCAGGTATTCCTCTAATTCTCAAGTTAAATCGTCTGTCTCTGTTCTCCTGGTCCTCCAACCTTGTTTGCAAGATACGTTTTTCCTCTTTTAACTGGTCCAATTCCTCAATATGTTGCTGGGTATAAGATTCTATTTCATCCACCCTCACCTCTAGTTCAGCAGTTCTCTGCCCCATCTCCCTAATTTCCTTAGTGAGCCTGTCAGTAATTTGATCTGAAGTCTGTTTCAATGCCTTTTGTAACATTCTCTCAAATTGTTTAAACATATTAGGTTTAACAGTGGTTTGTATCTGTTCATCTTCAGAGTCAGTCTCATCTCTACACAGTTGTGCCTTAGAGCTAGGTGACAGAGATATTGAGGAGCGCTGTGTATTATGTTGTGAGGTACTCGGCGGCGCCATTTTGGAAAATGCCCTGCCTGACATCTCCTTTTGTTTTCATGTTTTTAGTTTGATTTTGGTACCTTTTGTCACCATTCTACCATCTCAGGCGTGTTCCCAGAGGTATGCGGTAATGTCAGTGTTAATTTTAGAAGTCGCTGCGGCTCTCGGTTCTCCGGTCTGACTAGCCTAGGAGCGGAGCTCTAAGGAAGCGCGACTGCTCCCTCAGGCATCCACGCATGCGCCCCAAGAAGAATCTTTTGAATCTGCAAATAAATTGACTAAATGTCAACTCCTGGGTCTGCTTCCCAGTTCTACCTATCCTCCAAAAAAGAAGACCCCTCCAAATAAAAAAAGTTTAAATGGAGACCTCTATAAGTCTCTATTTTGTCTCTGCTGAGGGAAGAGAGGAGGAAGAGTGTTAAGTTTTAACTACTTGGAGACCGGGCCATTGTCAAATGATGGCCACAAGGTGGCTCTTGAGGTCCGGGAGGCCATCTATTGATGGCCTCGGCTCCGGCCACTGGGGGGCGCGCAAGTGCGTATGCCCACCGCGTCACTGAGGTGCCAATGCGCGTGCCTGGCAGCCGCGATGTCCTCCAGGTACCCGCGATCGGCCGTTACACAGCCAAGGATGTGGATCTCTGTATGTAAGAACAGAGATCCACGTCCTGTCATGGAGAGGAGACCGATGCTTTGTCCCTTGTACATAGGGACACAGATCGGTCACCTCCCCCAGTCAGTCCCCTCCCCCACAGTGAGAATCACTCCTAGGGAACACATTTAACCCCTTCCTCGCCACTAGTGTTAACCCCTTCCCTGCCAGTCACATTTATACAGTAATCAATGAATATTTATAGCACTGTTCGCTGTATAAATGTGAATGGTCCAAAAAATGTGTTAAAAGTGTCCGATGTGTCCGCCGTAATATCGTAGTCCAGACAAAAATCACATCATTACTAGTAAAAAAAGAATAATAAAAAAAAAATCATAATTATATCCCCTATTTTGTAGGCGCTATAACTTTTGCGCAAACCAATCACTATACGCTTATTGCGATTCTTTTTTTACCAAAAATATGTAGAAGAATACGTATCGGCCTAAACTGAGGAAAAATATTTTTTTTTTTTTAAATTGGGATTTTTATTATAGCAAAAAGTAAAAAATATTGTGTTTTTTTTTCAAAATTGTTGGTATTTTTTTGTTTATAGCACAAAAAATTAAAACCGCAGAGGTGATAAAATACCACCAAAAGAAACCTCTCTTTGTGGGAAAAAAAAGGACATAAATTTTGTTTGGGAGCCACGTCGCAAGACTGCGCAATTTTTATTCAAATCGTGACAGTGCCGAAAGCTGAAATTTCACCTGGGCAGGAAGGGGGTATATGTGCCCAGTAAGCAAGTGGTTAAAGAAGGGGAATATCTAGTAACCTCTTGGAAGTAGGGAGTCCCTAAAAGTGACTGGAAGTGTTGTACATCAGGCACATTCAAACCTCTTATAACTTGGAGGTCTGGGGAGGGGTGAGTGCATATATATTTGTTGTGGTTTGCTGTGGTTAGTGGAAGAAGGATTCTGGTTTCAAAAGTACTGTTTGTGTTGATTCCTTTATTCTGCAAGTCACTGTGAAGAGGTGGGCAGACTTATTGAGACTTTTGTTTTAAATTATTCACAGATTATGTTTGATATTTTCTCATTGTTTCTTGTTTATAATGCACAATGTATGAGCTGTGAAATTTTATAAGGTTGTTATTGTGGTACAGAGTCTCATTCAGAGCGCTGCACAAAAAAAGTTTTATATATTTTGCATTTGATTTATGTGATTGAATCTATGTTCAGCTGCTTAGTATAATAAAGGGTGAGTTTTTTCACTGTGTAGTAACGTAAAGGGATAGAATAAAGATTCATCACTGGAATTGTGTGCCCTTTTTAAAGCATGGCAGCATTTTGCTAGCTTTGTTGGCTTGACATTGCATGCTATTGCTAAGTCTGTAATCTACAAGCACCCCAAATCCTTTTCCATCACTGACTACCCAAGTTCTTAACATTTCCCAATATTGAACCTCATCTGCCTTGTAGATGCCCAACCCTATTTTGTCAAGTTCTTCCAGTAATAATGCTTTATCCTGTGCTGAAGTTTTTTCCCTGCATAATTTGGTCTCTATAAAATTAATAAACGATTTGAACAGCATTGGCCCCGAGACAGAGCACTGGGGTACACTGCAAAACATTAGAACATTTAAAGAAATAATTATCTACTAATCTTTTTACAGCTTTAACGTTTATGAGAGACAGTATCAAATGCTTTAGCAAAATCTAGATAAATTATGTCCATTGGACTTCCAGCATCCTGTTATTCACTCACTTCCTCATAGAATTATAACAAATTGGTCTGACAAGGTAGTCTTTCATAAATCCATGCTGATTGTCACTTCAACATTCTCTCAAATACCTTGCATACTATTGATGTTAGTTTCCTGGTATACATCTAGATAATTTTCTGTAAATTGGTATCACAGTCCTCTATGTCAATCAGTCAGTGCCATTCCAGTCAGTAAGGTGTCTTTAAAAATTAGAAATAGCAGCTTGGCTGTAACTGAGCTAAGTTCCCGAAGGACTTTTAGATGCAAGCCATCTGGACCTGGTGATATGTTGACATTTGGTTTCCCTAGTCTCTTTTCCACCTGTTTTTCAGTCAAATACAGAGGAACCTTTGGTGAAACATGAGCCTCTCAAACTTGTCTTCTGTAAATTAACCTCCCCCCCAACAAAAAAAATTATTCATATATATTAATAGTAAAAAAAAGTCAGATCTGAGCATGTGGGCCCTTTACAAATAATCTAGAGTGGGTGACTATGGACAAAGAGAAGACAAATGTATTAAATGCCTGCTTCAGTATACAAAGGAGCATGGGGGAGCTCATGACCAGAGGCAGCTCTCTAATTAGGCAAATAAGGCGGTCGCCTAAGGCCTCGCACTCACAGGGGCCTCGCGACTGCCTAATTGAAGAGCCGCCTCTGCTGATAACAATGCCTCTGCGGCGTTAAGCTCCAGCCAGCAGCCGTTTAACATTTCCTGTGAGAGAGAACTGACACCAGCACTTTAAAGCTCTTAATATATGTAATTTATACAGTTAATTTTTTTGTCGCTTAAATTATTTTTCCCATTATGGACATGAGTGGGGCCTCATGTCTAGGTTTTGCCTTACAAAGCCTAGAGCCGCCTCTGCTCATGACCATAAAGGTAATGATATTGACACAGCCCTAAATGATCCACAATGGCTCAAAATGTATATGGTCCAGAAATATTTAGACAGAATAAGGGTGAATAAAGCACCTGGACCAGATAGCATACACCCACAGATCCTAAAATAATTAAGCTCAGTCTATTTAAAGCCATTGCTTCTAATTTTTAGGAACTCTTTAATGACTGGAATAGTACCACTGGATTGGTGTAAGGCTAATGCGGTGCCTATATTTAAAAAGGGATCAAAGTCTTTACCAAGTAACTATAGACCTGTTAGTTTAACATCTATAGTTGGGAACATACTGGAGAGTTTAAAGTGGTTCTAAAGGCAGAAGTTTTTTTTAAAATCTTAATGCATTCTATGCATTAAGATAAAAAACCTTTTATGTGCAGCAGCCCCCCTCAGCACTTACTTACATGAGCCCCATCTCGATCCAGCAATGTTGCACGGCTGTCAGGGGACTCTTGCATTTTGGCTGAGACAGCAGCGGGCACCATTGGCTCATGCTGCTGTTTATCAAAGTCAGTGAGTCAGTGAGGAGAGAGAGGGGGCAGGGCTGAGCCATGGCTCCGTGGCTGAATGGCAAGCTGCTTGCTGTGGGGGCACTTGGCAGGAGAGAGGGGCCAGGACCGCCGGCAGCGGACCTGAGAAGAGGAAGATCTGGGCTGCTCTGTGCAAAACCACTGCACAGAGCAGGTAAGTTTGACATGTTTGTTATTTTTAAAGAACAAAAAATTGACTTTAATATCACTTTAATAAAAGACCACATAGATGAGTTCTTGCTGGAAAAAATATATATTTTAAGCAACAGACAGCATGGATTCATGAAATACAGAAGTTGTCAGACATATCTGATTTATTTTTATGAGGAGGTAAGTAAAAACTTAGACAAAGGAGTGGCTGTGGACGTGGTTTACTTGGGTTTTTCAAAAGCTATTGACACAGTTCCCCACACACGGCTAATGTGTAAGGTAAAGTCTACAGGCTTGGAAAAATCAGTTTGTAAATGAATAGAAAACTGACCAAAAGACTGTTTTCAGAGACTAGTGGTCAATGATTCATACTTTGAATTGTCTAGGGTTGTTAGTGGTATACAAAAAGGTTCAGTTTTGGGACCCTTACTTTATAAAATATTTATAAATGATATTGGGTCTGGGATTAAAAGTACAATTTTTGTCTTTGCAGATGACACTAAGCTATGCAGTGGAATAGCATCCTTACAGGATGTCTCCAACTTACAAGCTGACCTTAATGCTTTGTTTAATTGGGCAACTATGTGGCAAATGGGGTTTAATGTTGATAAATGTAAAGTTATGCACTAAGGAGTTAAGAATATGCATGCATCATACATACTAGGGGGAGTAAAACTGTAAGAATCAACAGTGGAGTAGGATCTAGGTGTTCTGGTAGATCATAAGCTTTAATAATAGCATGCAATGCCAACCTGCAGTTTACAAAGCAAGCAAAATCCTTTCTTGTATTAAGAGACATATGGATAGTAGAGAGAGAGAGATAATTTTACCCCTGTACAAATCGTTAGTTAAAGTGGTTGTAAACCCTCAGGGAGAACTTACACCTACAGGTAAGCCTAGATTAAGGCTTACCTGTAGGTGCTTGCAATATCTTCGAGACCTACACGGTCTCGGAGATATTTTCAATTTCCCAGAGCGACGCCTTCAACAGCGCATGCGCCGTCTTGAAGGGGCACGCTGTGCCGTTTCAAGCCGGGGTCATGCCGTTAAAGGCGTCTCCCACGTGCATGTGCGGGAGTGATGTCACGTGACTCCGACCAGTCACAGAGCCGAAGTTTGTGGCCCCCGGAAAAAGAGGGGTGAAGAATTGATGCTCGCTGCCATGGAGAAAGAAGGTGATATCGCGGGCTTCTCCTGCAGGTAAGTGTCACATAATGGGCTACTATGCGATGCATAGTAGCCCATTATGCTTTACCTTTGCAGGGAGACATAGAGGAAGTAAACCCCATCAGGTTTTACTTCCTTTTTAGATCTCATATGGAATATGCAGTTCAGTTTTGGGCATCAGTTCACAAATAGGATATTGGGGAACTGAATAAAGTGCAGATAAAAGCAACAAAACTGATAAGAGGCATGGAGGAGCTCAGCTATGAGGAAAGATTAGAGGAACTGAATTTATTCTCTCTTGATTAAGGGGGATATGATCAATATTATAAATACATAGGTGGTCCATACAGTGAACTTGGTGTTGAGTTATTCAATTTAAGGTCATAACAGAGGATAAGGGGGCATTCTTTACCTCTGGAGGTAAAGATATTTCATCTCCAAATACGGAAAGGTTTCTTCACAGAAAGAGCTGTGAAAATTTGGAATAGACTCCCTCAAGAGCTGGTTTTGTCTAGCTCAGTAGATTGCTTTAAAAAAGGCCTGGATCCTTTCCTAAATGTACATAATATAACTGAATACTAACATCTATAGGCAAAGTTGATCCAGGGAATATTGCCTCCTTAGGGATCAGAAAGGAATTTTTTCCCCTGCTGGAGTAAATTGGTTCATGCTTTGCTGGGATGTTGTTTGCCTTCCTCTGAATCAACTGAGAGTATAGGATTGTGTATATAGATTATAATTTTCTTTTACTTTTTATTGGTTGAACTAGATCGGGGGTCCAGCCAGTAAAATTTTCTTCCAGCGGAGGTCCAAGTGTCATTTTGGGGCTATGACTCATCACATCACAGCTTCCTGTGCATGATACAGTCCCAGCCCCACCCAACTATAGGGCCCAAACGTTCTGGTCCTTAAGGTAAAATGCAGGGTTCTGTGTGGGCACCTGTTAGTGTGAGGTCAAGGAACTGGTGTAGCAGTGCACATTTATTCCATCGCACCTTGTTCTTTTTTTCTTTCAACTTTATTTAAATTTCAAAATTACATTTCATTCAGTTTTATGCACCGCAGATCAGTTACGGTGCGTAGAAACTGGCTGTACATGGAGCCTTCAGGTGAGGACCAATCCATCGCAGAAAAATGCACGCAGTATGCATTTTTCACCAAACTGCTTAGCACACAGGGACACTGTTGCAGTGTGAACAGGCACATGCATTTCTAATGCAGAAAAACATAGATCCCCGCACAAGTGTGAACAAGCCCTTACATCAGTGTCCTCTGTCCCCCTTCACATCACAGACCTCTCTTTACATCAGTCCCCTCTTCCCATCCCCCTTTTACATTACAGACCACCCCATAACAGACCGCCCCATCACAGGCTAACCCATCAGAGACTGACCCATCAGAGACTGACCTCCCTCACAGAGCATCCCATCACAGCCCCCTCATCACTGACCCATCATAAACCGACCCATTACAGACCCCTCATAACAGCCCCCATCACAAATTCCTCCAATCAGAGACCCCCCTCATCACAGACCCCCATCACAGATCCCTCCCCATTATAGCCCCCAATCACAGACACCCCAATCACAATCCTCCCTCAATATTACAGGCTCCTGTCCCTTTCATAACATTGCAGCACTCCCCCCTCCCCACACTGCCCTACCTTATTCACACAAGATGGGGAGTAAGGCAGGTGTGGACAAAGGGCAGGACTTTTTAAGTTAAAGGAGGAAGATTTATTGCTGGCAATGCCCCGCTGCCTAGCAACCAATCACCTTGAAAAGTCCCACCCTTTGTCCAGACCTTCCATGCTTCCCATCTTGTGTGAATAAGGCAGGGCAGTGTGGGGAGGGGGGGAGGAAGGGAGAGTGCTGCGATGTTATGTAAAGGATAGACCTGCCACACCTCCCATGTTGTTCCCTCAATTAAAGATGATGGCGGCAGTGGTGGATAGGCAATGTGGAAGTATGGTGAGGACACTCAGGCAACTATTTGATGAGGCTGCGGTCCGTATAGGACTGTTACTGGGCCTGGATCTGGACCATGGTCTGCCATTTAATGATGCCTGAACTAGATGGACTTGTGTCTTTTTTTAACCAAATTATGTAACTATGTAAAAAAATAATAATACAGTACATCTGCATTTTCCTTGTCATTTGTGACCAGCTTGTTCCCCTGTTATGAGGCCTATCTGTACTTTAATAATGTTTTTACTATTGATATATTTGTTTAAAAAAAAGGGTGTTTTACTTGCTCTAGCTACCCTGATTGCTGCCTTGAATTTTGTTGTTGCATTCCTTGTAAATCTGGAACACTGAGGGTGTCTCATCTGCACTGTATATAGTTATACTTTAAGAAAATAAACTTTCTTGTTCCCTCATTCCAAATATTATCACAGTTAGGTAATTTTTCTCTAAATAAAACATTATCCATTTTGAATGTGTTACATTGTTGAATATTTTATAATATGAAACAGAAAGAACTATCTTATTTTTATATAAATTGCAGACGCTCAGATGTGCCTGCATATACCATCAGCAGTTCTTACTGCTATGCCCGAACACTGATTTGTAAACCTGCAACACTTCCTGTTAAACCTTGACCACCTACTGGTCCATCACTATGGTGGCCTACCTCACTAGAAATTGAAATGTGCATGAATCAAGAAGGGGTGGGCAAGCTTTAAACATACCAGGAATTATCTGTACTTTACCCAATCGAATCAGTCCAGTATTTGAGGACTGCAGGCCACTGCAAGAAAGAGGTAACTACACTTTATACGTTTTAGTTTTTTTTTTTTAAAAAAGCAAAAGAGTTTCTTTAAATCCTAGAAAAGCATATTATTATTTATTATAGCAGTAGACATAAGGAGTAGATACATGCTTCCAGCAATGAGCACATTAAGTCAAACACCCCCCCCCCCCCCATTCTATTCACAACTGCAGGTTGAATATATGAGTTGCAAAGGCAAGATTTATTTAGCGTGCTTCTGACCATCAATATCATTATACACTGCCAAATCACTGCTATCCCCAGGCTGCGAAAAATCTCAGTCACCAACTCTTTGTATTGTTCTAGCACCACACATTGTTATACATAAAGAACGTCTGATTCTTTCTAGCCCCAGGCTAGACTCGTTGCAGAGATTGTACATTCCCTGCCCCACTTTCAGTTTGTTTTATCATGCAGAGCTTAAAGTCCTCCTTCTAATTTATTTATTGGTCTGAACACCAAGGAAGCTTTTTATTGTGATCTACAGCCATAGTTGCTTTTGAAACAGTTTTTAACCTCAGCATTGTGCTGAATCGAGCAGAGATAATACATCAGGGACCGGTGAATACTGACCCAGCCATAGAGTGATTAAAGAGAGACAGTTTAGTAGTAAAAAGTAAATATATAAATGAAAGGATAGTGATTTAGTCAATTGTAATGTTTAACATTGGATTAAAATAGCTTTTTGGAGGTCAGACTGGTTCAGCCAATAAGTAGACAGAAGCAGTCAAATGAACACATTGGGGAATTCTCAGCTTCCTGAAGCATATGTCAAGTCAAACAATTAACATATTATTTAACAGGTTGTCTGTAAGCTATTTGCAGTTAAAATATGTTCCTAAGAAATCACTAAGAAGCAAAATAAATGTCGTATGATGCCAGAGCTACACAAAGGAGGCTTCTATTTCAGCTCTCTTCAACAATGATTATATAATTTTTTTTCAGCATACGGCTGAATATTGTTTCCAGTTTGGGAACAGGAATGCTTCAGAATTTAAATTAGGCCTTTTAATCATCCTCCTACTCAGAGTGTACACATGAAATTAGTTGTGAGTTGTGACTGATTACCTTAAATATAATATACCATAAAGTTTTTACACTTCAAGCTTGCTTCTGGAATACATGTCTGACTTTATTAGCTTGAGTGCCAGAAGTATAATCGAATTCCATAAGAACACAGCTTCTATTAAGTTGGATGAATGAACTTGGTTTCATGGAAAGGTGTGTTATAATACAATTTTATGAATCCAGTATTGTTGGTTGAACTTGGTCTATTCATGGAAAATGATACACAGAAGAGCAAGAACTAATATGTCTCAGCACAATATACAATAATGTTCATATGATGGTGACTAGTACACAGACTTCTATAGGGCTATCATGGTAAGTTCTACAAAAACAATTAATACCAAAAAAAAAAAGGTGAAAAGCTTCACGTGTTTTGTGTTCACATATTTATATACTGTATTGTATATTACATTTTGTATATTGTATTATACAGCATAAGAAAATGTGTTTTTTGGTGCTAGTAGCTACAAAAGTATCTATTTTATCAATGACAAGCACGACCCCTTCTAAATTTGCACCCTTCTACATTTTCATTTTTTTAAATTCTGCTTTGACGAGTGTTATGTGGCGTACACACGATCGTTTTTCATGCCATTTTTTAAACCGACGTTTTTCTCGTTTTTTTTTTTGTTTCCTCTCAAGCCTGTCTTGCATCCACACGATCATTAAAAAAAAACGCTCAAGCAAAGAGCAGTGACGTACAACACGTACGACGGCACTATAAAGGGGAAGTTCCGTTCGGATGGCGCCACCCTTCATGTTAGTAAAGTTTGTTGAGCGACGATTCGCGCTTTTCAGCCTCGTGCTTTTCAGTCCGTTACAGCGTGACGAATGTGCTATCTCCATTACAAACGCTAGTTTTACCAGAACGAGCGCTCCCGTCTCATACTTGATTCTGAGCATGCGCGTTTTTTTTCACCTCGTAAAAGCATACACACTATCATTTTTCACGTCGTTAAAAAAAACTACATGAAAAACGACGTGAAAAAATAGAGCATGTTCGAAATTTTTAATGGCCGTTTTTCACGCCGTTAAAAATGCTCTGGAGCATACACACAATCGGTTTTAATGGCCATTTTTAAAAATGGCATTTTCAACGGCATGAAAAACGATCGTGTGTACGCGGCATTATTCTCCCCATTCGCTGCTTTTTTTACTTTCTACATAAACAATTTTTTTTAAATGTAATGTTTGTTGACTTTTGTCGTTTCTCAGTAGAAATTGATTTACTTTGTTTGTACACAATTTCACTATGTTTTTTCCCCAGAATTATATGTTTAAATCTATAACTGATCAATTTAAAGATAAAGTACTATATATATATATATATATATATATATATATATATATACAGTATCTCACAAAAGTGAGTACACCCTTCACATTTTTTCAAATATCTTATTATATCTTTTCATGTGACAACACTGAAGAGATTACACTTTGCTACAATGTAAAATAGTGAGTGTACAGCTTTATAACAGTGTAAATTTGCTCTCCCTTCAAAATAACTCAACACACAGTCTTTAATGTCTAAACTGCTGGCAACAAAAGTGAGTACACCCCTAAGTGAAAATGTCCAAATTGGGCCCAAAGTGTCAATATTTTGTGTGGCCACCATTATTTTCCAGCACTGCCTCAACCCTCTTGGGCATGGAGTTCAACAGAGCTTCATAGGTTGCCACTGAAGTCCTCTTCCACTCCATGATGACATCACGGAGCTGGTGGATGTTAAAGACCCTGCGCTCCTCCACCTTCCATTTGAGGATGCCCAACAGAAGCTCAATAGGTTTTAGGTCTGGAGACATGCTTGGTCAGTCCACCACCTTTACCACTGGTTGTCTTGGAGGTGTGTTTGGGGTCGTTATCATGTTGGAATACTGCCCTGCGGGCCAGTCCCTGAAAGGATGGGATCATGCTCTGCTTCAATATGTCACAGTACATGTTGGCATTCATAGCTCCTCAGTGGAAGAAGCACTCATGCAGCCCCAGACCATGACAATCCCACCAGCATGCTTGACTGTAGGCAAGACACACTTGTCTTTGTACTCCTCACCTGGGTGCCGCCACACACGGTTGACACCATCTGAACCAAATAAGTTTATCTTGGTCTCATCAGACCACAGGACATGGTTCCAATAATGTCCTTAGTCTTCTTGTCTTCAGCAAACTGTCTGCGGTCTTTCTTGTGCATCATCTTTAGAAGAGGCTTCCTTCTGGGATGACAGCCAATTAGACCAATTTGATGCAGTGTGCAGTTCATGGTCTGAGCACTGACAGGCTGACCCCCCACCCCTTCAACCTCTACAGCAATGCTGGCAGCACTCATACAACTTTTTCCCAAAGACAACTTCTGGATATGACACTAAGAACGTGCACTCAAATTCTTTGGTCGACCACGATGAGGCCTGTTCTGAGTGGAACCTGTCCTGTTAAACCGCTTTATGGTATTGGCCACCATGCTGCAGCTCAGTTTCAGGGTCTTGGCAATATTCTTATAACCTAGGCCAGTGATGGTGAACCTTGGAACCCCATATATATATACTGCATCTATCTCTCTGTGTATCTCTACAGTATATATGCTATACATACAGTATATTACTTTAATGTTGTAATCCATTGCAAAGTTTCATTATTAGATTGTATTTAGATTAGTGAAACCTTCAGATAAATTGAATCATATCAACAGTCAGATTAGAACCACTGATGAGTTTTGCACTCAGCTTTGATGTGCAAGTTGATGCTTATACTTACTGATGTAGTAGCAAAGTGGAGTGTCCTCACTACTTGCCTCAATAAAGTTATACTGCATGTGCGAGAAGACATAGCCTGGAGTGGGATCAGTACCCACAACTGGAGTCGGATTGCCTAAACGGGAACAGTGGAGTGGTGTCATGGTATGGTGATAAGCAAGGAAGAGAATTGGACTGCATTCCAAGCAACACTAACCAACTGGGTTAATAGTGCTGCAGCAGTTTTTGCCTCCTATTAATTACAGAAATGACAGTGCAGTGAAAATAGGAATAGAAGTGCAGCGTAAGCAAGGTTTGTGCTTATGGTAAGTGTAGCGGGGTCTCTAAATTTAGGTGGGACACCCAGGTGTGTAAGTATGGGAATAGTGGACCACTTGTGTTCGTGGAGGATTGGATGGTGTAATAATCTCTTTGGCCTCTGGGTGGCGGGGTACCTGGAGGCTCAAGATAGATTTGCCATTACAGTGCTACCCTTTTTGTCCCTTTCCGGAGATGGTACGGCGAGGGCGGGGAACCTGCCGTGGTGTCGATGGGAGGAGATAAAAGGGGGAGACGCCCTAACCAACGAGGTCTTCAGGAGGATCTTCTTCACGCGCCCAGGCACCTTAGACCTGGGTGCGGGCGGTTCTGGATTCCGGCCCAGGCGCCCTAGGCCTGACCGGAATGGAGTTGGAGTCCATCCCAGGCACCTTCAGCCTGGGGTGAGGTACTAAACTAGGAGGCCTGGGGTCCAGTGACTTAGACTGGATCCCGCGAGGGTGGAGACGTCCGAGGGTCCCTGAGGTGGATGGGGCCCATGTCTGAGGTGAGGAGGCCGGGGAGGTTACCCGTCCGGAGAGTCTGGAGCAGCATCAACCCAGTGACGGATAGGCCTCTGGTAACTCCCTTGGAGGGACATCTTCCCCTGACAGGGGCCGCAGCGCAGCGAAGGTACTCCTATCTACGTTCTCTTGAGTCGCTGGTAGAGACTCTCAGATTCTAAGTCCTTTCTAGCTAAATGCTATAGTAACCGCTGGCGAGATTGCAGTGGTTTAGCTAATAACCAGGATAGTGCCTCGACCTGCTCATTCCCCGTATCAAAATGTTATCAAGTCACCACCAGTTGGCTACTGAAGCACTGTTTATTGTGAGATGTACAATAAAGCAAGAGTTGGACAGTGATCGGTGTGTGGAACTCTGGTTAATGGGAGCAGAGGGAAGTGTTGATACAGCAGGACTGTATTCTAGACAAAAGCACATAGGCCCGAGGAAATATCTGGTGCTGGCCTTCACCTCACCCACAGTTATGGGGAGGACATGGGCCGTAGCGCATCTCACCCTGTTGTGTGACATACCCCTAGACAAAGGAGATGGGGTGAGGCCGCTACACGTGGGGGCTCGTGAGTCCGGGATGATATGTGTTTTAACTTTGGAAGAAAGAATGGCTGTGTCTGGACTTTGCTGCCCGGAGGAGTTCCAAGCAGGTCGGCCATGTGATTGGCCAAAGTGCATCCCTGCTCAAAGTCGTGGAAATGACCCTAGGATGGGAAAGGCCCATGCAGAGGAGCGAGAAGAGGGAGGAGTCCAGCCGTGTGAAGTACTACATGTGGGGGCTTTTATTGCACTGCGCCACGAGGCACCCCGTGACTGTACAGTTCGTGGGCGGAGCTTGAAGGAAGCCCGCGAAAACGTGCAAGTCATGGGAGGAGTCTGGCCATGTGGAGGAACTCACGTGTAGACTTCGGCACGTGGTCAGTGCGTGATGGAGCAGCAGATAGTCGGGATGGCCTCAAGCTCCCCGTGGATTCCGGTTCCCTACCCCACGAAGATGACTACGTTCGCTGCTCCCCTTACAGACACGGGGATAAGACTCAGGCCCCGAGGGCAGTTGGCT
Organism: Rana muscosa; assembly: GCA_029206835.1. Classification (NCBI taxonomy): domain Eukaryota; kingdom Metazoa; phylum Chordata; class Amphibia; order Anura; family Ranidae; genus Rana; species Rana muscosa. The sequence continues at coordinate 690,079,030 of CM055118.1, read as the reverse complement.
TTGTACTCATGCAGAGACACGGAGGCCCTCGGCGTGATCTGTCCCGGATGCTCGGGACTGGTGGTCCACCTGAAGCCATTCGGGCGTTGCGAGGCATGCAAAGAGTTCTTGTTCAAGGTGAAGCCATCCACAGTAAGGCCCCGGGCCCTTCGCCTCAACAGCCTCACAGGTACTGCTACTCTGGAAGGAGAGATCCAGGCCTTTGCGGAGGTTCCCGTACGCACTGACCAGGGCGATGTGACTGCCCAATCAGAGACTGAGAGAGAAAAATACGAGGATGCTGCTTTGGTCACCACAGATTCTCTGCTCCCACCTCCGAAGAGGAAAGTTGGCCTGGTGCAGGCCTCCTGTGGTCGTGGTCGAGCTTCACCCCGTCGCTTGCCTGGCCTGGATGGATCCGGTTGGAAGAGTCCTGGACATCCCAGTTCTACAAAAGGTCAAGGTGAGCCAGGGGCTGGGACTGTGGTGGTGGTTGGAGGTGTCGGGGGTCCACAGCCGGTGGAGCCCGCAAGGGAGGGTAGTACCACGTCTACCAGAGACTACCTTCCCGCCGAGATGTATGACACTTCCGACCTAGAGTCGCTGTCAGATTGTGGAGATGACGGGGAGATTGATGAACTGTTTCACCAGAAGGGTTGGGACAAACGCCCATTGCCTGTGTTACGTGTACCGCAGGATTCCCCTATGTCAATAGGAGACCGCACACCCCGGGTACAAGCCCCGGAGTCTACGAGGAAGTCTAGTCCTCAGAGTGCCTTCCCACAATCTACAACATCGCCCGTCTTGGTGGCGGGGATGCAGCGAGCCTCACTACGAGCACCGAGAGAAAAGCCATCAGAGGTAGTGAAAGTACCTCGGCACCCGGAGGCCATCGTTCAACCCGGAGAAGGTGAGCGGGAAGCCATGCCTCCTTTGGCCAGATTGCAACGACTTTTCTCACAGAGAGTCGCCCGTGAGTATGGGTGGGAATATCCCTACTTGCCTCGGGACTTACTTTTTGAAGTTGAGGTCATACGCCAGAGATGGTATGACAAATTTGTTTGGGAAAAGCTCAAAAGTACCCCATGCACGAAGATATTTGTCCTGTTCGCCATCCGTGTCGAAAAAGTTTCGGGACTGCAGAGCAGACTGGATGTGGGGCCGCCATATCCACGCAGACAAGGTGCGCATCTGTAGGAAGGATGGAGAGGATGCTGACTACTCAATTGAGGTTTTTGATAAGCATCTGAAGCCCTTGTTCTTGCCTGACCTGAAGTTCTATTTGTGAGAAGAGACTCACTTGTTGTTTCCTTTCCTACAATCTTCCAGAGGTGTTCTTGTCGGAGCATCCGAACTGTGCCCTAGTTTTTTATTTGGGTTTTTGTTTTCTACTCTTCAGGAGGAATGAGAGCAGTTTTTGTTTGTTCTCTCTTCCTCACAGTTCAAAGACAGACTTTGGGGTAGAATTAGTGTAGGGACGCAGGAAGAATGAAGATTGCACCAAGTGTCATTACCGCGGCACTGTCACCAGGTGGCAGTGTTGTGCAACGGCTGTTTGTTTTTTTTCACACGCGCATCACTTTACTCATTGGAGCGAGTGGGTCCATTGGTTGATGGACCCATTCATTCCAAAATAACACCGAATGTCAGGATGTGATTTTATTTTGTGTGTTGTTTTTTTTTCTTTCTTCCCTTCTGCAGGAGATTCGTCTGTCAAGACTGCTGAGCATGGGGTGGTTCTTAGACAGTAAAGGGAGGGATTGTATATGTGTACATGATAGATGTTTTTAGGGAAAAGTTTTATTGTTTTATATTCCCTTTCCCCTTTGAGCAGGTCTTGGTATGGTTGAGGTTCAAAAATTTAGGGATAGCCTCTGGGGCTAAGCTTGTGTCATCACTCCATGGGAGACATGGGTTTGCATCAGACGCTGGGGACCAGCGTCAAATCACAGGGGGGAGTATGTAGCGGGGTCTCTAAATTTAGGTGGGACACCCAGGTGTGTAAGTATGGGAATAGTGGACCACTTGTGTTCGTGGAGGATTGGATGGTGTAATAATCTCTTTGGCCTCTGGGTGGCGGGGTACCTGGAGGCTCAAGGTAGATTTGCCATTACAGTGCTACCCTTTTTGTCCCTTTCCGGAGATGGTACGGCGAGGGCGGGGAACCTGCCGTGGTGTTGATGGGAGGAGATAAAAGGGGGAGACACCCTAACTACGAGGTCTTCAGGAGGATCTTCTTCACGCACCCAGGCACCTTAGGCCTGGGTGCGGGCGGTTCTGGATTCTGGCCCAGGCGCCCTAGGCCTGACCGGAATGGAGTTGGAGTCCATCCCAGGCACCTTCAGCCTGGGGTGAGGTACTAAGCTAGGAGGCCTGGGGTCCAGTGACTTCGACTGGATCCCGCGAGGGTGGAGACGTCCGAGGGTCCCTGAGGTGGATGGGGCCCATGTCTGAGGTGAGGAGGCCGGGGAGGTTACCCGTCCGGAGAGTCTGGAGCAGCATCAACCCAGTGACGGATGGGCCTCTGGTAACTCCCTTGGAGGGACATCTTCCCCTGACAGGGGCCGCAGCGCAGCAAAGGTACTCCTATCTACGTTCTCTTGAGTCGCTGGTAGAGACTCTCAGATTCTAAGTCCTTTCTAGCTAAATGCTATAGTAACCGCTGGCGAGATCGCAGTGGTTTAGCTAATAACCAGGATAGTGCCTCGACCTGCTCATTCCCCGTATCAAAATGTTATCAAGTCGCAACCAGTTGGCTACTGAAGCACTGTTTATTGTGAGATGTACAATAAAGCAAGAGTTGGACGGTGATCGGTGTGTGGAACTCTGGTTAATGGGAGCAGAGGGAAGTGTTGACACAGCAGGACTGTATTCTAGACAAAAGCACATAGGCCCGAGGAAATATCTGGTGCTGGCCTTCACCTCACCCACAGTTATGGGGAGGACATGGGCCGTAGCGCATCTCACCCTGTCGTGTGACATACCCCTAGACAAAGGAGATGGTGTGAGGCCGCTACATAAGTTACTGTATTTATTCGAGGAAAGGATAGGGGAAATCTGTAGCAAAATTAATGTATAAATATTTGTGGTCTCCCAGGTGCTTGGGTTTAAAAATATTGCATATTGGATCTACAGATAGTTGGCTGGGGCTGGCAAAGATCCATATAGTCATGTTACACATTGACAATAATGAAAAAGTTAGGAAAACATGGAAGGTGTTCAGAATAATAATTATAGGGATTTGGGAGATAAACTGGATCACCAAAATAGTATTTTCAGAAATATTATGAATACCACTTTCTACACCATAGAGACAGGGATGACCAAAGGATTTTTTCACAGGAAGGAAGGGTGTTGGATCTTGGAGGTTATAAAGTTACCTGTACAAAATAGGTGTAAAATAGCGAGTGGGCTTAGCATTATAGGATAAGTTCACCTTTTCAAAAAAATAGTAAGTGCAGGTAAAAAAATATGCAATTATTTTTGTTCTGGAGCCTGCAGAACAGTTCACAGGTGCGATCTCAGTCTCCTGCAGACTCTCATATGGGCAGGCAGTTACCTGGGAGCAGGAAGAATCAATCGACTGCCAGAGCCCTAACCAGTGCCCTGGTAGTTCATTGAGAACTACAAGCTGTCAACCACATCGGCTAACAGAACTTGAAGGCATTCATTCACAGGAAAATGTTCATGAATGACGTGGTCATGTGGGCAAATCCCTGCTGTTTTCAAATTGTGACAGCGAGTGTAGGGAGAAGAACCCCCCACTCGCTGTCACAGGGAGAAGGGGGTAAAAGGGAGAGCTGCATGAGCTGAAACATGTTCCACCCTAAAAACCTTTATAATGACACATGAGCATGGAGTTTTGCATCCCAAAAAATCCACATTGAAGCGTATATATTTCACAGAAAAATATGTAATATTTTACAGACTCCACAGATAGTAATGAAGTGGCTGTAACAGATTGCATTTTTAAAATGACAGGGCATGCAGCCTTTTATCTAAAAAATCCACCTGTAAGTGTATATATTTGAACAAAAAATTAATAAATATTGTACAGACTCCACAGACAGCATGGCAGCAGTTGAAGTAGGCCTTATTTTGAAAATGATAAATAAAAGGGAGCATGCAGTCTTGCATCCAAAAAACTCCACATATATTTCACAGAAATTTTATATATATATATATATATATATATATATATATATGTGTGAATATTGATCAATACTGATGTATGAATTTTATTGCTATACGCAAGCATTTTACTGAATGAAATTGATTGATTCAGTTTGTTTTGTTGTGATTATCTGTAATTGTCCACAGCTGATCACATGATGATTGGCACAGTCTGTGTGATCACTGTGACCAATCACAGCTAGCAACACAATTGTACACAATGGATGGCTTGAAAGGAAGCCATCCATTGTTTACCACTGTCATGTGACCTGCTGTAATTGGTTACAGTGGTCACATGGTACCGGCAGCAGGCCATTTCCTTACATTCAAGTTCTATATTATCACAGCGCAAACTGGTAAGATCTTAGTCTCACGTCACGTCAGAGCTGCCCTGAGTCATGTGTCTGAACCTGGTCGGCCATGCCAGGAGAAAGCGGGTGGGGAATCATGGTGAAACAGCATCTTTAGTTAAGTATTATTGTTATATTTTCTAATTTTTTCTGTATCTCTCATTACTTTTAATAAAGGTTACATTTATACTGTAAGTATGTATTCGATCTCTCTTTGCACATATTGAATACAACCTCAAAAAACTTGAAGAAACACCATGTTATAATGTGGATTATGGGGGAGTAGTCCTTCTGCAATCACTGTTTATGTACAAAAAAACATATTGATTCTTAAAGTAGTATGTCGTGCTGAATAGAAATAAAGTCTTTTTCATTCGTATTTTGGCATTTCAATATGTAAAATAATTTAGCTTGCAAATGTTGTCTGTGATGTTTCGGTTGAGCAGTAAAATCGGGGTGGGAGTCCATAACACTGTTGAAGTCTCCATACAGATCTTCTTGAAAATCTTTTTAAGGGCTCTTTCACATTTCAGTCATGATCCGCCCTGTGAAGCTCCGCTTGCTCAGCGGGGATCGCTCCGTTGATCCCCGCTGAGCTGGCGGATGAATGGGCGGTCCCCGCACACTGTGCAGGGACAGCCCTGTCAGAGCGCCGCTCTCCCCTATGGGGAATCAGATGACGACGGACCGTAGAGTCCGTTGTCATCCGATCCGATCCGCTCCGCCGACGGAAGGAAAAATTGTGTTTTCCTCCGTCACACTTTGGCGGAGCGAATGTCAGCGGACATGTCACCGCTGACATCCGTGCCTCCATAGGGCTACATGGAGCGTCCGTGCAGGTCCGCCTAAAAAACTGACAGGCGGACCTGAACGGACCCTCCGTGTGAAAGGGGCCTAAGGAAACGGAGTTGGTGTCTATTGGGAGCAAAAACATTTACAATAGTGTAAGGTTCAGGGTAAACTTTGCAAAGTCTTTGACAGCTATTAGAACTCCTCTTTTTTTGACAGGCACGCTAGCCATGTAGATAGATGCGACATTTTTATGAGAGCATCTAGGGTGAGAGGAGGTGTCAGGACCTGTGTCACGATCGGGGGTCAGGCTCGAAGACCAGTTTCTATAGCAGTGGGAAGCTCAGGAACCAGTAGGACAGGTACACAGGCAGGTCATCCTGGCGGATGACGCGGGCTCATCCGAGGTCTAAGTACTAACTGGTGTTCACCAGAGCTCCTGATGGTGGGAATGTATTTTGTTGCATGTTAGAACCAGGTCGCGGGTGAGGTGAGTGGGTGAGATGAGCAAGCCAGGGTCCAGTAGCGGATTAGGCAGGTAGTAAGGAAACAAGCCAAAAGGTCAGTAATGAGTAGTTGCAGGTCGGGATCAGGCAAAAGTGAAGTCAAGGAACAAGCCAAGGGTCGATAATAAGTAGTAGCAAAATATGGACAAAACAGCAGCCAGGAAGACAAAAAGGAGATACTGGCTAAGAGAGCACAATAATCTGGAAAACAGGAAGTGCAGAGACATAGCTTAAATCAGGAAGTCCATGAGAGGTGCAAAGTGTTGAACGTTCAAGGCAGGGTTGTCCAATAGATCAGACAGGATGCTATCAGGTAGCTCAGTGGTCAAGTCCAAGCTCTGACAAGCTGTGTCATTACTTGGGTCACCTGCTGGTTCCTGGAATTGAAGGGAGTATTCATGGTGGCCACCAGTGGGTGTCTCCCAACAGCTGAACTGTACAAATAATTAGGCTATACCTGATGTGGACTGCTGGAGGGTATATAAGCCCGTTCTTGATTGAAGTTCAATACTTCAGCGTTGCCAGGTGACCTTGCTCTTACCTATATTAGAACTGTCAAAGGGCAGAGGAGGCATTTGGCGAGCAGCCATCCCAGAAGGCGGAGCGTTACATTTTTTGGGGGTCGGGATGCGGCGTGATTGACGATGAATCGAGGGACACTATTTTTAATTTTTTATATAAAGGATTTGCCAAAAGCTTGTCACATGTTTTATTTTTTTTGTACACTTTTTTTTGTGAATGGGTAGGGGTACTATGTACCCCATACTGATTCTCATAAGGGGGGTGGGATCTGGGGGCTCCCTTGTTGAAGGAGGATTCCAGATTCCAATAAGCCCCCCATCTGAAAACCCCCACAACCATTGGCCATGGTTGTGGGTAAGATGCCCTTGTACAGAGCCCCCCTGGCTCAAAGCACCCACACACCCTTGTTGAGGGCATGTGGCCTGGCATTGTTCAGGAGGGGGGCACTCGTTCACCCACCCTTTCCTGACCTGCCAGGCTACATGCCTGGATAAGGGTCTGGTATGGATTTTGGGGGGGGGCCCACGCCATTTTTTTTTTACTTTGGCATGGTGTTCCCCTTAAAAAAATGGACATGGGGGACCCCACATCGTCGTTGTTTTCTTTATTTTTTCAATAGCCAGGTACCAGAAATTGCAACCACGAGTCAATTAATGTGATTTGACTCATTTATTTTCTTTAGAAATATCATTTTTGCTGCAACATGTTCTATATATGCTACAGATACACCACTTTACAGGAAGACTAAGATGACCACCAGGCACTATATTTAAATACATTTTTCATTTTTATTGTTGCACTTTAGGCATGATTAAAATCACTGCTCCTGAAAAAACAATGTTTTTAACTTTTTTTGCATTTATACATGTCCAACAGGGCAATACTCAGACCCCCATACCCCTTTGACCTATGGCCTTCAAAATGGGCACTTTTGATTTTTCCTGTTCTTCTCCCATAGACTTCAATGGGGTTTGCTGATTGGTTTAGAACTTTTCCCCTTTTCAGGAGTTCTGCTGCAAACCGAACAGGGGGTGTTCGACCCATTTCTACTCCTCTGCAACTGCTTCTCCTTTTTCACCATATTATATTTTCTCAGTACTGCTGTTACTCTTCCATCTGCTGTACAATCTGTTCATAGCCCTGCAATCACTCGCAGCATTCCAGTGAAAATTAAGTTTTTTGCAACTCATATACTGTAATGCTGCCTCTGTCCTCTCCTGCCTCAATACCAGTAGCTCCATTTCAGTCTGCATCCACGGGTCTAATATTGATGTGCCTCTATGTTTGCTGCACGCTTGGCATGGGTTTTCTGTTAGACCAAATGTTCTTATTGCTGCCTCTCCTGAGTCCCTCTTGCGGCCATTTGTTTCTGTTGTGCTAAGGCTTGATAATCCAGATATCCACTTTGGAAGTGAGAGCTGCATTCCCCAGTTCAGCTCCAGAAACAGAGGTCTTCTTGGAAAAGGCAGAGTTCGCTCTGAGCCTTGCTCTGACCTAGGTGGTACCTCTGCAATCCCAGGTTCATTAAGGGGCCCATGCTGGGTGACCAATGCCTTGGGTAGACCTATGTGGCTTTTAGAGGGTGGAGAAGTTTCTGTCAAACCAGACAAGGAAGGTCTGGTTGCAATGGGACATCCTGGTATTATGGTAATTGCATGGACCAGGGATTCTGGTGTTAGGCCTTCAGCTGGTAGTTTGGGTCCCAGTGTTGGCACATGTGCAGATTTGGGGGCATGTAACTTTCAGATGTTGCGTCTATTCAGGGTTCCGACCAGTGGGGAAGAAACAGCTCTCGCACCCCGGCAGCAGGGTATACAATCAGCTTCCAGACCCTGGCGGTGGGGCGCATGACCAATTACTATACCCGGGGGCCACGCCTTCCAGCGGATTAAAAGACTCTGGCCTGAAAAGTGCAAGAACATCTTCAAACATGGAGAGGAAACCTTTTTGGACTTATCCTGCACCCACATGGACTTTTGGGTTAAAGGCAGAATGGAGTATCCGGAGGCCGCTCCTCAAGGGGGAGGGGACTGTCAGGACCTGTGTCATTCCTTGGGTCACCTGCTGGTGGCACCATTGTTCCTGTAATCTAAGGGTGTAGTTCTGGTGGCCACCAATGGGTGTGCCCCAGAAGCTGGATTGTACAAGTAATTAAATTGCACCTTATGTGGACTGCTGAGGGTATATAAGCCCGCCCTTGGAATTCAATGCTTCACTGTTCTTCCTGCAAGCCATGTCCCTGCCTGAGCCTGATCCTGATCCTTGTTCCTGATCCTTCTTCCTGTACCAGTAACTGACCCTGAAACCTGCTCCTGTGACCTGCGAAAAAAGGTACATGGTTAGTGGCGCTCACTGAAATATAGCATGGGACACTAGGTCCAAAGAAGTCCTTTAAGTAGTTTGCTTTGTGGTGAGGTAACAGTATTTTTGCACTTCTAGTCTGCTTTGCAAAAAAAGGGGGAGCAGAAGCTGTACTCCAGAGCATGTAAAGAGATAAAAAAACAAAGGCAGGCGCCGCTGAAGTAAAACTGTGTGATTTTAATATAGCAGTAACATTAAAACACTCACATTAAGGTGTCTTTAGATCGGCATGTGGGGGTCCTGTGGGATGTGCTGTCGGGGTCTTTAGATCAACACTCAGCACTCAGCACAGATGAGCAGCTTGCGCTCCAGGCCTCCATTCGGCCGCCGCACGAGACCCGGAAAACTCTCCACAGGATTGAACACCGGCTCCACTGCACTGGGCTTGAACATTGCTGACACGAGCGGAGGTGCACATCCCACAGGACCCCCACATGCCGATCTAAAGACACCTTAATGTGAGTGTTTTTTTAATGTTACTGCTATATTAAAATCACACAGTTTTACTTCAGCTGCGCCTGCCTTTGTTTTTTATCTCTTTCCTGTGACCTGTGCCCGGCTTCCTTCTTCCCACTACCAGTACCTGGCTCTCTGCTCCCCTTGCCTCCTGTCCCTGTCCTGACCTTGTCCTGCTCATGTGTGCTCCCTCCATTTTGTATATAGTTAGATTATTTGGGGTTTTTGCAGTGTTATGTTTATTTGTCACCTATATAGTTTAGGATTTACTGGGGTTGGTGTTGAAAGTGTGTAATTTGTCTTAATAAACTTATTTTAACCTTACTCAGTCTGGTAATGAATGAGCGCAGCGTCGCTGTGTGATATGCGTTTACCTGTACCTGCTTTCTTGTCCTGTGGTGTCATTTATGTTACAGATTTTACATTAAAGAGACTTATCATACCTCGGAGTGCAGCTGGTCCTTGTTGGGCACATATATGTTGGGCACACGTAATGTTCTTTTTTTTCATGCAGTCTGTGGGTTAAATAAAAAAATAGAACCTAACAGATTCCTCCATTCACATCAATTCATTGGTGGTATGCCCACCATTAGAATACCGCCCTGCATCCACCCACTTCTAATGATGGGCATACATGCACCATTCTTTATTTTTGTTCAGCCCATGGGTTGAACGAAAAAAAAGAACCTAACAGATTCCTCCATTTACATCAATCGATGTGGATGAAGAAATCTCTGCCAAGAAAAGTGAATAAAAATATATGCCGAAGCATAGGGGTGAACTACCCCTATCATTGCTGCAGCTGAATGGCATACCTGCAAAGCAAACAATGATTAACAATAAATCACAGTATCAATAAAACATTAACTCAATAAAACAACTTTTTATTATTGCAATCTGTGCCAAAAAGTATAAAAAATATATGCCGAAGCAAAGGGGCGATACGCCCGTATGCCCACCCCTGCCCCTAGGCTTCGGCATATACTGTATGCTCTTTTTTTAACTGTGGTGGTGAAATCACCTCCTACAGTGCTGAAGTCACAGATTTATGTATTGTGAGAGCAAACCCTGTTGCTGTCAATTTAAATAAATCACTGCCACAGCTGAATGGTGTACTTGCAATGCAAACACTGGTTAACAATACATCACAGTATCAATAAAACAATAAAGCAGAACTCCAGTATTTTTTTTTAACTTTCCATCTATTAAATCTTTTGCCCTTGTTTTAACTTTGGATAGTAAATTTTTTTTTTTCTGCCAGTATATACCTTATACAGCCCACTTTCTGTTTCTTGGCTGGAAAAAAGCCTAGGCTTATGACATTAAGCACAGCTCTCTATTTTCTCTCTCGTGAGAGTTTGCCAGGAAGGGAGGGGGATGAGTCAAAAGAGGGCCAATGAGAGCTGCAGGGCTGCAGAGCTGGAGGTGTGCTTTTGTGTGTCTGTATAAATCCAGGAAGTGAACAGGCAGCAGCTTCAGATGCCCACAGTTAAAATGGATGCAGCCAGACTTAGTGGAGGGAGATTCTTGCAGTGAATTTGGCAAGTACAGAATTGCAGTATATATAAAACAATATGCAAAGTGGTTGGAGGGAAGCTTCAGAATGGCAAATATGTTTTTATTACAAATTATGTGAGCAAACTGCAGTTCCTCGTTAATTCAATAAAACAACTTTTTTTATTGCAATCTGTGCCAAAAAAAAAGTAAAAAATGTATGCCAAAGCGTAGGGGTGATCCGCCCCTATGTCAACCCCTGCCCCTATGCCAAAGCATATATGCTCTTTTTTTTAACTGTAGTGGTGAAATCTCCTCCTACAGTGCTGGAGCCATGGATTTACATATCATGAGAGCAAACCCTGTTGCTGACAAAATAAATAAATCGGTGCTGCAGCTGAATGGCGTACCTGCAAAGCAAACAATGGTTACCAATAAATCACAGGAACAGTGCAGTAAAACATTAGAACATACCTGAAAAGCAAACACAATAAAACACAGTAACAATAAAACATTACAGTATAGCATAAAATACAGTAAACCAGTAAGAACAATAAAACTACAACTATTTTTGGCTTTTTAATTTTTAAATTTTATGTTTTTTATTTTTTTTTTTACACTTTTATAGTAACCATAAACGTTCCAGCTTAGGGTCTTTCATAATGCGAAAGCCATCTAGCATCTTTCGAGACCCTGTGTGAATATGTGCCCTAGGACTGTGCCATGCTGTACCCCATACTAATATTCTACTAGTTTTCGGTAGCGACATAAACAGTCCCCAATGCAGAGACCAGGTTCGCCAGGACAGGAGGGACAAAAATAACAGGTATCACGCCTGTATCCGTGCTTGCTACAGACACAGCATCTTTTTTGGGGTGATCATTGGGTAGGGGTACTAGGAAAGACATCCGGAAAATGCCTCTCATGCAGCCGGCTCACTGCATCTGGATTGGGAATTAGGGCCACAGCACCTCCTGGATACAGAAGGGCTGCGATGACCTCTTCCTGGAATTTTAGAAAGGATACAGTTCTTCCCAATGCTTTGTATAGTACATAAGTGTTGTACAGAGCCAATTGGTATAAGTATACAGACTCTTTTTTTATACCAGCGTCTGTCCTTATGGGCAACTAAGTACGGCCATCATCTGGTCATTGAAGTCCACCTCCCCATTTTAAGGTTGAAGGCATGGACACAGAGGGGCTTCTTAACAACACCAGTCGCTGTAGTAATATGGACTGCCGTATCTGGGTGAATTGAAGACAGAACAAAAAAGTTCAGTTTGTCCTTCCATCTCACTGCAAGTAATTCATTAGACCTCAAGCAGGCTCTCTCCCCTGTCTAAGTGGGGCATTTACAAACTGTTGGGGAAGCCCCATAATTAGATCGCACGATGCCACATACGTCAATTCCTGATTGAAAGAGATGTCTAAAAAGTGGCACGTTTGAATAAAAATTGTCCATGTATAAATGGTACCCCTTTACGAATAAGGGTGACACCAAGTCCCAAACAATCTTGCTGCTGCTCACTATGTAGTCTGGGCAGTTGGGGGCTCCACGCTGCTATCTTTTCCCTTGTAAACCAGAAAACTCCATGTATAGCCTGTTGCCCTGTCACAGAGCTTATTCATTTTGACCCCATACATGGCACACTTGCTGGGGAGAAACAGTTTGAAAAGAAGACGGCCAGAAAATGTAATCATGCACTCATCAATGCAGACATCTTGATTGGGGATAAACAAGGCTGCAAATTTTTCGTTGAAGTGGTTTATGAGGGGCCAAATTTTGTGGAGCCGATCATGTTAAGGGTCACCCTGAGGACGACAGAGTTTATTGTCATTGAAATGCAGAACTGCAATATCTGCTCATATCTAGCCCTGGCCATGGCAGCAGAGAACACGGGCATATGATGAATTGGGTCAGTGGACCAATATGACCGCAACTTTTAGTAATGCCCATGTTGAGGAATAGGCCTAGAACGGTCCTAAATTCGGAAACTGTTATAGGTTTCCAGCCAAATTGTCTGGCAAGGGGGGAATTTGGGTTTTGGGTGATAAATTTACCAGTGTATAAATTGCTTTGGTCCGCAATAGATCAGTACAGATCTTCAGTGGAAAAACGGCTCAAAAAATTCAAGGGGCGTTAAATTTGCTGTTTCCACCTGAATTCCGGGTTGGCCAGTGAATGGGGGAGGTACGGGTGCTGCAGTTATGGTGGGCTGCCAATCAGGATTTGCAAGGAAGGGCACTATGGACTCTACGGGCCTGTGTTTGAATTATTGGTGGCTGTGGGACACTACTTGTGCTATCCACCGCATCAGCTTGAACTGCACTTATGTGACTCGCCACGTCACCAAGTGATACTGCAGTGATGGTTTGTCTATGACCAGGGTGTACTAGGCTGCTGGTGCTGGTGCCCCCATTCACCAAAAAAGTGAAAACCACAAGAGACAATTTTTGACGAATCCTTTATTAAAAAGGAAAAAAAAGTGTCCCGCGATGTAAATCCACTGTCAATCACGCCGCCCGACGGACCAGAAAAATAGCAAAAATGGAAAATGCTCTGCCTCCATGGGAAGCCTGCCGCCATCTCTTCGCTTTGACAGCTCTTATATAGGCAAGGGCGGGTCCACTTGGTGATGTAACCGGGTGACCATGCCCCCTTCTGACATAATGTGATGTCACATGACATCAGAAGGGGCGGGATCACCCAGCTTCATCACTGGGTGGTCCCTCCATTGCCTATATAAGTGTTGTAATATGCCCAAAACATGCTTGGCCACTTCAGTATACAAAATAACTTAGATCTGCAACTATCAAATGATGTTTGGAAAGATGCTGGCATAAGCACTGTACTATATATATATATCATTGTGGGTTGGTGTGTCTGGGACTGGATGTATGACTTATGATTCATAACCAAAGGGCCTGTTGAGTTGTGTTAACTCATGATGACGTATCTTAGAGGGTCACTGACTTGTATAAATCATATATCGCGGACTTGTTTAATTATAGTCATGATATTAATAATATTACTGTATCCCTTTCCTAACCACTCCCCCCTCCCCTATTGTGATTGTTGGTAAAGCTGAACCATATACAGTATAAGCTGTATGCACGCCCAATAAAGCAGGAATTTTTTTTGAACTTATTCTGTGTATCTTCTGTTCATTTGAAGTGCCTCACGGTATAGGGGGTCTTCTGGTAGTTTGCAGTATTAATCCTTGGCTAGTCTGTCAGGTAACTGGAGTACCCTTCTAATCCTTTCAAATGGCGGCACTGCTGAGAAAAGGTGATCACCTGTGGTAAGATACCTATTTGTCTCATTTTGACAAAGTGTTTTCTTGCCTCAGCTCTAATAAAATCTTAAGCCGTGTACACACGATCGGTTTCACCAATGAAAACAGTCAGATGAACTGTTTTCGTCGGACGAACCAATCGTGTATGAGCCCCATCGGTCTTTTTTCCATCGGTGTGAAAAAATAGAACATGTTTTAAATTTTTCCGATTGGGAAAAAAGACGATTGCAAATTCCGATCGTCTGTGTGGAACTCCATCGGACAAAAAACCCACGCATGCTCAGAATCAAGTCGACGCATGCTCAGAAGCATTGAACTTCATTTTTCTCGGCTTGTCTTAGTGTTTTACGTCACAGCGTTTGGGACGGTCAGATTTTTGACTGATGGTGTGTAGGCAAGACTGATGGAAGTCAGCTTCATCGGATTTCTGATGGAAAAATCCATCCGATTAGAATCCATAGAAAATCCGATCATGTGTACAGGGCTTTAGGCTCTTAAATTTAATTAAGGAGGGAGATGGACCAGGCCTTATGAGTGGCTTTTGGTAAGCCTGGCTTTTGGTAAGCCTGTTAAGAAGTTTAATAAGTAGTACTACTTGATTGCAAATATGGTGTTGTGTGTGTGTATCCAGTGAATCCATTCACTGGATACACACACACACACAACACCATATTTGCCATCATTCCCACATATGTGGGATGTGTTGTGGCGATCAGGCATGCTATGTGGATGTTTTCTTGGCTGGGGCGGGGTTCCTTGCCTCAGCTCCGGAACAAACAACCATTTTGGGGTCCCATCTTCCTCGATGCTAGCCAAGCACAGTGCTCTAGCCGACCTTTTATTTCTGTACCCAACTCCTAATGAACAGTCATGAAACGTGTTGAGTTTCCATGGGGTGCTCAGTCAAGTCTGGCTCATTACCTATTCACCGGCCCATATATATCTTGTATACATTCAAAACATTAAGTACTATGCAACTATTAATGTGTATGTGTATCCTTCTTTGGCTTTACAGCAGCTCTGTTGCATATGGTGTAACAATGCCTGCGAATAGGAAATACCCTGCATTATATTTTACTAATATTTATTACCTCTCATGTGCTGCCAAGCTGACATATATGTATCCATTATGTTCATGCCATGTGTGCATGTGTATGTATATATATGAAAATACCTTTTTACTTGTTTCATACCATTGTTACAAATTAATAATGTTTACCAACAGCACTCTACCTCCACAAGTCAATTGCCCTATTTAAAGTCCCACATTCCTTTCTTATGTACTTCCTTTCTTATGTACTCCCCCCTCTCAGCTATACCCATTCACATAGGGGGGCCAGGATCTGGGGGCCCCCTTGTTAAAAGGGGCTTCCAGTTTCTGATAAGTAGACCCCGACAACCACCGGCCAGTGTTGTCGGGAAGAGGCCCTTGTCCCCAACAACATGGGGACAAGGTGCTTTGGGGGGCACCCCAAAGCACCCTCCCCATGTTGAGGGCAAGTGGCCTGGTATGGATCAGGAGGGGGGAGGCGTTCGCTCGCCGCCCCCTTTTCTGGCCTGCCAGGCTGCTTGCTCGGATAAGGGTCTGGTATGGATTTTGGGGGGCACTCCACGCCGTTTTTATTTAATCTATATTGCCAGAAGTCGGCAATACATTACAGCCACAAGCAAGTTTAAATGACATTTTTTCCTTTCAAAATGTCATTATTGCTGCAGCATGTTCTATACTTTGCACAGATGCGCCACTTTACAGGCACGATATTTAAAGGAATATTACATTTTTGATGTTTCACGTTAAGCATCATTAAAATCACTGCTCCTTTAAAAAAAAAATTGCATTGATACATGTCCCCTAGGGCAGTACCCAGGTCTCCATACATATTTTTTTATGGCAATAACTTGCATATAAGCCTTTAAAATTAGGACTTTTGATTTATCATGTTCGTGTCCCATATACTTTAATAGGGTTTGCATGTTCGCTAGAACTTTTTGCCTGTTCGAGGTTTTCTGGTGTAAACCGAACCTGGGGGTGTTCGGCCCATCCCTACAATACAGTGATTAGTAAAAAAAATGAACACTGCAGTGGGCGAGTGGCGACACTGTGACAGGGAGTATAAGGGTGTCATGAATCTGCAGTAATGGTTCATGGCCTGTCTGTCTGCTTACCTCTCTGGTCTGTGTATCAGCTTAGGGACCGTGCTCTCACACCTGCGTATTTAAGTAATCTTCTCTCAGCACAGCTCCACCTCAGCCTCTAACAGGAAACACTATTTAACTCTGTGCACTGCAAGCCAGCTTTGCCTGAGCAACAGTTGTGTTTAGGCCTCTGGTGTGGCGTCCTGCTGTATGTTATCTCTGACTTCCGTGTACCGACCTTGGCGTGTCTTGCTTACCATTCCTGTCTGCTAGTAACCCTCGACCTTGGCGTGCTTCTTGACCATCTCTGTCTGCTAGTTGCCCCAACCTTGGCTTGTTCTCCTGATGCCCTGTAGACGCGATCGGTTTTACTGATGAAAACAGTCCGATGGACTTTTTTCATCAGACAAACCGATCGTTTATGGGCCCCATCGGTATTTTTTCCATCGGTGAGAAAAAATAGAACATTTTTAAATTTATCCGATGGAAAAAAAAACAATAGCAAATTCCGATCATCTGTGTGGAACTCCATTGGAGAAAAAACCCACGCATGCTCAGAATCAAGTCGACGCATGCTCAGAAGCATTAAACTTCATTTTTCTCGGCTCGTCTGAGTGTTTTACCTCACAGCGTTTGGGACGGTCGGATTTTTGACTGATGGTGTGTAGGCAAGATTGATGGAAGTCAGCTTCATCGGAATTCCGATGGAAAAATCCATCGGATTTGAATCCATAGGAAATCCGATCGTGTGTACAGGGCTTGTCTATCCTGTGCTTAACCCTGATCTGATGCTTCCACTCTGTCCACCGGAGCCAGTCCGTGAGCATGAGCTGAGAGACCCCGGGGCGCGACCTGGAGTCAGCTGCAGCCAAATTCAGCCTCAACACTACAGGATCTGGTGAATATCTGCTGGCTCTTAGATTCCGCACCCTGGGGAATATTACGCTCTAGCTTCCTGCTTGGTCCGTGTCAGTGTTCAGGTGGAGCTGCTTTCCTGAAATACCCAGAGCTCCATCTGAAGCACTCAGCCGAAGGGTCTACAACCCTAGTGGTGCGCTCCTAACCCCAGCGGTGTGCATCTGTCACCTGGCCTCAGGTGACCTGATAAAGGGTTACCTGGGGGGGGGGGGCGATCAGGGGGTAAAAATATGTGCTTATGTGTACTGGTGTTAGTGTAGTGCTGCTGTACCCACGGTAGATGCTCTCTCCTTGCTCGCTGGAACTGAAAAGGGTTCCACGGTGGGAGATTGCATCACTTCCTATGCCTGTGTTTACATTACACAGGCACAGGAGGTTTGTCCATTGGTCAGAACCGATCAGCAGGTCCAGGCCATAAATCATTGGCTTGGACCTGATGAGTGATTGGTTCTGAACCATATCTGATTGCCGGGGTAATTGCAGGTGCGCGTGCGTGCGCCACTGATCCGCAGGCGCGTGTCACATACAGGTACGTGACTTTGCGCAGCCGGGCCGCCCTGCTGCAGTATATGCATGTGGGGCGGTCCGGAACTGGTTAAAACACTTGGTGTAGGCCAAACTTGCAAAAGAACATACAACATGAAGTTTTTCAGCCTGAAAATCCACACTAAAGTGTATATACAGTACTGTGCAAAAGTTTTAGGCAGGTGTGAAGAAATACTGTAAAGTAAGAATACATTCAAAAATATTTATTTTAATTGTTAATTTTTTTAATTTACAAAATACAAAGTGAGCAAACAGAATACAAATCAAAATCAAATCAATATTTGCTGTGACTACCCTTTGGCTTTAAACTAGCAGCAATTCTTCTAGGCATACTGTACATAGTGCTTTTGCACACAGCTTTTGAAGGAACTTGGCAGGTAGAATATTCCAAACATCTTGGAGAACTAACCACAGATCTTCTGTGGATGTAGGCTGCCTCGGTTCCTTCTGTCTCCTCATGTAATTCCAGACAGTAATGCACACACAGGTTTCCCTCTTTGCCCCCTGCCCCCAGGCAACCCACTGAGACCCTTCCTCATATGCCTGCCTTAATACAGAGACAAGGAAATATTCTTTAAAGTGCCAGAGTGTTGAAGAAAATCCAATACAATGGCTCCAGAGTCTTATGCTTTCCTATTTTCTCACCAGAGGAACAGAAGCACAGAGCCCACTTTCAAGAAGTGAAGAAACAGCTACAGTGTTTGAGCTTGGCATACTTTATGGTTTGTCCTGCCAGTCTGAGGGCGTTACATGAGGGCTAGATGACATTTTTTTTATTCCCCTGAAGCCACTTAGGAGTGATTAACCGTCACTTTAATTTCTAAAGGGTGCTCTCTGCTGGGACCCTTTGCCCTCCTCCTATGGGCGATTCTGTCCTGGATCCCATTAATCTTTAATTTTGTTTCTGTTCCTTACCATTACATTTTATTGGCCTCCTGGAATTCAGGACATGCTACTTAGTAGTTCTTTCTATCTGCTCAGTTTATGTCAAGGGACTGCACTTAATCTGTCTGCTCAATAGTTATTCTGCTGTGCTGGAAGTTCCACCAACAGGTAGCAGTTACTCTAATAGACCCCCTTACTTCCTCCTGTGAGGAGCCTTTTGTGCCTCTATGGATAAGGGTGGATACCACTCACTCTGTTCTGGTTTATTGTGCTTCACTGTTCTTTTTTTATTACTTCCCACTTTTTTTGTGTGTTGTGGTGTGGCACTGTAGACCTAGCTGTTTCCCCATTCAATTTTTTTAGAGACCCTTCTCTTTACTGCAACACTGATTCTCATCCATGGGACAATGTTATGTTTTATATGGAATGATGGCGGGATGGGTAGTTAATTGCTTCCATGGAATGTTTGGGACGTGATTCACTGAAGAGGCCATCCATATTTGACTATGTGTCCTTCTTCTGTCCTTCCTTGATCTGACTGCATGTCACACAAGAAACTTCTTATTCACTGCAATGCAGAGTTATACATATGGCTTATCATTCAGTGTACACCTCCCCACTCTCGTAGGTTATCCATCCTGGTTCAATGTTGCACGGTGATCTCCTGTGAGCGATTTGTGGCAGATGGAGATCATTATAGAACCTAAAGGGTTTTCAGATCATTCTCCTTCAATTTTTATTATAGCCCTTGGGCATGCAGGCCCACATGTCCCCTGGCGCCCTAAACCATTTTGGTTTGAGATTTCTCCCCATCAAATGATAGACTCCTTTACTGAGACCTTTTTGGCTCACAGTGCTGGTTCTGCCTCTAGCTGAAGCATTTGGAATACCCACAACCTTCGGGGTAACCTCATTAAGCAGGTTAGTGTTATTTATTAATGAGGGAATTGGAACATATGAAGATGGTGACCTCTGCTGCGGAAGCCAAATACATCCTAGACCCAATATCAAACAATAGGTCAGCATGGTTGACCCACGAGACCCAATTGACTTCTCTCCTATTAGACAGAGCCAGGCAAAAAATATTTTTTTTAAAATACTTGACTTGGGCAGAGGGGGAAGCAACAGTTGGCTCAGATGTTTTGTTCAAAGAGGGGCAACACTTATGTTCCTGCTTTAAAAGATCCAACTGGGCACACTCATACCCAAGCAGGACCCATTTTGAGGGTTTTCAGGATTTTTATTCTTCTAGGGTGAGCTACACATCTATGAAATTGCACACCCTTTTAGATGAGATCTCCCTACCTGTGCCCCCAGATTCTGACAAAAACCTGCTGAACACCCCGATTACGTTGCAAAAGTTAGATGTGGCGGTGGCTAGTTTTTCCAATCACAAAGCCCCTGGAACAGATGATCTGCTGTTAGAAGAAAAGAGAAGTACTACTCTCCCCCGCTGCTTGCTTTAAATGAGGCCCTCTCAAATAGTAAGCTTTCAGTGTCTATGTAGAAAAGCAGCTATAGTAGTCACACCTAAGAAAGACAAGGACCCTCTCTATCCTGACTCCTATAGACCTATTTCTTTGTTATCCTCTTACGTAAAAGGTTTGGCTTAAGTGTTTGGCAACAGGCTTAACAAAGTCATCTTGCAAATTATACACCCAGATCAAGCGGGTTTTATGCCCAACCTGTGCCCAGCGGTTAACATCAGGCATGCCTATTTGAACATGCAGGTACCAAGAAGGGATCAAATTAATAGAGCCATCCTGGCACTGGATGCCATTAAGACATTTGAGAGTGTTGAGTGGTTGAGAGGTTTCAATTGGGTTATGCATTTTGTAAATGGATGGAATTGCTTTATGTTGCCCCAAAGGCCTGTATTCGAGTCAATGACTTGCAGTCTCCTACCTTTGATTTGTTTAAGAGGACCAGGCAGGGGTGTCTGCTGTCACCCCTTTTTTTGGCAATCACAATAGAGCCCCTGTCTACTCCAGAACTCCCATGATGTCATTGGGTTTCAGGCTGGGTTCACACTGTTTGCGGAGCGGCTCGCAGCAGGGGTCCGGTGCGTCCCTGTTCTCCATTTCAGGGCAAATCTGGTCAGAATTTTTGCCTGAATTCGGACCTGAAATGGAGCCTAAGATGCATAAGAGCCTTCTGCAGTGTGCTCTGCAGCTGCCCCAGAGATGTGTGAACTGGCTACATTGAGAGCCGGTCACCTTCTCCTGTCGTGCAAATTGAATGGGGGGAAACCCGCATTCAATTTGCATCAGTGTAATCCCAGCCTGAAAGAGGTTCTTATGAAAAAAAGATATGCAGATGATGTATATCATATTATTATTCATTTCTAATACCCAGTCTTCTTTACCAGCTGTGATGCAACACATTGATGAGTTTGGAAAATTCTCAGGGCCTCCTATTAACTGGGAGAAATACAATGTTGCTACCCCTGGATCCACTATCTGCCCCCATGCCCCCTTCTTTAATACATCTCAAGTAGTATCTGCCTTGAAATATCTGTGTATAACTATGACCAACTCCCCCAAAGATTTTAGTTCAGATAACATTTATTTTTATTTTTTTCAATAATGTTTATTGGATTTTACAGGATTACAGAAGATTGTAAACAATAACTATGACTTGTGTCGGAAACAGAGATGGGAAAAAACAACATAGCAGATGGTAGATAATCTTCAGTAATTCTTGAGTAACAAATAAATGCAATATAGGTTCAGTCATGACTTCAGCTATGAAGATAACAATGTAGTCGTCTGTGCCCAACTGCTGTCTAGAGATATATGGAATGTGTATAGGGCATGGGATGGGGTTGAAGGAGTGCCTTAACTAGAGGGGGGGGAGCATCTCCGTGGTACTATCCCTAAGAATGCGCAGCGATTACCATTGATGGCCAGCCCCCAGTCCTCTCACCCCCTAACAGGATCTGGCTGTGAGTGGACGGGGGCCACGTTAAAGTTAAGACACATGGTGAGTCTAAGGGGTTTGGTAAGGTATCCAGGGTGCAACTAATAAGGAAACTATTATCGTTCCAGTAAGGGAGAGGGGGTCTCAGTGATTAAACAAAGGTTGTCGTGTACTCGATCGGGTGTAGGTCAGACGATGGCTACGGATTAGGGAATAGACCTACTTAAAAACAAATGGATGTGTGAACATGTGCACGAAAGGGTAAGGAGGAGCTACAGGGGGGGGTGGTAAAGTCTAAGGGGCAGTGCCACTAGGAGGGGGATCCGTCCGGTGAAAGTGGGGGTGGACATGTGGTGGTTCCCCGGTATTGTATCCAACAGGCCCATGTGTCAGTGTATTTGGTAGGTGCGTCTCGAGCTTGAAATATGAGTTGTTCCATTTCTGCTATTCTATCTACCCTGCGATGCCACTCCGCAATCGTAGGGGGGTTGGTGCTCCTCCAGTGGATTGGAATGCATGAATTGGCTGCGTTTATGAGGTGTATGGTAAGAGATTTTTTGTAGTTAGAGAGGGGCATGGAAGAGTGATGAAGTAGGAATTGGGCGGGGGTGAATTCGGCGGTGAATGTGGTGATCTGAGCGATGAGGCGGTGGACTTCGGTCCAGAAGGGTTGGATGATGGGGCATTCCCACCATATGTGGAGTAGTGAGCCAGTGCTTGCGTTACATCTCCAACAAGTCGGCGGGAGGTGAGGGTAGCACTTGTGGAGTTTGTCAGAGGTCCTATACCACTTGGAGTAGATTTTGTATCTATTTTCCTGAGTGGTTACGTTAAGAGATCCTTTATGCATGTGCGTGAATATGCGTTCCCAATCGGTCGCGGAGAGTTGTAATGACAGGTCTGATTCCCATTGCCGGGTTAGTTTATCGGTGTCGGAAGTGTGTGTTGAGAAGAGGAGGGCATACAAGGTCGAGATAAGGTGGCGTTGGGGTTCGCCGTTGTTGTAGAGATTTTCAAGAGGTGTGAGGGGTCTCGTCCAAGTGGTGGGTGTTTTAGCGGAATTAAAATAGTGTTTGATCTGCAGGTATTTGAAGAAGGTTATGCGGCTTTCTGGGAGTATTTCAGACAACTCCGAGCAGGACAGGAGGTTGCCATTGCGGAAGAATGCATGCGCTCTGTGTGGGGTAGCGACGGGCACGGTAGTGGTGTCACGGGAGGCCAAACCTGGGGAGAAGTCGGGATTGTGATTCAGTGGAGTCATCGGTCCAGGGGCAGGAGTGACTGTTAAGTGACTGCAGGATTTAGTGAGGCAGGACAAAGAGGCTCCAATGAGGGGGTGTTTAGAGCTATCAGTGGGGAAAGATGCAGACTTGATCCAAGGGAGATGTGATAGTGGGATAGTTGTGGATGCATTTTCCAATGCTACCCAAGCCTTTGTGTGGGTGTGGACATGCCAATCTACAATCCTATTTAGGTGGCATGCCCAGTGATATTTTTGTATATCGGGGAGACCGAGACCCCCCGATAATTTGGGGAGTGTTAATCTGTCCCAGCTTAATCTGGGGGATTTGGATGCCCAGATAAATGTTCTGCACATTCGTTTGTAAGAAGTAATGAACGAGGGGGGAAGCTTAATCGGGATGGCTTGGAGAAGGTATAGGAGTCTGGGCAGGACATTCATTTTCAATATGGCAATTCTGCCCAACCAGGAAAAGGTGCCGAAGTGCCAATTGTGTAGATCTCCTTGAATTGCCTGGAGGGCGGGGAGGAAATTTTGGGCATAAAGGGCAGATAAATTCGTGGGGATTTTGATGCCTAAATACGTAAGTGCTGTAGATTCCCACCGGAAGGGGAAGTTGAGTTTACATTGCGAGACCAAGGCCGGAGGTAGGGTGACATTCAAGGCTTTTGATTTAGTAAAATTAATTTGTAAATTGGACAATGATTTGAAAAGGGAGAAATCTGCAAGAAGGTTCGGGATCGTGATGATAGAGTCTCGCAGAAAAAGGAGGGTATCGTCCGCGTAAGCGGCAATTTTGTAATTGGTGTCTCGGATATCAATGCCCTTGACATTTGGGTTGTCTCTTAATTTGCGGAGCAAGGGCTCCAAGGTAAGGATGAAAATTATGGGGGATAGTGGACATCCCTGACGGGTACCATTAGAGATGGAGAAGGCGTCCGACAGGCGGCCATTGATTCGAATTTTAGCAGATGGGTCAGCGTAAAGAGCCATTACCAATTGAATAAAGCGTGGAGGGAAGCCCATCATCCGAAGTGTCGCCTCCATGTAGTCCCAGGCCACCCTGTCGAACGCCTTCTCGGCATCCAGAGATAGGAAGAACCCCTGGGTCGATGACTTAGACAGCCAGTGATGGATGTCAAGGGCTTTGGTGGTGTTGTCCCTGGCCTCCCTACCCGGCACAAAACCAACTTGGTCTAGGGAAATCAATTTGGTGAGTAGGGGGAGAATGCGGTTTGCTAAGGATTTGGCGTATAGTTTCAGATCAACGTTAAGTAAAGAGATTGGGCGGTAGTTTGATACCAGTCAGATAACATTTTATCCCTGCAATCCAGATTTCAAATTCAATGCAGTGTTGTGGTGTAAGCTGCCTCTTTCTGTGGTGTGTTACCTTGATAAAAATTATTTGGATGCCCCAGTTACTTTATTTATTACACAACTTCCCTGTATGGATACCCGTGATAATCTTCATAAAAGTCAATGTCATATTTAGGGATTCAGGGTTTAGATAGAATTAGAACTTCTGCAATATTCTAAAAGTGCAGGAGGCTTGGCTGCTTCCAAACCTCTTCATTCCAGCACAGTTACAACATTTAGTTGGATGGGACTGCAAGATGTTTTCCAGTTCCTCCTTTTGATTACTCAATATTTTTCAAGGCAGACACCCACTCTATGCACCTTTTCACAATGTAGTGAAGGCTCCCCTACCTACCATTCTACTGATCTGTAAAGTGTGGGACACTGTTAAAACTGTTAAACAGAGTAGCAATCTTTTGCCAGAAATCTCTAAACTACAAGGTTTCCAGAGATGGGAGAGGGCTGGAGTTTGCATCCTGGCACATCTTTATAAGAAATGCTCTATAAAGTTTAATGCACAATTAACTGAAGAATTTGCTCTTAACCCTAAATGGTTTTATTAATTACTTCAGTAGAGGCTCTGCAAACTTGGCTCCAGTCTCTTTTTCGCCCATGTCCATAATTGATAATATTGAATGAGAATCCTTCACTAAAGGATTGATTTCAGATACGTATCTTGTATTGCTGAACAGCTTCCTTTTTAAAATTCCCTCTAGTCTGAAAGGCTCAGTGAGAGATATAGTAGATGTAGTCCCCATTCCAGGTGACATTTGGAATGACATCTTGCAGTCCCTCCAAGTCTCTTCTTTTCCCTCCCATATATTGACACAAATCTTTATCCTCCATAGGGTGTATAGAACCCCTGAATTTTTACAAACTATCAGTGTAAGGGATGACCCTGCTGTGACAGGTGTGAGCAATCAATATCCACCATTTGTGGAGATTTCCCAAGATTTCCCAAGCTAAAGAGGTACTGGGATGAGGTTGTTGGTACACTTAATGGATTGCCTGGGATAAACCTTCCAGCTGAACCCTTCACACAATTTAGTGATTACTGTTTTTGATCTTTATTTGTAGCTTGTAGGTTGATCACACTTAAATAGCTACTTGCCTCACCCAGCCACTCCCTCTGAATGGATAACAAGGACTCTCAAGCCACTTCACATCAATCCTTTTGTTCCTTCTTGCCGAAGGCTGCACAGTGAACCTAATACAGCCTTCCTCCCTGTAAGTGATACTATTGTACTATAGCATTTTTTTTTCCTTTCTAAACGTAACCTCTACTTGTATAGATTATACATGTGTAGTACTTCACAGGCAGGTTTTAGCCTTCCCCAAAACATGTTAAAGGAATTGTGCATGTTTAATGTTTCACTACCAGCCATAAAAAAAGTGCAACTGAAAATCACTACAAACATGTTTATATTATTATTTTGTAACCTATCTGAAATTAAATAAAAAAACATGAAATAAAAAAAAGGCAGGGGGAGGGGGAAACTAAACAGCAAATAAAGTTGTTTTTGACAAACACAAAAAGGTAGTCCTAAAAATGGACTGTGGGGTCTATTTACTGTTAAGACAGGGGTTGGTTCACAATAATATATAACTCTAATGCCGTGTACACACTCTCGGAATTTCCGATGGAAAAAGTCCAACGGAATTTTTTCATCGGATATTCCGACCGTGTGTATGGCATGCCCCATCGGACTTTTTCCGTCGGAAAACATGTTTTCTTTTTTTCCGATGAAAAAAATTTCTGTGGGAATTTCCGTTCGTCTGAATGCAATTCCGACGGACTAAAAACCACGCATGCTCGGATTTTTTTTTACGCATTCTCGGAAGCATAGACCTTCATCTTCTCGGCTCATCGTAGTGTTTTACGTCACTGCGTTCTTGACAGTCGGATTTTAGTGTGACCGTGTGTATGCAAGACAGCTTGAGCGGAATTCCGTCGGAACTCCGTCAGAAAAACCCGTCAAAGTTTATTCCGACGGAAATTCCATTCGTGTGTACAAGGCATTACACACAGCACTTCACATCTATCTGAACTATCACAATACAGAACCTTACCACTGTTCAAAAGCCAGGTTGCATGATTGGTAATTGGTTGCTATGGTGACAAACAATCACACTAGTTTCCTTTTTTCCAAAACAATGAATGACTTGAGTTCAGGTCGAACTCATAGTTGACTCAAAGCCAAAGCTCATTCCTAGACAGGATTATGCAATCCCTGACCCTTTTTTTTTTTTTTTTACAAGGGCATTTTTCCTTTGAAGAGTACAAAAAAGTACAGTGGGGAAAATAATTATTAGATCCTCTGCAGATTTTGTAAGTTTGCCCACTTACAAAGAAAATAAGGGTCTATAATTTTTATCATAGGTATATTTAAATGATTGAGACAGAATAGCAACAAAAAATCCAGAAAAACACATGATAAAAATTTTATAAATTAAGTTGCAGTTCAGTGAGTAAAATAAATATTTGATCCCCAAGCAAAACACGACTTAGTACTTGGTGGAGAAACCCTTATTGGCAAGCGCAGAGGTAAGACGTTTCTTGTAGTTGGTTACTAGGTTTGCACACATCTCAGGAGGGATTTTTGTCCACTTTTCTTTACAGAACCTCTCTAAATCCTTAAAGTTTCTTAGCTGTCCCTTGGAAAATCAAAGTTTCAGCTCCCTCCATACATTTTCTATAGGATTAAGGATTGAAGACTGGCTAAGCCACTCCATGACCATAATGTGCTTTTTCTTGAGCCACTCCTTTGTTGCCTTGCCAGTATGTTTTGGGTCATTGTCATGCTGGAAAACCCATCCACAGCCCATCTTCAGTGTTCTGGCTGAGGGAACAAGGTTCTCATCCAAGATTGTACAATACATGGCCCTGTTCATTGGCCCTTCAATGCGGCAAAGTCGGTCTGTACCTTTAGCAGAGAAACAGCTCCAAACATAATGTTTCCACATCTCCGCTTTACTGTAGGGATAATGTTCTTAGGGTCATGGTCAGCATTTTTCTTCCTCTAAATACGGTGAGTCGAGTTAATGCCAAAGAGCTAAACTTTGGTCTCATCTGACCACAGCACTTTCTCCCAATCCTTCTCTGAATCATTTATAAGTTCATTGGCAAACTTCAGATGGCCCTGTACATGTGCCATCTTGAATAGGGGGACCTTGCGGGCACTGCGGAATTTTGTTCTGGTTTGTTTGGTGACTGAGGTCCCAACTGCCTTGAGATCATTTACAAGCTCCTCCCGTGTAGTTCTGGGCTGATCCCTCACTTTTCTCATGATCATCCTTACCCCATGAGGCAAAATCTTGCATGGAGCTCCAGACCGAGGGCGATTAATGGTTATTTTGTATTTCTTCCATTTGAGAATTATCACTCCAACAGTTGTCTCCTTCTCACCAAACTTCTTGCTGATGGTCTTGTAGCCCATTCCAGCCTTGTGCAGGTCTACAGTCTTGTCCCTGATGTCTTTTTGACAGCGCTTTGGTCTTGCCCATGATAGTGAGGTTTGAATGGAAGAAAGAGTTGTCGTTAGGAGCACCTTATTAAATTGACAGGACTAATATGTGTACCACATGAGCACATAATGTAGCCAGTCTGTGGGAGCCATAATCATTGTTGGTTGGTAGGGGATCAAATACTTATTTTACTCACTGAGCTGCAACTCTATTTATAACATTTGTATCGTGTTTTTTTCTGGATTTTTGGTTGCTATCCTATCTCTATAATTTAAAATACACCTATGATAAAAAAATGATAGACCCTACATTTCTATGCAAGTGGGCACACTTACAAAATCTGCAGGGGATCAAACCATTATTTTCCGTACTGTATAAGGTTTTGTACAGGACTGGTAAAGAGTAAGAAATATAGCAAATACATTCCTAATGCAAAAAATCATTTGTCTTTAGGCACATTTCCTGGGGCTGCCAGTGCCTTTTGTTACTGTCTTTGTAGCAGAGATCACTTTTGACATGGCCAGGTGCAACAATTTACATGCTTCATATTCTGATTTAAATATTTATATGGATTAAATAACAATGCATAAAAAGTTGGTGAAATGTTTGTCTAAATAAACTGGTAGCAACCAGTTTATACTTTCAGAGTATCTCACTTTACCTGATGCTTAAAAAAAGTGGCACTGCTGAGAGCAAAAATTTCACACATTATCTTCAGTACAAAGACAGTGATAGCTGATTTGCAGTCCTCAACCATTTAATCCTGACGGGTGCTAGAAAAAGGATGGTCTTCTTATTTATTGATTTATTTTTTCCTTGCTACAAAAGATAAGATCGGGGTATAGGTTATCAATGCTTCATAACAGATGAAATGTGGCAAGGGTTATGTTATAAGGACAATACACGCTCAATGGTAAAATAGTTTTCTGGTAGATATGAATCAAATGTTTTTTTAACAGACCTCAAGTTTTTTAAATGGACCTTTTTATATACAATATTTTATTAACTAGAAACAATCTTTTTCATGTAAATAAACACTGAAAACAGGATGTTTTCAGTATATGGTATATGCATATGTTATACTTTAATTTGGGAAAACAGAACTGAAATTTAAAATGAGTTGTATCGTTTGGAAATGGGATTTGCCTGTGTGTTCTGAATAAGGATGAGCTTCGGGTTTGGATCAATGGGGAGTTTGACCCAAACTATAACTGGTTAGATTTGGCTTGTTCACCTGCCTGAACCTCTAGAAAAAAATATTTTGCAGTTTTGGAACTTTAAATGAGGATAAACTGGGCCGTTCAGTCCCCTCCTCCATTCCTGAGTAGTAATTAAAAAAGAGAAGCATGGGGAGGGACTTTGCATGAAGCACACGGAAGCAGGATAGACATGTTGGATAAACACAAACTTTAATTGGTTCAAATTGTTTTTGAATATTATGCATTTTGCTATAAATCAAAATTACTTTGGACAGAGAGGTAGAACCTAATAGCATATAGTAGAAATTGATTATTTGTTCCAACAAGGACTCCATATATATACAGATACATGCGATAATAACCATATTAAAATACAATGCATATGATGTATATATAGATAAATAGCCATAAAAAACATTAGAAAAATATTGCTAGGTATAAATTGATAATAGGAACGTTCGTAACATCTGAATAGGTAGGTACACTTTGCGGCAGTTGTAAACTCTACGCGTTTCAGGGCTTTTATGCCCCTCATCAGGAGTAAACCGTGGTAACCATCTAGGAATAGAAAGGGGAATATCAATAATCTAAAAGTAGGAAGAGGTGGGGAAGAAAATGTCTGCCTGAACCTCTGTTATTGCAGGTGGAGTGCTTTATTTATTGGCAGCAGCATTTCCACCACTAATTGGCAGCTTTCTGGCCCACCTGCTAGCTTGTTTCACATAATAAATAGGCCGGAGGGAAACAAGTGATGTTATCGACCAATTATGGTCATGACCATATTTGGTCAATGACATCAGCCACCATCCCAGACTGGTTTGTTGACATCCCCTGCCAGCTAGGGAACTGTAAGGGCATCATTCATCATGATTTATAATGGGTTTAAATCACTGGAAAATATTATTGATGATGGCTTTATACTGTGGGACTTTTTTTAACCACTTTTTTTGGATCCGGGTGTAAGTCATATGATGTCCTCCTGGATCGCACCTCATGCGTGGGTGCGGCGTCATCTGTGTCCATTGGAGACTGATCAGTGCACCGGCCTGCTGCCAGTACCATGTGACCACTGTGACCAATCACAGCAGATCACATGACAATTGTAAACAATGAATGGATTCCTTTCATGCCATCCATTGTGTACAATTGTGTTGCCAGCTGTGATTGGTCCCAGAGATCACATGGTTCAGACAGGGACAATCACAGTCCATCTGTACCATGTGATTAGCTGTGGCCAATCACAGCTAATCACAACAAAACAAACTGAATAAATCGATTTCATTCAGTAAAATACATCGTATATATATATAACAATTTATTCACCAAAAAAAACCCTACTCATTCACCCAAAAAAAGGTGTAGTGTAAAAAATGACAGTAGGCAGTTTTTTTCCCTTTATTTAGAAAACAAAAAACAAATGTCCCCCGGTGTAGATCCATCATCAATCATGATGCCCAGTGCCACCACCGAAGGCTCCCGCCCCCTGACAGCTACGCAATCTAACAGTTCTTAACTAATAAAGAGGTGGGGCCACCCGGTGACATCAACAGGTGACCCTGCCCCCTTGTGACATCATCAGCCAGGAGCATGATGGGTTCATGACTTCACAAGATGTGGCGTCACTGTCAGATGACACAGCTGTCAGACGTCGGGAGCCTTCGGCAGGTGTCAACCTTTTTTTTTCTTTTTTTGGGTCACGGTGGTGGGGGTTGTCATGATTGACAATGGATTTACTTTGTGGGACATTGTTTTTGTTTTTCGTAATAAAGGAATAGTTAAAAACTGTCTGTGTTTTTATTTATTGTTGACACATTTTTTAGTGAATGAGTAGGGGTACAATGTACCCCATACTCATTCACATGGGGGGTGGGATCTGGGTCCCCCTTGTTAAAGGGGGCTTCCAGATTCCAATAAGCCCCCCGTCCGCAGACCCCCACAAACACCGGCCAGGGTTGTGGGGAAGAGGCCATTGTCTCCATCAACATGGGGACAAGGTGCTTTGGGGGGGTAGAGCCACCTGCCCCAAAGCACCCCCCATGTTGAGGGTATGTAGCCTGGTATAGTTCAGGAGGGGGCGCTCGCTCGTCTCCCCCCTTTCCTGGCCTGCCGGGCTACATCAGACAAGGATCTTGTATGGATTTTGGTGGGAGCACACGCCATTTTTTTTTTTAATTTGGCATGGGGTTCCACTCAAAATTTATACGAGACCCAAAAGGCCTGGTATAGATTGGACAGGACCCCATGCTGTTTTATTTTTTATTTTTTAATTACCAGCAATTCTTTCTTTTACATTCAGCTGTCAGCAGGGAACCCCGCTGACAGCTGATGACTCATCGGTTGTTAAGGAAATGGTGACTGTCCCCTCTTAACAACTGTCTATTCCAGGGGTGGCCCATGCATTAAGGGCACACGGGCACCGCCCCCTATATCCTCGCCACCCCCCTATATGCATAATGAATAGATTCATGCATTGCATGAATCTATCCATGGCTGCCACTGCAATCCCCTATTCAGGCATACGGCCCCTTTTCAGACGCTGGGCGCCTGAATTACAGTGACGGGGGTGTTTTTTTAACCACTTGACAACTGGGCACTTAAATCCCCTTAATAACCAGACCAATTTTCAGCTTTTGGTGCTCTCACATTTTGAATGACAATTACTCAGTCATGCAACACTGTACCCATATGAAATTTCCGTCCTTTTTTTCACACAAATAGAGCTTTTATTTGGTGGTATTTGATCACCTCTGCGGTTTTTATTTTTTTCGCTATAAATGAAAAAAGACCGAAAATTTGGGAAAAAAATGCATTTTTCTTCATTTCTATTATAAAATTTTGCAAATAAGTAATTTTTCCTCATAAATTTGGCCAAATATTTATATTGCTACATATATTTGGTAAAAATAACCCAAATTAGTGGATATTATTTAGTCTGGGTGAAAGTTATAGGGTCTACAAGCTATGGTGCCAATTACTGAAAATTGATCAATTTGATCACACCTGATGTACTGACAGCCTATCTCATTTCTTGAGACCCTAACAAGCCAGTAAAGTACAAATACCCCCCAAATGACCCCTTTTTGGAAAGTAGACATTCCAAGGTAGTTAGTAAGAGGCATAGTTAGTTTTTTGAAGTTGTCATTTTTTCCCACAATTCTTTGCAAAATTAAGATGATTATTATTTTTTATTTTTTTCACACCAAATTGTCATTATAACAGGTTACTTCTCTCACATGGCATGTACATTCCACGAATGACACCCCAAAATATATTCTGCTGCTCCCCCCGAGTATGGCGATACCACATGTGTGAGACTTTTATACAGCCTGCCCACATACAGAGGTCCAACACTGAAGTAGCAACTTCAGGCGTTCTAGGAGCATAAATTACACATCTAATCTCTCAACCACCTATTACACTTTTGAAGGCCCTGGAGCACCAGGACAATGGAAACGCCCACAAAGTGACCCCATTTTGGAAAGCTAACACCCCAACGTATAATCTATGAGGCATAATGAGTCTTTTGAACGGTTCATTTTTTTCCAGAAGTTTTTGGAAAATGTGGAAAAAAAATGAAAACGCAATTTTTTTACACAAAGTTGTCCATTTATAGGATATTTCCAACACATAGCATGTACACAGCAAAAATGACACCCCAAAATATATTCTGCTGCTCCTCCTGAGTATGACAATACCAAATGTGTGAGACTTTTATACAGCCTGGCCACATACAGAGGTCCAACACTGAAGTAGCAACTTCAGGCGTTCTAGGAGCATAAATTACACATCTAATCTCTCAACCACCTATTACACTTTTGAAGGCCCTGGAGCACCAGGACAATGGAAACGCCCACAAAGTGACCCCATTTTGGAAAGCTAACACCCCAACGTATAATCTATGAGGCATAATGAGTCTTTTGAACGGTTCATTTTTTTCCAGAAGTTTTTGGAAAATGTGGAAAAAAAATGAAAACGCAATTTTTTTACACAAAGTTGTCCATTTATAGGATATTTCCAACACATAGCATGTACACAGCAAAAATGACACCCCAAAATATATTCTGCTGCTCCTCCTGAGTATGACAATACCAAATGTGTGAGACTTTTATACAGCCTGGCCACATACAGAGGTCCAACACTGAAGTAGCAACTTCAGGCGTTCTAGGAGCATAAATTACACATCTAATCTCTCAACCACCTATTACACTTTTGAAGGCCCTGGAGCACCAGGACAATGGAAACGCCCACAAAGTGACCCCATTTTGGAAAGCTAACACCCCAACGTATAATCTATGAGGCATAATGAGTCTTTTGAACGGTTCATTTTTTTCCAGAAGTTTTTGGAAAATGTGGAAAAAAAATGAAAACGCAATTTTTTTACACAAAGTTGTCCATTTATAGGATATTTTCAACACATAGCATGTACATAGCAAAAATGACACCCCAAAATATTTTCTGCTACTCCTCCTGAGTATGGCGATGCCACATGTGTGAGCTTTTTTAACAGCCTGGCCACATAGAGGCCCAACATCCAAGAAGCACCATCAGGTGTTCTAGGGACATAAATTACACATCCAATTTCCTTACAATATATCACATTTTTGAAGGCCCTTCATATTTCTAACACAGCATGTACATACCAAGAATTACACCCTAAAATACATTCTGCTGAGTAAACGGTAAAAAAAAGATTACCTGTGGTTTTGGTAGTGCAATTGTCCACAGAACGAGAGCCCTGATCCAGGCAGCAGGCAGGGACGTGGTCAGTGACAGTGAATTGAATTGTCCAGGCAGCAGACAGGAATATTCTCCATAGTCACTACAGGCAGGAATACTGTCCATATACAGTCCAGGGTCAGTGTAAGTAGAGACATTGCCAGCAGTGCCAAAATATTGGTCCTGGTAATCAGCAGGAACATGGTCCAAGTAGCAGGCCAGGAAAGAATGGGGACAGGGGTAGGGGCTTCTCCCACCCAAATCTCTTTGAAGCCCCCGAGTCTCCAGACCCTAATCCGGGAATGAAAAAACTAAAAAATAGTTTTCTTCATCCAGAAAAACAATTCTGGAGCCCCTCACATATGTGAGACCCCTGTGTTCCCACTAGCATAGCAGGGTAAAAGATCAATCCAAGAGGCAGGCAAAAAACGTGGTCAAACAGTCCAGGGTCAGTTCCAGAGCAGGCAGAGGTAGGTACAGTTAAGCGTTAGGCAGAAGAGTGGTCGTATAACAGGCCAGGGTCAGTTCCGGAGCAGGCAGAGGTAGGTACAGTTTAGCGTTAGGCAGAAGAGTGGTCGTATAACAGGCCAGGGTCAGTTCCGGAGAAAGCAGAGGTATGTTTAGCGTTAGGCAAAAGCGTGGTCGTATAACAGTCCAAGGTCGGTTCCGGAGAAGGCAGAGGTATGTACAGTTCAGTGCAGTGGCATAAGGGGTGTGGAGGAAAATGACAGGAAATGAGAATTGCATTTACCATACTTCCCTAATAGTGTAGAAACGTATGGTAACGGCGGAAACATTCGCCTATACAGAGGCCTGGTTGGGAAGGACAATCGGGACAATAATACATGGTGTCTCTTCGAATTCCTCCTCTGGAGCACACCCGGCATCTCTTCTGACGTCTGTAGCCTGTTTCGCGGGGGGCGGCTTTCTCAGGAAAGTGGCGCTCGTGGAGTCTGCTCACGGAATCAGAGCGAATAGTTTCTGGTGGGCTTTCAGGGTACAAAAGGGCGGAGATAACTTCTTCTTGGTAGAGTAGATAGGATACGGGGTTCTCTGTTGATTTTTTGTAAATAACATAAGTGTTATACATGGCCAAACTAAAAAAATAAAGGGACACTTTCTTATACCAGTGGCGGGATTTTCTTGTGGGAAGATAGGGTTCAATCATCTGATCGTTAAAGTCCACTCCCCCCATAAACAAATTATAATCGTAGACACAAGCTGGTTTCTGGATTGTGCCGTTTCTTTTGGGGACTTCCACGTAGGTGTCGTTGTGGATTGATGTGAGCATGTGGACGTTTCGTTTGTCCCTCCACCTGACAGCCAATATCTCCTGGTTCCTCAATGATGCCGCCTCCCCTCGTCGTAGCTTTTCATTGGCGAGTTTTTGTGGGAAGCCTTTTCTATTGGCTCTTATTGTGCCACATGCTGGGGTGTCCCTCCGGTAAAGATTGCGGAACAGGGGCAAGCTGGTATAAAAATTATCCACATAAAGGTGGTATCCCTTTCCAAGGAGTGGATAGATAAGCTCCCAGACCACTTTTCCGCTGACACCGATGTACTCTGGGCATTCAGGGGGATGCAGTTGGGAGTCCTTCCCTTCGTACACCAGAAAGGCGTAGATGTACCCCGTGGCTCGGTCACAAAGTTTGTACATTTTAACCCCATATCGGGCCCTTTTGCTGGGGATAAACTGTTTAATGCTCAGCCTGCCTGAGAATTTTATGAGGGACTCATCCACGGAGATATTCTGTTCAGGGATATATAACTGGGAACATTTTTCAGAGAAAAAATTTAGGAGTGGCCGAATTTTATATAGTTTGTCAAAAGCTGGGTCATTTCGGGGAGGGCACTGGGTGTTGTCATTATAGTGGAGGAACCGCATAATCATTAGGTATCGGGATCTTGGCATAAGGGATGAGAAGAGTGGCATGTGGTGGATGGGTTTGGTAGACCAGTAGGAGTACAATTGGTTTTTTTTTGAGAGTCCCATACTAAAAGTTAGGCCTAGGAAAATTTTGAATTCCTCTACGGTAAGTTCTCTCCACTCAAAGGGACGGGCGTAACTAGACCCAGGGTTGCTTGCTATGTACTGCTGTGCATAGAGGTTGCACTGGGCCACAATGGAGGATAGTAAGTCTTCAGTGAATACTAAATTGAAAAAATCGAGCATGGAAAATTCATCGGTGTTCACCTGGACACCTGGCTGGGCGGTGAAAGGGGGGATATTTGCTGCTCCGGAATTAGGGGGAAGCCACAGGGGGTTTTGAAGGCCATAGGGAAGGCTGGCATGGCCCCTATCCCTTTGGGGCTGAGATGACACCCTACCGGTGCCTGGCCTTTGTTGCAGTGGCACTGCGCTTGGGGTGGACGGCACTGCGCTTGGGGTGGACGGCACTGCGCTTGGGGTGGACGGCACTGCGCTTGAGGTGGACGGTACTGCGCTTGAGGTGGACGGTACTGCGCTTGAGGTGGACGGCACTGCGCTTGAGGTGGACGGCACTGTGTTGCTGGTAGTAGGCCGCTTCTCCACGCCAGAACCCCTTGTTTTCACGGGCACACATTCCTCTTCTGATTCTGTATCAGACCCACTGTCTGTAACGGGTTCATAGGCCGAATCAGAATCAGACTGAGACTCCTCGCTGCTCTCATCGGTCATGATTAGACGCTGGTAGGCCTCCTCACAAGTAAAGAATTTTTTTGCCATGTTGGTGGCTGGTGAGGCTGCACTGCAGAGCACTGTGGTGGCACTGGTGGACACTGGCGGGCACAGGCGGCACTGATGTGGCACAGGTAGCACTGGTGTGGCTCTGGTTGCACTGGTGTGGCTCTGGTTGCACTGGTGTGGCTCTGGTGGCACACAGGCGGCACAGGCGGCACTGGTGGGCACAGGCGGCACTGGTGGGGACAGGCGGCACTGGTGGGGACAGGCGGCACTGATGTGGCACTGCAGTGGCGCTGATGGGCACAGGTGGCACTGGGCACAGGTGGCACTGGTGGGCAAAGGCGGCACTGATGGGCACAGGTGGCACTGATGGGCACAGGTGGCTCTGGTGTGCACAGGTGGCTCTGGTGTGCACAGGTGTGGCTCTGGTGGGCACTGGTGTGGCTCTGGTGGGCACTGGTGTGGCTCTGGTGGGCACTGGTGGCACTGGTGGGCACAGGCGGCACTGGTGGGCACAGGCAGCACTGGTGGGCACAGGCGGCACTGATGTGGCACTGATGTGGCACTGCAGTGGCGCAGATGAGCACTGATGGGCACAGGTGGCACTGATGGGCACAGGTGGCACTGATGGGCACAGGTGGCACTGATGGGCACAGGTGGCACTAGTGTGGCACTGATGTGGCACTGGTGTGGCTCTGGTGGCACTGGTGTGGCTCTGGTGGCACTGGTGTGGCACTGGTGTGGCACAGGTGGCACAGGTGGCACAGGTGGCACAGGTGGCACAGATGTGGCACAGATGTGGCACAGATGGCACTTTTTGCACTTTTGGGGCACTTTTGGGGCACTGTTGGGCACTGCTGGGCACAGCTGGGCACAGCTGGGCACAGCTAAAAGTAGTAAAAACTCACTGTGTGGCACAGGGTTGCACTGATGTCTCTCCTCTCCTCTCACGCTGCATCGGTGTGAGGTGAGGAGAGAGATGAACTGCTGCTGACCCTGGTTTGTTTACATTGTGATCGCGCCGTCATTGGACGGCGCGATCACGTGGTAAAAGGCCGCTGTCATTGGCCATTCACCCCGATCTGTGTTGCTACGGGTCCGGTGGACCCGGCGAGCACAGTCGTTTGCGTGTGCGCGCCCACGGGCGCGCGCAGGAACGATTCTAAGGGAGGACGTTATATAACGTCCTCCCAGAGTTAAGCAACCACCTTGCCGCCGTTATTCGGCGGCAGGTGGTTGTTAAGTGGTTAAGCACCTTATTAGAGCCATAGGCTCTAATAGGCTTCAAAATAGGGTGGACTCGGAGCGCAGAGCATTGTGCTCCGAGTCCACTCAGATGTGTTAGAAAAGCAAATGAATGTTTGCTTTTCTAACACTGAATCGCCTCTCCGCCAATCAGGAAGTGCAGGTCTGTTACCCATTTCCCGATTGGCTGGACGCCGGGCACCTGAATTACAGTGATGGGGGTGGTTTTTTTTAGCACCTTATTAGAACAATAGGCTCTAATAGGCTTCAAAATAGGGTGGACTCGGAGCGCAGAGCATTGCGGTCGCAGTCCACTCAGATGTGTTAGAAAAGCAACTTAATATTTGCTTTTCTAACACTGAATCACCTCTCTGCCAATCAGGAAGTGAGGGCCTGTTACCCGTTTCCTGATTGGCTGAAAGGTTAGGCGATCCTATTGGACACCTAGGAGGAGGGGAGGAGGTGCACGGCGGATCTCAGAAGGACACAGAAGACACAGAAGACGTTCAAGAAGTCTGCCACCGCCTGTTCCCCTGCCTGATGTGCCCGATGTGCCCGCCGATCGAGTAAGTGTCGGTGGACCGGCAAACAGCAGAGGGGGGGTTGAAGTACCATGTCAAACCACCAGCCGCCATGGTCTATTGGCATAAAAAACGCAACACTTTCTT
This sequence comes from Rana muscosa, assembly GCA_029206835.1. NCBI lineage: Eukaryota > Metazoa > Chordata > Amphibia > Anura > Ranidae > Rana > Rana muscosa. The sequence goes on along the minus strand of CM055118.1, from coordinate 690,041,146 downwards.
GGTCTATTGAAGTCTATTACACGCAAAAGCCAATCTTCTTTGGGAAAAAAAGTCCCTGACCCTTTTCAAAAACACAGCGGCTGAAAAATGTGAACATGTCCCTTAGGAAACCATGTTAAATGGACTGCAGTGCGTTTCTGCAAAATGCACTAAAAACACATAGGTGTGAACCTAGCCTAAATGTTCATGAACTTAAAAAGAAAATGTAAATGTAACTGGTAATTTTAATATCAAATTAAGTAAATGAGAGTTGGAAATACCACTGTTTAGTTCCGTGATTGAGCACAGCATGGCATAGCAGATGTACTGCAGCAAATTGATTTATGTTTGCCAAAATTATGTCAAACTTATTGTGGCTGACCTGACTTCACCTATCACCTGTGCTGATGACATGAGTTTGGCAATCAGAATGAATCTGCTGCAACATGTCTGATTTGTGAAACCATGTCATTGACTGATTAATTAACAGGAGGGGCAGTTAATAATAACTGGAGAAGACTTCGGAATCTGTGTTCTCATATCAGTTAGATGCAGATCAAAAGATGAAAAGAACTGTATATATTATATTGTGTTGTATCTTAGTATTTCATTGGGAAGAACAAGCAAAATCGTAGAGAATGTTTGCATTGAAAGTCTGCATTATTACTTTGTGTAAACATTACTTTTAAAAAAAAACAAGAGAAACCAACACATTCCATATCCATCTTCATGAAGACTTGCTTTTTAAAAAATATATATTTTGGTGAGGGGGAAAATAAATTAACAAATGTCATTAGGACAGAAAGAAACACTCAGAAACAGAAACATGACAGGAGTTATAACCTTTCACCATTCTATTAAAACACATTTTTGCTACTGCCTTTCCCCTTACTTCATGTAACTTTGACACACTTTTATAAAGATAGGCAGTGAGGTGGAATCTCCCCATCTGGAAACACAGAGCAGTACATATCAGCAGAGGTTCTAACTCTTCTGCATTCTAAAAATTAAAAAAGGAAGTTTTGCTGAGAATAAAATAAAAATAGTGATAAAGAAAAGTGCTGAAAGTAAGTGTTATGGCAAGATTGTGTTTGAGTGGAGGTGGTTGAGGGAACCTTCTAGCAGAATGACACAATGTGGAAGGGGTTTTCCAAGCTAAAGCTTAGACTTAACCGATCCTAAGCAATGAGTCCCAGTCACTCTTCTGGGTGCTCTGTGATTGAGCTAGTAGAAGCAGACTGAGCTGTAATAACCCTTTGTAAATTTCAGTCTATTGTTATCTACAGTTTTTTATTAGTATGCCAAGCCAAGCTGTGTTTCCTTTGGAAAGTAGCACATGAGGGATAACAATGTAAACTCAATTGATGTACTATGTTACTGGTATTTTGTTCAGTTTACAGAAGGCCAATGTGCTACTCTTAAGGAACCCATGTTCCAAATTCGAAGCAACACGAAAAATACATAACAAGCCTTGTCTGTTTAACTATAGTAGCAAGAAAAATGTGGCTTTGCAAGAGTGAAACCATACAAAAGAGGCTCTGTATCCTGTAAATTGTATTCACTCTGACCTGCATCTTTCTTGACCCTTCTACAGAAAAAGAAACACAGACAAAAATCACTGAGATTTTTGCACATGATGCATTAAATACCATTATGCTATCATTAAGCCATTCACATGGCTGATTAGTGAAAATGCTTCCATTACATTGGAGTTCAGCAGGATAATGGAAATATTAGATTGGTGGTTAGTGTAGTGCACCTAATATCTGGTGTTCAATGCTAAGGATGCTATTGGCTCTTTAGTGACTTTGGCACTGAAAATACATGGGTGCTATCCAGTGGACATCAAACCATCCACAGACCTAAGAGCTGGTGGATGTAGTTTTATTCACTGAAAGTACCCCTTTTGTCATCTGGCCTTTGAGGTCTTGGAGCACATTACAGGAAGAGGCAGTCCTGCACTGTTTACCCAGGGTGTAAGTCACTGGTATAATGGACTGTTTACATGCACATTGAAAATCAGAATCTTATAAAAACTCAGTTTCGGTTACAGAGTTGCATTGTATACTATACAACACAGTCTAAAGCCCAATTGCTGAATCAGCTCTCGTCTAAATGCCAAAAGCTACCTTGTCTATGACTTTCAGCCTTCTTTTATTGCAAAAGCACTTCTCATCCACCATCAGACAAACAGTACATCCAACAGGACATTTTTGATCAATAGGTGACTGAGAAGCATTTAAACAGCACTTAAATATTCATTCATTATCTTCTTGGGAGATAAGTAACACATTAGAATCAATTTTCAGGTTTCTGCAAATGTCATTGTTTGTGAGCCATATTGCAGTTTGCTTAAACACATATATATAAATTTTTTAATAAGCCAATACACAATATAGCTATAACGCAGGTATTTACTCATGGCCCAGTGTAACCTTCTAACACCCTATCATGTGCAGATAATTTGAAACAAATGCACTGGTTCTGCTCATTTCCTTTTGGTATATAATTATAGAGCGTAGTCAATCAGAAGCTTTGAAGCATTTAGATAGTCCTTTAAGGCATGTAGGCTTATTTTAGCATTGTAGGGGATCTGCTTTCTAGTAATGGGGATAGCAACATATTGGCCTGGTTTCGGTTCTGGTCTTTCAACTCAGAATGTGTGTCAGAAATTTTTTCTCAATTTTATTAAAAAATGTAAGAAGATTCAATTTTTTTAAATTATTCTGACTGATGTGAACCCACAAGATAAATTCTCAGAAAGTTAACTTTTATGCCGCGTACACACGATCGTGATTCACGGCGGTGAAAACACCGCCGTGAATCACGGCATGAAAAAAAAATGAAAAACGAGGGAACGGCATGTTCCCCCACACACGACCGTTTTTCCCGTCATTTTTTTCTTTGACGAGAAAAACGACCGTCTGTGGGCTCCGCGGCAGTGTCTCCCTATGGGAAAACTGCAGCGGAAAAAAAGATGAGAAAATTTAGAACATGTTCTAATTTTTCTCGTCGTTTTTCCAGCCGTTTTTCTCAACGAGAAAAACGGCATAAAGCCCACAGACAATAGTTTTTCTCGGCGAAAAAAAAAAATTTCATTTTTCCCGACGGGAAAAATGATCGTGTGTACGCGGCATTAGAACTTTTTTTATCTGCAGTCCATATCTGCTGTTAACATAAATTAAGCATGTTACTTAATTTCACTAGCATTATCATTTATTTATAAATCAAGAATGCAGCGCTCAAACAAAAAGGAAGAACAAAAAAAAAAAAAAAAAAGATTACACCCATGCACTACAAGGCCTCATGCACACTGGACATTATAAAAAAAAGCCAATAAGGTTAGCTATAGAAAGTTGTAGAAAGCTGTAGAGAGAGTTTTTCTGCATTTTTGTAGTAGCGATTTCAGTGTTTTTTTGTGTTTTTTGGAATTTTTTAGCTGTAGCGCTTTTTAGCTTTTTTTTTAGCAAAACTATACTCCCATAACAGCTTATGGCTCAAAAATGCTGATAAAGGCATTTTTAAGCTGTTTTCAGATTTTTCAAGAGTTAGAGCGTTTTTATAGCTGAAAAAAACCTTTCAAATCCCACTAGTTCTGTCTTTTTTATCCAGTCAAAAAACTCCCCTGCTAAAAACTGCTGCTAACAGCCTATGTGTGCATGGACACATAGTATAACATGCTGGGGAGTTTATTGACTGCAGAAAAAATGTCTGAAGGCAAAAAAAGCAGCTGTAAAAGCATCCAGCGTGCATGAGGCCTTACAGTGTCCTTATGTAATTGTAGCTTATATGTAAAACAATAATAAGAATGTCCAATGAATAGGTGACCCAAAGACAATTTGAAACAATCCTTTACCACATTATTTATCTATTGTGCTGTGCTTCCACCTTAAGTAGAAATACACACTCATTGAACAGTATTGCTGTCTATGGAAATTGGACATCTATATTTATATTTTTATTTATATTATTAGAAACATAGAAAAGTGATGGCAGAAAAAGGTAGAATAGTCAATGAGTCTGCTCTTTTTTCTTTTTTCTTTTTTTTTATTAACTTTATTGTCTAACTATAGATCTATGTTTCCCCCAAGCATGTTTGAAGCCATTTACTGTTGACTGACTCACTACCCCTGCTGATAGTTTATTCCAAGCATCAACTACCCTTTCAGTAAAATAATATTTTCTAAGATTAGTTTGGAACTTTCCTCGAGTTAGTTTGAGGTCATGTCCCCATGTTCTTGATTTTGGTTTCATATTGAAAAAACAGCCCTCCTGAACCTTATTCACCCTTTGATGCATTTCAATCATGTCTCCTCTTTCCTTTCTTTCTTCCAGACTGAACATAATAAGTTCCTGAAGTCGCTCTCAAATGTAATGTTTTTATTTTATTTATGTAAATTATATTATTGTTTCACATATAAGCTACAATTTAATAAGGAAACTGTCAGCGCATGGGGTGATATAATTTTTTTTTTCCATTTTGTTTGAGCGCTACATTATTGATTTATATATGGTTTAGGGTGTTTTTTTTCTTCATATCTTCACCTATTGCACGCCACTTTTGTACACCATTGAGCGCTGATATATCTTTTGGTTTTCTGTATGGGGATTCATCTACCTTAATCCTTTAAAATATATGAGTTAAAATCGCATAACAGCATTATACCATAAATCAGTCTCTACTTTGAGAACAAAGACTGACTGATGAAATAAGGAAAACGAGGATTTGTTAATTGTACCAACTGAAAATTCTGAAAAGGATATGGAAATCTGTTTGAAGGAAAAGACCGTAATTCTGGCTTGACAAGTGGATTCTCCACCACAACAATGCTCTTGCACAATTTTTTATTTTTTTTTAAAGTTCATTCTGATAATTAAATTGTCACACCTCGTTAACACTGGGTAGTAAGGTTTTGATGTACTTTAAGCACTTCAGCTCCAGAAGGTTTTCCTGACCATTTTTTGCGATACGGCACTGTGTTGCTTTAATTGACAATTGCGTGGTCGTGCTACGCTGTACCCAAATAAAACTGATGTTCTTTTTTTTCCCACATATAGAGCTTTCTTTTGGTGGTAATTGATCACCTCTGCGCTTTTTATTTTTTGCGCTATAAACAAAAAAAGACTGACAATTTTGAAAATAAAAACAATATTTTTTACTTTTTGCTATAAAACACACCCAATAAAAAATGTAAAACAAAGGTCTTCATTCATTTAGGCCAATTTGTATTCTGCTACATATTTTTGGTAAAAAATCCAAATAAGTGAATATTGATTGGTTTGCGCAAAAGTTATAGCATATACAAACTATGGGATGTTATTTGGACTTTTTTTTTTATTGGTTTTACTAGTAATTTCGGGGAACAGCGATCTTTAGCAGGACTGCAACTTTGTGGAGGACAAATCTGACACTAAGTGACACTTTTTGGGGACCAGTGACACCAATACAGTGATGAGTGCTAAAAAAAATCCACTGCCACTGTATAAATGACACTGACAGAAAAGGGGTTAACACCAGGGGCAATGAAGGGGTTAAGAGGAAGTAAGCCCTCCGTGAAAACACGAAAAAACGAAAAACCCTGCAAGAGAAAGGCATAATCAGCTAGTATGCATAGCATACTACTAGCTGATTACGTATTACTTACCTCAGATCGAAGCCCCCGCAGCGGTCCACATCTCCCCCTGTGGCCAGCGACATGTTGTCCCGCAGTGACTTCCGTGCATCGTGGCTCCGGCGCTGTGATTGGCCAGAGCCGCAATGACGTCACTCCCACACATGCGCACGGTAACGGCACAGTACAACTGACCGCCGCTCTGCCTTTCCTCCAAATTATTGGTGGGTCCCAGTGGCCATTGCGGCCGCTGGACCCGCTGATTGGCACGTGCGCCCCATATCGTGTGCACAAATTCTTTTGTGCAGCCAGGCCGCCCTGCCACAGTATATATGCAATGGGCGGTCCAGAAGCAGTTAATCCAATGACATTACAACACGTTAACATGACATTGGGTTTCATGGATTTATATTGATAGAAAGATGACCGTTGCATGCATGTACAGTAAATAGTATGACCCTTCAAATTTTGAGTGACGCTCAGACTATCATCACTTACTAAAGATAATAGCTGTGATATAATATAGTGCTTGTGGCATATTTCTGGTGGTACTGTTGTATAAAAGTTCTATGCCAAATACAAAAAATTGCAAATATATGTCCAACATGTGCAACAAGATCAAATACTTTCAATTTACATTCTGTCAATATGTCTGTGAAAGATTCATTATAAAATACGGTTAACTAATCAATAAGAAAAGTGGAGTTAAATAAGATTTTATAAAGAGTGGCACAGACACTCTTTATGAAATCATGTTGGAGCAGTTTGTGCAGATTCCGGCACATCTTTGAAACATGTACATGTTTTGCACGTACACACATATCAGTTTCATGCATTGACATTTGTCCTTCGGATGTGAGACACACTTCTAAAGAACACAATAAACTTATTTTTAGATACACAGCAAGTTCCTGGATTGTAAGGTTTGTGGTAAAGGAATCTAATTACTAATCATTATGTGAATATTACATGGTGTTTCAGTGCCACCAGCTTTTGCTATTATTGCTGGAAAATAGATCAACTTTGTACAGTGTGTACAGTAAATTTTGTGATCATATTCATTTTGAGTCACCACCCACCCACTAAAGGTAATACGGTACTTGTAAAGAAGGAAATGAGCACTGGCCATACACTATTGAAAACTAATGCATGCTATGTTAAGAGGTTTCAAGGACTAAACAAGGCCATTAAAGGATAGATTCCAGATATTCTGTCCTGGTGTCCAGTGGGTATTTTATCACATGCATGGCTTACAAAAGCCTTTTTGTTTGTAGCAAGTGTTCACTTTACTGTTAAATACAAAGGACACTTTTGTCTGTTTGCTTGTCTATGCGCTTTGGGAATACAGGGAAAGAAGAGCAAATACATGTTTCCTGTACATTTGTTCTTTTTTCAAATTATATAATTGAATTTTTCTTGTAGCTCACCAGCAGTAATTGATTAACACAATTTGAAAATATAAGACAACAGCTCACATAAAAAAGCAATTTCTTCAATAAATGTATGTACAAGTGACATTACTAAAACCCTTTTGAAATTACAGTACTGCCTTTTCTTTTGTTTTGACTTGAAAAAAATATCACTATTTAGGTTTTTTGGTTTTAATTTTAATATTTACAATATGCTGTGATATTTCAGTAAATACATTCTTTTTTTAGCTTCTTACCTTTTAGAAAATATACAGTAAACGACCCTTTATTTTAAAATGTATTTTATTTAAGTTTTGTTAACTTCCTAAACATTTTTGTTAATTCTTTAATCATTGACATAAGTTTCTTTTATATGCTCCTTTTTTACTTTTACTCAGAAACACACACAATGTGCACTAATGCACACATATACTTGTATTAACACACACTCCTATAATTTTGCCTCAAAAAAACACCAGTATTGTAAAAGTAACATTGATTGAAATATATTATATAACACATAGGATATATATTTCACAATCATGCTGCACAGTCTTAAACTTATGGGATAACCATGAAACTAAACTATGTATAAAGAGGATAAGATGAAGCTGAGCCAGTATGCTATGGTCAGTTTGAAGCATCCAGTCACATCCCAAATGATTATTGAGAAAATAAAGATAGGGGTGCCCCTGGGATATTTTGGACGGATGCAACAATATGGACTGACCATTAAGTTGTATAAAAATAGAAAAGGTTTTATTACATGTAATTAAATCACAAAAAGTCAACAATAAGGAGAATTATATAGGAAAAGTTGTTTGTATATCATAAAAACATGGTTTATGAGCTAACATTAGTGCCAATATACATTACATTCACATCCATGTTATTAGACAAAAGGTGTCAGTACAGAGGGAGGCGAATGAACGGCGACATGTTTCGGATACAAATGGCAGTTAAGTGCCGGTATGTATGTATTCCTTCTTCAGGGTAAGTATATAGGCGAGACTGTATGTTAGATTTAGTCTGTGATTCAAAGGACAAAGAAAAAACAATTTATAGAAATAAATTCAATGATTCTATATATTTTACTATGTTTCTCTTTGGTATTGCATTAAGACACATTGCATAATATACAACATATGCTGAACATCCAATTTTATATATCTCTCTAAAATGAAAAAATAATAAACAGTAGAAGGAATTATTATTGTTCATTTTTATATTTCTTACTTACATCTCACAAAGAGTTCTAGCAGCATGTGGATGTAGAATGAGACGTCACATTGGGTGATCTCCCTGGAACTTTTAAGAGCCAATCCACAAGGTAGTAGTAAAAATGTTCAGTATCAAAAAGGAAAAAGAAGGCTTATAAGGGCTTAATGATAGACTGAAAGCCTGGCCCCTTTTGGGAATGAAGGGGGATCTGCTTGTAAACCAATAAGCCAATAATTGATCAAAAATTATTATATATGTATATTGAGACTGAAAACATTTTCTGTTAGAACAGATTCGATTTATTGTGATATCTCTATCCCAGTAAGTTCACACAGCATGTCAAGAGTCACAGAGATGGGAAAATTAGGACAGCGATTGCTCTGCAAAAACAAATTAATAACAAAGTATGAGAAGAGTTAATATTCCTCTTACTTCTTGAGAAACGGTTAGTTGCGCCGTTCTCAATGTAGTATCAGAGTTATATAAAGATACTGGTATGGTTTGGCAGTGACTGTTTGAATCAAAGTTCCCCTTTCCTTGAAAGGTGTCCAAGCGCTATTTGTATAGATCTCATCTGTGCAGCGAGATCCTTAATGATTGCAGCTGATATTTAAATAGATCAGCTGTTGGTCAATCAACCAATGGGATAAAATGATGTTGGCGCCAAAGTGGAGGGGGAGGAGAAGTGGACCAGTGAAGGTGAGTGGTGTGAGACCACTCAATCAAACCCAGTCACGGAGTTGAGCCATCCTACTGAGGTGATGTCCATCCCTCGGTTTGCACGGCGTCCGGCGTCACCACATGTGAAAAAAACTATAGTTTTCCCTTAGGCTCCATGCACACTGAAGCTCATAAACTGCATTTTTTTGGCATTTTTTTTTTTTTTTTTAAAGCCCATAAACTGCACCCTATGTTAGCCTATGTGTCCATGCACACATGGACGTTTTTTAGCATTAATGAGCAGTGAAGATTATGGGTTTTTTTCTGAACGCAAGAAACTTGCGTTCAAAGTGCTGTTTTTTGGCGGGGAAAAAACGCAAAAAAATGCAAAATGCAGAAAACGCTAATAAACGCTAAAAAAAACGCTCAAAAACGCAGCTCGCCAGTGTTTTTCAGCGTTTTTTGATCCATTGAAAGAAAGAAAAAAAAAAGCTAAAAAACGCTAACACTGAAAAACGCTAATAAACGCTATTGCAAAAACGCAAAAAAAACATTGAAAGGCTCCCTGCAAAGCTACTGGCGTTTTTTATAGCTTTTTTTAGCGTCCAATGTGCATGGAGCCTTATGCTCACATAATGCAGTAGAATGAAACAGTAACAAATATGTCAAAATAGACAATAAATTCAACTTTATGTAGAAATCCACCAAAATAGATTTTTCGCTGGAACATGCTTCAATCCCTAAATTATTCTTTAACCACTTGCTTACTGGGCACATATACCCCCTTCCTGCCCAGGCGAAATTTCAGCAAAAGTTATAGCGTTTACAAAATAGGGGGGTAGTTTCTTTGGCATTTTTATAGTAATGGCGGTGATCAGTGATTTTTTTCGTGACTGATATTATGGCGGACACAGCGGACACTTTTGACACTATTTTGGGACCATTCACATTTATACAGTGAACAGTGCTATAAATATGCACTGATTACTGTATAAATGTGACTGGCAGGGAAGGGGTTAACACTAGGGGGCGAGGAAGGGGTTAAATATGTGCCCTGGGAGTGATTACTACTGTGGGGGGGAGGGGACTGACTGGGGGAAGTGACCGATCTGTGTCCCTATGTACAAGGGACACAGCATCGGTTTCCTCTCCCTGACAGGACGTGGATCTCTGTGTTTACACACAGAGATCCACGTCCTTGTCTGTGTACAGGCCGATCGTGGGTATATGGCCGGAGGAGCGGAGGCCGTAAAAAGACGGCCTCCCGGCATTGTAGAGCCACCTTGCGGCCATACATAGTCGTAGGCGCGAGGTGGTTAAAGATCTATAGACCTCTATTAATTTATTTTTTCATTCTATGCAAAGATATGACTGTGAAAAAACACAACTGGTGTTTAACCACTTAACGACCGCTCACTGTATATATACGTCGGCACAATGGCACCGACAGGCACAATCACGTAGAGCATACGTGATTGCCTTTGTACAGTTGGGGGGTCCGATCGGACCCCCCTTCTGTACAGTGAGCGGTCGGAATTCGTCTGGGAGCGTTCCGAGATGGGGGGCGGCCGTTCGATTCCGACCACCCCCCCGCGATCGCTCCCGGCGAATAGAAATGCCCCCTCTGTCTGTGTACTGTTTACACAGATAGAGAAAGCAGGAGGAAGTGATGTCATCTCCTGTGCGGCGCTCACATATACCGAGCGTCGTACAAGAGAAGACACACAGGTCAGTGCACTAACACTACACTAACACCAGCACACATAGGCACATAAATCGCCCCCCCAGGCCCCCCTAGATCACCCCCCAGCCCCCCCAGATCACCCCCCAGCCCCCAGTCACAGTGTCACTGATTGCAGTGACCATTTATTTACTGATCACTGCAATCAGTGACATTTGTGACTGTAAAAGTGTCACTACATTTAGTTTTAGGTCCAGTGTAGCCCCCTAACCCCCCCTAATAAAGGTTTAACCCCTTGATCACCCCCCAGATAACCCTTTCACCCCCTAGCACCGCCGTCGCTTGGCGATCATTTTTCTGATCGCTGTCTTGGCGTCGGTGATGCAGATCGGTACCCAGTAATTTTTTTTAGGTTCGCCGCAGGTTTTTATAGCGTCGGGTACCCCCATAAATTATCTAATAAAGGTTTAACCCCCTTGATCGCCCCCCAGATAACCCTTTCACCCCCTATCACCACTGTCACTAAGCGATCGTTTTTCTGATCGATGTCTTAGCGTCAGTGATGCTGATCGGTAGCCAGTATTTTTTTTTTAGGTTCACCGCAGGTTTTTATAGCGTCGGGTACCCCCATAAATTATCTAATAAAGGTTTAACCCCCTTGATCGCCCCCCAGGTAACCCTTTCACCCCCTATCACCACTGTCACTAAGCAATTGTTTTTCTGATCGCTGTCTTGGCGTCGGTGATGCAGATCGGTACCCAGTAATTTTTTTAGGTTCGCCGCAGGTTTTTATAGCGTCGGGTACCCCCATAAATGATCTAATAAAGGTTTAACCCCCTTGATCGCCCCCCAGGTAACCCTTTCACCCCTATCACCACTGTCACTAAGCGATCGTTTTTCTGATCGATGTCTTAGCGTCGGTGATGCTGATCGGTAGCCAGTATTTTTTTTTTAGGTTCGCCGCAGGTTTTTATAGCGTCGGGTACCCCCATAAATTATCTAATAAAGGTTTAACCCCCTTGATCGCCCCCCAGGTAACCCTTTCACCCCCTATCACCACTGTCACTAAGCAATTGTTTTTCTGATCGCTGTCTTGGCGTCGGTGATGCAGATCGGTACCCAGTAATATTTTTAGGTTCGCCGCAGGTTTTTATAGCGTCGGGTACCCCCCATAAATTATCTAATAAAGGTTGAATGGGAAGTTCCCCCAATGGGGTTTTTTAGCAGCAAAATTCCAAAAATAATTTACAATGATGCATATTAAAAATTTATTGTGTATAACATTAAATACAATCCTAACAGGTTTATACTCCGGTAAAAAAACAAGTATATAAAAACACACAGAATTATTGACACAACATTGCCATACAGTTTTACATTTTGCATGCATCTGTATAAATTCCTGACGCGTTTCGATCCCAATGGATCTCTTCAGAGGATGGGTGGTTGGCTGTGGGAAATATATGTATTAAATTTCCATTCTCTACATGGGTGTATGCCCAATAGTAAAAAATATATAGAGTGTATGATTACCAGTCAACTGTGTGTTAGAACCAATGCTTCTAACCGGAGTTCCATCACTAGCATCTCAAGGGGAATCAGCAGCCTCCCGGACACTCGACACCCAAAAGTAGGGCGCCACCAGGCGTGTGCGACCTACAAGGAGTCATATTGGAGGGGGAGAGACCCGAGAGGGGACACACACGGACGCACAGCCGGCACCTGTAATGAAACACCAAGGGCATCAATGTAGGATGCATCTGTGCTGCATCCATGTACACTATGTGATTGCTGAGTATGAAGTGGACAGACTAGAGATCAGCAGGGGTATATCCTTCAGTATATATTTGTATATATCAATGTACTTCTATAATGGTATGTAACTAATAGGGTATGTTTGTCATATTCTAAACATAATAAATGAAATATAAAGGTTGTGAGAAAAATAATGAGGGTGATGTGCACTATGAATGAGAAGGTGAAGGACAAAAACGAATGTCACAAAAATGAAAAGGTGAAATGAAATGTGAAAAGTGTAAAAAATGATAATGGTGGTGTAATGTGTAGTGTGTGTGTGAAAAAGTGGTGTGGTATGATGCGTGTGAAAAGTGAAAATAGATTGAAATGATTGTGTGTGGAATAAATGTGTGTATAAGCGGGATGACAATAGTGAAAGTGATAGTGGGATTAAATAAAGATGTGATGAAGGTCATTAGGATCAATTGTACTGGATATGTATTGTTGCACAACAAGTGCATGCCACAGTGTTGTGTAAAGAAATATGTGGGTTCCATTGATCTTGGAGGGTCCCAGGCTCATTGAATGTGCCAAGGAGACCGACCAACACCACGGATGAAGCTGTAATTAGTTATAAATTAATCAAAAAATAATGCTAATCAGACCTGGTGCATAGTGCTTGAAGGGGTCTGGAAGGAATTTGGCAGCCAGCCTATATATGGCTGGTGTACTTACATTTACCAGGCTGAGTCTAGTCGTCCACATGGAGGAGCTGGGGATCAAAGTGTGAGCCACACAGCTCTCGGGTTATATTAGTACTGCCCTTAATTAGGGAGGCCCTGGTGTAATCATCAGGCGCCCCGCCTTAGTCCATGCAATATCCCCCAGGGATATCCCCACCGCAGTGGGCGGTCCTCCCTAAGTGGCTCCCTCGGCGTTCCGGAAAGACTCAAGGTCTCCGACAGCTGCCGTCTCCTCTGCTGCAAAAGCGTGACGTCCTGACATCACACGCGTGCATGGTTTCCCACGCACGCGTGGATGGCAAGGACATCCAGAGGGGATCAGGGACGCCGCCGACAAGGAAGGAACGCCCAAATAGGGCAGGCGGAACACAAGTCCGCCGCCCCATGAGCATGATGGGAGCACAGGGCTCCCCCTCCCCCCTTGTCGGGAGGACGCACACGCATGTGCGGCCCACACTGAGGGCGACGTGGGCCGAGGAGGCAAAAAAGAAACCCCGAAATGCACTGATGGAATGGCCCATGGTGGAAAACTATATTGAGTTGACACTTAGTGCATGCAAGTGCAAATTGCAGAACACCACAGTGTGAACAAAAATGCATGTGTTTGTAAACAATATTAAGTAAATGGTATATTAAGGATATCTGGTGTATATGAACTGGAGCTAAAAATTGGTGATTGTGGTCCAACGCTTGACCATTGGCTGTATAAACAATCAGTGTTGTATTGGGAGACATGTTAATGTCTCCTAGCAGTTTTCTGCACTGAGACAGTATTCAGTTTCCAACGGGGGAGTGGATTGGGTTAGACTCCAGTCCCCCTGAAACGGATCACCGAGACTGTCCCATCATAGTGGTCACCTTGAAATTACTCATGGGATTTAGACCATACTATGATACCTATATGGCATAGCAACGGGACCACCAATACTATATAGCTCAAGTCTTCACTCGCATGCGTCCAGGGGGGGATGGGGTGTTTAACCACCCAAAATGAATATAAAAGAATAGGAAGGACACCTGTAATGAAACACCAAGGGCATCAATGTAGGATGCATCTGTGCTGCATCCATGTACACTATGTGATTGCTGAGTATGAAGTGGACAGACTAGAGATCAGCAGGGGTATATCCTTCAGTATATATTTGTATATATCAATGTACTTCTATAATGGTATGTAACTAATAGGGTATGTTTGTCATATTCTAAACATAATAAATGAAATATAAAGGTGTTAGGATTGTATTTAATGTTATACACAATAAATTTTTAATATGCATCATTGTAAATTATTTTTGGAATTTTGCTGCTAAAAAACCCCATTGGGGGAACTTCCCATTCTTCTTGCAATTTTCGGGGTGCGCAGTAATTTTCACTCCCAGTATACGTGTCCTTCCTATTCTCCTATCTAATAAAGGTTTAACCCCCTTGATCGCCCCCCAGGTAACCCTTTCACCCCCTATCACCACTGTCGCTAAGCGATCATTTTTCTGATCAATGTCTTAGCGTCGGTGATGCAGATCGGTAGCCAGTAATTGTTTTTTAGGTTCGCCGTCAGGTTTTTATATAGCGTCAGGTACCCCCATATATTATCTAATAAAGGTTTTAACCCCCTAATTGCCCCTAGTTAACCCTTTCACCAGTAATCATCATATAAGTGTTACGGGTGACACTGGTTACTTAGTTTGCTTTTTATAGTGTCAGGGCACCCGCCGTATATAACCCAATAAAGGTTTAACCCCCTGATCGCCCGGCGGGTGATATCAATTAGGTTTTAGCGTCAGAGAGGGTCTGCGTCACACCCCAGGCAGCGTCAGGTTAGTGCCAGTAATGCTAACACCCACGCGTGAAGCATACACCCCCCTTAGTGGTATAGTATCTGATCAGATCAATATCTGATCTGATCAGATCTATACTAGCGTCCCCAGCAGTTTAGGGTTCCCAAAAACGCAGTGTTAGCGGGATCAGCCCAGATACCTGCTAGCACCTGCGTTTTGCCCCTCCGTCCAGCCCAGGCCACCCAAGTGCAGTATCGATCGATCACTGTCACTTACAACACACAACACACATAACTGCAGCGTTCGCAGAGACAGGCCTGATCCCTGCGACTCCAGTGCTGTAGGAGGTGATTTCACCACCACAGTTAAAAAAAAAAAGAAGCAAATATGCCGAAGCATTGGGGCAGCAGGGGCGGAGGAGCGATTTTGCTCCTAATGCCGCGTACATACGGTCGAAATTCCGACGGAGGCTTGCCCGTGGAAAAGTCCGACCATGTGTGTGCGGCATAACTTTTTTGCGGGAGGATGCCCCCATGCTTCGGCATATATAAATGGTGCATGTCTGCCCATCATTAGAAGTGGGTGGATGAAGGGCGGTATTCTAATGGTGGGCATACCCACCGATCAATCTCTTTTTTCGTTCAGCCACCTGGCTGCATGAAAAAAAAAGATTACAATCCATGTCCAACAAGGACCAGCAACGTACTGGTATGTTGCTGGACTTTGAATGGTTATACCAGATTGATGCCTGCGGGTTTAGGTATCATCTTGGTATCATTCTTTTCAGCCAGCGGCCGGCTTTAATGTAAAAGCAACCCTAGTGGCTAATTAGCCTCTGGACTGCTTTTACAAGCAGTGGGAGGGAATGTCCCCCCCCCCGGATATAAAAAGCGCCATTGGGAAATTGGGAAAGCATTTTATCACACTGATCTTGGTGTGGTCAGATGCTTTGAGGGCAGAGGAAAGATCTAGGGTCTAGACCCCAGTTTTTTCAAAAAAAGAGTACCTGTCACTACCTATTACTATCATAGGGGATATTTACATTCCCTGAGATAACAATAAAAATGATAAAAAAAAAAAACATGGAAGGAACAATTTAAAAATAAAATAAAAAAGCAAAATTAATAATAAAAAAAAAAAAAAAAAGCACCCCTGTCCTGCCCTGCTCTTGCCCAATGGCGAACGCAAGCGTCGGTCTGGCGTCATATGTAAACAGCAATTGCACCATGCATGTGAGGTATCACCGCGAAGGTCAGATCGAGGGCAATAATTTTAGCAGTAGACCTCCTCTGTAAATCTAACGGGGTAACCTGTAAAGGCTTTTAAAGGCTTTTAAAAATGTATGTAGTTTGTCGCCAATGCGCGTTTGTGCGAAATTTTAAAGCATGTCATGTTTGGTATCTATGTACTCGGCCTAAGATCATCTTTTTTATTTCATCAAACATTTGGGCAATATAGTGTGTTTTAGTGCATTAAAATAAAAAAAGTGTATTTTTTCCCCAAAAAATGCGTTTGAAAAATCGCTGCGCAAATACTGTGTAGAAAAAAAAATGCAACACCCACCATTTTATTCTGTAGGGCCTTTGCTTTAAAAATAAATATAATGTTTGGGGGTTCAACATAATTTTCCTGCAAAAAAAAATATGTTTTCATGTAAACAAAAAGTGTCAGAAAGGGCTTTGTCTTCAAGTGGTTAGAAGAGTGGATGTAAGCTTCCTAATGTTGTGTATAAAATGCCAGAACAGTTCAAAACCCCCCCAAATGACCCCATTTTGGAAAGTAGACACCCCAAGCTATATACTGAGAGGCATGTCGAGTCCATGGAATATTTTATATGTTGACACAAGTTGCGGAAAAAAGACAATTTTTTTTTTTTTGCACAAAGTTGTCACTAAATGATATATTGCTCAAACATGCCATGGGCATATGTGGAATTACACCCCAAAATACATTCTGTTGCTTCTCCTGAGTACGGGGATACCACATGTGTGAGACTTTTTGGGAGCCTAGCCGCGTACGGGACCCCAAAAACCAATCACCGCCTTCAGGCTTTCTAAGGGTGTAAATTTTTGATTTCACTTCTCACTGCCTATCACAGTTTCGGAGGCCATGGAATGCCCAGATGGCACAAAACCCCCCCAAATGACCCCATTTTGGAAAGTAGACACCCCAAGCTATTTGCTGAGAGGTATTGTGAGTATTTTGCAGATCTCGCTTTTTGTCCCAAAGTTTTGAAAATTGAAAAAAAAAAAAAAGAAAAAAAAAAAAATTCTTTCTTCATTTTCAAAAACAAATGAGAGCTGTAAAATACTCACCATGCCTCTCAGCAAACAGCTTGGGGTGTCTACTTTCCAAAATGGGGTCATTTGGGGGGGTTTTGTGCTATTTTGGCATTTTATGGCCTTCGAAACTGTGATAGGTAGTGAGGAGTGAAATCAAAAATTTGTGCCTAGAAATCCTGAAGGCGGTGATTGGTTTTTGGGGTCCCGTACGCGGCTAGGCTCCTAAAAAGTCCCACACATGTGGTATCCCCGTACTCAGGAGAAGCAGCAAAATGTATTTTGGGGTGCAATTCCACATATAACCATGGCATGTGTGAGCAATATATCATTTAGTGACAACTTTTTGTAATTTTTTTTTTTTTTGTCATTATTCAATCACTTGGGACAAAAAAAAAATATTCAATGGGCTCAACAGGCCTCTCAGAAATTTCCTTGGGGTGTCTACTTTCTAAAACGGGGTCATTTGGGGGGGTTTTGTGCTATTTTGGCATTTTATGGTCTTCAAAACTGTGATAGGTAGTGAGGAGTGAAATCAAAAATTTGCGCCCTTAGAAATCCTGAAGGCGGTGCTTGGTTTCCGGGGTCCCGTACGCGGCTAGGCTCCTAAAAAGTCCCACACATGTGGTATTCCCGTACTCAGGAGAAGCAGCAGAATGTATTTTGGGGTGCAATTCCACATATAACCATGGCATGTGTGAGCAATATATCATTTAGTGACAACTTTTTGTAATTTTTTTCTTTTTTTGTCATTATTCAATCACTTGGGACAAAAAAAAAAATATTCAATGGGCTCAACATGCCTCTCAGCAATTTCCTTGGGGTGTCTACTTTCCAAAATGGGGTCATTTGGGGGGGTTTTGTACTGCCCTGCCATTTTAGCACCTCAAGAAATGAGATAGGCAGTCATAAATTTAAAGCTGTGTAAATTCCAGAAAATGTACCCTAGTTTGTAAACGCTATAACTTTTGCGCAAACCGATAAATATACACTTATTGATGTTTTTTTTACTAAAGACATGTGGCTGAATACATTTTGGCCTAAATGTATGACTAAAATTGAGTTTATTCGATTTTTCTTATAACAAAAAGTAGAAAATATCATTTTTTTTCAAAATTTTCGGTCTTTTTCCGTTTATATCGCAAAAAATAAAAATCGCAGAGGCAATCAAATACCATTAAAAGAAAGCTCTATTTGTGGGAAGAAAAGGACGCAAATTTTGTTTGGGTACAACATTGCATGTCCGCACAATTTACAGTTAAAGCAGCGCAGTGCAAAATTCTGAATTCACCTCTGGTCCTCTAGCTACCAAATGGTCCGGGGCTTAAGTGGTTAAAGCAAAAATTTATTCAGAAAATTCAGTCCTGCTATATCACTTCAGATTGGTCCCTTTTGCAGGTATAGCCATGTAAAACATTAAAAGTAAATGCCCAAACTGTTTAAAATCGAATCATACCCTGTTTCACCCTGCTGTGCACATGCGCAATTGCTATTTTTTGGTACTGCTGAAAATCTAGGGACCAATATGCTGACAGCATTAAGATTTGCTGATGCTCAGGGGCTCTGGGCTTCAGCAAAATAGCAGCCCCTGGCAAGAAGAAATGGGGCAATGTTGAAGGCAATTTATAGCACACACTAATTTTAGTAACATAATTTTTAATGTGGACTCGGAGTGTATGTTCCTTGCTAAAGAACGTTATTTGTTATCAAGTTGTTAAGGGTAAAGTTCAGTTGTATGCCAAACCTGTAGTGTCACTAGATCATGTAGATTAGATACATCCATATGCTCTTAATGTTTCAGCAAAGAAATAGTAGCTTGTATTCATGCATGCTGCTTATTCTGAAACTGTGCCATTACTGATAATGGCAGGTCTTACACTAATGACTAGGATTCTAGGAACAAATCGCAATAGTTCCTGATCTTATGATCAACACCACACACACTTATGGTGATCACATAGGGATTACAAGCAAACCTCTCTCACTCTCAGCTTCAATTGTCACAATGCCTCTCTCTCTTTGCATTCACAGTGAAACGAGAAAGGGGCATAGTGTTAAGGCCCGTACACATGATCAGATTTTCAGACGGGAATTGTGTGATGGTGGAAAATCTGTCCATGGGACAAAACTCCAAAGTACAAACATGCATGCTCAGAAGCAATGCTAACCATAACACAACATAAGCAGAAGTTGCCCAAAGGGTGGCGCTAAAAAGCTGAAAAACCATGTTGTTTCGTGTTTGTTGGCTGACAATTCCTTGCCGTTTGTATGCAATACAAGTTCACAGCCAACGCCCTTCGGACAAAAGTCCTACGCTTTGTCTGCAGAAAATCTGATCGTATGTACCAGGCTTTAGAAGAAAGCATTGTTGTGTGTAAAATGAATTAATGATGTCTAGCCATGAAATGGTTAATAAGGGCAATAAAAGTTTAATAGATGAGCCATATTTAAACAACTGCTATCTGCTCTGCAATGGTGGCAATGTGTTCAGACTGCTTTTAAGGAACTCTGTGTCAGTTAGGTTGTTGGAAAGCACAATAAAGCATCTATCTACATTTGAGTTTGCATTTTGTTTTTTAATAATAGTAATCATCTGTTATATTAAATTATTCTTGTAAATGGTATGTATCCATAACTATGGTGTACAGTTTTGCTATGTCATGTCATTGCTAGTGAAAACTGAGGGAAGTGTAAGCGCTAAGAAATAAATATTAAATAATGTACTGTGAAAATATACAAATATTCAATGAATACTAATGTGCAAAGTGGTCAACCCATGTATTTTGAAGACACATCATCATAAATGCTCCTTCATAATGTATAAACTGCATATAAATGATTAGTCCAAGAATATATAGTGCTCCATGGGTGACCCCAGTATCTGTACATGTTCACCAGATATTATTGACACATTATACAAGCAAAAAGGTCAGCTATTGCTCTTTAACACTCCTTAGCTATATACTCCAGATACCACAATAGATCTCTGCAAAATCTCTTGTGAAGGACTAGCATCAAGTGTAGAGCTTGAAGGACACCGCCACTCGCTGGTTCTTCTTTTTAAGGGTTGTTTGCCCATTTTTATTAAAAGAAGTTCAAAACAAAATCAAAAGGTTTTCCCTCGCAGGGGTTTCAGTACTCCTTTTCAACAACAAAATGACATTCAGCCTCCTGGCTTATACATACAGCAGTGCTGCTCAGGCCTTCCACTTCAGGCTCTTGTCTGTCTCCTATAGACTATTCCATCTGCAACACCATCCATTTGGATAGCAGCCCCTTGCTGCTCTGACCCTCAGACCTGGGTCTCTGGCTTCCACTGTGCACACAAGCACTCTCTGACTTCTCCAGTGCACACTTGCACTCTATGGCTTCCCCAGTGCACACCTGCACTCGTCGGGAGGGTGGGGCCCAGAATGCTGGTCCTGACTCTACTATATGGCCCACACACACCCGAACAATCAGTGTGCAGTTGAGTCTCAAAACCCGGATCCAGGACTGGGGATTTCATCCCACCCGGATCTCTAAGAAATCCCCAAGCTCCGGGTCCCAAAGTGGACTTTAGTAAATCATGAGGAAACTGAAAAGCCAGTTTCCTCCCAAACAAGCAAATACCCTGGAGCCCCTCAACCTGCCTGGTTGAGAATCCTGCATCCATACACTGGTGGGGTACCACACTACCACATACCCTCCCCCTTTGTTTCGATCCGGAGGGAGGAACACCAGCACCCGTCATCATGGTTGGGACACCTCTGTGCTGGCTGTCAGCCACGTAGGCCCAACCTTTTTTCCGGGTGCGTTTCCAGGTACGTCCAACCCCGGATCTTAACAAGGTCCTATATTTCCCTATACTCAACCTTCTCCCTCTTCTTTTGGGGTTCCATAAGCACTGCCTCTCCTGAAATTTTAACAGGGCACCCCTGGTCTTTCCAATACCTTTGGACACCACACTGTCATGTACCTTTAACAAACTATTTGGTTCATGATTGACAGACATATTCAAACCAACATTACATCTCTCAACGTTGCACAGATCACCAATGCCTTTTTTTTTGCATTTGCTAGGGCAGAGTCTGCAGAGGGCACACATACTGGAGGGCCGCCATCACCCATGGGAACCTCACAGGACGTCACCTCCCCGGGGTTCACCCACTCTGCAGGCAGCTGTCCTACCACTTGACCTGTTCTGATGCCATCTGTATTTTTATCCACCTGAACAGACAAGCTCTTGTCTGATCCACATACAATTTTTACCGCACTTCTTATCCGTTTCCCTGTCTCGGGGACCTTATTAGGTTTGTCACCTAAACCAAACATTGGACTTGGGACCCCAGTCTTTTTAACCACCTTCGGTTGAGCCCCGGTCAGGATTTCTGCTGCTTTCTGGTCCACACTTGGCCCTTCCATCTCATGTGATTCTTCCACTGGTACAGCATACACTCCCTTCACCGACAACTGACCAGTACTACCTTGGACCATAGCAGCAGAAATGCCTTCTACCTGGCTGTTAGGTGGTGAAACCTCAGACGCTTTCTTTTCGCCAAAGCCTCTCCCATATACCTCTTGTACAGGAACTAACCCATCAACATACCTAGAGGCAATTTTTAAGACTAGTAATACAGTCATAAATAAACCATTTCTGTCTTGTCTTCCTTTGTGCTGTACCACCTGCCACTCAGGGGTCCACCTAATGGTACTCCACAGTACCAGACTGTCTGACTGTGGTGGAGACACCCCAGTATAGACTGGCTGTACAGCCCAAAGTTTAAGCATCTCCTTTAACACTTTTGTTAGAAACCATACCCTTGGCTCCAGACCCAAGTCCTTCCTGGGGACTTTCCTGACACTGGGGATGCAGACAGATTCACTTGCTGAGACGTGAGAGGTTGCAAGGTTTAATGGAATTTTCTCCTAGCTGGAGACAACCACAGCCTGGTGCTCTACCAGAGCGCTGCCAGGTGCTTGACTCATACCCAACTTCTCAGGTTCAGCACCAATGAACTGCTTCACATTACCAGTGACAACGTCACTTTGACATGCCATGTCAGCATCATTTTTGTAGGTTACGGACAAAGTGTCTGCTGTGTGCTCGCCCTTATATGGTCCATATTTCTCATGAGGGTTAACCCCTGCAGCAGCCACCACGCCGTCAGGTATAAGCTGTTCTGCCGTCCCTCCTGCTGGCACAGCAGAAACTTTGTCCACCTTATTTTTGTGCATGAAAGCCTCATCTATCAGGGACATTAGATTTTTACCCCAACTATCCCAATCTGTTGTAGCTGGGCTCCATTCACCAGCGCTCTTCAGCCCTGATCCATCAGCCCAAGGAGACACATTAGAACAGACAGTTTTAGTTGCAGATTCATCACCCAAATTACTAATCATGGCAGACTTCAGTAACACATGTTTTAGCACCACAGGTTGCAATACAACACAACCACCACCTTGCTCGGGCGGCGCTTCATAAGCCTCACACACCTTTGCATTTTTCACAGGTTGTGTTAACCCATTATTTACCGGCACATTTTTAGTACTAGCAGCTTGCACTAACACATTACCATTACACGGTGTAGTTCCACTCTGTCCCAGCAGAGTGACATCGCAGTTGTCCATGGCAACCTCCGACTCCAATACAGGAAGTTCCCTGGAGATTTCTGGGGACAACTGTGCTGTCTTACCACCAATTGCTACAGGCAACGACCCATTAGTGACAACAGCTTTTGCTCTGGAAGAACCCGGGGTTTTCCCAACAGCAGCAAACTTTTCATTAACAGTAATACTTATAGCATTTTTAATTTTTGCAGGTTCTCCTAGCCCACTGCCAACTTGAGGCTGGCAGACATTAGACACAACACTTTTAGTCATCAACACAGGTTCTGTTTGAACGTTAACCCCTGCATTCCCACTGGGTATGAAAAAGTCATTCTCAAGCGCACATTCTGTGGCCCCACTAACTGGGGTCACTCTCACATCATCATGGACAGTCTCGTAGCCAGTTCTTTTATACCTGAAATCAGCAGTTCCAGGCATCATTTCATTAAAGATAGTCTTACTCACCACAGTAGTTGGGGTCTCCATCTTCATTTGAGTACGTTGTCTTAAGAACCAGTCCTCAGCCGCACATTTACTGGCCAACTCCCCCTGGTGGCCATGGGATGAAATCTCAGCAGGCATCTCCCACTGTTTAGCACCCCCTGCAGACACCACAGAAAACTCCTCCTTGTTGCCAGGGGTGACTGCAAACATATTTGCAAAGGGATCTTGGCCCACAGATAAAGAGTTCTGTTTAGCAACATTACCTCTAGGTGCACCCCAGAATATAGGGCAAGACAATATTTCGTGCCCCAGCTGGCCACATTCCAGGCATGGTACTGGATGACTTTTCCCCAGTGCATTTCTCTCCTGACGATTCCCTCCAGGCACAACTTCCACTCTCGTTGCCATGGGAGATCACAGTCTCCCAGCAGAGCTTTGCTGGCTCACACCAACATGCTGTATTGGCTCCTCCGGAAGCCACTTGTCACGACCCATGGGAGGCACACCCCATGGTCCACAGACAGCCCGACTGGCCTCCTCTGTGTTGCTATGGGCAACCACTCTCTGTCCTGGCCTTGGATCAGCCTCTCTTCTGGCATATAACACAGGCTTCTCAGACCTTTGTTTTGCTAGGTAGCTTTGCACTGGAGCCAGGGACAAAAGTCACTTGGAGACTGCATGCCCCCACTCCCTGCACCGCAAACAGGGCACTTGGTTCCATGTCTTGTCAGGGTTTCCCACCCTGCATCTGCTGGACCCTGTCTCAAGCTGTGTCACTTTCACACTTTTCGCAACAGCTGCTGGTTTAACTGCAGCAGCGTTGCCAGGGGCAACAGCACCCCTCTCCCAGGCATGGACATCCGGCAG
This sequence comes from Rana muscosa, assembly GCA_029206835.1. NCBI lineage: Eukaryota > Metazoa > Chordata > Amphibia > Anura > Ranidae > Rana > Rana muscosa. Next base: position 690,017,150 of record CM055118.1, on the reverse strand, counting down.
CTCTCTTTTTGTATGGAAGGTTGGCTTGCCTTCCACTTTAGCTTGGTCCAATACTGCCAGGTGTCGCTTGCACCAATCCACTGCAGATTCAAACGCTGGTGGACTCTCCACACTAGCCGTCATCTGTGCATTCATTGCACCAGGGTTGCTAGGGACAACAGCAGCCCTCTTTTCCCTTGGAAAACTCTGTTTAGGCATGTATGGGGTTCGATCAGGCGGTAACAACCCCTCCAGCCACAGAGCTCTATCTATCATCTCAGCCATCCTTGCTTCTTTTAGGCGTTTTGATCGCCCCATCCTTGCAGTCTTGCACACAGCAACTTGTAACAGTTCTTGGCGGAGAAAAGGGAAAAAAAATAAAAAATCTGTTTGTTTCTCCTTTCACAGGTACACAACCTGCATGCAACAGTCCATCAAATAAACTTCTGCGCAATGCAGTTTGCCTGGCTGCCACACACAGCTAGCAGCAGTTCACTGCAGAGAAAAAAAAAATGACTTTTTGTTCACAGGTACACCACCTGCAACAAATTGGAGCGCTGTCTCTTTAAGGCTAGTTTACCTTTCGCTTGCAGGTTCTCCTCACCTGCACACACACAGATTATGCAGTCTCATGCACCAAAAACACAGTTCATATAACAGATGAACTTACTTGATTGTAGGGATCTCAGATTGTGCCAAAATTCTCCACCACTTGTGAAGGACTAGCATCAAGTGTAGAGCTTGAAGGACACCGCCACTCGCTGGTTCTTCTTTTTAAGGGTTGTTTGCCCATTTTTATTAAAAGAAGTTCAAAACAAAATCAAAAGGTTTTCCCTCGCAGGGGTTTCAGTACTCCTTTTCAACAACAAAATGACATTCAGCCTCCTGGCTTATACATACAGCAGTGCTGCTCAGGCCTTCCACTTCAGGCTCTTGTCTGTCTCCTATAGACTATTCCATCTGCAACACCATCCATTTGGATAGCAGCCCCTTGCTGCTCTGACCCTCAGACCTGGGTCTCTGGCTTCCACTGTGCACACAAGCACTCTCTGACTTCTCCAGTGCACACTTGCACTCTATGGCTTCCCCAGTGCACACCTGCACTCGTCGGGAGGGTGGGGCCCAGAATGCTGGTCCTGACTCTACTATATGGCCCACACACACCCGAACAATCAGTGTGCAGTTGAGTCTCAAAACCCAGATCCAGGACTGGGGATTTCATCCCACCCGGATCTCTAAGAAATCCCCAAGCTCCGGGTCCCAAAGTGGACTTTAGTAAATCATGAGGAAACTGAAAAGCCAGTTTCCTCCCAAACAAGCAAATACCCTGGAGCCCCTCAACCTGCCTGGTTGAGAATCCTGCATCCATACACTGGTGGGGTACCACGCTACCACACTCTATTCAACATCCCTTTAGGTTACTCAAATGCTAACATCATCATGCAAGAAGAGACATGCCAAGAACAGGGAAAGAAGAGAGCCTCCATAGCATAATACCGTTTTTATAGAAAGTTCCAATATGAAAAGGCCAATCAGGAAGTGCCGTCACACCAGTATCACACTCCATGCAGAAAAATAAACGTGAGAAGGATAGTGCATTATTACTGAATCATCATCTGGCGTTAACCACTTAAGCCCCGGACCATTTCGCTGGCCAAAGACCAGAGCACTTTTTGCGATTTGGCACTGAGTCGCTTTAACTGACAATTGCACGGTCCTGCGACGTGGCTCCCAAACAAAATTGATGTCCTTTTTTCCCCACAAATATAGCTTTCTTTTGGTGGTATTTGATCACCTCTGCGGTTTTAATTTTTTGCGCTATAAACAAAGAGCGACAATTTTGAAAAAAAAAATCAATATTTTTTACTTTTTGCTATGATAAATATCTCCCAAAAATCTATAAAAAAAAATAAGTTTTTCCACAGTTTAGGCCGATACATATTCTTCTACATATTTTTTGGTAAAAAAAAATCGCAATAAGCATATATTGATTGGTTTGCGCAAACGCTATAGCATCTACAAAATAGGGGTTGTTTTATGGCATTTTTATTATTTATTTATTTTCTACTAGTAAATGCGGCGATCTGCGATTTTTATCGTGACTGCGACTTTATGGCGGACACATCAAACACTTTTGACACATTGTCATTTTTACAGCGATCAGTGCTATAAAAATGCACTGATTACTGTATAAATGTGACTGGCAGTGAAGCGGTTAATCACTAGGGACCTAGGAAGGGGTTAAGTGTGTCCTAGGGAGTGATTCTAACTGTTAGGAGGCGTGGCTATGAGTGACATGTCACTGATCGCTGCTCCCGATGAGAGGGAGCAGACGATCAGTGACAGTGTCACTAGGCAGAACGGGGAGATGCATGTTTACACTTTTCTCTCCCCATTCTGCAGCTCTGTTACCCGATCGCGGGACACCAGTTGACATCGAGTCCGCAGGTCCCGCGGGCACGGTTACGGAGCTCGCGGCAGGGGCGCGCGCGCCCAGCACGGCGGGAATTTCAAAGTGACCTAAATATACGTTACTTTGCCCAGCCGTGCTATTCTGCCGACGTAAATGTACAGGAGCTGGTCCTTAACTGGTTAAAGAAAAAAATAACTTTTAGTAACTGATACATAGGTTATTTGTAAATAAATTGGTCTAAAAGGTTAAAGTGATTGTAAAGCTTTGTTTTTTGTTTTGTTTTTTGAGTGAGTGAGTGAGTGAGTGAGAACTTGTATAGCGCTACAATTGCGAACTAAATCGCCTCAAGGCGCTTGGCATCCAGTGTCGTTGAGGTCCTTAGAAGAGATGGGTCTTTAGTTTTTTCCGGAAGGCTCGATGGTTTTCTTCCATGCGGATGTTTATGGGTAGCGCATTCCATAGTCTTGGTCCTTGTACAGCAAACCTTCGTTCTCCCTTGGCTTTGTAGCGAGTCTTGGGGATATGGAGGAGGTTTTGGTTGGTTGATCGAAGGTCACGAGTAGTGGTGTAGTGTTTTATTTTTTCGCATAGATATTGTGGTGCCTTTCCTTGTGCACATTTGTGGGTGAGGCAGAGGGTCTTGAATGTGACCCGATCCTTTACGGATAGCCAGAGGAGGCTTCTCAGGGATGGTGTGATTGATTCCCAGGGTTTTTTCCCTGTTACCAGTCTGGCCGCTGTGTTTTGGATGACTTGTAGACGTGTAATCTGGTATTTGGGAAGTCCTAGATAAAGGGAGTTAGCGTAGTCAAGCCGGGAATTGATGATGGTTCCAACTACTACTGCTCTGTCTTTTTCTGGGATGAAAGGGATAAGTCTTCGTAGCCGGCGGAGAAGGTGGTGAGATCCGCTGACTACTGATCCTATTTGTGCGTCCATAGTCATGTCTGAGTTAAAGATGACTCCCAGGCTTTTTACTTTGGTGCTTGGGGTTATGTTTTGTCCAAGGATGGTGGGTGGTGTCCATGTGGTCCTGGCGTTTTTCTTTCGGTTAGCGTGGAAAATGAACAGTTCTGTTTTGGATGCATTAAGCTTGAGGGAGCTCTCTGTCATCCAATTGTTGATTAATGTAAGGCATTTTTCCAGCCCGTAATATTGTTCTTTTTTGTTGTTGATGCGAAAGTAAAGTTGCGTGTCGTCTGCATAGGAGTGATAACGTAGATCCTGTTCACTGATGATTTTGAGGAGTGGTCGGAGGTAAATGTTGAAGAGTACCGGTGACAGGGGTGATCCTTGAGGGACTCCGCATGTATTTATGCGTGGTGCCGAGGTGAAGGCTCCCAGTTTCACTGTCTGGGATCTGTTTTCCAAAAAGGATGTGAACCATGGTAGGTCCTCGTCCGCGACTCTTGCCACTTCTGTGAGGCGCGTAAGTAGAATTTTGTGATCTACTGTATCAAAGGCTGCACTAAGGTCCAGCAGCACCAAGAGGCACGATTCTCCGTCATCTGCTGCTTCTAGTGCGTCGTCCCATATTTTAAGAAGTGCCGTTTCCATCCCATGGCCTGGGCGGAACCCCGATTGAAGTGGATCCAGGAGTTTGTGGGTATCCAAATGAAGTTGTAGCTGTTGTGTTACAACTTTCTCGATGATCTTGGAGATGGTGGTCAGGCTTGTTACAGGTCTTCTAAAATTTGGGTCATTCGGGTCAAGGTTAGGTTTCTTTAGGAGTGGTTTGATTATTCCTTGTTTAAGGGAAGTCGGCACAATACCTTCTTTGAATGATTGGTTGATGAAGTGTGTTATGAGCGGTGCTAAGATGTCGGTACATTCTTTCAGTAGTTTTGCCGGAATGATGTTGTTCGGTGAAGTACTATCTCAGAGGCTTCTGATGTAATTGGGACCAGAGTAAATTTCTTTGATTGCAGATCATTTATCTGGTTCTTTTCATCCTTTGGCCGTGTGGGGTTGTTTGATTTTTCCTGCTGAATTATTTTCCTAATGTTATCGATTTTGTTGATAAAAAAATTTGAAAGTTCATTGCAGAATTCCTGTGTTTCGTTTGCTGAAGACTCCAAGCAGATGGGATTCATGGTCTGGGCCACTAGTTTAAAGAGTTCACGGGGGCGGTTTAGGGCTTTTGCGATGGTATTAGCGAAATGGTATTTTTTTGCTTTGAAGATTGCTTTATGATATTTCCTAGTGAGTGCTTTGTAGATTGTGTAGTTCTCCTTTGTTGAATTTCTTCTCCATGCTCCTTCTGCTCTTCTGCGTTCTTGTTTCAGTAAAGTCAGAGCGTCATTGAACCAGCCCGCGTTGTTTTTGCGGATGCGCGCTCTGCGTCTTGGAGCAACCGTGCCTGCTGTCTGTAGAAAAGCTTTGTTCAGGGAGTTGAGTGTTTCTTCTGTTGAGTGGTTTTGGTTTAGCATTTCCATATTGTTCTGTAGTGTGTTTTTGAAAAGTTCAGAGTATAGTTTCTTCTGTGATCTTGTCCAGTATGTTATTGCTGATTGTATTGATTTTTGGCGGGTGGTGTTGGTCGTTATGGTAAATTTGATGGCATGGTGGTCTGTCCATGGTAGAGGCTGGTTGTCCAGTGTGTTGATGTCCATATTTTGTTTGAAGATTAGGTCAAGAGTGTGACCTGATACATGTGTAGGAGTATTTATCAGTTGTTGCAAGCCTAGTTTTTCTAGTTGGTCGATGCAGGCGGTGGTTTTAATAACAAACACGTCCTACTTCCCTCCTCTGTGCAAGGGTTTTCCACAGAGTGGCCCAGATCCTCATTTTCTGAGGTCCCCCGTGGCGCTCCTTGCTCCTCCTCCTCGAGTGCCCCCAGGGAGAGCCGCTTTCCATTGGAGCACTCGTGCGGGCGTGCTCCCGAGTCCTGCTGCTGCGTCCATTGACACAGACAGCAGGACTCGGCCCCGCCCCCGGCTGTCATGTCACTGCATTTGATTGACAGCAGCGGTAGCCAATGGCTCCTGCTGCTATCACTCTATGCACTGAGGACCCGAGACAGCGGCTGCAGCTGCTGTGCTCGTCCCTGTCGCTGGAACGATCTGGCTCAGGTAAGAAAAAAAGGGGGGGTCTGGGGGGCTGCTGCAGCATAGAATGCATGAAGGTGAAAAACTGTGAGGGTTTACAGCCCCTTTAATTTAGTAATAGATTAATGCATTTACCCGCAGTTTGCATCTTTAAAAGTAAAAAAAATAGGTTATGTTTTAGCACATATGTTCCAAGTGTACATACTGTAGATACATGAGTAGCAATAGCAGCTGCCCATATAACAGTACTATAATTTATTTAAAAGAGTGCACCTAATAAAAGCAATTTAGTAAAGTGCTTGGTTTTGTCATGAGCAGGGAAAATGGCAGACTAATACATCCAAATAGGTCTTCCCTGCCAATTTCTATGTTTCTATAGGACAATAAATCAATTGCTTCTTCTATTTTGACAGCTAAATACAATAAACAACACTCAAATAGTACAAATATGCATCACTTTTTAGTAAGGCAAATTATCTGAAAGTATAGTATGAAGATTCATATAAACACAGCACTGTAAAACACTGTTATGTACAAACTCAAAATTAAGGCAAACACACATTGATTACAACAATAAATTACAACAATTACTTTCTCAAATCCTAATCTGAGTAATACATGTACTGTATTGGGTGTATACAAGAAAAAGAAGGCCACAAATACTAAGACATCTCAGTTCAAATGTGCACCTTTCTGAGTGTGTTTGCAATATTGTGTATATTCAACTAATGTACTTTATATCAATATATGTATATTGTGTCTATTGTATTATGTATTGTCCAATATGTCTGGTTTGAACTTTAATATGGAATACATTTTGTATTTTTTAAGAAAATTGTTATCAATCGTATTGGGCACAACTCATGAAAGTCCCATGGAAAAAAATATTTTTAGGTCTTTACATGTATTGGGTGTACCTTTTTTATATGCATTTTTTTTATAATTTTGTTTGTTTGTTCACTATTGTGTTTTGTTACTGTTTTCATTTTGTATGCAAGTTCAACTAAGTTTTATTTGAAACATTTATAATGCCTATCTCCTATTAAAATATCAAAGCCTGACAAATAAAGATTGTATTGTTTTATGTGTGTATTATGTTTTCTAAAGTTGTAATGGTAAACTAAATCAATAAAATTAAAAAAGCATAATACTATATTGCAACTAGAGATGGGCCGAACACCTCCCTGTTCAGTTTGCAGCAGAACTCCCGACCAGGGGAAAAGTTCTGCCCCGAACTGCGAACTACATTTAAGTCTATGGAAGCCAAACATGAGAAGCCCATTTTGAAGGCTTATATGCAAGTAATTGGCCATAAAACGGGTATGGGGGTCTGGGCACTGCCCTGGGGGGACATGTATCAATGCAAATAAAAATAAAAAACTGTGATTTTAATGATGCTTAACCACTTAAGGACTGGAAGGATTTACCCCCTTAACCACTTCCGGACCACCCGCCACCATTATACGTCGGTCCTTTGACGTTAAATACTGTTGTTATGGCATCAGATAGCTGCCATAACCCCTGTATTTTCTTTAATGGCTGGCGGTCTGCTTCAAGATAAAAGTGGTCTCCGCGGTGGATTGGCCATGAGGTCACTTTTATCAGTAGCGGGAGAGGTGCCCATCCCCCTCCCGCCACATCCCGGTCATCCCTGTCGCTTACCGGAGCCGTCGGTAATGGAAGTCGAGTGAGCGAATGATATCCCCCACTCGACTCCATACCATTGGATGACGGAAGCAATGTCGAACATCACTTCTGCCCAACGGCCTTAAAGGGACATTTTTTTTTTAATGAAAAAAAAAGGCATTTTTTTTATTGCTTTTAAGTGTAAATGTGGGATCTGAGGTCTTTTTGACCCCAGATCTCACATTAAAGAGGTCCTGTCATGCTTTTTTTCTATTACAAGGGGTGTTAAAATTCCTTTTGACAGGAATAAAAGTGATCCATTTTTTTTTTTAAAGGGACAGTGTAAAAATTTAAAGTAAAATAAATAAAAAAGAAAAAAATGTAAACTTACGGTAAGCACCCAAATGTCCCCCAATGTAGATCCATTGTTTGTCACGACACTCGCTGCACTGATGGACTTGATAAAAGAAAAATAAGCTTCCACCCGCGAGGAAGGCTGACCACCGAATGCCTTCTCGTCATAAAAGAATATTATGAGTCCTGCTCAGAATGTCAGTATTCTGCACTAATGCCCTTTTTATCACAACTTGATGGTACTATTGCTAGTTTGAAAGAATAGGCATGAATCTGATCCAGAGGTAATGTCTGCCCAGGGAAATTAGCATCTACTGGTAATACTGGACTATGCTACACAGTGGAGTTGATTTACTAAAACTGGAGAGTGCAAAGTCTCATGCAGCTCTGTAAAAAAACAATCAGCTTCAAGGTTTTTTGTAAAGGCTTAACTGACCAAGCTGACGTTAGAAGCAATTGGCTTCCATTCATAGCTGTACTAGATTTAGCATTCTCCAGTTTTAGTAAATCAACAACAATATTTTGAAGCCATCCTCTTGCACAAAACCTCAGAAAACATTTCTTCTAAGGAAGGTGTCCAAGTATTCAGTTGGGTGGGTATTCTAAAAGGAATAAAAACTTATAAAAAAACACACCATTGATTTCTAGAGTGACTAAGGGACTCTGTAATCTGTTTAATATCTCACTTTTGGCAGAAAGATTTAATAAGAACCGTAAGAGCAAAATATTGGGATTTGTTATTGCCCTATCTTATGCTAACAGTTTGAGAAGTCTTAAGCCGCGTACACACGATCGGTTTTACCGTTGAAAACAGTCCGATGGATTTTTTTCATCGGACAAACTGATCATGTATGGGCCCCATCGGTCTTTTTTCCATAGTGTCAAAAAATAGAACATGTTTTAAATTTTTCTGATGGATAAAAAAACGATAGCAAATTAATATCGTCTGTGGGGAACTCCATCGGATAAAAAACCCATGCATGCTCTGAATCAAGTCGACGCATGCTCAGAAGCATTGAACTTCATTTTTCTCGGCTCATCAGAGTGTTTTACGGCACCGCGTTTGAAACGGTCAGTTTTTTGACTGATGGTGTCTGGGCAAGACTGATGGAAGACAGTTTCATCGGTTTTCCGATGGAAAAAAACATTGGATTAGAATCCATAGGATATCCGATTGTGTGTACAGGGCTTCAGTCTAAACTATCCAAAAGTTACTCACCTTTTGAGTTAATTTTTAGTAAGAATTCCAGGGGTTTGCTAGATATTGCAAAAGACATATGAATGGGAGAGACCAGACCTTATAGAGATATAATAGAGCATATTTTTTGATGAAAGATAGAATCGCAGTTGCCATGCCCATTGTTTAATAACATATGTCCAAGAACCAGAATCACAGAGAAGTTTGTACACAGAAAATAGGGTAATAGTGCTAATCCTTCACACTTAAAAGTAAATTCCTGGCCAAATGGCAGGGCCCTTGAAGATCATGATACAATTAGGTAAAGTAAACTATAACTTCCATGGAAATGAAACCACAGCAAATCTACCACATTACGACCCTAAAGCCGGAAAAGGAGAGGAAAGCCCTGGTGGCCATGCTAGCCCTTCAAAAACATATATGATCCTCAGCACATAAGTAACAGTAGTTGAAATCTTATAAGTGGACCAAAAGGCAAATACATTTGTGATAAAGGATTTCTCCTCTGAGATACCCAGGCTTACCACAGGTATTCAACATGACAAAGTTACTGAGCCTGGTGTCCAGGTTAATGTAAAGTTGTACAGAATACCTGAAGCTAAGCACTAAGCAGCCACAGAAGAAAAAAGGAAATATGAAGTCGGGAAGGTACTTAGAATGGGAATATTAGAGGAATGCCAAGGTGACTGGCCCAGTCAAATCGTGTTAATTCCCAAGCCATATGACAGAAAGTCAGAAAGCTAAATAGATTGATGCTTACCAAGTGCAGTGAAATGTTCATGCCATCAAGATGAGTGCTTGAGACATTTGTCCAACAAATGCTTTATATATAGACCCCATAGTGTATAGTCATTTATGTATAACAGTTGACATATACAGTAAATAAATCTCCAGTGTTTTATTGTGCAAATAATTACCATCACCACAGATTTCATAGTGTCCCACAGTTAGAAAACATCAGAATTCAGATAAACTATTATGTACACAATCTAAGCAGTATAGCCATACATATTTGAACCTATTGATACATTTTAAAAGTTTCGATTTTTCTTCTAATTTCAAATGAGTTGATTTACCAGTTAACAAAAAAAAAAAAACTTTATACACATATAAGGAGCCTAGCAACTTTTGGACATACACCATTTCCATATTATAAATCCTCATATGCGGCCTCGGCTTTAGGGGGTTATACAGGGATGATGCCTGCAGCTGCAGGCATCATCGCAGTGCCATCTTTAAAGAGGGCGGTCGGCTATTCAGGAATAAAAGCCGCTCGGCTGTTATCCCAGAGAAGCGGGAGGGGACACCCCCCCCCCTCCCACCACCTTCCGCTTCTGTCCTCAGGTCTCCCGTCCCACCGGGAGACTCTATGCGCGATCCGGCACTTCTGCCGGCTAGAGTGAGACTGGAAGGAAGCCAGAAACGGCTTCCTTCCAGTCTATTTCATGTAAACACGGAAGTGACGTCACAATGTCACTTCCAGTTTACTCGGCTGCCAATGGCGCAGTTTTAAAAAAAATGACAGTGTTCAGAATCGCAGTTTTTGGCAATCTGAATACTTTGAAGTGCAAAGGAGGTCTTTAGACCCCCGATCCCTCCATAAAGAGTACCTGTCACCACTTATTACTGTCACAAGGGATGTTTACATTTCTTGTGATAGCAATAAAAGTGATCAAATATTTTTTTTTTAAAAGTGACAATGTAAAAATAAATTAATAAATTAATAAGAAAAAAATAAAAAACATTTTTAAAGTGCCCCCTTTTCCCGCGAGCTCACACAGCAAAGAAAATACACACGTAAGTCGTGCCCGCATATGCAAATGGCGTTCAAATCACACATGTGAGATATGGCTGCAATCGTTAGAGCGAAAGCAATAATTCTAGCACTAGACCTCCTCTGTAACTCTAACCTGGTATTTTTTTTAAAGCGCTGCCTATGGAGATTTTTAGGTACCGTAGTTTGTCGCCATTCCACGAGTGTGCGCAATTTCAAAGCATGACATGTTAGGTATCTATTTACTCGGCGGAACGTCATTGTTCACATTATACAAAATTGGGCTAATTTTACTGTTTAGTTTTTTTATTTTGTGGAAGTGTCTTTTTTCCTAAAAAATTGCGTTTGAAAGACCGCTGTGCAAATACAGTGTGACATAAAATATTGCAACAATCGCAATTTTCTTGTTTAATATTTTTATTGAGTTTTGCATAAGAAAACAAGTTACAAATGCAGTACAGATGATGCAAACGTGGGATAAGAATCATAACCATGAAAACAGATATATCGGTAGAGTTTGGTGCTCAAATAGAGGATCATATTAATCATTTAAATATTAAAAAGAAAAAAAAAGAACTACAAATGACATGTATAAGGGACTCATAAAAAATAAAAGAAAAAGACTATACCTTAAATCAGTCATAAAGTGTCTCCGGACCACCCATCCACCCCAATTGGGTTCAAACTGTGGATGGGAGGGGGCACGCGAGAGGGGAAATAAAAAAGCTGACTAAGGTATAGGCGAGCTAGAGTCCCAAGGGGGTAAATATAATTATCTTGACAAAAGAAAAGAAATATAAAACTCATATAAGTCGTTTCTATTATCCCTGGACTGACCCTAAGAAAGAAAAAAAGAATGGGTCGCATTAATGAAGAAATTTCTTTGGGTAATAGTCCAAACTCTATATTTTATATGTAAACAATTGGGAAAAAAGAGAGTGAATAAAAATTCCAAATTCACACATTGGTGAATAATAAATAGAAAGAAAAAGAAATTACTAGGAAAGGAAGAAAGAGAAGAAGAATTTGAGAAGGGAGAAGAAGAAAGAGAAAGGAAAGGAAAAAGTAGAATTCCCTCCCGAAGATGGTCCGACCCCAGCCCCAAGATATTTAAAAGAAATAAAAATAAAATAAACACTAAGAAATAAATAGAAAAAATAAATAAATAAAAGGCACATAGAGAAGAAAAAATGAAAAATGATTAGCAGGGCACCAGGGCAGCCGAGGTTGTCAGGTATACCAAAAGCTGGAATTGAGTCTGGGTGAGTTCAGGGGGTTTAAGGTTTAACAGTGCTATGACAGCATTGGGCTTAATCAAGCTTTCCAGGGCCGTAGAGGCCATACTAAGAATTTTGATCCAAAAAGTTTGGGCTATCCGACATTCCCACCAGATATGTAAGTAAGTACCTGCAGACGCGCAGCCAAGAAAGCAAGTATCCGGATAAGTAGGAGTGAATTTATCTATCCTTGCTGGTACCATATACCAGCGTGTTAGTACTTTGAAATTTGTTTCAAGTGCATAGCAGTTTGGGGATGAGTGCATAGTAGTCAACCAAATATTGTCCCAGTCTTTTGTGTTGAATGTCTTATCTAAATCTTGTAACCATTTGGTAGTGTACAATGGTAAAGTATCTGTGAGAGGGGAATTAAGATGTTTGTAAAGAAGTGAGATCAGACCTCTAGTGTGAGGATCACATTTACAAATCCGTTCAAACTCTGATAATTGGTTGAGAATGGAACCCGTCTCTATAATTGGCGTATAGACGTTTTTGATCTGTAGATACCGGAAAAGTTCTTTACTGGGTAAGCCCTGAATATCACAAAGAGTAGGGAATGTCAGGATGTTATTAGTAGAGGCTATATCATATAAACAAACAAATTTCTTGGTGGTCCAGGCTGCAAAGGATAGTGGAAACTTCCATGCAGGATAAAAAGCAGGGTGTCTAATAAATGATAGTAGGGAGTTATGTGGGGATTGTAACTTGTGGGAACATCTAAATTTGTCCCAAATGGTCATGGAATGCTTTGTAATAGGATTAGATATACAAACTCTATCTCAAGGGGATAACCACAACACATTGGCCACAGATATTGGATCAATATCGACAGATTCTTTGGCAACCCATAGAGGGGATTCAGATGTCGCATGGTATTTGGATAGTTGTGCTATTTGTGCTGCATGATAATATGAGGTAAAATTAGGAATACCTAGTCCACCCTTTGATTTCTCGATAAAAAGTGTTGCTTTAGAAATATGTGGTTTAGTATTACCCCATATAAAGGACATAACTCTTTGTTGTAGAAGTCTTAAAAAATAAGAGGGAATTTGAATGGGAAGCACCCTAAAAAGATACAAAAATTTTGGTAAAATAGACATTTTCACAGCATTAATTCTACCGAACCACGATAAAGGAAGTGAGGACCAGTTTTTCATTAAACTTGTGACTTGTTTCAATAGTGGCAGATAATTCACTTTAAACATGTCTGAGATTGAGGATGTGAGTTGGATTCCCAAATATGGGATATAATGTGTGACCCAATTAAAAGGTAAGTTTGCTTTAGCTCTATGGAGTTCATTTTGCGATAGGGTTATATTAACTGCATTAGATTTAGAGTGGTTGATATATAGCCCTGAAATATGTGAGTATTTTTCTAAGATTTCTAGTAGGTTTGGAGCCGAAATGTGGGGATGGGTTAGAAAGATAAGTATATCGTCCACGAAGAGACAGATTTTATGATGATGACCACCTAGTTCTAAACCTCTAATATTAGGATTAGTTCTAATAAGTATTGCCAATGGTTCTATGAGAAGAGCGAAAATCAAAGGTGATAGGGGGCAACCCTGTCTCGTACCACTTTTGATATCAAACGTAGATGATCTGTATCCCATATACTTAATATACGCTTTCGGATCATTATATAAAGCAGAGATCCATAATAGGAAATTATTTCCAAAACCCCATTTTCGTAAAATATAATTCATAAATGGCCATGAAACCGAGTCAAAAGCTTTACGCATATCTAAAGATAAAAAACAAGTAGGGATTTTCCTCGTTTTGGCTGCATGCGTTAGTAGAAGCGCTCTTCTAATATTGTCACCTGCCTGACGTATGGGTATAAAACCTGTTTGGTCACAGTGTATTAATTTACCAATAATGGTGTTCAATCTAATTGCCAAAATTTTAGCTAACAGCTTAATGCCAAGGTTAAGAAGAGAGATTGGATGGTAGTTGGTCCAAGAAGTGAGATCAGAATGGGGTTTTGGAAGCATAGCTATGATGGATGTCAAAGAATCATTCCTAAATGACTGTCCAGCTAATAAAGAATTGAAGGCCCTGGTAAGTATAGGTGCTAATGTTGATTGAAATTATTTAAAGTATAAGGCTGAAAAGCCATCTGGGCCTGGTCTTTTACAGGGCTTCAACTCTTTTATAGCAGTTTGAACCTCAACTAGAGTAATAGGTTTCTCAAGGAAATCAAGTTGATCAATTTCCAGGGGTGGAAATGTGATATCCGAGAATAAATTGTCGGCTTTAAGTTTATCAAAAGTCTGGGCCGGGGAGTATAGATTAGCTAATTTTGAGTGAAAAATCTCAAATATTTTTACTGGGTTGCTAGTGAATGAATCTCGGGACGTTTTGAGTTTAATGGGTGCTTGCGTATGTTGTACTGTTTTAAGGCAACGCGCCACAGGAGTGTACGGTTTGTTGGCTTTGATATAGTGAAAATGCTGTCTTTTGGTTAAATATTATTTTATTAGTTTATATAAATATTACAGGGATTTACCCTAAACATATATATATATATATATATATATATATATATATATATATATATATATATATATATATGGAGACCATCTACATATACTTTCAGAATACAGTATATATTCTTACAAATCTTCAGTACAAATCTTCCCTATCTACGAGAGAAAAAAATAAAAAAGGAAAGGGAGGGAGAAAAAAAAAGGGGGGGGTGCTCCCCTATTAGCTTATAGAGCGGATCGGATATTATTCCACTAGAGAGGGGAAAAAACAGTTATGTTCACTCCAACAGAGCTAAACAGTGGTAGAACTTCCCTTAACCCAATTTGGAAACTCAGATGAATGTCGAAACTTGGACCAAACAGACCAAGTATGAGAGAACTGTACTTCTCTTCCCATTTCCCGCGCCAACAGACCTTCCAGATCTCTAATATTATCCATTTCAATTGCCCATTCCCCCAGGGAGGGTACTCTCGTTGATTTCCAATGTCGTGGAATGACTGCTCTGGCTGCAGCGAGGAAGTGTCTAAGCACATCCTCCTTCGCTTTCTTTAAAGATCCTGGAATCATAGTTAAGAGAGCCACTCTGGGTGATGCGTGGATAGTTGTATCCACTAATTTTCCATATAGATCAAAGATATATTTCCAAAACCTTCTCACTGGGGGACAATCCCACCAGATATGGAGCATATTTCCCTTTGACTCATGACAACGCCAACAGATATCAGATATATCCTGGTTAAATCGATGGAGGGTAGAGGGGCACCTATACCATCTACTCACCAGTTTATATCCCTTCTCTTGAGTTTTTGTAGCTATTGACATTTTATGAGTCAAAATAAAACTTTTTTGCCAATCCGATATAGTTAAAGTCTGTTGGAGGTCTTTTTCCCATTTCCGTCTGTATGGGGGAAGATCTGAATGTATTGATAACAGCAAGATAGAGTATAATACAGAAACCGAGTGTAATATTGGCTCCTCTTGCAAAAGCAGAGATTCAAAGGCAGTTGGTTTGGCATAGATATCTTGTTTTACTGGAATAGATCGTATATAACATAAGGCTTGATGCCTCTGTAGCCAATGCGTAGGATTATAAGCGGGTATCGTAGATGAAGAGGCTACCGTTAATAATGGGTCCGACTGTAGGACTTGAGCAATTCTTCTATGTTCCTGTTTATTCCAAGGGCCAAATACAGTTGGGTGTAAGGCTGGAAAAAAATCGGGTGTTCCAAAGAAGGGGGTCATGGGGCTCAATTGTTTTGATATTTTATAGATGGGTATCATGTGGTCCCATATATGTAGTGTTTGCCTAGTAAGATCTGCTGGAATTGAGAGGCCTTTTCGTAGAATAGACGAAGTCCATGGAAGGGCACAGAGATCTATAGGGTTTATGTGTCCTTCTAATTGTACCCATAGCTTAGATGAGGAGTGGTGGAACCAATCAATAATACGTGTTAATATAGTCGCTTTATGGTAGATAGAAACATCTGGTACCCCCACCCCACCTTGATTTTTCGGAAGGGATAATGTCCCAAAGCTAATTCTAGGTTGAGCTGAATTCCATATAAACTTCGAAAATAGCCGATGGATTTTACGGAAAAACAAGGCCGGAAGATGGATTGGGATAGTTTGAAACAAATATAGAAGGCGAGGGAGTATATCCATCTTAAGGGTATTAATTCTACCAAACCATGAAAGTCTCTTAAAGGCATAAGATGTCAAAGCCATTTGAACTTTATGGAGCATCGGGAGAAAATTTAAGGAATATAATTGTGATGTTGAAGCTGGTATATTAATCCCTAAATATCGAAACGACACTGGACAGGTCCTGAAAGAAAAGTTCTTCGATATTCGCTTGATGTTTGTTTGCGATAAAGATATATTAAGAAGTTCTGATTTACTATAGTTGACTTTAAAATTACTGACTTCACTAAATCTCTGAAATTCTAAGAGTATAGAAGGAAAAGAGGTATGGGGTTTTGTTACAAATAAAAGCAAATCATCTGCAAAAAGAGCCAAATTTTGCATGTAGAGGACCTACCTGAATGCCTGTAATATTTTGGTTTTGTCGCAATGCATTTGCCAGATGTTCCATCGTAATAACATACAACAGAGGCGACAATGGACAACCTTGACGTGTTCCATTGGAAATAGGGAAGGCAGGAGACAAAGATCCATTCACCCTAATTCTAGCTGATGTTGATAGATATAAGGACATAATCCGTGCTATCATATAGGGACCAATGCCAATCTGTTGAAGAGAAGATCTTAAAAACTTCCAACTAACACGGTCAAACGCCTTTTCGGCATCAACCGTTAGTAGGCAAAGAGGAATACCTTGGGTACGGGCATAATCCGTCAGCAGGAGGGCTTTAAGCGTGTTATCTCTAGCCTCTCGACCGCTGACGAAACCAACCTGATCCAGATGTATTAGTTGGGGCAATAATGGTTGTAGGCGGCTAGCTCAGATCTTAGCAAAAATTTTTACATCGACCCCAATTAAAGATATGGGTCTGTAATTTGCACATAGAGAAAGATCCTTTTCTGGTTTCGGGATAAGTGAGATATGTGCTTCCATCGTTTGTGTAGGAAAAGTAGACCCATTTGCTATGGAATTAAATACCCGAGTCAGAAAAGGAGTGAGAAAGGGTGCAAAGTGCTTATAAAATTTAGGCGTAAAGCCATCAGGGCCTGGACTTTTACCCACTGGAGTGTTAGCAATAGCCTTAGCGACCTCTTCCTCAGTAATTGGGGTTTCTAGTTCTTCTATCGTATCTTCATCCAAGGAAGGTAATGAAGTATCTGCTATATAAGATGCCACGTTATCCTCTTCAGTGACAGATGGGCTTAGTAGTTGATGCGGGGGTATATTGTAGAGAGACTGATAGAAATCGCTGAATGTTTTCATAATTAAGGAGGGTGAAGATATAATTTCTCCATTTGGTCCCTGAAGCTGTGAAATAAAGGTAGGAGTCTGTTGTGGATTTAAGGATCGAGCCAATGACTTCCCACATTTATCGCTAAATTTGTACTGATATAGTGCCAATTTACCCGCATATGAAAGGGCCGAAGATTCATATAAGTTGCGCAAACACGTCCGAGCGGAGGCAACCTCCAGTAGTATTTCAGTCGTATTTGAGCACCTATGTTCTATTTCTAAAGTTCTAAGCTTTTGGACCGCCATTGTAATATCGGCTAATCGCTTTTTTTTCAGTCGAGCACCCAACTGAATAAAAGACCCTCTCAAAACTGCTTTCAGGGCCTCCCATTGAATGGGAAGTGTGGTAGGGTCTAAGGCATGGTCAGCCAGGAAATTTGAGATCGTTTCCGTAATATAAGTAGAACATTCTGAATCTGCCAGTAATGCATCATTCAGACGCCACGTCCATTCTCTAAATGGAATCAAAGGAATTTTAAATGTCAGAAAAAGAGGTGCATGGTCTGACCAAACCATAGTGCCAATATCACATATTGGTGACCAGTCAAGAAAGTTATGGTCCACAAAAAAGTAGTCAATTCGACTATAGGATTGATGGACCGGAGAGAAATAAGTGTAATCTCTTGATTTAGGGTGCAATATCCTCCAGACATCTATTAAATGGTGGTCGTATAGGATACACTTCAACATCTTCAACCTAGATAGTGGAACCGCAGTTCTTGATGAAGAGGTATCCAACTGCGGGTCCATTGGAAGATTAAAATCACCACCCATAATGAGTCTCCCTTCCATGAAACCAAACAATGTTTCCAGATATCCCATCGCTGTTTGACTTTGGTTAGTGTTTGGCAGATATACATTTGCCGCTGTAAATTTAATTCCCCAAAGGGAGAACTTAACAAAGACGTACCGTCCCTGAGGATCTACTAAATAGTCCATTAAGTCAATAGGCAAGGTTTTGTGAAAAGCAATAGAAACTCCTTTAGCCTTCTGAACAGGATTAGTACTATGAAACCACCGATTAAAGTATCTGGTGGAGCAGGTGGGAAGAGAATCAGTCTGAAAGTGAGTTTCTTGTAGGAAAAGTAAATTGACTTTATATTTATGCATTTGGTACAAGATTTGCCCTCTCTTAGAAGCAATATTTAAACCTTTAACATTGTAAGAGCATATATTCAAGAGTGGTTGAGTCACCATTGTAACAGCCATGGTGGAGAGAGGAGCCGGAGCCAAAGGGGAAAAAAAAAAAAAAAAGGGAGAAAATATAAAAATGTAATGAATCCTCCCGAAAAAAGGGGACACTCCAGGGAAAAAAAGGGGGGGGGGGAAGGGGGGGTAGGAGTGTCACAGGGAGACCCTAGTGTGCCTGCAAAACGCAGTGCACTGTGTGTTCCACCACACAATAGGCACTAACTGTGCCTGTCCTATGTAGGGGGTAAACAAAGAGAAAGAAAAAAATATATATACAAGAATCAAAACCACGAGATGTGTTCCCTGCAACATAGCAAGTAACATTATTCAAAAAAGATAGATACAAAAATAAATATACCCAATTAATTCTCAAGTTGTTTTAAACGCAATATATAAACCATCGCCCCTTTAAGCGGGTAGGTTAGGATACATACTAGGATACATACTAAAACATATTATTTCCTAATTAAGCTAGAAGAAAAAGGGGGGGGCATTTAAAAGGTCTTTATTCATGTGTCCAAAAATTCAAACTTTATTCTAACTAACTGGACTCTTTATTAGCATCTTGCGGCCCAGGTTGAGATCTAACCCTTCATCGTAGTTGAGTGGCGGTAACGACTAATCTTCCTGGTTGGCGATGCTCCTCAGGAGGGTCAAGCCAATTTGGAATAAAAATATGATCTTGCTCAAGAAAATTAATCAATGCTGAGAGATGCTCCGGATCAGAAAGGACAAACATCTCAGATCCACGTGTTACTTGAATACTAAAAGGGTGACCCCAAGTATAAGTAGCACCTGCTTGATGAATTAAGTCTAATAAAGGACGGACCATCCTTCGCATATAGAGTGTATTCGGAGACAGATCTGGGAAAAGGTGGATAGTAGAATTTTCAAAGTCAACAGGACCATGGCTCCATGCCTTACGCATAATTTCTTCCTTTAATGAATAATAATGCACTCGACATAGTACATCCCTAGGGTGGCTGGCCCTGTCTCTCCTCCCCCTCCCCACTCGATGTACTCTATCTAATTCAATACTAGAAGCAGGTTCCCTGCCCAGAACCTGATTAAGGATAGCAGTCACTTTTGGTTTTAAGTTAACACCTAAAATATCCTCTGAGATCCATTTTAAGCGGATATTATTTCTGCGACTGCGATTTTCGCTGTCTTCAATACGGAGTTGGTGCTGGCGCAGGCGAAGAAGGTTTGCAGAGGATGCAGATTCTAAGGCAATAATACGTGCAGCATGATCATTTTGTGTATGAGCAATCTCAGATACTGTAATTTCAAACACTGTAACTTGTTGTCTAAGTGCATTCAACTCAGTGTGAATAGATGATTCAATTTTTATTGCCCAAGCTTCAAAGTCTGCACGAAAAGCAGAAATTAAAGCAGAGGTTTCAGAGCCTGAGGAACCCCCTGACATACACTGCTGTGTTGCAGCCATATCATTCCCTATTTGTGAGGAGGGCATAGATATAGCAGATAGAGATATAGCTGTGTCTGGAGAAGTAACCAACTTCGCATTATCAGTTGTAAATACATCAGCTCCATCCATCCTAACTGCCTTTACTTCCTTAACTGCTTTTACAGCCTCTACAGATTTATCAGGCTTGTCAGGCTTATCAGCCGAAAGCATACTGTCTCTATCTAGTTGAAAGGGTTGGAGAGACTGAAAGGCAGCAGCAGCGGCTCGAGTAGAGGAGGTAAATCGTGTCTTACCCGACACCATCCTGTCCTTCCTACTGCAGGATTCTGTCCGTATCTGTCAGTATTTTCAGTGTTGCAGTGAGAGGGAGATGACGGGGATGGCGAAGATGACGGAGAGAGTAGGAGAGAGGTTGCAGAAACAAAGTACTGGTATTGGATGGATCCTTCCAGGAACTCCAGAAGCACTGTAGTGTAGGTCGGCTGTAATATCAGCTGATCGTGTAGGCTCTGAGCTGGCGTATAGGTCTCAGGCAGTAGTAATCGGGCGTCGATAAGCAGCAGTAATCTGCAGTCAGTCTGTTAGCAGCAGGGCAACACAGAGCTCGCGGTGTACGTGCACGTCTCAGCAGCTCATTGTAGGAACGCCCCCAGAAAATGCTGTCTTTTACGTACGGTTTTGTCTGCGGAATCTGTCAAAAAAAGGTCTAGGTCAAGTTTGGCCCTCTCATATTTGGTATTATTTTTGGCATTAGAGGCAGATTGAAAAGCTGCGTAGCATTTATTAAATTTATTTTCCAGCTTTGTGAATAGAAGTTTGCGTTCTCTTTTAAGAGCTGCAGCTAATTGTATCAATTTGCCATGAATGATAACTTTGTGAGCTTCCCACAGCGTAAGGGTTGAAACATTGTCATTGTCATTAAATGTAAGATATTCAGTAAGAGCTGTCTTGATTTTTTTTTCTTTTCTTTTTTTTTATAATTTTTATTAGTTTATAAAAATATAACAAATACAGAGCTGTAGAGTACATACTCAGAAGAACAATTTGCATCAATATAAATCACAAACTACTGAGTAGGGATGAGCTTCGTGTTCGAGTCGAACATACGTCTGTTCGATCGTTCGACGAAGATCGAACGATTTGGGCCGTTCGCGCCAAATTCGAGTGACGCGAACGGCCCACAATGCACTACGCCATCGCAGTGTCATCCAGGCGCTGTGATTGGCCAAGCATGCACTGTGACCCCGCATGCTTGGCCAATCACAGCGCCGGCAGCGAGGAGAGCAATGATTGGCCACAGGCAGGATGCCTGTGGCCAATTATTGCTGAGGGTGTTTAGTACACGCCCCACACTATAAAAGGCCGCCAGCACGGCGGCCTAGTGTAGTGTGTTCCGGAGCAGGGAAAGAGAAGCATAGGCAGGGACAGTGACATTTATTTTTTTCTTGCTTAACCTGGATTCCTTTAGTTTAGGGAAAGAGAAGGATAGGTAGGGAGAGTGTCAGTGTGTTTTACTGTGCGAATCTTTGTTTCTAGGGACAGGGAAGGACAGTGAGGGAATTCTCCTTGTGCTATAGTGTGCTTTAAAAAAACATTTTTTCTAGGGACAGAAAACTATAGGTAGGGAGAGTGTCAGTGTGTTTTACTGTGCGAATCTTTGTTTCTAGGGACAGGGAAGGACAGTGAGGGAATTCTCCTTGTGCTATAGTGTGCTTTAAAAAAACATTTTTTCTAGGGACAGAAAACTATAGGTAGGGAGAGTG
Organism: Rana muscosa; assembly: GCA_029206835.1. Lineage (NCBI taxonomy): Eukaryota > Metazoa > Chordata > Amphibia > Anura > Ranidae > Rana > Rana muscosa. The sequence continues at coordinate 689,995,674 of CM055118.1, read as the reverse complement.
TCAGTGTGTTTTACTGTGCGAATCCTTGTTTCTAGGGACAGGGAAGGACAGTGAGGGAATTCTCCTTGTGCTATAGTGTGCTTTAAAAAAACATTTTTTCTAGGGACAGAAAACTATAGGTAGGGAGAGTGTCAGTGTGTTTTACTGTGCGAATCCTTGTTTCTAGGGACAGGGAAGGACAGTGAGGGAATTCTCCTTGTGCTATAGTGTGCTTTAAAAAAACATTTTTTCTAGGGACAGAAAACTATAGGTAGGGAGAGTGTCAGTGTGTTTTACTGTGCGAATCCTTGTTTCTAGGGACAGGGAAGGACAGTGAGGGATTTCTCCTTGTGCTATAGTGTGCTTTAAAAAAACATTTTTTCTAGGGACAGAAAACTATAGGTAGGAAGAGTGTCAGTTTCTTTCACTGTGATAATCCTTGTTTCTAGGGACAAAGAAGGAAAGTGAGGGAAATTCTCCTTGTGCTATAGTGTGCTTTAAAAAAACATTTTTTCTAGGGACAGAAAACTATAGGTAGGGAGAGTGTCAGTGTCTTTTACTGTGCGAATCCTTGTTTCTAGGGACAGGGAAGGACAGTGAGGGAATTCTCCTTGTGCTATAGTGTGCTTTAAAAAAACATTTTTTCTAGGGACAGAAAACTATAGGTAGGGAGAGTGTCAGTGTGTTTTACTGTGCGAATCCTTGTTTCTAGGGACAGGGAAGGACAGTGAGGGAATTCTCCTTGTGCTATAGTGTGCTTTAAAAAAACATTTTTTCTAGGGACAGAAAACTATAGGTAGGAAGAGTGTCAGTTTCTTTCACTGTGATAATCCTTGTTTCTAGGGACAAAGAAGGAAAGTGAGGGAAATTCTCCTTGTGCTATAGTGTGCTTTAAAAAAAAAAAAATTCTAGGGACAGAAAACTATAGGTAGGGAGAGTGTCAGTGTCTTTTACTGTGCGAATCCTTGTTTCTAGGGACAGGGAAGGACAGTGAGGGAATTCACCTTGTGCTATAGTGTGCTTTAAAAAAACATTTTTTCTAGGGACAGAAAACTATAGGTAGGAAGAGTGTCAGTTTCTTTCACTGTGATAATCCTTGTTTCTAGGGACAAAGAAGGAAAGTGAGGGAAATTCTCCTTGTGCTATAGTGTGCTTTAAAAAAAACATTTTTTCTAGGGACAGAAAACTATAGGTAGGGAGAGTGTCAGTGTGTTTTACTGTGCGAATCCTTGTTTCTAGGGACAGGGAAGGACAGTGAGGGAATTCTCCTTGTGCTATAGTGTGCTTTAAAAAAACATTTTTTCTAGGGACAGAAAACTATAGGAAGGAAGAGTGTCAGTTTCTTTCACTGTGATAATCCTTGTTTCTAGGGACAAAGAAGGAAAGTGAGAGAAATTCTCCTTGTGCTATAGTGTGCTTTAAAAAAACTTTTTTTCTAGGGACAGAAAACTATAGGTAGGGAGAGTGTCAGTGTGTTTTACTGTGCGAATCCTTGTTTCTAGGGACAGGGAAGGACAGTGAGGGAATTCTCCTTGTGCTATAGTGTGCTTTAAAAAAACATTTTTTCTAGGGACAGAAAACTATAGGTAGGGAGAGTGTCAGTGTGTTTTACTGTGCGAATCCTTGTTTCTAGGGACAGGGAAGGACAGTGAGGGAATTCTCCTTGTGCTATAGTGTGCTTTAAAAAAACATTTTTTCTAGGGACAGAAAACTATAGGTAGGAAGAGTGTCAGTTTCTTTCACTGTGATAATCCTTGTTTCTAGGGACAAAGAAGGAAAGTGAGGGAAATTCTCCTTGTGCTATAGTGTGCTTTAAAAAAACATTTTTTCTAGGGACAGAAAACTATAGGTAGGGAGAGTGTCAGTGTGTTTTACTGTGCGAATCCTTGTTTCTAGGGACAGGGAAGGACAGTGAGGGAATTCTCCTTGTGCTATAGTGTGCTTTAAAAAAATATTTTTTCTAGGGACAGAAAACTATAGGTAGGGAGAGTGTCAGTGTGTTTTACTGTGCGAATCCTTGTTTCTAGGGACAGGGAAGGACAGTGAGGGAATTCTCCTTGTGCTATAGTGTGCTTTAAAAAAAACATTTTTTCTAGGGACAGAAAACTATAGGTAGGGAGAGTGTCAGTGTGTTTTACTGTGCGAATCCTTGTTTCTAGGGACAGGGAAGGACAGTGAGGGAATTCTCCTTGTGCTATAGTGTGCTTTAAAAAAACATTTTTTCTAGGGACAGAAAACTATAGGTAGGAAGAGTGTCAGTTTCTTTCACTGTGATAATCCTTGTTTCTAGGGACAGGGAAGGACAGTGAGGGAAATTCTCCTTGTGCTATAGTGTGCTAAAGCATTCCTCATCAACCATCTTTGAAATCCTTGTTTTTTTGGACAGTCAGGGAAATTGTCGTTGTGCTATTCTGTGCAAAAGCAATCATCCTCAACCATATTTAGAAATCCTTAAGTAAAGGGACAGAGAAGGACACCTGAAGGTAGCCCTTATTGCTTTTTTCCCATCTCCCTGCAGGCCATCTATTAGAATGTCTGGAAGGCAAACAAGGAGAGGCAGACAGTCAGGAGGCAATAAAAGAGGGCAAGCAGGCTCTGTGTCTGGGGGCAACAGTGCTGGTCGTGGACGCGGTGCATTGTCATCAGCACATGGCCATGGGACACGCTTGTCCTTCTTTTCGGCAGCTGGACATGTTGAGCCACATCATGCCGAAGACTTGGTAGAGTGGATGACCAAGCCCTCCTCCTCCTCCTCATCCTCTCTCACCCAGGCTCAGGGTACTGGAAAAGCAGCTGCCAAAGCGTCCTCTTCCCTGGTATCAATGTCAGACTCATCATCAGTCACTCCTTCCCTAGACCCACCATGTCCTCCTCCTGAGGAGTCCCCCGAACTGTTTGAGCACAGTGTTGGGTACATGCTCCAGGAGGATGCCCAGCGTTTCGAAGGGTCTGATGATGAAACCCAGCTAGAGGAAGGCAGTAGCGTGAGAGCAGACAGAGGGGATGCTCAAGAAGGACACCAATCTGGCAGTCATGTTCCAGCAGCTGCAGCATACTGCCAGATTGGCTCCAGTGATGAGGAGGGAGGGGATGATGAGGTCACTGACTCCACGTGGGTGCCTAATAGGAGAGAGGAGGAGGAGGAGGATGAGGAGGAGGCACATCTCCAACGAGGCAGGATGCCCTTTGGTGGCCAGCGTAAGGGCAGTACACCGACGGAATCACACCGCAGAGCTCCGCCTGTGCAGGGCGCTGCCTCTGCCCGTCATTCAAAAAGTTCTTTGGTGTGGGCCTTTTTTGAGGCTAGTGCATCAGATCGCACAGCTGCTGTTTGCAACATATGTCTCAAGCGTATATCGCGTGGCCAAAACATCAGCCGCTTGGGTACCACATGCCTGACCAGACATATGTTGACCTGCCATGCAGCTCGTTGGCAAGCCTACCTCAAAGACCCACACCAAAGAACAAAGCGGACCTCTCCTTGCACCGCATCAGCTGGGATCTCCAACCTCACTATAACTTCAGTCCTCTCTGAAACATGCACTGAGAGGAATGAAGGTGTAGAATTAGGTGTGTCACAGCCAAGTACTTGCGGCCACTCTGCTAGCAGTACACCGACGTCCGATTCTAGCAGGCAAATTTCCCTGCCCCAGCTGCTGGACCGTCGAAAGAAGTTCACTCCCAGCCATCCACATGCCCAGCGGTTGAATGCTAGCTTGGCTAAATTGCTAGCGCTTCAACTGCTGCCTTTTCAGTTGGTAGACTCGGCCCCCTTCCGTGAGTTTGTGCAATGTGCGGTTCCTCAGTGGCAGGTTCCCAAACGCCACTTTTTCTCACGGAAGGCTATTCCGGCTCTCTACCGGCATGTGGAAGGCAATGTCTTGGCCTCGCTGGACAGGGCGGTCAGCGGTAAGGTGCATATTACCGCTGACTCATGGTCCAGCAGGCATGGACAGGGACGTTACCTTTCTTTCACGGCCCATTGGGTCACTCTTTTGGCAGCTGGGAAGGATGCAGGACAAGGTGCAGTAGTGTTGGAGGTTGTTCCACCGCCACGCCTCCAAAATGCTACTACTGGTTGTGACACACCTCTCTCCTCCACCCCCTCCTCTTCTTCTTCCTCCATGGCCTCTTCCTGTGGTTTGTCCTCGGAACCAGCGGTGCTCCGTAGGCATTCAAGGGGCTACGCAAGTACGCAGGCAAAAAGATGCCATGCCGTGCTTGCGCTGGTGTGTTTGGGGGACAGAAGCCACACTGGGGCAGAGGTCCTGTCTGCTCTGCAGGGCCAGGCCGAGAGGTGGTTGACGCCACGCCAGCTTAAGCCAGGAATGGTGGTTTGCGACAATGGCACCAACCTCCTCTCCGCCCTCCGACAGGGACAACTGACCCATGTGCCCTGTGTGGCTCACGTCCTTAACCTGGTGGTGCAGCGGTTCTTGGGCAGGTACCCGGGCTTACAGGATGTCCTGAGGCAGGCCAGGAAAGTCTGTGTGCATTTCCGCAGATCTTATAATGCCAGTGCTCGCCTGGCTGAGCTGCAAAAGGAGTTGAACCTGCCCAAGAACCGCCTTATATGTGACATGCCCACCAGGTGGAACTCAACGTTGGCCATGCTGCAGCGGCTGCACACGCAGCAGAGGGCCATCAATGAGTACCTGTGCGACTACAGCACCAGGACAGGGTCAGGGGAGCTTGGTTTTTTTTCTCCACGCCAGTGGGGCATGATCAGGGATGCATGCACTGTCCTGGCACCATTTGAGGAGGCCACGAGGATGGTGAGCAGTGACAGTGCATGCATCAGTGACACTGTACCTCTTGTCCACCTGTTGGAGCACACGCTGCATGGAATAATGGACAGGGCACTTGAGGCAGAACAGAGGCAGGAAGAGGAGGACTTCCTTGCCTCTCAAGGCCCCCTTTACCCAGACAGTGTTCCTTCTGTCCCACCCATCGCACAGGAAGAGGAGGAGGAGGAGGAGGAGGAGGAGGAGGATTGTGTCAGCATGGAGGTGGAGGCTGGCACTCAGCATCATCAGCAGCAGTCTTTTAGGGATGATTTACAGTCCCAAGAAACCAGTGGACTTGTACGTGGCTGGGAGGAGGTGGCTGCGGATCATGTCGTCCTTAGTGACCCAGAGGACTCCGGAGCGAATGCCTCAGAAAACCTACGCTGCATGGCCTCCCTGATCCTGCAAAGTCTGCGGAAGGATCCTCGTATTCTTCGGATCAAGGAGAGGGACCATTACTGGCTGGCCACTCTCCTTGATCCACGGTACAAGGGTAAGGTTGCGGACCTTATGTTACCGTCGCAGAGGGAGCAGAGGATGAGACAACTCCGGGAGGCCTTGCAGAAAGGTCTGTGCAACGCGTTCCCAGAGACTGGGAGGTTACAAACTCCTGGTCCTGGACAACGAGTTGCTGAGGCTTCGGCCAGTCAAAGAAGGAGCGGTGGGGAAGGTGGCCGTCTGACCGATGCGTTCAGACAATTCTTTAGTCCGCAGCCCCAAAGTATGATCGGTTCCAGCAACCATCGCCAGCGTCTGATAAACATGGTGCAGGAATATCTAGGGGCAAGGTCAGACTTGGACACCTTCCCCACCGAAAATCCTCTGGCTTACTGGGTCTTGAGGATGGATCACTGGCCAGAGCTTGCACAGTATGCAATTGAGCTACTGGCCTGTCCTGCATCCAGCGTTCTTTCGGAACGCACATTCAGTGCTGCTGGAGGATTTGTCACGGATCACAGGGTGCGCCTGTCCACCGACTCGGTTGATCGACTGACTTTCATCAAGATGAACCAGTCTTGGATCACCACCAGCTACCACACACCTGATGCTGATATAACAGACTAATTGATTTTAACATGTCACATCCCTTCAAGACTGATGCTGATGCTGAGTGCCTGTGCTGTTATGTTGACTGGCTATCCTCCTCCTCCGAGTCCCCAATGATACGATTGATGATGATAGCTTGGAAGATCATTTTTGTTTATGGGTGCCGCCACCAGTGGCTAAGGCCCAATTTTTCAGCCCCTGTTTTACAGGGGCGTGTAATTACAGTTTTTTTAGCAATAATTTGCCATAGGGCTCATTGCTGTGCTCCAAGTACAGTATCTGTGAGGGTTTGGAGTGTTGTGGCACCAGTGCCTAAGGCCCAATTTTTCAGCCCCTGTTTAACAGGGGCGTGTCATTACAATTTTTGAAGCAATACTTTGCAACAGGGCTCATTGCTGTGCTCCAAGTACAGTATCTGTGAGGGGTTGTAGTGTTGTGCCACCAGTGCCTAAGGCCCAATTTTTCAGCCCCTGTTCAACAGGGGCATGCAATTACAATTCTTGATCTAATAATTCACAGCAGGGCCCATTGCTGCACCCACCAAGAGTAACTCTGAGGGCTTACAGTGTTGTGGCAACGCCACCACCACCACCACCACGAAAGGCCCAATTTTTCAGCCCCTGTTCAAAAGGGGCATGTAATTACAATTCTTGATCTAATAATTCACAGCAGGGCCCATTGCTGCACCCACCAAGAGTAACTCTGAGGGCTTACAGTGTTGTGGCAACGCCACCACCACCACCACCACCACGAAAGGCCCAATTTTTCAGCCCCTGTTCAAAAGGGGCATGTAATTACAATTCTTGATCTAATAATTCACAGCAGGGCCCATTCCTGCACCCACCAAGAGTAACTCTGAGGGCTTACAGTGTTGTGGCAACACCACCACCACCACCACCACCACGAAAGGCCCAATTTTTCAGCCCCTGTTCAACAGGGGCATGCAATTACAATTCTTGATCTAATAATTCACAGCAGGGCCCATTCCTGCACCCACCAAGAGTAACTCTGAGGGCTTACAGTGTTGTGGCAACACCACCACCACCACCACCACCACGAAAGGCCCAATTTTTCAGCCCCTGTTCAACAGGGGCATGCAATTACAATTCTTGATCTAATAATTCACAGCAGGGCCCATTGCTGCACCCACCAAGAGTAACTCTGAGGGCTTACAGTGTTGTGGCAACACCACCACCACCACCACCACCACCACGAAAGGCCCAATTTTTCAGCCCCTGTTCAACAGGGGCATGCAATTACAATTCTTGATCTAATAATTCACAGCAGGGCCCATTGCTGCACCCACCAAGAGTAACTCTGAGGGCTTACAGTGTTGTGGCAACACCACCACCACCACCACCACCACCACGAAAGGCCCAATTTTTCAGCCCCTGTTCAACAGGGGCATGCAATTACAATTCTTGATCTAATAATTCACAGCAGGGCCCATTCCTGCACCCACCAAGAGTAACTCTGAGGGCTTACAGTGTTGTGGCAACACCACCACCACCACCACCACCACGAAAGGCCCAATTTTTCAGCCCCTGTTCAACAGGGGCATGCAATTACAATTCTTGATCTAATAATTCACAGCAGGGCCCATTGCTGCACCCACCAAGAGTAACTCTGAGGGCTTACAGTGTTGTGGCAACACCACCACCACCACCACCACCACCACGAAAGGCCCAATTTTTCAGCCCCTGTTCAACAGGGGCATGCAATTACAATTCTTGATCTAATAATTCACAGCAGGGCCCATTCCTGCACCCACCAAGAGTAACTCTGAGGGCTTACAGTGTTGTGGCAACACCACCACCACCACCACCACCACCACCACGAAAGGCCCAATTTTTCAGCCCCTGTTCAACAGGGGCATGCAATTACAATTCTTGATCTAATAATTCACAGCAGGGCCCATTGCTGCACCCACCAAGAGTAACTGTCAGGGCTTACAGTGTTGTGGCACCAGCACCACCATCAAAGGCCCAATTTTTACTACCACTGTTCAACAATTATATGTAATTAAAATTCCTGATATAATAGTTGACAGCAGGGCGTTCCAGCACCAACCAAGAGTAACTGTGAGTGCTTACAGTGTTGTGCCAACACCAACAACTAAGGGGCCTATTTCTGCAGAGTATATACGGCAGGTCCCTACTTTCAAACATCCAACTTACAAACGACTCCTACTTGCAAACGCAAGAAGACAACAGGAAGTGAGAGGAAATCTACCACTAGGAAGGAAAATTCTCTCCTGTAAGAATAAATATGGGAGAAAGGTGTCTCCTCTGTACTGATGCTTTATCAGCAATCCTTGTTTCAAGAAAAACACCACATTTCAAAAACAGTTGTCATTGGGACGGAAAGTGAGGTGAAATGTTCTGAACAGGGGCACAGACAGCAAAACAAATGTTACAGGGGTGATAACCCTTACCTATGTTTTCCAAAAAGTTTAAAAATAGATTTTTGGGCTGGAGCTACACTTCAACAATGTACCTGTTCAAAATTACAAACAGATTCTACATAAGAACAAACCTACAGTCCCTGTCTTGTATGCACCGCCTGTATACGGCTGTTCAGAGTATATAGGGCCTTTTTTATTTTATGTGCGGGGTTCCCCTTAATATCCATACAAGACCCAAAGGGGCTGGTAATGGGCTGGGGTAGGGGGGGGGGTCATGGGGTAGCTATGCCATTTTTCTTAAAGATTTTCATCCATATTACCGGGACCAGACATTACATTAAAGCCGCAAGCAGTTTTAAATGGCTTTTTTTTCCTTTAGAAGTGTCATTTTGTGCAGGGACAGTTCTAAACACGGGAAACACGTGGCACTTCACAGGCATACTTTAGACACCCCCCAGGTACGATATTTAAAGGAATATTTGACTTTTTTTTTTTCACTTTATGCATCATTAAAATGACTGCTCCCGAAAAACGACCGTTTTTAAAACTTCTTTTTGCATTGATACATGTCCCCTGGTGCACAACCCGGGTTCCCAAACCCTTTTTAGGACAATAACATGCATAATAGTTGTTATAATTAGCACTTTAGAATTCGAACGTTCGCATCCATTGTATTTAATAGGGTTCTAATGTTCGTACGAACTTTCGGTCCGTTCGCGGGTTCTGGTGCGAACCGAACCCGGGGGTGTTCGGCTCATCACTACTACTGAGTATTTCCATATCAATCATCCATAAAAGTATATAAAACAACCATCTGATCATGTACTCAAAGTCGGCCCTCAACCGTTTACTACATAAGAAAGAACGACAAGATTGTCTTCTCCTATAAAACATTTTGTAACTTTTGACCATTTTCTTTTTTTTTCTTTTTTTTCTTTTTTCCTTGTTCCCCCTTCCCTTACAAAAACAGAAATACCTGTGTAGTATTACCCGAGCTATTGCAGCCCAGAAGCTACGCAGAGATACACAGAACCAAAGCACATGGGCCAAAGTGCCCACATGTCCACACTCCCTCCAGCATAGGTTGGATGTATGGCCCTGAAATTTAGCCAGTACGTAAGGGGTTCTGTACCATCTCAATTGTATCTTCTGTGCCATTTCTCTGTAGTTAGAACATTTGGTGTAAGAGTAGTTCGTTTTTATTGCTCGCATCCACTGTACTCTAGATATGGTTATATTCAACTCTGACTCCCATTTCAGGAATTGCTTCGGGGTTACAAAGTGGAGTTTACATTGCAGTAGGTTATAGAATGTTGTTATTCCTTTTTTGGGTGTAGGGAAAGAGTGCCATAGGTCATAAATGGTTTCTGGTATGTCTAAATGTTGTGTTTTAATAGCATTTATGATGCTGGTAATCCTGGCATAGTCCATAAACTCATTCTCAGGGATAGACTTAGTAGTTTGTAGCTCAGGGAAAGTAATGAGACGTTCCTGGACGAACATATCTGAAATATTAACTATACCATATTTCCCCCAGTGTCGTATATCTATATTCGTAGATAGGAATGATAGTGCTTTCACTGGGATAGGTATCTTTTTATGAGCGATATGGGGATTTTTATTTGCCAAAAAATATTCCCATGCTGATAATGTAGCTGCTACTGTTGGGATTGTCCTACAGGGTGAGTGTTTGTCTAAGAGTGAAATCAACAAAAGGTTTTGAATCTCCCCATGTCTTATCTGAGCTTGTTCTGCTCTACACCAATGGATTGGGTCTGAAGAATGAAACCACACTTTAGCTTGGTCCAATATTGCTGCCATATGATAGTCCTTAATATTGGGCACCCCCATTTCACCTGCTGTTCTGTGTTTCATAAGTAAATTATGAGAGCATCTGCCTCTCTTCCCTTCCCATATGAATTGAGACAAGGTCCGTTGCATAGTTACATAGAATGAGCTAGGTATTTGAAGTGGAAGGGCTCTAAAATAGTACAATAATTTGGGAAGCATAATCATTTTATATGCTGCTAATCTACCAGACCAGGTGAGGTAAAACTTCTTCAATCTAAACATTTCCTGTGTAAATTTGTCTATCAGGGGCTCAAAGTTGCAGCTGTAGAGTTGGGAGACCAAATGAGTCAGTGTGATGCCTAGGTACTGAATTGTATTCTTTGCCCATGGATATGGTAGCCTCTCTTGAATGAGAGATTTTGTTTTACTGTCAACCCCTAGGCTAAGTACACTGGATTTGGTAGTAATAACACTTTGTAATAAGATACTGCATTGAATAATTCTATTATTTCATGTACCACTGACAGGGAATGAGCCAGATTGGAGAGCGACAGAATCACATCGTCTGCGAATAGGGTAATTGTATGTTCCTCTTTACCTAATCGGATTCCCTGAATTTGGGGGTTTGTTCTTATCTTCTCAGCCAAAGGCTCCATCACGAGAGCAAAGATCAAGGGTGACAAAGGGCACCCCTGTCTTGTGCCATTCGTGATAGAGAATTGCTCCGAGAATATGCCTTCTGTAAAAACCATAGCTGAGGGATTTGAGTATAAAGCAGAAATGGCGGAGCAGATATGCCCTGAGAATCCGAATTTTCCAAGAACTTTTGACAGATACCCCCAGTGGATCCTGTCAAAGGCCTTTTCTGAATCCAATGACAGGAGGACTGAGGGCCTCTTAGAGGTGAAGGATGAGTGTATTAAATTTATAATTCATCTTGTGGCATCCGTAGCTTGCCTACCCGCCACAAACCCAACCTGATCAGGTTTAATCAATGTAGGGAGCAAGCCCGCGATTCTATTGGCCAGAATTTTTGCATATACCTTTAAGTCAACATTTAAAAGTGAAATAGGCCTAAAATTCTGTGCTTTGTCCGGCTCCTTCCCTGGTTTAGGCAATGTAACCACTGTAGCTTGCAACATTTCTGCAGGAAATGAGGCAGAGGAGGCAGCAGCATGGAACACTCGCAACAGTATGGGAGACAATATATTAGTAAATTTTTTGTAGTATTCCGAAGAGTGCCCATCAGGGCCAGGCGATTTATTGTTTGTGAGGTTTATAATGGTGCTAGTAATTTCTGAAGTAGAAATTGGAGAGTTTAAGGATCATAGGTCCTCTTGGGATACCTGAGGAAGTGATATGTCCTCTAGAAAGCTTTCTAGCAATTTTGGGGTGGGTTGGGGTGTTTCAGAATCGCTCTGTAGGTTATACAAAGTGCCATAATAGCTACTAAATGCATCTGCTATCTCTTTAGGGTTGGTCAGTTTGGAGCCGCTCTTGGGGTGGAATAAGTGTGGGATTTTTTGTTTCAGCACTTTCTCTTTAATTTGATTTGCTAGTAACTTGCCAGCTCTGTTACCATGAGTGTAAAAATTGGACCTAAATCTGTGGGTGATACGAACATGCTGTGAAAAAAGTAGGGTTCTAAGGTCATTTCTACCTGCTGCTAATTTATTGCTAGTGTCCATGGTAGGGGAAGATTTGTTTTGAATTTCTAATTTTGTGATAGTTTCAAGAATGGAGTCCATGTGCTGCCCCCTCTTTTTTCTCAGAGAGGCACTATGTTTCATTAGCAACCCTCTCATAAACGCTTTATGGGTATTCCACAAAGTGAACGGGTTTACTCCCGTAATGTCATTATTGGCAAAAAATTCTGATAGAGAGTTCTCAATATCTTTGGCAATTGTTGGATCTGAAAATAAATGGATATAATTTTTCCATCTATTTACCCGGGGACTGAACCCCCTGCTCCCCACTGTGATGGATACAGGAGCATGGTCAGACCATGTGATGTGACCAATATCCATATGTGAGATTTTTTGTAGCAAAAATGTGTCCGTTAGGAACATATCAATCCTCGAGTAGGACGTGTGGACTGGGGAAAAATAAGTAAAATACTTTTCAGTAGAGTGTTGGCACCTCCAAACATCATAGAGATTATTCGCACTGATAAAGTTCGATAAAGTGTGCCTGATGCTTTTCCTGGCAGTGGCACTAGAAACGTCTAGGTGAGTGTCAGATATGGAATTCATATCACCGCAGAGTATGGCATGTCCAGAACTGTGTTTCCTAATTTTCTTCCACAGTTTATTCAGGAAATGTAGTTGCCTATTATTTGGGGCGTAAACATTGACTATGGTGTACTTAACGCCATTAATCTCGCAAGACAGTATAATATATCTCCCTCCTTCATCGCAGTGATTAGAAATCAGTTTGAACACCACTGTTTTTTTCACCAAAATAGCCACCCCCCTTTTTTTTGAAGGGGCACATGCGACAAAAGTGTGAGGGTACAAGTTGTGCGATAAATTAGGATGATTTTGCGCTTTAAAGTGGGTCTCCTGGATACAGAACACATCACAGTTTTGCGCACGGGCTTCCTTCCATAGCATGTGTCTCTTCTGTGGGCTATTTAAGCCTTTCACATTTAGCGAGGTGATTTTAAACGCCATTGTTTGGTGAGTCGGTTTATTGGCGAAGGGAAGATTGTGTCCAACCTTGTGGGGTTACGTGTGAGAGGTGTAATCGTATACCTGTAGGAGGAGAAGTTGTGGAGGCAGTCCTTGTCAGTATATTCGTGGGCCCCTACTGCAGTTGTCGCTGAGTTTCAGAGATCCTGTTCTGTGGTACGGTTTGTTTTGCTGGGTATTGCAGAGTAGAAATCTGGCTGGAGATGCAAGTCAGCAACTTGGCAGGAAAAAAGAAAAACTGAACAAAGGACAAAAACTGGTCAAACGTTTGTAGAAAGAAACAATCTGCGCCCAACGAGGCGCACTTTAAAAACGTGCGATTTCTATTGACATCTGGGCAGGGATGAACCTGCTAACTGAGGGGTGTAAAGAGATTAAGAGTTTATGCCGGTAGAACATCCGGAGCATGTTGAGGTAAACTATTATGATAGGGCAACATATGTTGTTTTGCCGTACAGTCATTTAGGGCGGGTATGATAGGAGGTATGCGTTTGTTGATCATCCTCTGTCTCATCAGGGAGTATTTTCCATCTCTCTAACAATTTGATACCCTCTTCCAAGGATCTCACCAGAAATTCCTTTTCTCCCTTAGTGATCAATAGGTTAGCGGGGTAATTCCAGCGATATGGAATCTGGTGATTCCTGAGAGGTTTGGTTATGGTCATGAGGTTTCTTCTCCTTTGCATCGTGTGCGCAGATAGATCCACAAAGAAGGATAGTCCTTGCATGCAGTCAGGTAGATTGTCAGCTCGTCTTGCCACATACATCAATTTTTCTTTAACTGTATAATAATGGATTCTGGCTATGGTGTCCCTGGGCAGCTTCTCAGGAATGTGTTTAGGTTTGGGCAGTCTGTGTATTCTATCAATTACAATTTCCTCCAGGGGGAGGTCAGGGAGGGCTTCTTTTAGTATGTTAGTGAGGAAAGCATTCAATTCTGAGTTTTTTACCGCCTCGGGGATTCCTCTAATTTTAATATTGTTCCTTCTGGAACGATCTTCGAGGTCAGCAACCTTTGATTTGAGCCAGACAATGTCCTCCTCGTGGTCATTGTGCGCGTCCACCATTGCATTGAAAGTCTCAGAGAAATCCCCCATCTTGTCCTCTATGTGAGCCACTCTGTCTCTGACTTCAGTCACTTCTGCTTTGCATTGGTTTACCAGCTGCAGCATGTCAGTGTGTATAGCTCCTCTAAGGGACACTAGCATGTCTTTCAGTGTGGAATCCATTACAGGCTGGTTATTTGTAGGGAAAGCTGCTATGGCATCCTGGAATTCTAGTGTGTCATCAATCCGCACTCCTCCCTCCCCTTCAGTCATTGTCCCAGAAGCAGGCACAGATAATCTCTGTCTGGCTTTAACAGGGCTGTTAACCGTGGAGGAAGATTGTGAGCTTGGTAGTGTCTGATCGGAGATAGGATGGGGAGAAGCGCCCGCCATCTGGTTTCTGGGATGTTTCAGTCCATGTGTGTGTGCAGAGCCCTGCACGCTGCCGGCGCCATTTTGGCTGCTGCGGCGGTCTGATAATGAGAAGAAATCCGTCATCTTACCCGGCGCAGATCTTTCTCTTCTTCTCCTCCCCATGCTCCAGTAGTGTCCCCGCTCTGGTATGACCCAAAACCACCGTTCCTGGATGCCCTGTGTAGCTGTGAGAAGCTCCGGTGTGTTCAAGTGGCTGGGAGCTGTGATCTCATGCGGCCATGCTCCTTGCTTGCCGGCTCCACCCCCAGAGCTGTCTTGATTTCTAAACGATGCAATGGTTGCGACAACAAGGATTCGTTGATACACCAGGTCTTATCATGGGACCTTGGTACGGGGGAGGCTAGAGTGATGGAAACAGCACAGTGGTCTGTCCAGGAATAAGGAGTAATTATTGAGGATATGATCTCAAGTAATATGCTAGAAGGGGTAAAAATATGATCAATCCGGGAAAAATATTTGTGTGGATATGAATAATGTGTGTAGTTTCTTCTAGTTGGGTTAACCTCCCGCCATGTATCAACCAATTTGTGTGTGGACAATACGTTTTGTAAAGATTGCCTATGGTTATTATAGAGGGGTTTGGACGGGGATTTATCTAAGAAAGGAAAAACCGTTGTATTAGAGTCTCCGCACAGCACAACAATTCCAGCTTTATGCGTTTCCACCAGTTGAAAGAGGTGTGATAAGAAAGCTTCCGGGTGTTTATTAGGGGCATAATATGACACCAATGTGATTACATTATCTGCAAGAAGACCAGTAAGTAAAATATATCTGCCCTTGGGATCATTCATTTGTGAAGTAAGGGTAAATGGCATTGTTGGTGGAATCCAATAAGGGTTCCACGTTGTTTGGTTGTGGCTGAAGCTACATAGAATTGAGGATATGCGGAAGATAAGAACTTCGGAAAAACGTTGTCAGTGAAGTGTGTTTCTTGAAGACAAATAATATGTGGCTTCTTGGCCGCGAAAGATCTCATAGCTTTGGCATGCTTCTGAGGGATGTTAAATCCTTGTACGTTAATGGATAAGATGTTTATAGGGGCCATAACACTTCAGGAACAGTGTTCATATACAAAGGGACAAAACCCAAGGCTAAGGTCGGAATCACCCCCAGAAGAGAAAGAAGACAGAGAGAGAGGAAGAAGGAAGAGAAGAAGAAAGTAAAAAATAAATGTAAGACCCTTATATATATATATAAACAATTGATACATAACCATATGCAAAAAGGGTGTGGGAACGTCTCAGGGGAACAACAATTGCACCCCAAGAGGTTCCAAAATCACCGTCTGACTCCCGCCTAACATCAGGGGTCAGAGGGTGCAAAGAAGGCGACATGAAGTTCCAAGAGGCCAGTCAGAACCGGAGAACCTACAAACAGTACAAGTAAACATTATATAACAGCAACCATAAGTGTAGTAAAAACAGGGAAAAGGGAGGGAGAAAAAAAACAAAAGAACAAAAATATGCTTACATCAGCATCAGTGTGGTTATATAGGGGGGAGGGGAGGAGGGGAAAAAAAGTAAGTGGGGGTGGGGAGGTAGGAGTAAAACTACTCAAGAAATGTTAATATCATTAACATTCTTCATAACAAGGCCTGAGAAAAAATATGTATCTAAATTTAGATATTAATAAAAAGAAGAAAAAAAATATATATAAAAAATATATTGTGAACCAGGGAGGAAAACCCGTGACTCAGGCTCTTGTAATTACAGGTTGACAGATAACCTTGACAGAGATATGTGTATATATAAGAAAAAAAAAATGGTTATTTGATTATACCAATTGACTGGAACGAAGAGTAATGCCGCGTACACACGATCGTGATTCACGGCGGTGAAAACACAGCCGTGAATCACGACAGGAAAAACGAGGGAGCAGCTTGTTCCCCCACACACGGCCGTTCTTCCCGTCATTTTTTCTCTTGACGAGAAAAACGACCGTGTGTAGGCTCCGCGGCAGTGTTTCCCTATGGGAAAACTGCCGCGGAAAAAAATGACAGGAATCACGACGAGAAAAATTAGAGCAAGTTCTAATTTTTCTCGTCGTGATTAATGCCGTTTTTCCCGTCGGGAAAAACGGCAAAAAGCCCACAGACGATCGTTTTTCTCGTCCAAAGGAAAAAATTTCATTTTTCCCGACGGGAAAAATGATCGTGTGTACGCGGCATTAGTATGATGTGGGAATATAATCTAGCTCATCAGGCTAGAGAATTGTAGTGATGAACAGGCCAGAAAATTAAATCAGTCCATGGAGTCGACATTGGATGGTGACATGGTTTCAAAGCGTCCGCGCTTATGCAGATTTTGACGCGTGGAGACAGAGGAATGTTGTTGTGAGGATGAACGTGGAGCTGAACACCTGTGAGGGTGATCTGTATTTGCGGGTTGATCCAAAAGTCCCAAATAAAGCAGAACTGTTTGCAATTCTTCTGGGGTGCGGCAGATATATTTTGTTTCCAAATGAGTGAAGCGCAGGGAAAAAGGGAAACCCCAGTGATATATTATCTGAGGACGTTGCAAAACTTGTAGAAAGGGTTTTAGTGCCCTTATTTTGGTTACTGTTAATGGAGAAAGATCTGCAAGATAGGTATTGCCTTGAAAGGCTAAGGCAGAATTTCCTCTGGTCACAGCTAGTATCTGCTCTTTTGTTTTATAATAGTGGAACCTAACAATTATGTCCCTGGCGGGACCGTAATGCCGCGTATACACGATCGTTTTTCATGCCATTTTTTAAACCAACGTTTTTCTCGTTGTTTTTTCTCTTGTTTCCTCTCAAGCCTGTCTTGCATCCACACGATCATTAAAAAAAACGCTTGAGCAAAGCGCAGTGACATACATCACGTACGACGGCACTATAAAGGGGAAGTTCCGTTCGGATGGCGCCACCCTTCATGTTAGTAAAGTTTGTTGAGCGACGATTCGCGCTTTTCAGCCTCATGCTTTTCAGTCCGTTACAGCGTGACGAATGTGCTATCTCCATTACAAACGCTAGTTTTACCAGAACGAGCGCTCCCGTCTCATACTTGATTCTGAGCATGCGCGGTTTTTTTCACCTCGTAAAAGCATACACACTATCGTTTTTCACGTCATTAAAAAAAACAACATGAAAAACGACGTGAAAACATAGAGCATGTTCGAAATTTTTAATGCCCGTTTTTCACGCTGTTAAAAATGCTCTGGAGCCTACACACGATCGGTTTTAATGGCCATTTTTAAAAATGGCATTTTTAACGGCATGAAAAACGATTGTGTGTACGCGGCATTAAGGCTTACGTGGGGCTAAAGCCCTGTGCACCCTGTCCATTTCCAGCCTTTCCACTGGGGTGCCAGGGAGAAGTTCCTGAAAAAGTGCAAGCATAGTAGCCTGTAGATTCAATACATGTTCAGGTATTCCTCTAATTCTCAAGTTGGAACGTCTTTCCCTATACTCCTGATCTTCCAATCTGGATTGCAAGATAAGCTTTTCCTCTTTCATATGTTCCAATTCCTCAATATGTTGCTGGGTGTAAGATTCCAGTTCATCCACCCTCACCTCTAATTCAGCGGTTTTCTGCCCAATCTCCCTAATCTCTTTAGTGAGTCTGTCAGTAATGTCATCTGAAGTCTGTTTCAGTGCTTTCTGTAACATTCTTTCAAATTGCTTAAACATGCCAGATTGAATATTAGTTTGTGGCTGTTCATCTTCAGAATCAGTCTCACCTCCACAGTGCTGTGCCTTTAAGCTGGGTGACAGAGAAGTGGAAGCGCGCTGTGTGTTAAGTCGTGAGGTATTTGGCGGCACTATTTTGGAAAATCACCTGGCTGACACCTCCTTATGATTCCCAGCTTTTATTTTAGTTTTGGGACCTCGCGTGACCATGTTACCAGCTCTGACGTGTTCCCGGAGGTAAGCGGCAGGGATAGTGATGATTTCAGAAGTCGCTGTGGCTTTCAGTCCTCCGGTGTGACTAGCCAAGGAGCGGAGCTCTAAGAAAGCGCGACTGCTCCCTCAGGCATCCGCGCATGCACCCTCCAACAATCGCCATTTTATTCTCTAGATTATCTGCTAAAAAAATATATAATGTTTGGAGGTTGTAAGTAACTTTCTAGCAAAAAATATGGATTTTAACTTGTAAGCAACAAATGAATTTCCGACAACAAATGTTCGATGTGAGCTTTTGGTCGGATATTCCGACTGTATGTAGGCTCCATCGGACATTTGCTGTCGGAATTTCCGACAACAAATGATTGAGAGCTGGTTCTCAATTTTTCCGACAACAAAAGTTCATTTGTGTGTATGCAAGACAAGTTTGAGCGAAAATTTGTCGTAAAAAAAATACACGGTTTTGTTGTCGGAATGTCCGATCGTGTGTACGCAGCATTAGGCATAAAAGGGATAATATTGGACTTATTCAGATTCATTTCATCATAAGACTTTATACATACTTTCCTATATTTATTTTGATTTATATGGCTCTGCCTGCTAAATATTAACTTGCACGTCTGTCTTAGTGATAAATCCATTTTCATTCTTACAGTTGCTGTGGTATCTAGTAGTGAAGATGAAACACACAATATTCAGACTATATAAAAGGCATCCTCTCTATTCTGCCATATGAATCTAATTTGCTGTATTCCAGCTAAGTTGCTATATTCCAGGGGAACATTTTGCTCACTCATGAAAGTTTTACATTTTTAGCAAATTGGCTTTCAACAAAGGAAATTGGTAACAGAGGTTAATTGAAAGGAAGAAAGGAAGACTAATGAAGCATATGATTAAATTATATCAAAATTGTGCTTGATTATCAAATAAAGTAAGCACATGGAGGAAGTCCACATGTAATACAGAAGTGAACAGGCTCAAAACAAAGAAAATAGATATCACACAAAAATAAGTAGTGAAAAAATGTTCATGATACACTCCCTGATATATTTTAAAAGCTAATACAGTATATCCTAAGTTTAAAAAAATATATATTTTATAAGCAGTTATATATATATATAATTAAAGATGAATACATTGTAAATTAGATGATGTTTTGGATAAAATGTGCATTTTCCCATAGCAGAATTGAAATATTAGGATATACACTACAATGTCACACGCCAAATGATAGCCATAGATGGGGACCAAATCCTAAAATTCAAAAAACTATGGCTCCCATGGATAAAACACTATTTACCTCCGGATTTCAATGACATGGTCCTTCTCCCATGGTAGCTGATTAATTGTCTCAAAACAAATCATTATACGTCTATCTACTTACTGTAACATAAATATCATGCACCGTACTGGCTCCTGGGTCGACCTTTTGGACTTTCTCCTTGCCTTACCACCTCCTTTCTTCTCTTTACGCTCCCTTTTTTTTTATCTTTACTTATATCGTTTTTACTACAGTTTGTATGATTTGTGATAACACAATTCATGTGAATAACCCAGTGGTAGTTTAGTTAGAATTTATATCACTGAAGTTATGAATATAACACTGCCCATCGGCTGTTTAGATAGTAAAAGATCTCATCAATTCCGTTCAGATACTTTAAGTTATTCATTTTTATTTATATTAATTATTAATGTAAGCTCTACTATCTGTATCCTTGTATAGGAAATTAATGTACTTATTTATTTAATCAATAAAAACTTTTGACAAGGAAATATTAGGATATCAAGTGATTTTAAGTATTCTGTGCAGACATAACAATTAGGTAAGTTGGGCAAAAAAAAAGTGTATAAGAATCCTGTATATAAATATATTGTACAGTCATATACTGAATATATTGTACAGTTATATACTGTATATATAATATATATATAGTGCAAAAAGTTTAGGCAGGTATGGAAAAATGCTGTTAATTAACAGTGCTTTCAGGCCCCATGCACACAGGGCGTTTTTACAGCCGCGTCCATGTTTTGTAAACATTTTTTGACCTTTTTAAAAAAAAAATAAAAAAATGCTGGAGCTCAAAAATGCAATTGCGGCGTTTTTGCGCGTTTTTGCGCGTTTAATAGCGTTGGGCGTTTTTGCAGCTCGAACCTGGAGCTCCAGAACGCACTGGTCTTGGGTTTTTTGTGCGGCTGGAAAACGCCTATGCCACTTGGAGCTCATAAAAGCTCTATGCGTGCATGACACAATAGAATAACATGGATGGGCGTTTTGCAGCTGTAAAAAAAAAACGTCTAACGCTGCTAACAGCAGCTGCAAAAACGCCCTGTGTGCATGGGGCCTAATAGTTTATGTGTATCAATTATCAAAATAAGGAGTAAATAAACAGAAGAGAAATCCAAATCAGATCCAAGTTTGATGTGTCCATCCTTTGCCTTCAAAACAGCATAATTTCTTCTAGGTACACTTGCATACAGGGGTTGATTTACTAAAACTGGAGAGTGAAAAATCTGGCGCAGCCCTGCGCAGAAACCAATTAGCTTCTAGGTTTTATTGTCAAAGCTTAATTGAACAAGCTGAAGTTAGAATCTGACTGGCTACCATGCACAGCTGAACCAGATTTTGCACTCTCCAGTTTCCGTAAATCAAAATTACAGTTTGTGAAGGAACTTGGCAGTCAGGTTGTCCCAAACATCTTGGAGAATTAACCACAGATGCAGACTGCCTCAAATCACTCTGTCTCTTCATGTAATCCCAGACAGACTTGATGATGTTGAGATCAGGATCTGTGGGGGCCAAACCATCACGTTTAGAACCCCTTTGTTCTTATTTACGCTGAAGATAGTTCTTAATGACTTTGGCTGTATGTTTGGGCTCAATGTCCTGGTGCAGAATACATTTGGAGCCAATCACATGCCTCCTTGATGGCATGACATTTTAGAGGATCCCTGAAAACCCTCCTCTTCAGAGAAGCCTATACTACCCACACCTAACAACTGTATTTTCATTTTTATCCCCCACAGCTACTACCCTTTGTTCCACGTGACCCTCCCTTCTAGACTGTAAGCTCTAACGAGCAGGGTCCTCTGATTCCTCCTGTATTGAATTGTATTGTGACTGTACTGTCTTCCCTGATGTAAAGCGCTGCGCAAACTGCTGGCGCTATATAAATCCTGTATAATAATAATAATATAATAATAATAATAATAATAATAATAATAATAATAACATGATGAATAAAGATTTGTCTGTATTTTTCAACATTGAGTTTTTTAAACTTTGACTCATAAGTCCAGAGCACTTGCTACCATTTTCCTGCAAGATAAAAACAAAATGGCGCACGAGAGGGTACCGAAACACACTGATAATACAAAAAGTCTATCAATTCCAGGAAGTATACATATGCAGCATTAGTGACAGCTCCATTGAGAGCGAAGCAGTCACTGGAAGAAAAATGGGAGAAAAATAAGGTGCGCCAAAAACGAAGTGCAGCAGAAGATGCAACAGATGGTATTTTAAATTAAAATCAGCCAAATGGATACTCACACTAATATAAAGATCAATAGAAATATAACAGTATAATACTGCCATTCTGCACCCCAGTTCCTATGTAAATAGCTGAGTTGCTTAGCCTTGATTCCACATCAGAGGTATGTTTTTTTGGCCGCAACTCTTCAATGAAGACCACTTCTGGCCAGACTTTACTGGACAGTAGATAGGTGTACCTGGTTCCCACTGATTTCCACAAGTTCTGCTCTGATGGAATTGCTGGATATCTTCTAATGTTGAATGGAAGTAAGCATGATGTGTCTTTCATCTGCTGCATTAATTTTCCTTGGCCAACCACTGCGTCTATGGTCCTCAGTGTTGTCTGTTTCTTTGTGCTTCTTTAAAAGAGCTTGAATTGCACATCTTAAAATCTACCCACTTGTGTTTTATTGTTGTGTTCAGTCTTGCCATCCTATATGATTTGTGATATGAAACCTCACCTTAGTAGCAGAGTTTGTCTGTTCCTCACCCACTCTTAAGCCTCATACACAGATGTTTCTGTTACAGTTAATGAATGTGATTCAGCCTACATATGAAATTGATGATCATTAGCACCTGCTTGGTATAATTGGTTGATCATACACCTGACTCCAATCCTACAAAATCCCTGACATGCAAGTGTACAATGTGTGCAAGTGTAAGAATTGATGCTGAGTTGAAGCCAAAGAGGGTAGTAACACCAAATATTGATTTAATAAAGATCTTTCTTCTCTTCTGATCACTTTGCATTTTGTAATTTGATTAAAAAAAATATATATATATATATATATATATATATATATATATATATATATATATATATATATATTTGACAGCATTCCTATTTTACAGCATATCTTCACACCTGCCTATAGTATATACTCGAGTATAAGCCGACCCGAGTATAAGCCGAGGACCTAATTTTACCACAAAAATCTGGGAAAACGTATTGACTCGAGAATAAGCCGAGGGTGAGAATGCAGCAGCTACTGTAAGCGGAAAAGAGGGTCAACAATGCCCATTTGCACGCCTCACTGTGCCCATTGCAACCTCACTGTGCCATACCTCACTCTGTGCCATACCTCAATGTGCCCATTGCAGTCTCACTGTGCCATACCTCACTGTGCCCATTGCAACCTCACTGTGCCATACCTCACTCTGTGCCATACCTCACTCTGTGCCCATTGCAGTCTCATGAGTACCTGAATTCTTGACAAGCGTCCATTTTTTTAAAAGTCGCGGCTTTCTCCTGGCGTTCCGTTCCATGATAGGCATTTGACACTGTGTTCCGCCTAACATGGAGGTCCTCTCATCCTCGGGCTCAGTTTCCCAGCAGACACTGTGTTCAGTGTTTCGCCAATCAGGGACATTCTTTCATCCTCGGACAAGAGAAGGTCCATGATTGGCGGAACACTGAACACAGTGTCTGCTGGGAAACTGTCCGAGGATGATAGGCGTGATAGGCGAAACACAGTGTCAAATGCCTATCATGGAACGCCAGGAGAAAGGCGCGACTTTTGAAAAAATGGACGCCTGTCAAGAATTCAGGTACGAAAAAACACTGACTCGAGTATAAGCCGAGGGGGGCATTTTCAGCTCTAAAAAAAGGGCTGAAAAACTTGGCTTATACTTGAGTAAATACGGTATATATATATATATATATATATATATATACATATATATATATATATATATATAAAACAATGTTAAAGAATGTTCCTCTACCTGTTCTCTCAGATAAGCTATATATGTGAATAGCGTTGAAAAAATAAAATCTCCACTGTTGCATCCAGCATGAACTTCTGGACTACCTGACATACATAGTTTATATAGCAAAGGGTTGGTCACCTGCATGGGTGTTTTCTTTGGGAGTGAATTGCAATTTTAATTTATTGTACATTTCATATCCATCTTCAGGGGGCAGAAAGAATGTATGTGTATAGGTATTGTGAATAAGCAATGAGGTATATTTTATTTTATGGAATCTAGATTAGTTGTATAGCACCTTAAAAGTCCCAGTGAGTTATTGCTACCCTTTAATTGGTGCTGTATGTTTCATTGTGGTTTTAATTTAACTTATTAAATAATTTATTCAATTGTACGTAACATTTATGCATTTTAATATTTTGACATTTTGGCAATCCTGACATTTTTTTTGTATGCAAATGCTTGTTTATTGCTTCTAAAAACTGATCTACTAAAATTTAAATGTCAGATTTTTAGAGGGAAGAGATGATAACAACGGGAAGAGAAAAAAATGTTGCTGTCTTCTTAAACGCATTAAACACTTTTATAGAATATTTCTACAGACCACGATACGATGTTGCGTGGGAGTGAACTTTGAAGAGTATTTCACTTTACAATATTGGTTTAACAGTGTAGCCTGAATTTTTATGTAAAATATTTAAATATTTATATAAAATATGTTTTTCATGTTGCACAGGCATTTTTTTTCTACAAAGACTCTATATATATACTTGACTATAAAAAGAACTCAAGCAGAAGCAAAAAAAAAAGTAATACTTCACAACAATCTAGGTAGATATATAGTCAATGTCAATCACAGATATGTCTTGAACATTCCTTCTTATCTCCCCCCTTACCTCTATAATTCCGGATGTACTTCGTCCAACTCTCCTTCCCAACATCTCTACTGTTACGCTTACTCCTAGCATTGATGGTTGAGCACTATTCTGTTCTTCACGTATAGTATTCCTCTTTCCCATAAGGCAAGTGGGCCTACCGGTACTCGGTTGTCCCCAGGTCTTATACACAATGCTATACTGCCTGGCTACCACACCGGGACAGGTGCAAGCTAAGCACAGCAACAGGTACTTGAGGTTGGCAAAGTGGTCTAATGGCAGTCCAGGTCCACATTCAGAGAGTAGTCAGGGTCAACTTCTACATCTATCTCCACCCATCAGTTTATCCATTCTGATTTCCCTCCTTTCCATATAGCTTTCTACCCTTAAGTACATGTTATGTACCTGATTTTCTGATTTTCTCTTCATAAGGTCTATAGGGACCCATGATGACAAACATTATGATAAAGTAATTTAGCTTTTCAACCAGCCAACATAAATGAGCACAACCAGCCAACATAAATGAGCACAAGGCTTGTGATTGGTGACATCTTCACTCTAATTCATAATTAACTGACTTAACTGTCACAGACAGGGATTCAATGCTGTTATTACACAGTTACATGCAACATTAAAAACGCTACTTACTCATTAAAAAAAAAACAGATAGTAAATGAACATAATTTATTTTGCAATATATAAACATTTTTAGCAAAAGCGGACAATAACAAATCCTAAGATTAAAAGTGTTGAAAAGTTGGTGAAGTTAAGAAGTAAGTTTGAACCAAACTCAAAAATAACTGTAAACATTACTCTGGAGAAGCATTAAAGATAGAAGCACCTTGACAATTTTATCACAATTTGAAGCGGAAATGCTTAAACTAGAAGCAGTCTTTGTATAAAATTGTGTCCAGAGACAGTGTTTCATTATAGCCCCATTTTATGAGTTCAGATTGGATTATTTGTTTTATTGTTGTTTCATTCTACTTTAAGATATTTTTTTACAAAAACATATTTCACTCTACTTTATTTTTTAGAACAATATAAATCATATTTTTTTTCATACAACTAACAATGTTAGTAAATTCATGGTAGATAATAATAGTTTTGATATTGGCCTCTGTAAATATTGCACATCAGCTCTTAGACTTGGAGAGGGGGAAGGACAGCACTGGGAGCTAATCAGGCACTCCAATGTACACATGCATTGTACAAATGCATTGACAGGAAACATCCCAATGGGGGAGAGCAGATTGAGCAGAGCTGATGATTTATCACTGTGTTGCTTCTTCTTCATTGTCCAATCATCAGACTGCAGACAGGAAGGTGACATGACTGCATTTCATACTTCTAACAGAGGTATATGAAACATAAAAGTTGTTGAAAAAATCTCTTGTTAGGTAAAAGTGTTCAAACATGTGTATTTTGACTGCATATTTAGTGGGTTACTTGGTGTTCAGCTTTAGTTCAAATATGTTTATTGAGATTTTAGGTGATACAGAAGAATCTCCAACATTAAGTCTGAACATTACAGTAATACAGTGAGCGATCATAGCAACATTTGGTCCAATATGTTAAACACAGAAAACTCTTGTGCTATGCTGTGATTAATATTATCCTAGCAGTATCCTCCCTTATCCTGTAATGGACCTTCAAACCCCGAAAAGTAAAAAACCCATACTAACCTATCCCCGACTCCCCGACTCCCGAGATGCCCCCAAGGGCTCATACTGCATCCCGGAGATCGGAGAATCCGGTGCCTAGGAAGTGTCCATAAGTTTGTCATGTATGTGTATGTGATGAACTAAGGTATGTCAACTATGATATCTCAAAGTAGAAAGTATTGAACAGGAGGACTTTGCTCCGAACAGGGATTAAGAAGTTTATAACGAAACAAATACAATTGCGTGACCTATATTAAGTGTATAAGATAGTAGTACGTTCACATTTGTTGTTATAACCCAAAGATGCCAAGTGAGGCAAGAAATAGGAGAGGATATAGAAACGTGTGAGAGAAAAAAAGGGGAAAGAAGAAGAAAGGGGTTATAAGCTTGCAATATACACTTAAACAATCGTCCTTCAAAGACCATTGAACCGAAAACTGAGGTGGGGGGTCCCCCTCCCCCCTCCCCCCCCTGGAGGTGGTTGGTCTAACCATTCCACCCCCCTATACCCAGAGAGGTCTGGAATTCCCCAAATATGGGGGTTCCAGAACGGAACCTAAGAGTACTGATAGTGTCTCCGGTTCCCGGTGAAGGTGCACTGAGTCCACCACAGCCCAAGCACCTGTGAAAACATTAAGCTGAAGGCTAGAGGTAGCCCATAATCCTAACTAAAACAGAGCGCCCCAATTAGTAGAGCGAACAAGGCGAGAGACACCCTCCAACCCAAATAACAACAAGCCCCGACCCCCCCACCCAAAATCCCAGCAAAATAAGAGTAAATGGGTTGTAATGAACCCTGGTGTCTAGTAGGCCGTACTCCCCCGGCCAGCGGGAGGAAAACCATCCATCCGCTGGAGGAAGGAGCACATTCCCCCACACCCTAAAACATCATTCTAACCATACTATCCATAGACTGCTGGCCATAACAAAAAAACAAAAAAACAAAAAAAAACAAAAAAATAAAATATTTTTTGTAGGTATAAGGGACCAACTAATGAGGCTGAACATATAACCGTTTAGATCTTGTATGCGCTAGAGAAATTAATCCCCCCTCCCCACCCTACGTTCAGGTAACCCGTAGATACAGTATTCCTGTGACTTTCTGTCTTGGTGGGTAAATTAAACATGACTGTTCACTTAATGTGATGAGTTTCGTCACGCTTAGGATCCCGGTAGTGAGGAGGAGGTATAAGTCTCAGGCACTCAGGAAGGTAAAAGTTTTCTCAGATCAGGGCCCTGATCAATGACGAGGGGGTCCTCCTTCAGGGTGGCAGATTTTCTTTGGATCTTTTGGAGCTTTGGGTCAGCCAGTTGTGTTGCAGTGGGCTAGCAGGCGGTGGTCTTTTAGATGAAGACGGTGTGTTTCTGGAAATCTGCATGGGGGAAGGTTCCTGCGTGAGGATCCCCAGGTGCAGAAGGAGGCATTCTCCCTCCACCAAAGAGGAGAATCCATAGCTTTTATTCCTGTATGAAAAGTTCAGGCGGAGGGGGAAAGACCACCTGTATGTGATCTCCTTTCCCGTAAGGACCTGTAGTAAAGGCTTTAAGGAACGTCTTTTCTGAATAGTGAAAGGTGACAAGTCAGCAAAAATCTGTATCTTGTGTCCCTGAAAAGTGAGGCTATCCGAGCTCCTGGATTTCTTCATCACCTCTTCCTTGACTGCATAATAGTGAGGTTTTACTATGATGTCCCTGGGGAGACCATCAGAGCGGGGGGGTTGGAGGGCTCTGTGAGCTCTATCCAGCTCCAGATGACTCTCTGTAATCTCGGGGATGAGGCTTCTAATGAGAGCTTTTACAGAATTTTGTACCTCTTTTTCAGTTTCGGGGATCCCCCGCACCCTAAAGTTATATCGTCTGGTTCTATTCTCGAGGTCATCTATTTTTGCGAACGCTGTTTCTAATTGATCTTGTACCTCTTGTAGTCTATCGGTATTCTGGTTAATGCGGGAAACTGCCTGGTCAGCTTTCTGTTCAATAGTGTCCATTCTCACTCCAATTTGCTGCAGGTCAGCATGAATGGAAGCTGTGATCTGTGCAGCGTTCTGAGCAAGCCCTGTGGAGAGCATTTGTGCAAATGCAGCCATCATTGATGATAAATCCAGGTGGTTAGGAAACAGGCCTGTGTTATCAGTGGCAGTCAATAGGAGGCCTGTATTCGGATCCCTCATAGGGGTTGTGGGGTAGCCTGTCATCATACTGCCTAGCAGCGATTCAGTGGAGGCTGCGGATGCGGCCAGATTCAGGGGGGGAAGTCAGTACCTGCAGGGGGTCGCGGTGGTGTCTCCAGGACAGCAATAATGTCCTCCGTGAGCTCCGTGCTCTGAGGGCCTCGTGCAGCCGCCACCATCTTGGCATTGCCGAGGGGACCCAGACTCGCCGTCATCTGGCCTGTCAGGTCCCTCCGCGCCTGAACCGCGGACATCTGGGTGATCCGGGAGGCTTCCCCTGCTAGAATATCCTGTTGTGGGTGCTGTGGGGGCGCTCTGTGTGCTCCGGTGTTGATTACAGGGCCGTGGTGGAGCGGAGCTCTAGAAGCCGGCAGCCATCTTAGGAGCTGCCGCGCATGCACCTGTGGTGTTCAGCTTTAAACACATAGTACTTATCAGTGGCACTACTTAATATGATACACTGTATTTAATATTTTTTTTTATATTTTAATAGAATACAATATATATATATATATATATATATATATATATATATATATATATATATATATATGTTTGCTCATTGAATACATACAAATATTGTTACATTACAGGAAAATGCTGAAACCAGGCAAAATCAGTTATGAACTCACAAGCAGAAGACAAAACAGGAAGGCTAGACACTAGTTCTATACCTTCACCTTTACACCTACCTACCTATTAAGAATTTGGTCTGTTGCACTGTTTGATAATATTTGACATGGCTTTACCAGTTTGTGTTATACAATTTTTTGCGATAACTGACAATTGCGCGGTCATGCAATGCTGTATCCAAACAAAATTGATGTCCTTTTTTTCCCACAAATAGAGCTTTCTTTTGGTTGTATTTGATCACATCTGCAATTTTTTTTTGCGTTATAAACAAAAAATGGCGACAATTTTGAAAAAAAAATACATTTTTTTTATACTTTTTGCTATAATAAATATCCCCCAAAAAATGAAGAAAAAAATTCTTCATCATTTTAGGACGATATATATTCCTCTACATACTTTTGGTAAAAAAAATTGCAATAAGTGTATATTGATTGGTTTGCGCAAAACTTATAGCGTCTACAAAATAGGGAATAGATTTATGGCATTTTTATTGTTTTTTTTTTTTTACTAAGCAATGGCGGCAATTTAATTTTTTTGGCGGGACTGCGACATTGTGACGGACAGATCGGACACTTTTGACACATTTTTGGGACCATTGACAGGTATACAGCGATCAGTGCTATAAAAAAAAATGCACTAATTACTGTGTAAATGTCACTGGTAGGGAAGGGGTTAACACTAGGGGGCGATCAAGGGGTTAAATGTGTTCCCTCATGTGTGTTTCTAACTGTATGGGGATGGGACTGACTATAGGAGGAGACATATCACTGTTCCTGATTAGTAGGAACAGACGATCTGTCTCTCCTCTCCTGACAGAATTTTGATTTGTGTGTTTACACACACACACACATCCCCGTTTTGGCTCTTGTACCCACGATCGTGGTCCCCTGCGGTGGAGCCGGAGCACACGTGCCTGCTAGAGCTATTTAAAGGGCTGACGTACAGCTACGGTGATTCATGGGATCGTGCCGACCTGCCGCAGTATAATCACGGCGTCTGGTCCGCAAGTGGTTACTAAATTTAATTTCTATATTGTTACATGTGTCAGACTACTTTGATAGGTTTTCTTACAATATATTAATCTAGGGATACATTGTATGATTTTCCCATTGAGGTTGAGCTCAGTGTGTTTTTTATTTATTTTTTCATAAATACAACTTAGACTTATTTGTCTAAGCTGGGTCAGATATAACCTTTTTTTTTTATATATATATTTCACATTTTTATTGAATTTTTAGGTTTACAAACATGAGAATATATATAGGTGTAAAAATGTGTATAAAACCATACAAAAGTATCAGAATACAAGCAAGGTGCAATACATGACTTGTAGAGTAGTAGTCAACAGAACAACAAGAACAAGAAGAGATGGTTTATGCATACAAGAGCCAGTAATTTAGTTTCACCAGAACAACATATGAGTATGACATTGATTACATAAGTTCAGTTTACAGGTACCATTCAACCTATGATTTACAATTTCTGTCAAAGGATGTGCAAGAGACTGACCTAATGGCTAGGAGTCTTTCATATTGATAATTTAGATTGACTTGTACTAGGACCTCTGAAGGGTTTGGGGTGAGATTGCTCCTCCAATGTCTGGCAATGACCAGTTTGGATGCTATCAGTATATGCATAACTACTATCCTATATGAGGGAGGATATTTGTCTATGCCTATGTACAGAATTGCCAGAACAGGATCTGGCGGCGTTAGTATACCAGTAATATTTGTGATGATGCTGAATATCTTCCCTCAATAGCTAGTAAGGTTTTTACAAGCCCAGAAGATGTTAAAAAATGGTAACAGAATGACCACATTCCCTCCAACATAGGGAGGATTTGGAGGGATAATATTTTGCAGATATATCCTGTTTTTAAGCAGAGAAACCAATAATTAATCTTAATTATCCTGAAGAAATCTGGTAATTTCCTAACCAAAGTGTCTAATAAAACTTACTATTTTTACCCAATTACCACCTACAGTTCATGAGCTCAATATAATTAGGAGACGAATAGACCCAATGGGTAAATACAGTAATTATGTACTTTGGGAAGCCTTTTGAGTACCAGATTCTCCAGAATTACAGTAAATATTAACCCCTACTCACCTAGCCCCAGTGTTCCTTTAGGGACTGTAAACTGCAGGGGGCAGGAAGCTTTGGCAACCATGTGCCCAATGTGATTTGCTGGTCACATGATCAGGATGCGGTCCCACTGGCTACTGATCAAAAGAGGGGACTGGGAGCTGTGGACAGCTTGGTCTCTGTGCTGGGGGCAAGCAATAAGCGCACTCTCAGCACAGAAACATTGGTTGCTCAGTGGTGAATATCTGCAGTGTGTGGGCAGAAAAGCCATTAATATGTGTTACTCAGGTGGCAACAGGTTAGCATGCATCTTCATTTAAAAAAAAAAAAAAAAAACAGAATCCTGCAATAGAAATCAAATCTAATGTCTGCATGTTACACTTGAAGAGATGACTTTGGTTACTATTGCAACCATTTAAGTCTGTGTAACCTCCCTGCTCACCAAAAATTCTGACATACCCGTTTCTTGCTGATAACTGCTGTCTACTACTGACATCTTGAATAAAGCATGCACCTGCCTAGTAAAGGGAATCAAATCTCACTTTAGAGGCAGTGTTGTGTTGCCTTGGCACACACATGGATGAATTCTTACCCATTTATGCTCTAAAGAAAAAACATTTTTTTCCACTATGAATACTGATTTCAAATGGGAGTGACTAATTCATTTTATTTAGCTGGTGTACTTTTTGTCATCTGATAAGAAAAGTTGTGTGCATCCCATTAGTTTCATAGACGATTCAACGAATAAACAAACAAAAAAAAAAGGTTACAAGTATAGCACATGCATTAAAAGGTAGGTACAGAATATGGCAAGTAAACAAAGAGCATCCGGAAGCACTTCAAAAACGTATGGATTATATGAATAGATGTAGCTGTGATGTAGAACAATCCAAAGCTGATGGAGGATCAAACTCAGTGCAGCTGGCAAAACACCGGAACAATGTGAAATAAACAAAATGAACTATATGCAGCGCTCTGTGAGTAAGATCCAAAAGTGTAATGGTTGTGAAAATAGTTGTGAAACATGGTTATTACATTATTACATGGTTAAAACGGTCTATTTTCACAACCATTACACTTTTGGATCTTACTCACAGAGCGCTGCATGTAGTTCATTTTACAGAATATGGCCACACAGTTTCCTAATTAAGAATAGGAAAAGAGTATAAAAGACACAAAAATGTGACCTACAGTACATCACCCAGGGAGGCCTAAGCCCAGAGGCATATACTTGGGTAGTGTATAATAGGCTTGTGCAATTCGTTTCGTAACGAATCGAAATTCGTCCGAATTTAGCAACTTTCGGACATTCGGAAGCATTCGAATTTCCGAACAAAGCAATTACGAATAAAACCGAATCCGAAATAAATTATACCGCAAAATAGCGAATGCCCAAATGTCTTCGGCATAATTCGTTATGAAAAAACTTACGAATGTACAAATCCATTGGAAACACAATAACACTCACTCTGCTCTGCTCTCTGCTTCTCCTTCACCGTGCTGAACTCCCTCTCAAAATGGTGTACAGGGGCGGAGGCTATAGCCGCATGTAAAAAACGAAAGTAAAATACGAGATTTCTAATCCATTCGAAGCACAATAACACTCTGCTCTGCTCTCTGCTTCTCCCTCACCGTGCTGAACCCTCTCAAAATGGTGTACAGGGGCGGAGGCTATAGCCGCATGTAAAAAACGAAAGTAAAATACGAGATTTCGAATCGTTACAAATAACCGCTATGTATTTCGAAAAGTACAAATCCATTCGAAGCACATTAGGCATAATAGTCAGCGTCGTCGTGAGAGAGACACAGAAAATTACGAATCAACGAACCCAAAAAAAGTTACGAAAGTAGGAGTTGTGTCCAGAATCAACGAAAAACAACGTACTCTACCGAAAGTACGAATTATAAAGCAACAAAAAATTCAACGAAAAATGTCGCTTGCAAAAATACGAATGAGTCCGAACACGAAAAATCCCGTCTAGCAAAATTACGAATGATTACGAATCAACAGGACCGGAAAGAAACGAACCGAAACGGAACTAATTTTTCCGTTGTGCACAAGCCTAGTGTATAACAAGAAACATTTTTAAACAAAAGAACCAGAGTGAACAGTTTCCCTGTAAACAACACAATGGGGTCGATTTACTAAAGGCAAACACACTTTGCACTACAAGTGAACTGCTAATGCACTTGGAAGTGCAGTCTCTGTAGATCTGAGGGGAAGATCTGAAATGAGGGGAAGCTCTGCTGATTTCTATCATCCAATCATGTACAAGCAAAAATGCTGCTTTTTTATTTTCCATGCATGTCCCCCTCATATCTACAGCGACTGCTCTTCCAAGTGTGCTTGTAGTGCAAAGTGGAGTTGCCTTTAGTAAATAAACCCCAATATTAGCAAAGTCCCATGGGCTGGTGCAGGTGGACAGGCTTAACTCCCCTCCCCTGTGGCACCCATAAACTCCTAGAACCAATGGTGTAACAGGAAAGTGGATCAAGAGGACCCCCCATTAAAAGGGCAGCATATCCAATTGGTTGCCAAAAGTAAGTGGGAAGGTGAGGAGGGGACGGTTTAGGATTCCAGGAGGACCAAGAGGGAAACCAGGGAGGGGCTAGAGCAAGGCAGTGAAAATAAAAGGGGGGAGGTGAAAGGAGGAATGGATAGGACAGGGAACTAGGGAGGGAGGGCAGGGAGAGGCTCAGTCTACAAACCCCTCATTCTCCACCTGTATGCTCAAAGCCAGGGAGGCGATACCCATGGTAGTGAAAATAGGGGTGGAGATTAACTTACCAGCAGCTCAGGAGTGTAAGCAAGAACCAAAACTATAAGGCCTATGAAGGCAGCAGAATATAGACAAGGCCAGACCTGCCAGCACTCTGTCTGCATCTCTTTAGAAGTGATTAACCCTTAGGAAGTATCTCACCAAAAATGTCAATTTTGACAACAATGTCTAAGACCTGACTTGTATCTTAGTGCAGAATACTTCATACGAGCAGGAAATTACATTTTTGGTGTTGCTCTGTGTGGCACTGGTGTACAGAATGCATTCAAGCTGCCATATTTCATTGTATTTTCCAGAAAACGTGCTGCAGTTTAAAAAGGAAAATTTAAATAACATTAACTTACAATATGTGTAGCAATTGTATATGCTATATTATTATTTTACTTTTTTTGCTATATTTTTTCCAGTCAAGTGGAGCTACCATTGAACACTTGCCTTCCAGATATTGAATAGTGTATGATCATAGGGAACAGTTGTGATTTGGAGAATTTTTGGGTTTAGGACAACACATCTATTCATATCACACAGTTCTGTTTTCTTGTTGCAGAGTATAGAACCTCCAGCAACCTAATCATACCCATGACTGCATAGTTTCACTTTTATGTGATATTGCAGCCCTCAGGGCACAATATATACTGAGTTAGCTTATTTGTAAAACTTTTTTGGACAATGGGGTCAGTTTACTAAAGGAGTGGTGGATTTGTAGCTTAGTGCTATATTCACTTTAAATACTCAGGGCTATCTTTAACACAGGGCAAAAGCGGAAACTTCCCTGGGCCCAGTCATTGTTGGGGGGTTAAAGCAGCTGCCCCCTTGAGCCCACACTGCTGCCTGCCGGACTTCCGCCACCTCCA
Organism: Rana muscosa; assembly: GCA_029206835.1. Lineage (NCBI taxonomy): Eukaryota > Metazoa > Chordata > Amphibia > Anura > Ranidae > Rana > Rana muscosa. The sequence continues at coordinate 689,961,336 of CM055118.1, read as the reverse complement.
GCGCTGGTCATGCTGGCTGCCCGCTACTGCCCGCTTCTGTCCTTTGGGAGAGTAACACTTCTGTATTTACAAGTGACAGCACTCCTCTCCCTTGGGCAGTTCAGAACCCTCCCTGCCTGATTACACATCAGTCTCTGTGAGAGTGGAGGAGGGAGGGGGCGGGGCATCTACACCGACAGAAGCTCCTCCAGAGACTGACAGCCTGCACAGACATGATGCTGTGATTTGTAGCTGCTGTTCTGAAGCACCACGCTGTTGTTTTCTAGGTGTGTTTTGGAGGAAAGCTCTGTACTGAGGGGGGAGGGGGTGATCTCTAAACTGGAATCTGAGGGGAGGAGAGCTTTGTTATTAGGGGGGGACATGGATGTGCAGCAAACTTCTCAACTATGCATTCTGCACATAGCCCACCCCTCAGCTCTGCACATAGCCCACCCCTCAACTCTGCACATGGCCCACCCCTCAACTCTGCACATAGTGCACCCCTCAACTCTGCACATAGCACAACCTTCAACTCTGCACATAGCCCATCCCTCAACTATGCACATAGCCCACCCCTCAATCCTGCATTCTGCATATATCCCACCCCTCAATCCTGCACTCTGCACTTAGCCCACCCACAATCCTGCACTCTGCACGTAGTGCACCCCTACACTCTGCACTTTGCACATAGTGCACTCTTCTGTATTTAGTTCACTCCTGATATGTAACAATGCCTCAATGTTAGTGCAGTTTGGCCACCTCAGTACTTTAATGCAGAGGTAATGATGCAAAGTAACCTCTAGCAACCAATCAATGAACAGTAATAATCTGCTGTAATCTCTAGCAACCAATTGGTGAGCAAGAATGATTTGCAGTAACCTCTAGAAACCAGTTACTAGAAATGACGTACAGTAACCTCTAGCAACCAGTCAGCAGTAATTATGTGCAGTAACCACTAGCATCCAGTGAGCAGTAATGACATGCAGTAACCTCTATCAACCAATCAGCAAGCAGAAATTATGTGCTGTAACCTCTAGCAACTAATCAGTGAGCGGTAATGATATGCTGTAACCTCTGGCAACCAATCACTGCCTAATCTGCTGCTGCAAACTGGTTTTGAGTCTAGCTGCTATTTATTGTATGTCTTAGAACCGGCGGGGGGGGGGGGGGGCTAGAAAATGTTTGCCCAGAGTCTTAATCAATATTAAAGACGGCTCTGTAAATACTGAGCCAATCTTTATTACTTTAGTAAAACAACACCATAGTATCTTAGAGACTTCAGAATCTAAAACCTCTGATTGCTGGCAAAAGTTCTTATCTGAAACTAGAAGGACAGCTTCCACATTATCCCTTTATCTTGGAAAACAACAAAGATGTATGCCAGAGGGGACATATCTTATAGTAGAAATGACAAGGGCATGGAAATAAATAGGAAGCTGACATGATCCATTTGTTAATGTTAATGATCAGTCCCAGCAAAACCTTTTTTTCTTTTTTTTTTTTGACAGAACGGGGAAGAGTTAAAGTCTCAATTGGGTTTTAAATGATAATCGGTGTCCTGATATACTGTAAGAAGAACATAATATCAGGTCTGGTATCACCCCAACATCACCTCCATCCCAATTATGATACATATATACATGAGGTTCACCCTGGGACTTTGAGTGAGGTGAATATGGCTAGCCAAAAAACATATCAGGATAGTAAAAAAGTTGAATCATCAGGAGTTGTAGATGAGGGAGAAGACAACAAGGAAATTATAGAATTGGTAAGAGTAGCTTGCAAGAAGAATTCTGTTAAGGTGCTCTGCTTTGTAATCTTTTTGTATTTCTTCATAAATTTCACAATAACATTGTAAAAGTTCCTTCATCGGTGGTTCCACTTTATAGAACTGTTCAACATTTGGGTCCATACCCTCTAATTCTAATAAAGCTGCATTCACTTTTGAGAACATGCCAGCTAACCCCCTGACTGTGAACGTCTTTTGTATTTCTTCCATTGTTTCCTCCTTTTTTTCCTCTTCCTGTTCTATGTGCTGCTGTGCTTCCAACTCCAACTTCCAAATCTTCATTACTTAGCTCTCTCTCAACATATTCCACTAATACTTTAATATATGTCACTTCACCATCTAAGTCAAGCATGTTAGCAAGTTGCACACTTTTTTGATTTATAACTTAAACATTTTCCATATGGCCTGCATACACTTTTTTGTTACTCCCTCCCAAGCTGATGCAATGTTTTTTGTGAAGTGTAAAATGTTGTAAGCTTTCCAAAAATCGCGAAGGGTAACTTCATAATTTTCAGTTGCCGCTACAGCTTTGGAAAAGGTGGTGTGCAAATAGTAGGCCTTGAATGTTGCTATTTCCCCCTGATTCATGGGTCGTAGGATAGCAGTTGTGTTTTTAGGCAGATACACTACCTTTACGTCTGGATGCAAATGCATTTTAAAGCCGAATGATAATTTTAAAGGGTACACCATATTGCAGACAATAATGCTTGACCGAGGGTATAAAGCAATTAATGAACTAGTCCCCAAATAAAGCTTGTGTCATTCATGTATTGTTATTTGCACAATAATAAACAGGCAGTGTGTGTTTACTAACCGGTTTCAATGCAAGTCATTTCTGTGAATGATAGATTAGGAGAGGCTTTAACGTGAACCCAGCAACATTTCCACCCACCAACAACGTGACCCTGTCTTTAAAAGCCTTAAAACTGGACATTGTTTTATCTTCTTTGTGTATTTCCAAAAAAGTCCAGTTTCATCCACATTAAATATCTCCTCTGGACAGTAGCCATCTTTTTCAACAATTTCATCAAATTCAGACACAATTTTTTTAGCTGCTTCCACATCTGCACTTGCAGCCTCACCACTGATACTCTGATTATGGAGGTTACATTTCCCACAAAACCTTTCAAACCATCCATGGCTTGCTGTAAATGTTTCAGTCGATTGTTCTACTTTGTGCACTTTCATACTCTCAAAAATACTGCGTGCTTTGGTTTGAATCAATAAAAGACTCATTGGTATTCTTTTTACTATTTGGTTGTCAATCCATACCCCCAGCAATTTCTCAATTTCATGAATGAGGCCTTTCTGCTGCCTAGTTATTATGGCTTGATATCCTGTCAATGCTTTTACTGCCCCTTTCACTTTATCCTTATCCTTTAGGATTGTTGAAATGGTAGAATGTGCAAGTTCCAATTCATTTGCTATTTCTTTAACTTTCTTGCCAGCCTCATAGTCCTTAACCACTTCAGCCCCAGAAGGTTTTACCCCCTTTCTGACCAGAGCACTTTTTACAATTTGGCACTGTGTTGCTTTAACTGGTAATTGCGCAGTCATGCAATGCTGTACCCAAACAAAAATTGCATCCTTTTTTTCCCCACAAATAGAGCTTTCTTTTGATCACCTCTGTGGTTTTTATTTTTTGCGCTATAAACAAAAAAGAGCGACAATTTAAAAAAAAAATATTATATTTGTACTTTTTGCCATAATAAATTTACCCAAAAATATTTTTAAAAAACAAATTTCTTCATCAGTTTAGACCAATATATATTCTTCTACATATTTTTGGTAATAAGTGTATATTGATTGGTTTGCGCAAAAGTTATAGCGTCTACAAACTATAGGAAAGATTTATGGCATTTTTATGGCATTTTTTTTTTCTAGTAATGGCGTTGATCTGCGATTTTTTGTGATACGGCAACATTGCGATGCACAAATCGGACACTTTTGCACTGATTACTGTGTAAATGTCACTGGCAGGGAAGGGGTTAACACTAGGGAGAGATCAAGGGGTTAAATGTGTGTTCTTTCAGTGTGTTCTAACTGTATGCTGATAGGACTGACTAGGGGAGGAGACATATCATTGTTCCTACTTACTAGGAACAAACTACATGTCTCCTCTCCCCTGACAGGACAGGGAATTGTGTGTTTACACACACAAATCCCTGTGCTGGCTCTCGTTCACGAAGGCTAGGGATGAGCTTCGTGTTCGAGTCGAACATACGTTCGACTCGAACATTGGCTGTTCGATCGTTCGACGAAGATCGAACGATTTGGGCCGTTCGCGCCAAATTCGAGTGACGCGAACGGCCCACAATGCACTACGCCATCGCAGTGTCATCCAGGCGCTGTGATTGGCCAAGCATGCACTGTGACCCCGCATGCTTGGCCAATCACAGCGCCGGCAGCGAGGAGAGCAATGATTGGCCACAGGCAGGATGCCTGTGGCCAATTATTGCTGAGGGTGTTTAGTACACGCCCCACACTATAAAAGGCCGCCAGCACGGCGGCCTAGTGTAGTGTGTTCCGGAGCAGGGATAGAGTAGCATAGGCAGGGACAGTGACTGTTATTTCTTTCTTGCTTAACCTGGATTCCTTTAGTTTAGGGAAAGAGAAGGATAGGTAGGGAGAGTGTCAGTGTGTTTTGTGCTTCTGCTATAGTGTGCTTAAAAAAAACATTTATTCTAGGGACAGAAAACTCTAGGTAGGGACAGTGTCAGTTTCTTTCACTCTGCAAGTCCTTGTTTCCAGGGACCTGTAAGGACAGTGAGTTAATTGTCCTTGTGCTATATTGTGCTTAAAAAAAACATTTATTCTAGGGACAGAAAACTCTAGGTAGGGACAGTGTCAGTTTCTTTCACTCTGCAAGTCCTTGTTTCCAGGGACCTGTAAGGACAGTGAGTTAATTGTCCTTGTGCTATATTGTGCTTAAAAAAAACATTTATTCTAGGGACAGAAAACTCTAGGTAGGGACAGTGTCAGTTTCTTTCACTCTGCAAGTCCTTGTTTCCAGGGACCTGTAAGGACAGTGAGTTAATTGTCCTTGTGCTATATTGTGATTAAAAAAAACATTTATTCTAGGGACAGAAAACTCTAGGTAGGGACAGTGTCAGTTTCTTTCACTCTGCAAGTCCTTGTTTCCAGGGACCTGTAAGGACAGTGAGTTAATTTTCCTTGTGCTATATTGTGATTAAAAAAAACATTTTTTCTAGGGACAGAAAACTGTAGGTAGGGAGAGTGTTTTTTTTCTTTCACTCTGCAAGTCCTTGTTTCCAGGGACCTGTAAGGACAGTGAGTTAATTGTCCTTGTGCTATATTGTGCTTAAAAAAAACATTTATTCTAGGGACAGAAAACTCTAGGTAGGGACAGTGTCAGTTTCTTTCACTCTGCAAGTCCTTGTTTCCAGGGACCTGTAAGGACAGTGAGTTAATTGTCCTTGTGCTATATTGTGCTTAAAAAAAACATTTATTCTAGGGACAGAAAACTCTAGGTAGGGACAGTGTCAGTTTCTTTCACTCTGCAAGTCCTTGTTTCCAGGGACCTGTAAGGACAGTGAGTTAATTGTCCTTGTGCTATATTGTGATTAAAAAAAACATTTATTCTAGGGACAGAAAACTCTAGGTAGGGACAGTGTCAGTTTCTTTCACTCTGCAAGTCCTTGTTTCCAGGGACCTGTAAGGACAGTGAGTTAATTTTCCTTGTGCTATATTGTGATTAAAAAAAACATTTTTTCTAGGGACAGAAAACTGTAGGTAGGGAGAGTGTTTTTTTTCTTTCACTCTGCAAGTCCTTGTTTCCAGGGACCTGTAAGGACAGTGAGTTAATTGTCCTTGTGCTATATTGTGCTTAAAAAAAACATTTATTCTAGGGACAGAAAACTCTAGGTAGGGACAGTGTCAGTTTCTTTCACTCTGCAAGTCCTTGTTTCCAGGGACCTGTAAGGACAGTGAGTTAATTGTCCTTGTGCTATATTGTGATTAAAAAAAACATTTATTCTAGGGACAGAAAACTCTAGGTAGGGACAGTGTCAGTTTCTTTCACTCTGCAAGTCCTTGTTTCCAGGGACCTGTAAGGACAGTGAGTTAATTTTCCTTGTGCTATATTGTGATTAAAAAAAACATTTTTTCTAGGGACAGAAAACTGTAGGTAGGGAGAGTGTTTTTTTTCTTTCACTCTGCAAGTCCTTGTTTCCAGGGACCTGTAAGGACAGTGAGTTAATTTTACTTGTGCTATATTGTGCTTAAAAAAAACATTTTTTCTAGGGACAGAAAACTGTAGGTAGGGAGAGTGTTTTTTTTCTTTCACTCTGCAAGTCCTTGTTTCCAGGGACCTGTAAGGACAGTGAGTTAATTGTCCTTGTGCTATATTGTGCTTAAAAAAAACATTTATTCTAGGGACAGAAAACTCTAGGTAGGGACAGTGTCAGTTTCTTTCACTCTGCAAGTCCTTGTTTCCAGGGACCTGTAAGGACAGTGAGTTAATTGTCCTTGTGCTATATTGTGCTTAAAAAAAACATTTATTCTAGGGACAGAAAACTCTAGGTAGGGACAGTGTCAGTTTCTTTCACTCTGCAAGTCCTTGTTTCCAGGGACCTGTAAGGACAGTGAGTTAATTGTCCTTGTGCTATATTGTGATTAAAAAAAACATTTATTCTAGGGACAGAAAACTCTAGGTAGGGACAGTGTCAGTTTCTTTCACTCTGCAAGTCCTTGTTTCCAGGGACCTGTAAGGACAGTGAGTTAATTTTCCTTGTGCTATATTGTGATTAAAAAAAACATTTTTTCTAGGGACAGAAAACTGTAGGTAGGGAGAGTGTTTTTTTTCTTTCACTCTGCAAGTCCTTGTTTCCAGGGACCTGTAAGGACAGTGAGTTAATTGTCCTTGTGCTATATTGTGCTTAAAAAAAACATTTATTCTAGGGACAGAAAACTCTAGGTAGGGACAGTGTCAGTTTCTTTCACTCTGCAAGTCCTTGTTTCCAGGGACCTGTAAGGACAGTGAGTTAATTGTCCTTGTGCTATATTGTGATTAAAAAAAACATTTATTCTAGGGACAGAAAACTCTAGGTAGGGACAGTGTCAGTTTCTTTCACTCTGCAAGTCCTTGTTTCCAGGGACCTGTAAGGACAGTGAGTTAATTTTCCTTGTGCTATATTGTGATTAAAAAAAACATTTTTTCTAGGGACAGAAAACTGTAGGTAGGGAGAGTGTTTTTTTTCTTTCACTCTGCAAGTCCTTGTTTCCAGGGACCTGTAAGGACAGTGAGTTAATTTTACTTGTGCTATATTGTGCTTAAAAAAAACATTTTTTCTAGGGACAGAAAACTGTAGGTAGGGAGAGTGTTTTTTTTCTTTCACTCTGCAAGTCCTTGTTTCCAGGGACCTGTAAGGACAGTGAGTTAATTGTCCTTGTGCTATATTGTGCTTAAAAAAAACATTTATTCTAGGGACAGAAAACTCTAGGTAGGGACAGTGTCAGTTTCTTTCACTCTGCAAGTCCTTGTTTCCAGGGACCTGTAAGGACAGTGAGTTAATTTTCCTTGTGCTATATTGTGATTAAAAAAAACATTTTTTCTAGGGACAGAAAACTGTAGGTAGGGAGAGTGTTTTTTTTCTTTCACTCTGCAAGTCCTTGTTTCCAGGGACCTGTAAGGACAGTGAGTTAATTGTCCTTGTGCTATATTGTGCTTAAAAAAAACATTTATTCTAGGGACAGAAAACTCTAGGTAGGGACAGTGTCAGTTTCTTTCACTCTGCAAGTCCTTGTTTCCAGGGACCTGTAAGGACAGTGAGTTAATTTTCCTTGTGCTATATTGTGATTAAAAAAAACATTTATTCTAGGGACAGAAAACTCTAGGTAGGGAGAGTGTTTTTTTTCTTTCACTCTGCAAGTCCTTGTTTCCAGGGACCTGTAAGGACAGTGAGTTAATTGTCCTTGTGCTATATTGTGCTTAAAAAAAACATTTTTTCTAGGGACAGAAAACTGTAGGTAGGGAGAGTGTTTTTTTTTTTTCACTCTGCAAGTCCTTGTTTCCAGGGACCTGTAAGGACAGTGAGTTAATTGTCCTTGTGCTATATTGTGCTTAAAAAAAACATTTATTCTAGGGACAGAAAACTCTAGGTAGGGACAGTGTCAGTTTCTTTCACTCTGCAAGTCCTTGTTTCCAGGGACCTGTAAGGACAGTGAGTTAATTTTCCTTGTGCTATATTGTGATTAAAAAAAACATTTTTTCTAGGGACAGAAAACTGTAGGTAGGGAGAGTGTTTTTTTTCTTTCACTCTGCAAGTCCTTGTTTCCAGGGACCTGTAAGGACAGTGAGTTAATTGTCCTTGTGCTATATTGTGCTTAAAAAAAACATTTATTCTAGGGACAGAAAACTCTAGGTAGGGACAGTGTCAGTTTCTTTCACTCTGCAAGTCCTTGTTTCCAGGGACCTGTAAGGACAGTGAGTTAATTTTCCTTGTGCTATATTGTGATTAAAAAAAACATTTTTTCTAGGGACAGAAAACTGTAGGTAGGGAGAGTGTTTTTTTTCTTTCACTCTGCAAGTCCTTGTTTCCAGGGACCTGTAAGGACAGTGAGTTAATTTTCCTTGTGCTATATTGTGATTAAAAAAAACATTTTTTCTAGGGACAGAAAACTGTAGGTAGGGAGAGTGTTTTTTTTCTTTCACTCTGCAAGTCCTTGTTTCCAGGGACCTGTAAGGACAGTGAGTTAATTTTCCTTGTGCTATATTGTGATTAAAAAAAACATTTTTTCTAGGGACAGAAAACTGTAGGTAGGGAGAGTGTTTTTTTTCTTTCACTCTGCAAGTCCTTGTTTCCAGGGACCTGTAAGGACAGTGAGTTAATTGTCCTTGTGCTATATTGTGCTTAAAAAAAACATTTATTCTAGGGACAGAAAACTCTAGGTAGGGACAGTGTCAGTTTCTTTCACTCTGCAAGTCCTTGTTTCCAGGGACCTGTAAGGACAGTGAGTTAATTTTCCTTGTGCTATATTGTGATTAAAAAAAACATTTATTCTAGGGACAGAAAACTCTAGGTAGGGACAGTGTCAGTTTCTTTCACTCTGCAAGTCCTTGTTTCCAGGGACCTGTAAGGACAGTGAGTTAATTTTCCTTGTGCTATATTGTGATTAAAAAAAACATTTTTTCTAGGGACAGAAAACTGTAGGTAGGGAGAGTGTTTTTTTTCTTTCACTCTGCAAGTCCTTGTTTCCAGGGACCTGTAAGGACAGTGAGTTAATTGTCCTTGTGCTATATTGTGCTTAAAAAAAACATTTATTCTAGGGACAGAAAACTCTAGGTAGGGACAGTGTCAGTTTCTTTCACTCTGCAAGTCCTTGTTTCCAGGGACCTGTAAGGACAGTGAGTTAATTTTCCTTGTGCTATATTGTGATTAAAAAAAACATTTTTTCTAGGGACAGAAAACTGTAGGTAGGGAGAGTGTTTTTTTTCTTTCACTCTGCAAGTCCTTGTTTCCAGGGACCTGTAAGGACAGTGAGTTAATTTTCCTTGTGCTATATTGTGATTAAAAAAAACATTTTTTCTAGGGACAGAAAACTGTAGGTAGGGAGAGTGTTTTTTTTCTTTCACTCTGCAAGTCCTTGTTTCCAGGGACCTGTAAGGACAGTGAGTTAATTTTCCTTGTGCTATATTGTGATTAAAAAAAACATTTTTTCTAGGGACAGAAAACTGTAGGTAGGGAGAGTGTTTTTTTTCTTTCACTCTGCAAGTCCTTGTTTCCAGGGACCTGTAAGGACAGTGAGTTAATTGTCCTTGTGCTATATTGTGCTTAAAAAAAACATTTATTCTAGGGACAGAAAACTCTAGGTAGGGACAGTGTCAGTTTCTTTCACTCTGCAAGTCCTTGTTTCCAGGGACCTGTAAGGACAGTGAGTTAATTTTCCTTGTGCTATATTGTGATTAAAAAAAACATTTATTCTAGGGACAGAAAACTCTAGGTAGGGACAGTGTCAGTTTCTTTCACTCTGCAAGTCCTTGTTTCCAGGGACCTGTAAGGACAGTGAGTTAATTTTCCTTGTGCTATATTGTGATTAAAAAAAACATTTTTTCTAGGGACAGAAAACTGTAGGTAGGGAGAGTGTTTTTTTTCTTTCACTCTGCAAGTCCTTGTTTCCAGGGACCTGTAAGGACAGTGAGTTAATTGTCCTTGTGCTATATTGTGCTTAAAAAAAACATTTATTCTAGGGACAGAAAACTCTAGGTAGGGACAGTGTCAGTTTCTTTCACTCTGCAAGTCCTTGTTTCCAGGGACCTGTAAGGACAGTGAGTTAATTTTCCTTGTGCTATATTGTGATTAAAAAAAACATTTTTTCTAGGGACAGAAAACTGTAGGTAGGGAGAGTGTTTTTTTTCTTTCACTCTGCAAGTCCTTGTTTCCAGGGACCTGTAAGGACAGTGAGTTAATTGTCCTTGTGCTATATTGTGATTAAAAAAAACATTTTTTCTAGGGACAGAAAACTGTAGGTAGGGAGAGTGTTTTTTTTCTTTCACTCTGCAAGTCCTTGTTTCCAGGGACCTGTAAGGACAGTGAGTTAATTTTCCTTGTGCTATATTGTGATTAAAAAAAACATTTTTTCTAGGGACAGAAAACTGTAGGTAGGGAGAGTGTTTTTTTTCTTTCACTCTGCAAGTCCTTGTTTCCAGGGACCTGTAAGGACAGTGAGTTAATTGTCCTTGTGCTATATTGTGCTTAAAAAAAACATTTATTCTAGGGACAGAAAACTCTAGGTAGGGACAGTGTCAGTTTCTTTCACTCTGCAAGTCCTTGTTTCCAGGGACCTGTAAGGACAGTGAGTTAATTTTCCTTGTGCTATATTGTGATTAAAAAAAACATTTATTCTAGGGACAGAAAACTCTAGGTAGGGACAGTGTCAGTTTCTTTCACTCTGCAAGTCCTTGTTTCCAGGGACCTGTAAGGACAGTGAGTTAATTTTCCTTGTGCTATATTGTGATTAAAAAAAACATTTTTTCTAGGGACAGAAAACTGTAGGTAGGGAGAGTGTTTTTTTTCTTTCACTCTGCAAGTCCTTGTTTCCAGGGACCTGTAAGGACAGTGAGTTAATTGTCCTTGTGCTATATTGTGCTTAAAAAAAACATTTATTCTAGGGACAGAAAACTCTAGGTAGGGACAGTGTCAGTTTCTTTCACTCTGCAAGTCCTTGTTTCCAGGGACCTGTAAGGACAGTGAGTTAATTTTCCTTGTGCTATATTGTGATTAAAAAAAACATTTATTCTAGGGACAGAAAACTGTAGGTAGGGAGAGTGTTTTTTTTCTTTCACTCTGCAAGTCCTTGTTTCCAGGGACCTGTAAGGACAGTGAGTTAATTGTCCTTGTGCTATATTGTGCTTAAAAAAAACATTTATTCTAGGGACAGAAAACTCTAGGTAGGGACAGTGTCAGTTTCTTTCACTCTGCAAGTCCTTGTTTCCAGGGACCTGTAAGGACAGTGAGTTAATTTTCCTTGTGCTATATTGTGATTAAAAAAAACATTTTTTCTAGGGACAGAAAACTGTAGGTAGGGAGAGTGTTTTTTTTCTTTCACTCTGCAAGTCCTTGTTTCCAGGGACCTGTAAGGACAGTGAGTTAATTTTCCTTGTGCTATATTGTGATTAAAAAAAACATTTTTTCTAGGGACAGAAAACTGTAGGTAGGGAGAGTGTTTTTTTTCTTTCACTCTGCAAGTCCTTGTTTCCAGGGACCTGTAAGGACAGTGAGTTAATTTTCCTTGTGCTATATTGTGATTAAAAAAAACATTTTTTCTAGGGACAGAAAACTGTAGGTAGGGAGAGTGTTTTTTTTCTTTCACTCTGCAAGTCCTTGTTTCCAGGGACCTGTAAGGACAGTGAGTTAATTGTCCTTGTGCTATATTGTGCTTAAAAAAAACATTTATTCTAGGGACAGAAAACTCTAGGTAGGGACAGTGTCAGTTTCTTTCACTCTGCAAGTCCTTGTTTCCAGGGACCTGTAAGGACAGTGAGTTAATTTTCCTTGTGCTATATTGTGATTAAAAAAAACATTTATTCTAGGGACAGAAAACTCTAGGTAGGGACAGTGTCAGTTTCTTTCACTCTGCAAGTCCTTGTTTCCAGGGACCTGTAAGGACAGTGAGTTAATTTTCCTTGTGCTATATTGTGATTAAAAAAAACATTTTTTCTAGGGACAGAAAACTGTAGGTAGGGAGAGTGTTTTTTTTCTTTCACTCTGCAAGTCCTTGTTTCCAGGGACCTGTAAGGACAGTGAGTTAATTGTCCTTGTGCTATATTGTGCTTAAAAAAAACATTTATTCTAGGGACAGAAAACTCTAGGTAGGGACAGTGTCAGTTTCTTTCACTCTGCAAGTCCTTGTTTCCAGGGACCTGTAAGGACAGTGAGTTAATTTTCCTTGTGCTATATTGTGATTAAAAAAAACATTTTTTCTAGGGACAGAAAACTGTAGGTAGGGAGAGTGTTTTTTTTCTTTCACTCTGCAAGTCCTTGTTTCCAGGGACCTGTAAGGACAGTGAGTTAATTTTCCTTGTGCTATATTGTGATTAAAAAAAACATTTTTTCTAGGGACAGAAAACTGTAGGTAGGGAGAGTGTTTTTTTTCTTTCACTCTGCAAGTCCTTGTTTCCAGGGACCTGTAAGGACAGTGAGTTAATTTTCCTTGTGCTATATTGTGATTAAAAAAAACATTTTTTCTAGGGACAGAAAACTGTAGGTAGGGAGAGTGTTTTTTTTCTTTCACTCTGCAAGTCCTTGTTTCCAGGGACCTGTGAGGACAGTGAGTTAATTGTCCTTGTGCTATATTGTGCTTAAAAAAAACATTTATTCTAGGGACAGAAAACTCTAGGTAGGGACAGTGTCAGTTTCTTTCACTCTGCAAGTCCTTGTTTCCAGGGACCTGTAAGGACAGTGAGTTAATTTTCCTTGTGCTATATTGTGATTAAAAAAAACATTTATTCTAGGGACAGAAAACTCTAGGTAGGGACAGTGTCAGTTTCTTTCACTCTGCAAGTCCTTGTTTCCAGGGACCTGTAAGGACAGTGAGTTAATTTTCCTTGTGCTATATTGTGATTAAAAAAAACATTTTTTCTAGGGACAGAAAACTGTAGGTAGGGAGAGTGTTTTTTTTCTTTCACTCTGCAAGTCCTTGTTTCCAGGGACCTGTAAGGACAGTGAGTTAATTGTCCTTGTGCTATATTGTGCTTAAAAAAAACATTTATTCTAGGGACAGAAAACTCTAGGTAGGGACAGTGTCAGTTTCTTTCACTCTGCAAGTCCTTGTTTCCAGGGACCTGTAAGGACAGTGAGTTAATTTTCCTTGTGCTATATTGTGATTAAAAAAAACATTTATTCTAGGGACAGAAAACTCTAGGTAGGGACAGTGTCAGTTTCTTTCACTCTGCAAGTCCTTGTTTCCAGGGACCTGTAAGGACAGTGAGTTAATTTTCCTTGTGCTATATTGTGATTAAAAAAAACATTTTTTCTAGGGACAGAAAACTGTAGGTAGGGAGAGTGTTTTTTTTCTTTCACTCTGCAAGTCCTTGTTTCCAGGGACCTGTAAGGACAGTGAGTTAATTTTACTTGTGCTATATTGTGCTTAAAAAAAACATTTTTTCTAGGGACAGAAAACTGTAGGTAGGGAGAGTGTTTTTTTTCTTTCACTCTGCAAGTCCTTGTTTCCAGGGACCTGTAAGGACAGTGAGTTAATTGTCCTTGTGCTATATTGTGCTTAAAAAAAACATTTTTTCTAGGGACAGAAAACTCTAGGTAGGGACAGTGTCAGTTTCTTTCACTCTGCAAGTCCTTGTTTCCAGGGACCTGGAGAGACATTGAGTGAATTGTCCTTGTGCTATATTGTGATTAAAAAAAACATTTATTCTAGGGACAGAAAACTCTAGGTAGGGACAGTGTCAGTTTCTTTCACTGTGAAAGTCCTTGTTTCAAGGGACAGAGAAGGACACCTGAAGGTAGCCCTTATTGCTTTTTTCCCATCTCCCTGCAGGCCATCTATTAGAATGTCTGGAAGGCAAACAAGGAGAGGCAGACAGTCAGGAGGCAATAAAAGAGGGCAAGCAGGCTCTGTGTCTGGGGGCAACAGTGCTGGTCGTGGACGCGGTGCATTGTCATCAGCACATGGCCATGGGACACGCTTGTCCTTCTTTTCGGCAGCTGGACATGTTGAGCCACATCATGCCGAAGACTTGGTAGAGTGGATGACCAAGCCCTCCTCCTCCTCCTCATCCTCTCTCACCCAGGCTCAGGGTACTGGAAAAGCAGCTGCCAAAGCGTCGTCTTCCCTGGTATCAATGTCAGACAAATCATCAGTCACTCCTTCCCTAGACCCACCATGTCCTCCTCCTGAGGAGTCCCCCGAACTGTTTCAGCACAGTGTTGGGTACATGCTCCAGGAGGATGCCCAGCGTTTCGAAGGGTCTGATGATGAAACCCAGCTAGAGGAAGGCAGTAGCGTGAGAGCAGACAGAGGGGATGCTCAAGAAGGACACCAATCTGGCAGTCATGTTCCAGCAGCTGCAGCATACTGCCAGATTGGCTCCAGTGATGAGGAGGGAGGGGATGATGAGGTCAATGACTCCACGTGGGTGCCTAATAGGAGAGAGGAGGAGGAGGAGGATGAGGAGGAGGCACATCTCCAACGAGGCAGGATGCCCTTTGGTGGCCAGCGTAAGGGCAGTACACCGACGGAATCACACCGCAGAGCTCCGCCTGTGCAGGGCGCTGCCTCTGCCCGTCATTCAAAAAGTTCTTTGGTGTGGGCCTTTTTTGAGGCTAGTGCATCAGATCGCACAGCTGCTGTTTGCAACATATGTCTCAAGCGTATATCGCGTGGCCAAAACATCAGCCGCTTGGGTACCACATGCCTGACCAGACATATGTTGACCTGCCATGCAGCTCGTTGGCAAGCCTACCTCAAAGACCCACACCAAAGAACCAAGCGGACCTCTCCTTGCACCGCATCAGCTGGGATCTCCAACCCCACTATAACTTCAGTCCTCTCTGAAACATGCACTGAGAGGAATGAAGGTGTAGAATTAGGTGTGTCACAGCCAAGTACTTGCGCCCACTCTGCTAGCAGTACACCGACGTCCGATTCTAGCAGGCAAATTTCCCTGCCCCAGCTGCTGGACCGTCGAAAGAAGTTCACTCCCAGCCATCCACATGCCCAGCGGTTGAATGCTAGCTTGGCTAAATTGCTAGCGCTTCAACTGCTGCCTTTTCAGTTGGTAGACTCGGCCCCCTTCCGTGAGTTTGTGCAATGTGCGGTTCCTCAGTGGCAGGTTCCCAAACGCCACTTTTTCTCACGGAAGGCTATTCCGGCTCTCTACCGGCATGTGGAAGGCAATGTCTTGGCCTCGCTGGACAGGGCGGTCAGCGGTAAGGTGCATATTACCGCTGACTCATGGTCCAGCAGGCATGGACAGGGACGTTACCTTTCTTTCACGGCCCATTGGGTCACTCTTTTGGCAGCTGGGAAGGATTCAGGACAAGGTGCAGTAGTGTTGGAGGTTGTCCCACCGCCACGCCTCCAAAATGCTACTACTGGTTGTGACACACCTCTCTCCTCCACCCCCTCCTCTTCTTCTTCCTCCATGGCCTCTTCCTGTGGTTTGTCCTATGAACCAGCGGTGCTCCGTAGCCGTTCACGGGGCTACGCAAGTACGCAGGCAAAAAGATGCCATGCCGTGCTTGCGCTGGTGTGTTTGGGGGACAGAAGCCACACTGGGGCAGAGGTCCTGTCTGCTCTGCAGGGCCAGGCCGAGAGGTGGTTGACGCCACGCCAGCTTAAGCCAGGAATGGTGGTTTGCGACAATGGCACCAACCTCCTCTCCGCCCTCCGACAGGGACAACTGACCCATGTGCCCTGTGTGGCTCACGTCCTTAACCTGGTGGTGCAGCGCTTCTTGGGCAGGTACCCGGGCTTACAGGATGTCCTGAGGCAGGCCAGGAAAGTCTGTGTGCATTTCCGCAGATCTTATAATGCCAGTGCTCGCCTGGCTGAGCTGCAAAAGGAGTTGAACCTGCCCAAGAACCGCCTTATATGTGACATGCCCACCAGGTGGAACTCAACGTTGGCCATGCTGCAGCGGCTGCACACGCAGCAGAGGGCCATCAATGAGTACCTGTGCGACTACGGCACCAGGACAGGGTCAGGGGAGCTTGGTTTTTTTTCTCCACGCCAGTGGGGCATGATCAGGGATGCATGCACTGTCCTGGCACCATTTGAGGAGGCCACGAGGATGGTGAGCAGTGACAGTGCATGCATCAGTGACACTGTACCTCTTGTCCACCTGTTGGAGCACACGCTGCGTGGAATAATGGACAGGGCACTTGAGGCAGAACAGAGGCAGGAAGAGGAGGACTTCCTTGCCTCTCAAGGCCCCCTTTACCCAGACAGTGTTCCTTCTGTCCCACCCATCGCACAGGAAGAGGAGGAGGAGGAGGAGGAGGAGGAGGAGGAGGAGGAGGGGGAGGAGGATTGTGTCAGCATGGAGGTGGAGGCTGGCACTCAGCATCATCAGCAGCAGTCTTTTAGGGATGATTTACAGTCCCAAGAAACCAGTGGACTTGTACGTGGCTGGGAGGAGGTGGCTGCGGATCATGTCGTCCTTAGTGACCCAGAGGACTCCGGAGCGAATGCCTCAGCAAACCTACGCTGCATGGCCTCCCTGATCCTGCAAAGTCTGCGGAAGGATCCTCGTATTCTTCGGATCAAGGAGAGGGACCATTACTGGCTGGCCACTCTCCTTGATCCACGGTACAAGGGTAAGGTTGCGGACCTTATGTTACCGTCGCAGAGGGAGCAGAGGATGAGACAACTCCGGGAGGCCTTGCAGAAAGGTCTGTGCAACGCGTTCCCAGAGACTGGGAGGTTGCAAACTCCTGGTCCTGGACAACGAGTTGCTGAGGCTTCGGCCAGTCAAAGAAGGAGCGGTGGGGAAGGTGGCCGTCTGACCGATGCGTTCAGACAATTCTTTAGTCCGCAGCCCCAAAGTATGATCGGTTCCAGCAACCATCGCCAGCGTCTGATAAACATGGTGCAGGAATATCTAGGGGCAAGGTCAGACTTGGACACCTTCCCCACCGAAAATCCTCTGGCTTACTGGGTCTTGAGGATGGATCACTGGCCAGAGCTTGCACAGTATGCAATTGAGCTACTGGCCTGTCCTGCATCCAGCGTTCTTTCGGAACGCACATTCAGTGCTGCTGGAGGATTTGTCACGGATCACAGGGTGCGCCTGTCCACCGACTCGGTTGATCGACTGACTTTCATCAAGATGAACCAGTCTTGGATCACCACCAGCTACCACACACCTGATGCTGATATAACAGACTAATTGATTTTAAAATGTCACATCCCTTCAAGAATGATGCTGATGCTGAGTGCCTGTGCTGTTATGTTGACTGGCTATCCTCCTCCTCCGAGTCCTCAATGATACGATTGATGATGATAGCTTGGAAGATCATTTTTGTTTATGGGTGCCGCCACCAGTGCCTAACGCCCAATTTTTCAGCCCCTGTTTAACAGGGGCGTGTAATTACAATTTTTGAAGCAATACTTTGCAACAGGGCTCATTGCTGTGCTCCAAGTACAGTATCTGTGAGGAGTTGCAGTGTTGTGCCACCAGTGCCTAAGGCCCAATTTTTCAGCCCCTGTTTAACAGGGGCGTGTCATTACAATTTTTGAAGCAATACTTTGCAACAGGGCTCATTGCTGTGCTCCAAGTACAGTATCTGTGAAGGGTTGCAGTGTTGTGCCACCAGTGCCTAAGGCCCAATTTTTCAGCCCCTGTTCAACAGGGGCATGTAATTACAATTCTTGATCTAATAATTCACAGCAGGGCCCATTGCTGCACCCACCAAGAGTAACTGTCAGGGCTTACAGTGTTGTGGCACCAGCACCACCATCAAAGGCCCAATTTTTACTACCACTGTTCAACAATTATATGTAATTAAAATTCCTGATATAATAGTTGACAGCAGGGCGTTCCAGCACCAACCAAGAGTAACTGTGAGTGCTTACAGTGTTGTGCCAACACCAACAACTAAGGGGCCTATTTCTGCAGAGTATATACGGCAGGTCCCTACTTTCAAACATCCAACTTACAAACGACTCCTACTTGCAAACGCAAGAAGACAACAGGAAGTGAGAGGAAATCTACCACTAGGAAGGAAAATTCTCTCCTGTAAGAATAAATATGGGAGAAAGGTGTCTCCTCTGTACTGATGCTTTATCAGCAATCCTTGTTTCAAGAAAAACACCACATTTCAAAAACAGTTGTCATTAGGACGGAAAGTGAGGTGAAATGTTCTGAACAGGGGCACAGACAGCAAAACAAATGTTACAGGGGTGATAACCCTTACCTATGTTTTCCAAAAAGTTTAAAAATAGATTTTTGGTCTGGAGCTACACTTCAACAATGTACCTGTTCAAAATTACAAACAGATTCTACATAAGAACAAACCTACAGTCCCTGTCTTGTATGCACCGCCTGTATACGGCTGTTCAGAGTATATAGGGCCTTTTTTATTTTATGTGCGGGGTTCCCCTTAATATCCATACAAGACCCAAAGGGGCTGGTAATGGGCTGGGGTAGGGGGGGGTCATGGGGTAGCTATGCCATTTTTCTTAAAGATTTTCATCCATATTACCGGGACCAGACATTACATTAAAGCCGCAAGCAGTTTTAAATGGCTTTTTTTCCCTTTAGAAGTGTCATTTTGTGCAGGGACAGTTCTAAACACGGGAAACACGTGGCACTTCACAGGCATACTTTAGACACCCCCCAGGTACGATATTTAAAGGAATATTTGACTTTTTTTTTTCACTTTATGCATCATTAAAATGACTGCTCCCGGAAAACGACCGTTTTTAAAACTTATTTTTGCATTGATACATGTCCCCTGGTGCAGAACCCGGGTTCCCAAACCCTTTTTAGGACAATAACATGCATAATAGTTTTTATAATTAGCACTTTAGAATTCGAACGTTCGCATCCATTGTATTTAATAGGGTTCTAATGTTCGTTCGAACTTTCGGTCCGTTCGCGGGTTCTGGTGCGAACCGAACCCGGGGGTGTTCGGCTCATCACTAACGAAGGCCATGCGCATCGGGTCCCCCGCCATGCAACGGGCGCTCCAGTGGTGCGCATGCTGCCTCCGGCAGCTCTTAAAGGGAACCTCGGACGGGTATAGGGTTTCGCACAGAGGTGCCATTCAGCCCCTGTAAAGAGACGTTAGTCGGTCGGGAACCGGTTAATGATCTTGATCATATCAAGATCAATTGCTTTTCTTTCTGCAGGTGCAAGCATCAGTGCTACCATCTATGTGACTCATGGAAGTATGAATGACTATTGAGGATGTCAATACACAGACCAACTCCATCGGGAGATCTCCGAGCAATTAGCTCATTGGATCAATTGGATTGGAGAGGAGCAAACCATCCCCGAACTACATGGGTCGGATACCCATTCAGGATCCGTGAGTAAATCACATATTGTCCTGTATATCTGTTTTAACATTACTAGAGTGTTTACCTGCGGAGTGCAGGAACACAGTGGCCACAACGGATGTCCTGAGATCTACTGATTGTTTCATACACTATTGAGAGCAACCGCTTTAGGATAAGAATTACCACTTGACAATTGGCTTGGTGCATCTAGGAAACTACATGACTACTTACCCATTGATTGGGAATCATTTGTAGGCGAAGTCCTTCATAGAGATTAACCCCTTTGCACCAGCTTTTTCTCTTCTCTGCCTAATATCGGCATGAGCCTTTCACTTGCATAAAGACTGAAGTGGATGTGGTTTCATCCTTTACCTAAAAACTTGGGTTTTTGATTTCCTTCATTCATAAACTTTTATATCAAGATACCTGTATATACATATATTCTTTCTCGGATCCTGTCGGAATACCATCCTACAACAAATAACAATGACATATGCCCCTTTGACCAACTGACTATTGATCGGGACGGGTGTGTTTTGAGATATTCATTCAGGTGTGCTTTCCATTTTTCTGCAGCGAAGAATGCTGATTTAGTTATAGGCTGCTGCAATTTAGGAAATATACGTGGGGCCTTTGTAGTCTCTATAGGTGACCCTTGGGGTATACTAGTGTAGCGATACCTTCAACTAAGAAGGCCGCAGATTTAGTTTGGGCCCTGAAAACAGCTCCGCCAACCCCCGGCAATGTACTCGACCCCCTACTGGCACAGTTAGTATTGGCAGCAATATATATATATATTCTTATACTGTATGAGTAACCCAGACACCAAGACAATAATGAAAAGGGTATCAAATTTACTTTAAGCTTTTGATAAGAAAATTTAACAGTGGTAACGGTTCACAGATAATAAATTGCAGAGCCCTGCAGCAATAACACACTATGCATTTAAAATGAACAGTAAAGGTGCGCCGCGTGGGCGACCGTTAACTAGGCGTCCTGTGACGCAGTAACCAAATGAACTAACTAGCTGGCCAGGCCTGGCTCAGATATCTACAACTCAGTCTATAGGGGATGATGGTTTCTTCACCGGCAATTCTTTAAAGGTGGTGCACATAACAGAATACCAATGGGAAGGTTGTGATGAAATAAACACTTTACTGTATGAACTCTGAGTTCAACTCTGATATGGATCTCCAGTGAGAGTATCAGAAATAACTTGTGGGCCACGGCAGTCTATAGGCACATTAACAGCAACAGTATATGGTCTGAGCATACGCTCGCTCACCCCTCCGGACGCGATCCCAGTCCGGGAACTTCCACCGACTGTGTCCTCACACACACACAGTGTCTCCAGCGATCGGGTCCCCGATCCAACCAAGGCTGTAGACAAGCGAAGTCAGATGCCACCCAGGCTCGCAGTGGGGTGGAAGGCTCTTTGGTGCTGCGCAAGGCCTCAGGCTTCAGGCCTTGCACTCCGACACATCCGCACAGGAGGATCAGTCACTGAAGTCTCGTGTCCCAAAGAGGCCGAGCCCAGCCTTGCCTCCTCCTTTTATAACCCCTCCCATGAGTCTCTGGGGTGGAAACATGCCGAAAGGGATTCTGGGCAAAGTAGTCCCGAGAGTCTTAAAGGGGACCCCGCTACACACTCCCCCCACTTAAATTCTTTGGTCCCCAAAGAAACCTTAGCATACACTGTGTGCAACCCCAGACAACATTGCATAAGAGGTTGGCATAGGGAATTCCCACCAAAACCGAGGGGTTGGATTCCCTTTGCCACAGGTCATACTATCCTGAGTGACCTGCCTAACTGTGCCAGAGAGTGAGTGGGGGTTGCCCTCTACCAAATGTACAGTGGAGGGGTCCGGATTCTCTACACTCCTCCTAGCAGTGATCACAGAATCTTCTGAGCTCTTCCCCATTTGTGGGTAGGTCAACTTTCTGGGAGGCCTTATGACTCTGCGGGCCCTTTGTCCCCTTAGGGTTTCTGGCTCTGGCGCCACATGCTCTTCTTCTGTAACAGGCTCAGGCAACACGGCAGGCTCTGTAACATCTGCTTCAGGAGCCGAGGGATATATAGAGTCTCTAGGGTCCTGTTCAGGGTAAAAATCACAGGCATCTTCCCAGTAATCAAATGAAGGACTATAGGGGATGAATTCAACGGCTTCTGCATTCAGTTGTGTATCTGTAGTGTCTTCAGTAGTTGGAAGATCTATAGCAGAAGTCCCTTGAGTTGGGGAAGGCCACAGCCAGTCAAGCTCTCCATCCTCATCTCCGCTGAGTTCAGAAGCTTTTATATCTTCAGCCCGAGAGGTCTGGGACCGAGTGTTTGGCCTGGGAGTATCCAGAATAGACACTGGTTCAGGGGAGTCTCTCACTGGGGGTATCCTGACTGCTTCAGCAAGTGGGAGCAGGTGGTTTCGATGCCACGTCTTCAGCGGGCCTACCTTTCCTTCTGGCTTCAACTTGTAGACAGGTAGGCCCGGCAACTTCCTACAGATGACATAGGGTTCAGATCTCCATCTGTCTGCAAGTTTATGTTTTCCAGGAACCCCCAGATTGCGTAGCAGTACTCGGTCCCCAGGCTGCAGGTCTTGTTGAAGTTTCTTTTGTTTCGGGCTCCCCTTTGATCTGAGGCCGCTTGAGCTTGTTCATAAGCTACTTTCAGGCTGTGTCTGAGCCTGTCCACATATCCTTTGTGGGATGTGGCTGAGGAATGGTCTAAAGAGGTGCCAAAGGCCAAGTCTACAGGTAGTCTCGCTTCTCTCCCAAACATGAGTCGATATGGGGAGTAACCCGTAGCATCACTGGTGGTGCAGTTGTAAGCATGTACTATGGCTGCTATGTGTTTGCTCCAATGTTGTTTCTTCTCACTTTCCAGAGTCCCCAACATGTTGAGCAAGGTTCGGTTAAACCTCTCCGGCTGAGCATCTCCCTGTGGGTGGTAAGGTGTAGTTCTAGTCTTCTTGATTCCCAACAAATCCAGGAGTTTCCGGATCAGTCGACTCTCAAAGTCCCTTCCTTGATCTGAATGAAGTCGCTGGGGCAGCCCATAATGGACAAAGTACTTCTCCATAAGTACCTTGGCTACTGTGGAAGCCTTCTGGTCTTTGGTTGGGAAAGCTTGGGCATACCGGGTGAAATGATCGGTTATCACCAGAACATTTCCTAGTCCACTCAGATCGGGTTCGAGGCAGAGGAAATCAATGCATACCAGATCCATTGGGCCTTGACTCTGTAGATGGCCCATTGGGGCAGCTTGATGGGGTAAAGTCTTCCTCTGGATGCAGCGTGCACACGAATGGCAGTACTCTTCTACTTCTGCCCTCATACAGGGCCAATAGAACCGACTTCTGACAAGTTGAAAGGTCCTTTCCGCCCCTAAGTGGCCATTATTGTCATGTAGGGCAATCAGAACAGTCTCTCTGTGTTTTTCCAGAAGAAACAATTGCCATTTATCTTCCAGGTCATCAGAGGGGCCCCTTCGGTAGACCACTCCCTGATGCACCTGTAACCTGTCCCACTCTTTCCTCAACAGGCGAGCTTCCTTTGAGGAGTGACTCAGAAGTCTGTTTGGATCCTGATTCTCCAGGGCTTCCAGAACTAATTTCCCCATGGGGTCTTCTAATTGGTCACATCTTAGCTCCTTCTTGGACAGCTTTGGCAGATGGTCTTCCTCCAGTTGAGTTACTCCACAGTATTGTTTGGGGACTCCTACCATGGTAACTCCTATCTCTTCCGCCCTTAAGCCCCCTCTAGCTTGCAATTCATCCCCCTGACATAGGGCCCGCACCCCGTCTGGTGCCACTTGAGTCCAGCCTTCCATGTCATGGGTGGAACCATGAGATCTTCTGGACAAAGCGTCTGCATCTCGATTCCCAATCCCTGGCCTGTATTTTAGGCTGAAATTGAATCCAGACAATGCGGCCAGCCACCTGTGTCCAGTGGCGTCCAGCTTTGCTGTAGTGAATAAGTAGGTCAGGGGGTTGTTGTCGGTCTTCACAGTGAACTCCGCCCCATACAGGTAGTCTTTGAGCTTGTCTACTACCGCCCACTTAAGAGCCAGGAACTCCAGCTTGTGAGTGGGATAGTTTTTCTCAGAGGGGGTCAGGCTCCTGCTCATGTAGGCAACAGGCCGTAGTTGCCCTTCGTGCTCTTGATAAAGTACTCCTCCCAGACCGTCATGACTAGCATCTACGTGTAGTTCATAGGGTTTGGTTGGGTCTGCGTAGGCCAAGACTGGAGCAGTGGTTAGGCTCTTCTTCAATGCCTGGAAGGCCTCTTCACATTTCTGGTTCCACTGATCTTTGACTGACTCTCCCGGCTTCCTGGGCCCTGAGTCATCATCTTCTCCCTCAGTCTTGAGCAGTTCATTCAATGGTCTAGCAATTCGGGCGAATCCTTCCACAAACCTCCTGTAATAGGAGCAGAACCCTAAGAAGGATCTGAGTTCTGTTACTGTGGTGGGTCGTGGCCAGGAGGTAACTGCCTCCAATTTCTCAGGGTCTGTGGCCACCCCTTCTTCAGACACTATGTGCCCCAGGTAGTTCACAGAAGACTGGTAGAACCGACACTTCTCAGGCGAAAGTTTGAGTCCCTCCTCACTGAGTCTCCTCAAGACTTTTTCCAGCCTCTCCTCGTGTTCCTCCAGGGTTCTTCCAAAGACAATAACATCGTCCAGGTATACAAGGACTTCAATAAGGTTCATGTCTCCTACAGTCTTCTTCATGAGACGTTGGAAAGTAGCTGGGGCTCCAGACAGACCTTGGGGCATCCGATCGAATTCAAAGAACCCCACTGGGGTTATGAAAGCTGTCTTCTCCTTGTCTTCTGGGTGCATAGGTATCTGATAGTACTCACTCTTGAGATCCATAACGCTGAACCACTTGGCTCCAGACAAGCTCTGTAGGGCATCCTCTATTCTCGGAGTGGTGTACTGGTCGGGTATGGTTCTCCTGTTAAGAGTCCTGTAGTCGATACAGAGCCTCAACGATCCATTCTTCTTCCTGACCACCACTATCGGGGAGGCATAGGGGCTTCTAGACTCCTGTATCACACCAGTCCTTTTGAGTTCTGCAAGTTGCTCCCTTAGATCCTCCAGATCCGTTAGTGGGACCCGCCTGACCCTCTCTCTGAAGGGCTTATCTTCTTGGAGGCGGATCCGATGGGTGGCACTCCTTGCACACCCCACATCGAACTCATCTTTGGATAAGATCTTCTCCCATCTAGTCAACTGGGCCTTGGCTCTCTCTTTCCAAGCCCTGGGCAGATTCGGGTTTTCCATGGATAGCTTCTCCCAAGCATCTCCTCCTTCACCCGTCCCCTTGACTTCTGACAGGGTAACAGGGGCAGCAGGGCTCACCTGGCCCAGCAGCATCCTGGCTGGGATTTCCATGGGGCCATCTGTATTGTTCCTAACACTCACTGGAACTCTACAATGGGCCTTCTTCAGGGCCTTCAGTGGAATCACTTCTGGTATCACTTCCAGACCGGGGGACTCTTCCCTTGGGTCGGACTCCAACATGACGAAGGGTCCAGGCTGCACCCAAGTAAGCTTCACAGTGGCTCTGAGACAGGTTACTTCGCCGGGCTGCAACACTACCCCTTCTCTTCCAAGTCTCCATACCTTCCCTATCCCCTCTCCAGGGGTCTTCTGCTCTAGGACCAGCCGTTGGTAGGCCGTCTTCAGCATGGGGTGGATCTTCTCTTTCACTAGAGGGGTCAGAAGTCTTCGGACCAGGTCCGTGTTCGTCCCTATTATAAGGGAACTCTTGTTGGCTCCTGGCGGCCGAGGGCACACAACCGCCAGGGTGTCAAACACTTCGCTTTTCCAGCCACAGATGGGTCAAAGATCATCTTGACAGGCAAATAGCCATCGTAGGGGAAATTCTGGGTTCCAATCCCACATATCTCTAGTCCCTCTATCTTCTGGATGGGCAGGTGACTCAAGTGCTTATCGTAGAAATCTCGGTATAACAGGGTCACTTGTG
The DNA here is from genome assembly GCA_029206835.1 of Rana muscosa. Lineage (NCBI taxonomy): Eukaryota > Metazoa > Chordata > Amphibia > Anura > Ranidae > Rana > Rana muscosa. The sequence continues at coordinate 689,936,100 of CM055118.1, read as the reverse complement.
CCCCAGTATCCAAGATGGCTCTGGTGTAGACTCCCTCCACTTGAATGGGCACTATAGGAGATGGGCCTACCAGCTTCTCCGGATATGGCCTGGCAGGGGTCGCCTTCTTCCGACCCTTTCCTTTCGGACTCTCTCTCGTCCAATTCCCTTTGGACTTTAATCTTTCTTGAGCCTGGTATGCATTGATTTCCCTCCTTTCAATGGGTGTACAGACCCGCTGAGGGATACTATTATTTTTCTTAGGTGTGCATCCCCTCTGGGGGATGCTGTGTCCCTTCTGAGGGGTCTTTCCCCCTTTTTCTGGGGTGTATCTCTGTTGAGGAATGTTACATTTCCTCTGAGGGGGTTTATCTCCTCTTTTCTTCTGCTTCGCATTCAGCTTGGAGCTCACTGAAAGTGATGGGCACCCGGTTGACTCCTTCACCGGGGCCCTCTGGAGTTTCCCGCCGGCTTGCGGTTGTCTGGTTTCTTCTTCTTGGGACTGGAACATGTAGCTGCAATATGGCCAATTCCTCCACAGTTAAAGCAGACTATATCTCCCCATTCTTGTAAAGATGCGGGTGCTGAGGCAATTGGGAATAATTCCTTCCTTGGTACTTCTCTCTTGGGACCCTCTGTGTCTTTTGCCATCAGAGAGGTCAACATCTCTAACACCTTGGACATTTGAGCTTTTAGAGTGTCTACCTCTGAGTCTTTTTCAGGGGTCAGCACTGGATTGACTAGCACCTGTGCGGGTACAACATTTGCCTTAATCATTTGCTGGTCCTGTTGTAGCGCCTCCTCATCTCTGATGATTTTTATCAAGTCAGCATAGGTCAGTAGCGTTCCTCCTCCCGAGGTCTTCAGGTGCAGCCAGACTGGATCCGAGCATAATGCTCCCTTTAAAACTTGTTTCATTCTTGCCGCATCTATATCTTGGGGCTTCATTCCCTTCTTTAACACAATCTTGCACAGCAACCTGTTCAGTCTTCTAACATATTCTGAAAGTTTCTCCTTCGGTTGTTGGAAAGTATGTTCAAATTGATAGACCATCTCTGTCACCTTTTCCAATTGACCAAACTCTTCCTGTAGCATGGCTAGACAGTCTTGAGCCGTGCAATCTGCATTTCCAAACCGAAAACTTTTTACTGCTTCTGCTGCTGCGCCTTTAATGCTCTCTATCACTCGTTGCCTCTTCTGCGCTTCAGGCACCTCCCATGCCTCTACTGCCTGCAAGGCCTGTTCCACCCAGGTGTCAAAATCTTTTTCCCCTGCAGGGACAGGGAGCTTCCCCGAGAATGTCTTTAGTCTCTGGTAGCTAGTCTCTACATGGACCGTGCTTGTCTTCTGACACTTGGTTAGCAGATCCCCTATTGCATTTATCAGTTCTGGTGATATAGCAGTGACAGGTGCAGGCGCCACCGGAGGCGTCGCCCTGTCTCCTCTTTCAGGTGGGGTACGGGCCGCAGCCTGCGGTGATCCCGTTGGTGATGGCTCCTTCTTAATTGCGTGCGCCAACCTATAGGATCTATTATCTGGCGTCTGTACATAGTTGCGCTTACAAGCCTCTGGCATCCCGTCCAAGTATTCCACTAGTGCATACTGGTATGAGATGTCTGGGTCTGACTTTATTCCCATCACCCACAGTGTGTGATCTGGGGTCACTGACTTCATTAACCCCTCTATCGTTTATATTGACCATTCCTCCCCTGGTAGGTTGATAACCACTGATTGGTTTGGGTCTGTCTTAGCCATCTCGCACCACGCTCTTATTCCTTGCCGGTCCATGACGGCACCTCTGGCGTTTAATTGCTGTATCAGGATCCCGGACGAGAACCCCCACGTGTAGCGATACCTTCAAGTAAGAAGGCCGCAGATTTAGTTTGGGCCCTGAAAACAGCTCCGCCAACCCCCGGCAATGTACTCGACCCCCTACTGGCACAGGTAGTATTGGCAGCAATATATATATATTCTTATACTGTATGAGTAACCCAGACACCAAGACAATAATGAAAAGGGTATCAAATTTACTTTAAGCTTTTGATAAGAAAAGTTAACAGTGGTAACGGTTCACAGATAATAAATTGCAGAGCCCTGCAGCAATAACACACTATGCATTTAAAATGAACAGTAAAGGTGCGCCGCGTGGGCGACCGTTAACTAGGCGTCCTGTGACGCAGTAACCAAATTAACTAACTAGCTGGCCAGGCCTGGCTCAGATATCTACAACTCAGTCTATAGGGGATGATGGTTTCTTCACCGGCAATTCTTTAAAGGTGGTGCACATAACAGAATACCATTTGTAATCCAATGGGAAGGTTGTGATGAAATAAACACTTTACTGTATGAACTCTGAGTTCAACTCTGATATGGATCTCCAGTGAGAGTATCAGAAATAACTTGTGGGCCACGGCAGTCTATAGGCACATTAACAGCAACAGTATATGGTCTGAGCATACGCTCGCTCACCCCTCCGGACGCGATCCCAGTCCGGGAACTTCCACCGACTGTGTCCTCACACACACACAGTGTCTCCAGCGATCAGGTCCCCGATCCAACCAAGGCTGTAGACAAGCGAAGTCAGATGCCACCCAGGCTCGCAGTGGGGTGGAAGGCTCTTTGGTGCTGCGCAAGGCCTCAGGCTTCAGGCCTTGCACTCCGACACATCCGCACAGGAGGATCAGTCACTGAAGTCTCGTGTCCCAAAGAGGCCGAGCCCAGCCTCGCCTCCTCCTTTTATAACCCCTCCCATGAGTCTCTGGGGTGGAAACATGCCGAAAGGGATTCTGGGCAAAGTAGTCCCGAGAGTCTTAAAGGGGACCCCGCTACACTAGGTATATATATGGGGGTTTTTTTCACATGAGGGGAGGGAGTGGGTCCACCAGTTGTCTAGTCACCAGGGGGGTCCTTCTCCGGATGGAGAAGCCCGCAGTGACTGGATAACCTCCCATATGGTTCGTCTTTAGCTATTTTGTATATTTAGGGTTCATTAGTGTTTTCACTCATGTATTTGCCTTACATAGGGTATTAAATATTTGTCATTTATTCATTCAGGTGTGTGGAGGTCTACCATTTTTTTGTTTTTATTTTTTATACATGTATATTTTTGACCATACCCCCGACAATGTTTCGGTGAAAATTACATATTCAATAGATAGGATTCCCATTCTTTGCTCTCTTGGTATATGACTAGGGGAGGAAACATATCATTGTTCCTACTTACTAGGAACAAACTACATGTCTCCTCTCCCCTGACAGGACAGGGAATTGTGTGTTTACACACACAAATCCCTGTGCTGGCTCTCGTTCACGCCGGCCATGCACATCGGGTCCCCCGCCATGCAACGGGTGCTCCAGTGGTGCGCATGCTCCCTCCGGCAGCTCTTAAAGGGAACCTCGGACGGGTATGGGGTTTCGCACAGAGTTGCCATTCAGCCCCTGTAAAGAGACGTTAGTCGGTCGGGAACCGGTTAATGATCTTGATCATATCAAGATCAATTGCTTTTCTTTCTGCAGGTGCAAGCACGCTTTTTCTTTTTTCTGACATGGTGTGGGCAATACCTGTACAGTACAAGCACACATTACATTACATAAAGACATAAAACAGTACAGTATTAAGAACGCTGGAAGGGGCATTGAGGAGGGCCGAGCACAGTACCTGTAAAACAGCAGTTGGAGCGAGGACGAGGCTGATGCAGAGTGATGACATGATGTCCTGCGTTTGTGTGCATCGCTTGGGTCAGGAGAGCTGGTCAGAAGTCCGAGTGGTCATTAAACAGGTAAGTTGTTAAACGAGGAGTATCTGTATTCAAACTCTAAACCCCCCTACCACATTTCTGCTGAAGAACAAATAATATAGAAGTCAACCTATGACCCCAGTGCCTCATTAGAGTTCCAACCTAAACTGTATTGAGAGAATATAGATGAACTCTTATGCCGCGTACACACGATTGGACATTCCGACAACAAAACCGTGGATTTTTTTCCTGACGGATGTTGGCTCAAACTTATCTTGCATACACACGGTCTCACAAATGTTGTCGGAAATTGCGAACGTCAAGAACGCGGTCACGTGCAACATGTACGACGGCACTATAAAAGAGAAGTTCAATACCAAGTGCGCCACCCTTTGGGCTCCTTCTGTAATCTCCTGTTAGTAAAAGTTTGGTGAGAGACGATTCGCGCTTTTCAGACTCGTGCTTTTTAGTCCGTTACTGCTCTTTGCAGCGTGACGAATGTGCTATCTCCATTATGAACGCTAGTTTTACCAGACCGAGCACTTCCGTCTCGTACTTGATTCAGAGCATGCGTAGATTTTTTTTGCGTCGGAATTGTCTACACACGCTCGGAATTTACCAGAACAGATTTTGTTGTTGGAAAATTTGAGAACCAGCTCTCAAATAAGCTCCCATCGAATATTTGTTGTCGGAAATTCCGAGTGTGTGTACATTATATTATCAAAATATAGGTATCCAAGTTGTGTTAAAAATAAAAGGAATTTTCGAGAGGTAACAATAAAGCATCTAATGAAAGCAAAGCAAGGTTTAAATACATCAATGAAAGGTACATTCTCAACGTATAAAATTTACAGCCATGTGAAGATTTGTATTTAAATTAACTATTATTTCCACTTTGCTTGGAAAACAAGATTTTTCAAGAAAATAATCCACTTAGATAAATGTTACCTTTAAGAATAAGGTGGCGTGATTCTCAAAAAAAAGTAACATACATTTCTGTTCAATACAGTCAGTGTTGAAATTGCAGTATCACTACCCAATTCAAAATGACTAAACTGCAGCATTTTCACACAATCTAACATGTATAATATGATACATATAGATGTAGACAAGAATAAGCAGTCAAGAACTGCATAGATTCTGGCCTTAGTGCTCATCGTAGCTCACATAAGATATTAACAATTTGGTAGATTCCACACAAGACTGTATTACCAGTTCAGATGTGTGGGATTAGTCTCCTCAATCTTCAAAATATAAAATTGTACTCACAAGGTATTTGGCAGTTTTGAACATACACTGAAGTTTCCAGTCAAATAAGGGACCCATATTCAGGGTCTCAAATGGCATGTACAGTACAATATCTTGTTTGACACAGGTACTGCATGTGGAGTAGTGCAATGAAGTGAGATGTGGTAAAAAAAAATCCTGTTATCTGGGTTTATATCAAGTTCCTGGAGGATGCCTCTGAGTCCATGTGCAAAAGGTAGGCATCCTACTAATATGTTTCACACTGGAGAATCATCATCAGAGCAATCTAAATGTTATTCTATACATGCTCAACTTAAAAATATCAACTGGCATGAACATTGGAAATAGGCACTGACCTCCAAGCTAGTGATGCTCCATTGACTTGTCTTCTCGGTCCAGGCATCATGGATGTACCCATGCACTAACACCCTTCCTGCAACAATGTGGCTAAGTGAGCAGGACTGGTGGAAGTGCATCATAATAATAGAGGTTCATTTGCAGAACCCAGGAGTGTTGGTGCCCCCAATATAAGAGTGTTATAAGGGGGGTCATTGTCATAGAAATCAAAACTGCAACATGAGAAATACCGTTATGTCATATCTATATCTTGAACACATATATTAAGTAATACTTGAAAGGTGTACAGAATGAAAGAAACACTGGCACCCAGACGACACAAGATAAGAGACCCTAAAAAATAATATTATGCAAAGGGGTGCAGTTTCTTTACCAAATATATCCCTTTATCTCCATGCAGCCTCATTAGTTAGAATCCTGAACTGATTTCACTGTGGATCTATCAAAATGTGGACCAATTTGAAAAACCGTCTTATCTCCCTGATCTTATTTCTCTACCCTGGACAGACCCAGGGCAAAGACTACCTAGAGACATTTCTACCTCTACTAGTGTCAGCTATGCTTTATACATGGGATACCTATATGAACAAAGATCTAGATCCGGCCCCATGATATCCCTATTTGGCAACCAAACCTCATTAATTACTATGGAAAAGAGAAAGTGGGATTCAGCTTAATCAAATATCACAGCAATGCGAACTACCCACTTTATCACATGATTTGCCTCTATGCCACAGCCCATATAATGCATGGATGCAGTATTCTCAACTGGCCATTATGTAGGGTCATTGCTGCCATTAGACCCACTTTTTTTACCGTATACTGAGTATGAAGCATTACTCCTTTACACCAATAGACCTGAACACTCAAACTCTACACTGTACCAATGTTTACTGCAGGATACCCATTCATAAACTTCACAGTTCCTCTCTATATGGATGGGGGAATCGAACTGGGAAAAAAGATTGGCATTAGACACAAAATATCTATTTCCTCCAGTGCACAAGAATGTAGCTATAAAAATCTCTCAAGGTATTGCTGTTTTAATTAAAGTCTTACATAAAATTGAATCCCCATTTCCAGACACATATTTGAGATGCCAAACTGCCACTCACATTTGGGCAAATGTCCCCTTTAGGGGATAAAGTTCTGCAAATAAATCAAAAGTTAATAGCTGACAGGATTCCCAATACACCTCAAATTACCCTTCACTCCATGATTCCCAGCACTTGTAAACATATGAAAAGGGTCCTTCTCTGTAGTTTTATAGTTTCTGCTCATATTACCATTTTTTACACGGGTAGGTATCCCTCCGCTATCAGAATGGACCTGTGAGATGGGTTTTCATTTAGGACCAAGAAAGATTTCTTAAATAGGATAGAGGCAACTTGGATTCCTTTATGGCCTATATGGGTTCATTTTGGAGACTTGTTAGACTTTACCTCATACTTATAGGGTTCATCATGTAAATGTATTAATTGTGATCAGCTTTTGATTTTTCGATAGATCTGGCGGTGGTGTCTTGTGACATGTGTCTATTCTCCTATAGTTTATATTTCCACCTACCTTACTTACCTTATTGGTATTCCAAGACTACCCCCTCCCAATTTGTCTTCCTCCTCCCCCTTCACCTAATCACATCTACCTACCTTAATGTTTCCTTGAATATAAACCCTTACACATTCTCAATGACGTGGCTGGCATCAGGTGATACACAGAGATGAAACAAGTCCTCCAATATAAGTTGAACATGTTTATCTGCAGTTTTCTCCAAATCCATTCAAAGTTCAAAATCTATAAAGCTTGTCTAAACTGTCAGAAAACAGGGGGCAGAAAGCTGAAGTTACTAATTTCAGAGCTCAGTGAGGAGAGTTCTGAGAGATGATTGGAGAGAAGCCCCCCCCCCCCCTTCACACAGCACATAGGAATAGAGCTAAGACTGTCAATCACAAAGCTTGTGTCCTGGAGATCTCTCCCCTGTCACCCTTTTTCTCTTGGTGTCAGAAAAACATGTTAGGAGTGATTCATCCTGATAGCAGAGGAATGAAGCAGCAGACAGAAATGACACTTGGTGCTCTTTATTGAAACAAGTACACATAATAGAGCAGGGGTAGGCAACCTTATAGTGGTGGAGATCTACGTGAACAACATGGGAGAAGTCAAAGATCACCAGGCACAGTGTCGCTTCCTCACACCTGATTTAAACCTCTAATTGCCGTACTACTACAGTGTCACAATCGCGTGCATTGCACTGCAATCATGGGTTTAAATCAGGTGGTGAGAAGGCAACATATCGGCCTCCTCACCACCTGTCAAACACACTCGGATCACTTTTCAAAGGAGCAGCAGTGCTGCACTTGTGAATGAGCCCTTAGTTGAATTCGGCAGCGATAACCTTGGAGCTTGTTCACACGTAAAGGGTGGTGGTGGTAAAACCCTGCAGTTGATTTTACCATCCTCCCCTCTTTAGTTTCTGAGGCAGCAGCCAAAGGTATGAACATGCCGCAGCAAGAATTCAAGTAAATGAGGCCACTCTGCAAGTGCCCCCACACTGCTTTAACCCTTGTTTGCTATACTGCTCAAGGTTGCAGGGCACTTGCAGAGTGGCCTCATTCACCTGAACGGGTCTTGCTTGGCAGGTGCAACACCCACCAACCCTGACAGGGTGTATAAATCCTGCTACAGCTGCAACACTTTTCCCCCCCTGGTCACTAAAGCTAAAGGGGGTTCTGTTAGGGCAGGGGTGGTAAAAACACTCTTAACTATGGGGTTTTACCACGCCCAATCTGCAAATGTAAATGAACCCTTACTGCTTGCTGTGGTTTACCTGCACCGCAGGTGCAGCGCTGTGCATTTGCAACTTTCCTGGGTTAAGCTGCAGTTTGCCATAGACTTCTGTTATATCCTGCAGGTGTGGTGCACTTTTTCTGAAAGTGCACCATAACTCAGTTTTTTTGCGTTTTTAGAAAGTACACCACACCCGCAGGATATAATAGAAGTCCATGGCTAAATGCAGCACACCCGCAGGAAAGCTGCAGGTACACTGCACTGCACCCGCGGTGTAGTTTAAAAACGCAGCACATCAGTGTTAAAGCAGCCCTATACTATTATGCCCAGTGTATTGCTTCACACTGACGTGATGATCTCTTCTTTCCTACTTCTGGCACCACTCTGGAGACCGCAGAGGTAGAGTGCAGTTGGTATCACTCAGCAATGGGGCAGGAGCCAGCACTACAGAGGAGGCATTGGCTTCTGCGGCTTTTGCTTCCTACTACACCTCCAACGCTACAAGTAGTCCCTCTGAATTGCACTCTGTTTGATGCTCTGGGGTGGTGGGTCAGCAAGTCCAGACTGTGATCTACCAGTTACCTGGCTGAGCTCTACTGGTAGATAATGATTTACAGGTTGCTGACCCCCACTATAGAGGGATATGCTTTGTTCATATTTCATGTCTGAGGTTTACAACTACTTTAATTATATCTCTCTGTCTCTTAGCTAACCCATCTACTCCTCCCAAAATACTCCTATATTCAAGCTTAACCACTTCATTACCCGCCCATGTACATATGACATCTGCAGGAGGGATCTCCCATCCTGGGCGGGCATCATATGACATCCTGGGCTTCCCGGCCATCTAGGGGTGCGCGCGCGTCGCGTCGCTCGGGACCCGATGCGCGTGCCCGGCGGCGGTGATGTCTGCCGGGAACCCACGATTGCCTGTGAACACAGCAGGACCGTGGATCTGTGTGTGTAAACACACAGATCCACTTCCTGTCAGGTGAGAGGAGACCGATAGTGTGTTCCCAGTACGGAGAAATACCGTCCCCTTGTGAGTCCCCGCCCCCTTCAGTTAGAATCACTCCCTAGGACACAATTAACGCCTTGATCGCCCCCTAGTGTTAACCCCTTTCCTGCCAGTCACATTCACACAGTAATCAGTGCATTTTTATAGCACTGATCGCTGTATAAATGTGAATGGTCCCAAAAATGTGTCAAAAGTGTCCGATATGTCCGCCGCAATATTACAGTCACAATAAAAATCGCAGATCGCCACCATTACTAGTAGAAAAAAAAATGCCATATATCTATCCCCTATTTTGTAGACGCTATAACTTTTGTGCAAACCAATCAATATACGCTTTTTGCGATTTTTTTAGAATACATATCGGCCTAAACTGAGGATTTTTTTATTTTATTTTTTAAATGTGATATTTATTATAGCAAAAAGTAAAAAATATTGTGTTTTTTTGAAAATTGTCGCTCTTCTTTTGTTTATAGCGCAAAAAAAATGCAGAGGTGATCAAATACCACCTAAAGAAAGCTCTATATGTGGGGAAAAAAACGTAAAAATTAATTTGGGTACAGTGTTGCATGACCGCGAAATTGTCATTCAAAGTGCGACAGCGCTGAAAACGAAAAATTGATCTGGGCAGGAATGGGGTGAAAATGCCCTGTATTGAAGTGGTTTAACCAGCCTTCCATAGTAGGGATGGGCCGAACACCCCCCGGTTCGATTCGCACCAGAATATGCGAACAGGCAAAAATTTTGTTCAAACACGCGAACACCGTTAGGCCCCTTTCACACTGGGACGGGCATGTGCGGTGGCGGTATAGCGGTGCGATTTTCAGCGCCGCTATACCGTCGTATTTACCGTGATATTCGGCCGCTAGTGGTGCGGTTTTAACCCCATCTAGCGGCCGAAAAAGGGTTAATACCGCCCGCAAACCGCGACTACAGCCGCGGTTTGCGGGCGGTATTACCGCGGTGTCCCATTGATTTCAATGGGAAAGACCGGTATACATACCAGCCAGCGCATCGCCTCAGTGTGAAAGCCCTCGGGCTTTCACATTGAGAATGCTGGGGCAGGAGTATTTCAGGCGTTATTTATGCGCTATTTTTAGTGCTAAAACGCCTAAAAAACGCCTCAGTGTGAAAAGGGCCTTAAAGTCTATGGGACACGAACATGAAAAATCAAAAGTGCTCATTTTAAAGGTTAATATGCAAGTTATTGTCATAAAAAGTGTTTGGGGACCTGGGTCCTGCCCTAGGGGACATGTATCAATGCAAAAAATGTTTTAAAAACTGAAGTTTTTTTTGGGAGCAGTGATTTTAATAATGCTTAAAGTGAAACAATAAAAGTAAAATATTCCTTTAAATTTCGTACCTGGGGGGTGTCTAAAGTATGCCTGTAAAGCCGCGCATGTTTCCCGTGTTTAGGACCCAGGTCCCCAAACACTTTTTATGACAAAAACTTGCATATTAACCTTTAAAATTAGCATTTTTGATTTCTCCCATAGACTTTTAAAGGGTGTTCCGCGGCTTTCGAATTTGCCGCAAACACCCCAAATTGTTTGCGCGCCCCCCAGTGGCCGGAGGAGCCGAGGCCGTAAAAAGACAGCCTCCCGGATTTGTAGAGCCACCTTGTGGCCGTCTCTTTACAATGGCCCGGGTCTGAAGAAGTTAATTTTTTCCGCTGTCTCTGTCCCCACAGGGGTAATTTTCCCTCACACCCTGTATGGCATCCATCAAATGGACAGGAATTAAAATGAAATCTACCAAATAGGATATGCACATAACTGAGAAAAACCAAAGTAGGGTTTAAAAAACATTAACTTAGCATTTTAAAAAGGTATGATTAGATCACAATTAGGTTTTGACACTCTCGGGCTTAAACTTGCATTTATTTTCTGTAATTGATAGTTTAGTAAGACTAATAGGCAGTTTCCGTTGTGGTAAAATCACAGTGGCTCTACAACTAAAAAGTAAGAGGATGTCTTATTGTGACAGCATGTGATCTCTCTTTACAAGATTCTTAGCTATGCTGTTTTACTTAATTAAACAAGAATAAGACGTTTAGGTTTACCAACAATAGGATTATATTGTTCACAGCTCCAGCCTGGACCCATGGGTGTTTGGGGACAAATAACAGCTATGCCAGTACCAATTTAAAAATAACCTACAACTTAAGTGCTTAACCACTCAGAAAAAGTTAAATTTTAACCACTTGACCCCCTCAAGATTTACCCCCCTTCCTGACCATGCCATTTTTTGGGATATGGCTCTGCATTACTTTAACTGACAAGTGGGCGGTTGTGCTACACTGTACCCAAACAAAATTTATGTCCTTTTTTCCCACAAATAGAGCTTTCTTTTGGTGGTATTTTATCACCTCTGCTATTTTTTACTTTCTGCTATAAAACATATCCAATACAAAAAAAAAAAAAAAATACAAACTATGGAATATTTTTTTTATTTTTTATTTTGTTTACTAGTAATGGCGGTGACCAATGACTTATAGCGGGACTGCGATATTGTGGCAGGCAATTTGGACATTAACCACTTGAGACCCGCGCTATAGCCGAAAGACGGCTGCACCGCGGCTCTCAAGTGCCGAGAGGACGTCCCCAGGACGTCCTTCTCTGTTTACATCCCGCCGCGCGCCGCCGAGGGCGCGCGGCGGGGAACAGCTGTGCGGCGCGCATCACGTGATGCCGAAGAGCGTGCCTGGCGGCCGCGATGTCCGCCAGGTACATTCGATCAGCAGTTACAGAAGCAGGACGTGGATCTCTGTGTGTAAACACAGAGATCCATGTCCTGTCAGGGAGAGGAGACCGATGCTGTGTCCCTTGTACATAGGGACACAGATCGGTCTCCTCCCCCAGTCAGTCCCCTCCCCCCACAGTAAGAATCACAAATAGGGAACATAGTTAACCCCTTCCCCGCCCCCTAGTGTTAACCCCTTCCCTGCCAGTCACATTTATACAGTAATCAGTGCATTTTTATAGCACTGTTCGCTGTATAAATGTGAATGGTCCCAAAATGGTGTCAAAAGTGTCCGATGTGTCCGCCATAATGTCGCAGTCACGATAAAAATTGCTGATCGCCGCCATTACTAGTAAAAAAAAAATATTAATAAAAATGCTATAAAACTATCCCCTATTTTGTAGACGCTATAACTTTTGCGCAAACCAATCAATAAACGCTTATTGCGATTTTTTTTGACCAAAAATATGTAGAAGAATACGTATCGGACTAAACTGAGAAAAAAAAACTTTTTTTAAAAAAAATTGGGATATTTATTATAGCAAAAAGTAATAAATATTGTGTTTTTTTTTTCAAAATCGTCGCTCTTTTTTTGTTTATAGCGCAAAAAATAAAAACCGCAGAGGTGATCAAATACCACCAAAAGAAAGCTCTATTTGTGGGAAAAAAAGGACGTCAATTTTGTTTGGGAGCCACGTCGCACGACCGCGCAATTGTCATTCAAAGCGACGCAGTGCCGAAAGCTGAAATTTCGCCTGGGCAGGAAGGGGGTTATGTGCCCAGTAAGCAAGTTGTTAACTGACACTTTTGACACTTTTTGGGGACCAGAAGCTGGATCAGGTATATATATGTGATCCGGCGCACAGGTGCCGCCTTGTAGCAGTAAAATTGCTATAAGGTGGACCTGAGCAGTTAAAACGGTTCAAAGAAAACTGCTCTTAGAGCCCTTTCACACTGAGTCACCCATAGCGTCGGCGTTAAAACGCCGCTATTTTTACCGTCGACGCTATGGGCGGATTTGCGGCGCATTTCGGCCGCTAGTGGGAGCATTTAACCCCCGCTAGCGGCCGAGAAAGGGTTAAAACCGCCCGCAATGCACTGCCGAAGCAGCGCATTGCGGGCGGTATAGCCGCGCTGTCCCATTGATTTCAATGGGCAGCAGCGGAGGAGGAGCGGTAAACACATCGCTCCTTCCTCGCTCCAAAGATGCGGCTAGCAGGGCTTTTTTTACTGTCCTGCTAGCGCACCGCTCAAGTGTGAAAGCCCTCGGGCTTTCACACTGGAGTGAATGTGACAGATTTTTAAGGGTGCATTGCAGGCGCTATTTTTATCGTTATAGCGCCTGCATACGCTCCAGTGTAAAAGGGGTCTAAATCACAGATTGCACAATTTTGTTCGAAATTTTTAAGATGAAAAACCTGCCGTAAAAGTATGGTTGCGCTTATTTTCACCTGAGCAAACTCTCTCTCAGTAATAACAGTAAACAGGACAAATAGAGAGGTTGAATCTCCCTAACAGGAGCATAGACAGCAACAAAACCTGACAGGTGTTCTAATGCCTCTCCACTCTATGTAAAATGTTAAAAGAGTTTTGCCTTTAGTTATACTTGTATCCAAAGAAAAGGAACTTGTTGAATGTTGTACACCCAGACTGTATTTTACAAATTTTGCAAGCACCATTTTTTTCATATAATGCAGCAACCCCAGGCCCATGTTTTCCTCTTCCTGTTTGACGAATATAAGTCTGTGATCTAACTTTACTGTGACATACAACTTAATTCACAAAGTTATACCAACCACAATATTTAGCAATACGACAATGACAACTAAATAAAACAGGCACTTGACTGAAAAAAATAATCATTATGGCAAAACAAATATGCAATATTGTATAGTGAATTGAACATATTGAAATCTTATACATTTTTTATTTATGACTTCAGTTTTTATACACTATTGCGTTTAATTCTATAAAAATGATGTACTGTATGATCTACAAATATTTAAAGTTTAACTCTAGCCATAAATTTTCTTTACATTTGGATGGAGTGGCAGTTAGAACCTTGTAGAATGGCCACACCCTCTATGTAGCGAATTGTTAAAGAAGAAGTATGTTTGGCTGTACTTCTCCTGTGGATCACAGGAGTGCAATTCGTTCTGCACTCCTGTGACCAATTTCCAGCAGACAGCAGGCTGAAGCCCTTGGACCTTGTTTGTGCACTGGTGCGCAATCATGTTGGAACAGGAAGGGACCATCCCCAAACTGTTCCCACAAAGTTGGGAGTATGAAATTGTCCAAAACATCTTGGCATGCTGACGCCTTAAGAGGTCCCTTCACTGGAACTAAGGGGCCAAGCCCAACCCCTGAAAAACAAACCCACACCATAATCTTCCCTCCACTAAATGATTTGGACCAGTGCACAAAGCAAGGTCCATAAAGACATGGATGAGCGAGTTTGGGATGAAGGAACTTGACTGGCTTGCACAGAGTCCTGACCTCAACCCAATAGAACACCTTTGGGATGAATTAAAGTGGAGACTGCGAGTAAGGCCTTCTCGTCCACATCAGTGCCTGACCTTACAAATGCACTTCTGGAAGAATGATCAAATATTCCTAAAGAGACACTCCTAAACCTTGTGGACAGCCTTCCCAGAAGAGTTGAAGCTTTTAGAGCTGCAATGGGTGATCCAACTCATTATTGAACTGTACTGACTAAGACTGGGATGTCATTAAAGTTAATGTGCGTGTAAAGGCAGGCGTCACAATACTTTTGATAATATAGTGTATATTGCTTCCACATAAATTTGCAAATGTGTGCAACTAAACCCTCTGTTTTTAACATGGATTGTTAGACAGTGTTAATTTATTTTCTCTGCAGACTAGCTGTAAGAGTGCTGGGGATCTTTTTGTTTGTTTGTGATATGTCTGATTTAGGATAGTATTAAATGCTGGCAACATTTTTGGCTAAAATTTGTATACAGTATTTAAAAATTAGGCTTTATTGACAAGCTCACTTATCAAAATGTGGCAAAATTAGTGGAATAATTGCCCAGCTGTTATGAAAGAGATTTCTTGTGGTGCACATGGTAAAACACCAATTCTGACATTTATAATTAGGCCCTTTAGTGACAGCTGTCTGTCGGTAAGAATAATGGTTTTATTTTTAAGTGAAATTGCAATCACTCATTAAGCCTGATTTAATACAAGTGTGTATTTATCATTGACAATGATGTGTGGTTCTGCATGCACCCAATACAGTAGAAGGAAAGCAAAAGTTGTTCAGCGATAGAAAAGGAGTGTTTCTATTTTTTATGTCCAAACTATATGCATGTAAGCATTATTTATGTTTGCATTTCTGTAACGATGAATCTAATTAAAAGGAAGGCACATTTTAATTTTATTTAGCACACATTCTAAATTATTTCAGCTTTTGCTTTAATGCAGGACTCTTTGGCCTCGTACACACGGCCGAGATTCTCGTTGAAAAAAACATGTCATTTTTTTCGATGAGATTCTTGGACAAGAAACTTGTCCCGGCCGAGTGTACACACGCTCGTTTCAAAGAACCCGCGGTTCTTTGAAAAGAGTGTACGCGGTGACGTCATCGACTACGTCGAGCATGTGCTCGTCACATTCGATGCCGTCGCCGCAATCTTGGTATACCCTACGTATGCCTAGGAAGCTACCGCGCATGCGTCGAATTCATTTCGAACATGCGCGGGCTTCCGGGCGGACAGGTAAGTGTACACACACTCACTTTTCTCGTCGAGAAACATGCCGAGGAGAATCTCGACGAGAAAATAGAGAGCAGGTTCTCTATTTTCTCGTCGAGGTTTCTTGTCGGTTTTCTCGACGAGAAACCCGCTAGCAGCGTACACACGACCGATTTACTCGGCAAGACCTCTCTGCCAGCAAGTTTCTTGCTGGTTCTTGCCGAGAAAATCGGTCGTGTGTACGAGGCCTCAGGGTACATTTACTAAGGGCAAATGGACTGTGCAGTTTTCAAAGTGCATTTGCTCTCTGCAAGTGCAGTTGCTCCAGAGCTTAGTAAAGGAGGTAAATCTGCACTTTGCAAAGAATACCCAATCACATGCAAGGAAAATGTAAAAATGACAGCATTTTTGCTTGCACATGATTGGATGATGGAAGTCAGCAGAGCTTTTGCTCATTTACTAAGCTCTGGAGCAACTGTACTTGCAGAGTGCACAGTCTATTTGCCTTTAGTAAACTAACCCCTAATGCCGTGTACACACGATCGGTTTTACCAATGAAAACAGTCCGATGGACTTTTCTCATCGGACAAACCGATCGTGTATGGGCCTCATCGGTCTTTTTTCCATCGGTGAGAAAAAATAGAAACATGTTTTAAATTTATCCGATGGGGAAAAAAACGATAGCAAATTCCGATTGTCTGTGTGGAACTCCATCGGAAAAAAAACCCACGCATGCTCAGAATCAAGTTGACGCATGCTCAGAAGCATTGAACTTCATTTTTCTCGGCTTGTCGGAGTGTTTTACGTCACGGCGTTTGGGACGGTTGGATTTTTGACTGATGGTGTGTAGGCAAGACTGATGGAAGTCAGCTTCATCGGATTTCCGATGGAAAAATTCATCGGATTAGAATCCATAGGAAATCCGATCGTGTGCACAGGGCTTTAGAACCCATTCACGCAGGGACGACTTTGGATCTGTCTTCAAGTCGCCCCAAGTCGCCTCAAGTCACACTGCGTGAGAAAATCAATGTAAGTGAATGGAGCCGTGTTAATGCACACTACTGCAGTCGCTCCAACTTCAGAAAAGGTCCCTGTACTAAATCAATCTGACTTCTAGGCGAATTGTAGGCAACTTGTACCCATAGATTTCAATGGAAGTCGCCTCAGAAGTCGGATCACTGTCTTAACTGAAGCAACAATACAGGAAGAGAACATACATTTCTCAGGCAAACCTCTCCCTCCCCCCTCCCTCCCACAGAGCTGATTCTTGTTTGATTGGCCACTGGAAAGCCTCCTGTCCTGGAGGCAACTTGAAGTTGCCTTGTAAGTTGCCTCAAGTCACGCTGTGATTCAAAGTTGTGTCCAAGTTGCCTCCCAAAGTCGCACTGGAAGTCATGTTGCCCCTATGTGAATGGAGTCTTAATGTTCATAGACACGTAGGCTAATATTCAGGGGCAATTAGAAGCAGATTAAAAAAAATGCGAGATGCCTCTAGAAGTGGAATTTAAAATGCCTATTGTGCATGAGGCCTTATTGTATTAATTATAGCAATTTGCAGATTACCCACCAGAGGGAGTTCTCAGTGGCTCAGGGCTATCAGTCGGCAGGCTAAGAACTGTTAAGAAAAGATGCCAGCCACCTAGGGAGTGCATTGCTTTTAATGAGTTGACTATATCATATACCTGTCATGTAAGAAGAAGCAGAAACACAACCCTTCAGGTGTTACTGCAGAGCAGGAAGTTGATCCTACCTAAACAATGAGTAAATACAGATGTCTACACATGTCATTAAAATTTATACACAGAAGCAAGGTTTATTAAACCACGATCAGGTGAGAAGTGTTAGCATGTGTTTCAACTTGTTCTGTGCCATGGATCTAAACTACACCCTGCCAGAGTAAAGCCTGGTACACACGATCGGATTTTCCGCGGACAAAGCATAGGACTTTTGTCCGAAAGGCGTTGGTCATGAACTTGTCTTGCATACAAACGGTAAAGAATTGTCAGCCAACAAACACAAAACTACGTGGTTTTTCAACTCTTTAGCGCCACCCTTTGGGCAACTTCTGCTAATGTTGTGTTATGGTTAGGATTGCTTCTGAGCATGCGTGTTTGTACTTTGGAGTTTTGTCCGAAGGACTTCTGTACACACGATTGGATAATCCGACAACACACATTTGTTGGCGGAAAAATTTTAAGCATGCTATCCAACATTTTGTTGGCGGAAAATCCGACAACATTTGTCCAATGGCGCATACAAATGGTTAGATTTTCCGACAACAGCCTGTCATCGCACAATTTCTGTCGGAAAATCCGATCGTGTACACAGGCCTTTAGTCCTTATCGCTAATATTATTTATATTTCAGTTGCATTTTTTTTAAACTTTATATTCTTTAATGAAACATTTTTCATTTACATACAAACAACCAGAATCCTTACATCTCTTCCCCACCCAAATCCCTAAAAAAAAATAACATAAAAACATATTCACGGTAGGCATCTTATGTGTACGGTGTAATTATTCCATATTCAGAGGGGAGTAGGGATGAGTAAGAACATTTTTGTTAAACACACTAACAAACTCTACACATATGACAGAATCCCCAATTCTTGATAAAACATTAAAACATATGTAAGCCACTTTAAAATGTGTGTTCTATCTAAAGCCAGCTGTGATTTTTTTAAACTAGCAATGCAGAAAGTTTGTTGCTTAATACTTTTCATTGGCCAACTTAAGCTTTCAAAGTTAGTCATTCGGGACATTATATCCCTTCTTCAGGACTATACAATTCTTTGCTTGTTTAAAAAATTAAGTTAGTCAATAAAATGTATTACTTAAACTACAAACTTTCTGCACTGATCGATAGTTAACAGTAAATTACTTTACTATGCAAGACTTCCAATAATTCAAATATCAATTCCAAGTTTTAAAGCATGTCAACACTGGGTATATTCTGAAGTTTATTTACACTATTACCCCTGGGAATCTAAATTCCTAATCTGGGATTGGGAAATTAGCTACACTGGCCTGTCTCTACATCTAGAACTGAAACAGGATCTGCAATACAATTTGCTCAAATTATTGAAATAAGATAAACAATAATTTTCTTTCTCTACAGAAGTGGAGCTTTGCTTTAAAACTTTTAGTGACTGATAGTGTTTGTGCTGTGCCGTAATAAACATTTTCTCAGAACTGCCTAGTATACGCAACTAAATACTGTCATAATAATTAATGGTTATATAAATGGTTTATTAAATTCCAGAAGGTTAAATTATTAACACATTTGCGCTTAAAAATAATGGCATTCAAAAAAAAAAAAAAAAAACAGATGCTCGTAGTAAGAAATGTGTCAATTTGAATTGGGCTTATTTAGCATTTGTCATTAAATTCTTCAAAGGAATTCCCTCTGTTACAGAAAGGTATACTGTGCAGTATCTTTGTATTAAAAAAAATTATGCACCAAAAATACCTTATTCCAGTGGGCCGATGTGCGCTTACATGACCTCCCTGCAATCTCCTTCCCCAATATGAGGACTACAGTGGGAGGGGCTGAGATTCCCCATAGATGTCAGCTGGGAGGAGAGGAGGAGAGTGGCGGAAGGTCACGTGAGTGCAAATCGGTGCTCTGAAATAAGATATTTCCCTGCATAGTTTTTAAAACACAGATACTGCACAGTATATCTTTCTGTAACAGAGGGGCTTCCAGGATTTGTGATTAGTGATTTTACAGCCATAGCGGCATGAGGGGAGGGGCTTGAAGGAAATGGACCACACACAGACTCCCGACCTGACAGGCAGGGAGGGAGGGGGTGAGGGGGAGAGACTGCAGGCTGACAAAGGCACATAAACTGACCACAGTATCATGGATCAGCAGACATGATTACCGTGGTTAGTACACTAAGGAGGACACAGGAACAGGCAGGATCAACCAGGTATTTTACAGCATAGGGAGGGACAAATGACACCACACCAGAACTATTCTGTATAACTTGCATTAAAGGAACAGGATTTTTTTTTTTAGAGTGTCAACCACATTTGAAACATGTTGCATGTAACACCCATATGTACAGTGTAACATGCTCCAGTACCTGCTCTGCTCCCCCCCACCCCTTCTCCCTTGACAGCCTGCAGGATTTCCCCTCCACAGCAGCTGCTTTCAAATTTAAAAGTGGCATTGCTGTGCGGGGCTCTACCCACACAACTATGTAATTCATTAACAGACGTCTGTAAATGAATAAACTACAAGTCCCATCTGCTACCATGACAGACAGGCTTGTAGTTCTCAATGGATTATAAGTGTGCTGATTAGTCCATTTGCTTTTTCTCCAGCTTTCTAAATGAAAACCATTATTAAGATATGAGCAGAAAGCTAGAGGGATGGTGTTAAGGAGCCTTGCATTGCACCCAATGATCCACTGATCACAGGTTCAATGCTTTGCAAGCTCCAATGGGAATAAATAAACTTTTTTTCTGCAAACAAATGTATACTAAAAATGCCCAAGTAGTAATGAGTAGTGATGGGTGGATCTGCCCAGGTTTGATCCTCCAAAGGGGGAACCTTAATCCATCTAAAATTGACTGGTCAGCAGCAGAATCCCAATCAGAAAAAAAGATGTTTGAAAAAATGCTTTTCAGGGAGTTTTACGGGTAACATAGGCTTTTTAATTAACCATTTCAAGACTGGACACATTGACCCCCCTTCCTGCCCAGGCCATTTTTAAGTTTTCAACACTGTCTAACTTTGAATGATAAGTATACAGTTATGCAACACTTTACCTACATGAATTTTAGTGCGTTAGTGCTAACTTTTGCCCATATTTAACCACCACTAGTTTTGTTTTTTATGCTATATAAAGGAAAAAAGACTGACAATTTTGGAAAGATACACTTTTTTTAGTTTTTGCTATAAAAATTTGCAAATAAATAATCTTTCTTCAAAAATTTATACCGAAATGTATTCTGCCTAATTCCTTTGTTAAAAGATAACCCAAATCAGTGTACGTTGTTAAGTCTGTGTGAAAGTTATAGACTCTACAAACTATAACATACAGTATACAGGCAGTCCCCGGGTTACAAACAAGATAGGGTCTGTAGGTTTGCTCTTAAGTCAAATGTAAATAGAAAAAACAAGCGCCAATGAGTACAAATTGCAATAAGCATGATATCAGTCCAGCTGCAGTAGAAAAATTGGCAATATGGCAATAGAAATAATAAGTAATAATATAAATGATATACACAGATATAGAACAGCCCCAATTGTATAGTGACATAATGTGCTCAGACTTGGGTGCCCCAAATAGATGTAAACTCACCCCCTGGAGTTGACCAACTATCACTAGTATGGTCATTTAAGCAAGTGGGGAAGCCCTTGTAGAGATCCGCTGCTGGCGCCTCATGCAGTGCAGTTCCTCATACAGATAAACAAACCAAAAGAATTCTCATTGCGCAAAATATTGTTCCAAAAAGTTTATTACATTTATTAAGTTTATTAAAAACTTTTAAAAGTAAAAGATAACACTCACATGTTAGGGTGCCTGAACATCCTGGCACCCGGCGTATATAACAGGTTATTTTTGAGGGGAAATCGGCCCACAATGGTGGTGATTGCCGATATCGCGGCGCTGCTCGATTCCCTGTGTTTGTTCGGGCGGAAGTGTTTTGCGGTGATGCAGCATTATTTTGACGCATTTAAACCTATCAGGCTGTCATCAGGAAGTTCCAGATGACAGCCCGCTGATAGGCTGAAACGCGTCAAAGTAATACTGTGAATAGTCCATACAATTTGTGTATCCATCCACTGGCTGATAGCTTATCATTGGAAATCCCCATCGTTACCAATTTCCCAATTGAAAATTAGAATAAACGACATTTACCTTATGGAAAAAAAATTGCATATCTTGCATAATACCATGCACCTACTGGATAAAAAATGGAACCTATGGTTCAAATATTCAGACTACCTTTTAGACCCATATTAGAATCCCCTTTTCACATCCAATTCTTTTATACACGAAAATAACCCCACATTTCAAAATACTACTGAATCATTTATTTTCTATATGTAATAGATGTTGTCATAAATAAATAAAGGCGGTTACTCTGTCATAAATCATTATAATTATTGATTGAAAATACTGCAATTCTCTGATGTCATGACATAATGTTTGCACCATTATTTTGTACACAATAAAAAAAGTTTGTAAACAAAAAAAGTAATACTGTGTAAGGAATTATACCCCCTGTACACCCACTGATCACAACCCATTCAAGTGAATGTGGGTACTTGTGAAAGGGTCCATGGGCTTAAAGCAGGTGGAGAGGAGGGGATTCAGTGCCTCCAAATGCATGTTAAATGCTCTCTGAAGAACAGTTCGAACATTGATCACTGTTCAGAGAGCATCACACATGTGAACAAGTCCTTATGGTGACTGATGTAATGGTGTTCAAGGAGACTGGGATTGGTGTGGTGGTGATCAGGGTCACTGGGACTGATGTGTCGATGATAAGGGACACTGGGATTGGTGTGGCAGCTGACATGGACATTGTGATTAGTGTGGTGTGATTAGGGATAATATGACTGTTGTGGTGATGATCAGGGACACTGACTGGCAGCACTGGTCTGTTGACATTTAACTGTTTTGGCAGTGATCAAAGACAATAGCTTGTGACACTTACATACAGTGATATCAGAGCATCAACCATTGTACATGATTATCACCACAGCAGTACAGTGCTACACTGCAATTGCCCTGGTGACGGTATGTAAAACATTTTTTTTGGGCAATTTTCGTAACATACTACCACCAGAGCAGTACTGCTCTGGGAGGGTGATAATGTTTTTCTTTTAAACTATAATTGTTTACAACTGTCATGATGATAGTGGTAATTAAATACCCTAGCACCATTCAAAGACAGTGTTCATACAGTCTTTGTTTACTACTGTGATTGTGTCAGGGACGTGCTGGGCTTGAACCTGGGACCTCGTCTGTGTCTGGCATTGACTCTTCCAGCTGAGCTATCTGAGATGCTGGACAGTTCCCTGCCTGATCTGCTGGATAACCTATCTGATCCATTAGACTACTCTGCTTGGTGTCTGATTACTGTTGAACTCTGAACCCCTTGCTCCTCCCATGTACTTCCTATAAAAGACATTCCAGAGATGTTGCCCCTTGCGGTTTGATCTGCTTCTGTTCCCTGAGTTCCTGATTCTGTGCTTGTATCCTGTTCCTGTGTTTGACCCGGCTTCCTGACCACGCTTCTGTCTCCAGTCCTGACCTCGGCTCGTTTGACCCTGCTCAGTTATCTGCCAGTCTGCCTGTTGCCAAGATTCGGCCTGGACTTTGACTACTCTCTGCCTGCAACTTGTTATGTTTACCTTGATGTGTATGACCCGGCTTGTCTGACTCTGCAAACCTGCACCAGCTTACCTGCATCCTCTGCTCTGCAAGCTGCACACGCTGACCTGCATCCTCTGCTCTGCAAGCTGCACACGCTGACCTGCATCCTTTGCAATGCAAACCTGCACCTGCTGACCTGCATCCCTGCTCTGCAAACCTGCACCTGCTGACCTGCATCCCTGCTCTGCAAACCTGCACCTGCTGACCTGCATCCCTGCTCTGCAAACCTGCACCTGCTGAACTGCATCCCTGCTCTGCAAACCTGCACCTGCTGACCTGCATCCCTGCTCTGCAAACCTGCACCTGCTGACCTGCATCCCTGCTCTGCAAACCTGCACCTGCTGACCTGCATCCCTGCTCTGCAAACCGGCACCTGCTGACCTGCATCCTCTGCTCTGCAAGCTGAACCTGCTGACCTGCATCCGCTGCTTCCGGAACCAGCCGTTCCAGTCTCCACTCGGCTCCACCACTCCAAGCAGTGAGGATCAGACAGGCACCCTTACCTCACCGTGCTCTTACCACCACTGTCCCCACTCCAGTGGTCTCCGAGCCGGGGTTGTACGGGAGGTCCCTCTCCGCACGTCAGGCTCACACCTAAGGTACGTTACAGTATCAAACCGCCATGCCTGAGCCTGCAGGAGATACCTTGCCTATGGACAATGTCTATCAACACCTTACAGCTCTCACTCAGATCGTGAAGTCTCTGCAGGGCAGCCATGTCCGAATGGATAAGCAGACACAAACTCAAGCCACCTCTGCAGATTCACCTCCAACCCCAACTTCCTTTATTGGAATGTTACCATCTCCTGAGCCCAGGGTCCCTGTTCCTGAGAAGTTTTTCGGGGATCGGAGTAAATTCCGTGCGTTTCGCAACGCATGTGAACTTTACTTTTCGTTGCTACCTCTGACTTTTTCATCTGAAGCCACCAAGGTGGGCTTCGTTATCGCTTTGCTGCAGGGGGAACCTCAAGCTTGGGCCCATCACCTACTTGAAGTCCGCCATGTAGTTCTAGACTCTCTGCCCTCTTTTCTTGATGCCATGGCCCGACTTTATGACGATCCACAGCGGACTTCTACTGCCGAGGCTGCTCTCCATGCGCTCCAGCAAGGCCGCCGAGCGGTCGAGGACTATGTGACTGATTTCAGACGCTGGAGCGCGGATACCCAGTGGAATGAGGCGGCTCTGCGGCATCAGTTCCGTCTTGGTCTCTCTGAAAGCCTGAAGGATGAGTTAGCACGGGTCGGTGTTCCTGATGTTCTAGAGACTTTAATTAATTTGTCTATCCAGATAGACCGACGACTCCGGGAGCGCAGAGCAGAAAGGTCTACCCAACAGCTCCGCCCAGCTTGGATGCTACCCCGGATACGAGCCCCTGTGTACCCTGCCAGTGCCAGTACGGTTTCAACTGAACCCTCATCCCTCAACCAGACCATCAAGCCAGGGCAGCTTGGACTAATGAAACATTCCCTATCGGCCAAGGAACGACTTCGTCGGCTGCAGAATTATCTATGCCTGTATTGCGGTGAACCCGGTCATTATGTCTCTTCTTGTCCTGCTAAGCTGCGCAAGGTCCTGGCTACCTCTTCTCCCAACTACTGACCTCCATCTACCAATGCTACTCACCTGGCTCTTCCTATCTCTTTCCAACTACCAGGGAGGACAATACCAGTAACTGCAATAATCGACTCAGGGGCATGTAGTTGTTTTGTCGATCTAGACTTTGCAGCACAACAACACATCCCACTCCAACCTAAGACTCAGGGACTTTCCATTTTCCTGGCAGATGGGTCTCGCATCAAGTCCGGAGTAGTGACCCAGGAGACCCCTCCTTTGCCTGTGATCACCTCCATGGACCATAAGGAACTATTGACTTTGGATGCTATTGCATCTCCCATGTTTCCAGTTATCCTGGGTCTACCCTGGCTTCAGGCACACAATCCACAGATTGATTGGGGAACCGGAAGTATTAAGTTCCAGTCACCATACTGTCAACGCCACTGCATGCTTCCACGTCCCAGCACCTTGGGGCCTCTGTTATGCCTGGATTCAGATCCAGAGATACGAGCTTCTGTACCCAAACAATATCATGAGTTCCTGGACGTCTTCAGCAAACGAGGGGCCGAAGTCCTCCCGCCTCATCGTCCTTACGATTGTCCAATCGAGCTTCTTCCCGGTGCTGAGATTCCTTTCGGACGGATCTTCCCCCTATCTGAACGGGAGCTTGAGGTACTGAAAGAATACGTTGATGAGAACCTTAAGAGGGGTTTCATCCGTCCTTCCACTTCTCCAGCAGGGGCAGGAGTCTTCTTTGTGGAGAAAAAAGACCATTCTCTTCGGCCCTGTGTAGATTACCGGGAATTAAATAAAATCACGGTCAAGAACCGGTACCCTCTGCCTCTGGTACCTGAACTTTTTCAAAGACTCAGGACTTCCTCTGTGTTTACCAAATTAGACCTGCGGGGGGCGTACAACCTGGTACGCATCCGAGCAGGGGATGAATGGAAGACTGCCTTTCGTACCAGGTTCGGCCATTACGAATACCTAGTAATGCCCTTCGGCCTATGTAACGCCCCTGCCACCTTTCAGCGTCTAGTCAATGATGTTTTCAGAGACTGTCTGGACATTTATGTAGTTCTCTATCTTGATGATATTTTGATTTTTTCCTCCTCTCTTGAGCAGCACCGGAAACACGTCAAGAGTGTACTCTGTCGTCTCCGCCAGCATGGACTGTACGCAAAACCAGAAAAGTGTGAATTCGAGCGACAGAGTATCCAGTTCCTTGGCCTAGTGATCTCTACAGAGGGATTCAAGATGGACCCACAGAAGGTTTCAGCCATTCTGGATTGGCCTGCACCTTCAGATAAAAGGGGGTGCAGCGCTTCGTTGGCTTTGCCAATTTTTATCGGAGGTTTATCAAGGGATTCTCTGCTATTATTTCCCCGATTACGCAGCTAACGAAGCAAAATGCTCGATTCCAGTGGACATCTGAAGCACAGGCTGCTTTCACAAACCTAAAAATACTTTTTACTTCTGCTCCTATCCTAAGTCATCCCGATCCTGCCCTACCGTATCTACTTGAGGTAGATGCCTCAGAGACAGCGGTTGGAGCTGTTATCTCCCAGCGCCAAGGTCTCAAGGACTTGATACACCCGGTAGCCTTCTTCTCCCGTAAGCTTACCCCATCCGAGAGGAATTATGATGTTGGAGACCAGGAGCTCCTGGCCATTAAATCTGCCCTTGAGGAGTGGAGGTACTTGTTGGAGGGAGCAGCGCATCCTATACTCATTTACACAGACCACAAGAACCTAGAGTATCTGAGAGCTGCCAAACGTCTGAGACCACGCCAGGCACGTTGGGCACTATTTTTCTCTAGGTTCTCGTTCCACATAACTTACCGGCCAGGCTCCAAGAACACCAAACCAGACGCTCTTTCCCGCATGTTTGATGATCCAAAAGAGGTGTCAGCTCCAGATACCATTCTATCGGAAGGCAACTTCTTACTTTTACAAACTAGCCTGATGTCTGTCTTGAAGCAAGCTTCTACAGGTGTGTCTGGTCCCTCTGAAATCACTCTGGTACCCAAGGACGGGTTACTTTGGAAGAATGACAAAATCTTTGTGCCAGAAGAAGTTCGAGCCACAGTGTTAAACTTGTGTCATGATCATCCCCTGGCAGGCCATTTCGGAATGCATAAAACCCTTGAACTGATTCAACGCACGTTTTGGTGGCCGGATCTTGAAAAAGACTGCAGGGAATATGTAGGTTCATGTGCCACCTGTATCCGTAGCAAGACCACTAGAAGCAAGGCCTGGGGTCTGCTCAGACCCTTACCTGTCCCTGACCGTCCCTGGAAAATGATTGCCATGGACTTCATAGTGGAACTCCCCCCGTCTGAAGGTTGCACAGCCATCTTTGTAGTGGTTGACCGTCTATCCAAGATGGCCCACTTTGTGCCTCTCAAAGGCACGCCCTCTGCCATGGAAACTGCCCAGGTCTTCATTAGGGAAGTAGTAAGGCTACATGGGGTCCCTGCGGACATCGTTTCGGATAGAGGGGTGCAGTTCACCTCTCGCTTTTGGAAGGCTTTGTGCAAGGTCCTGAAGATTGAGTTGTCCATGTCCTCGGCCTATCACCCCCAAACTAACGGGCAAACCGAAAGAACGAATCAGACGCTCGAACAGTACCTCAGATGCTTCACCACCTTTGTTCAAGACGACTGGGTAGCTTTACTACCCTTGGCAGAGTTTGCCTTTAACAACGCCAGTCATTCGGCTACAGGTCAATCGCCATTTTTTGCCAACTACGGGTTTCACCCGACCTTCTTACCTGATCTCATCCCTGATTCAACAGTCCCAGCGGTCCAGAGTATTGTTGATTTCCTGACCCGTAACAGCAGGATATTGCAGGAAGCCATGACTAAGGCACAAGCAGCCAATAAAAGGATCTTTGACAGGAAAAGGAGAGGGGAATTATGCCTGCAACAGGGTGACCAAGTATGGTTATCGACCACCAACCTTAAGATGGCTTGCCCCGCAAGGAAACTGGCACCCAAGTTCATCGGTCCTTTCCCAGTAAAACGGAAATTAAACGAGGTCTCCTATGAACTTGCCTTACCGGAGTCGTTGAAGATTCACCCAGTCTTTCACGTTTCCTTGCTGAAACCCGCAGTGCCCGACCCGTTCCCAGACAGGGGATCGGGACCACCCAAGCCTGTAATCATTGACGGTGATGAGGAGTTTGAGGTGGAGGCCGTCTTGGACTGCCGAAGAAGAGGGAACCAGCTTCAATTCCTGATCAAGTGGAAGGGGTACGGTCTGGAGGAGAACTCCTGGGAACCCCAACAGAACATTCACGCCCGAGAGTTAATCCAGGCCTTTTTTCGCAGTCACCCCCAGAAAAGAGCTCTATTGGGCACCCGGAGGTTGCCCTTAAGGGGGGGGCACTGTCAGGGACGTGCTGGGCTTGAACCTGGGACCTCTTCTGTGTCTGGCATTGACTCTTCCAGCGGAGCTATCTGAGATGCTGGACAGTTCCCTGCCTGATCTGCTGGATAACCTATCTGATCCATTAGACTACTCTGCTTGGTGTCTGATTACTGTTGAACTCTGAACCCCTTGCTCCTCCCATGTACTTCCTATAAAAGACATTCCAGAGATGTTGCCCCTTGCGGTTTGATCTGCTTCTGTTCCCTGAGTTCCTGATTCTGTGCTTGTATCCTGTTCCTGTGTTTGACCCGGCTTCCTGACCACGCTTCTGTCTCCAGTCCTGACCTCGGCTCGTTTGACCCTGCTCAGTTATCTGCCAGTCTGCCTGTTGCCAAGATTCGGCCTGGACTTTGACTACTCTCTGCCTGCCACTTGTTATGTTTACCTTGATGTGTATGACCCGGCTTGTCTGACTCTGCAAACCTGCACCAGCTTACCTGCATCCTCTGCTCTGCAAGCTGCACACGCTGACCTGCATCCTTTGCAATGCAAACCTGCACCTGCTGACCTGCATCCCTGCTCTGCAAACCTGCACCTGCTGACCTGCATCCCTGCTCTGCAAACCTGCACCTGCTGACCTGCATCCCTGCTCTGCAAACCGGCACCTGCTGACCTGCATCCTCTGCTCTGCAAGCTGAACCTGCTGACCTGCATCCGCTGCTTCCGGAACCAGCCGTTCCAGTCTCCACTCGGCTCCACCACTCCAAGCAGTGAGGATCAGACAGGCACCCTTACCTCACCGTGCTCTTACCACCACTGTCCCCACTCCAGTGGTCTCTGAGCCGGGGTTGTACGGGAGGTCCCTCTCCGCACGTCAGGCTCACACCTAAGGTACGTTACAGATTGCTGTGATTGGTCACCACAATCACATGGTACAGGCCCAGTTGGCCTTTTACCATGTGATCGCTGTGCCCAATCACATAGATCACAGTGGTAAACAAATGCATCATGAATGAAAGCCTTTGCTTACAATTGTTACCCTGATTGCTGTGATTGGTAGCAGCAATCACATGGTACAAAGCCAATGAGATTGGCCCTGTACGCGGATCTGTGATCCGCTGTGTCAGAGGGGCATGAGGTGTGTGAGTAGGAGGACATATTGTACATCCTCCGCAAATGGTGCAAATGGTGCTTGTCCCCCATAGTCACTGTACATAAACGGATGGCAAGTACCATTGACGTCATCACTGTGCGGTCACGTGATGTGCACTCAACCGTGGAGCGCATACGGAGGTGGTTAGCTGGACGGCGCTGCCGAAACAAAACAGCAATTGCGGTGGTCGCCGCACACAATCACAAGGAACCCCGGTATTGGGGAGCCAGGATGACCATACCGCACTCCTGCCATTAACGGCGATCACACCATCTTACAACCGCCAGCAATACATACTTACAGACACCCGGCTTGGTTATGGCACCAGAAGTATGGGAAGCCCTGTCCTGAATCCTACCTACTGCAGATTTCTGGTCAGCATCTAAGCATTTATGGATGGACTGGTATGATGAATTTTTCATCATTATATTAAGGGATTCCCACCTGGTTTATGCCTTTGAACGGAACAGTGATCCAAAGAGACTAATAACTATGCATTGACAATTGATACCAACCACCTACTTGCAGTAAGTTTTTAAAAGTGTCAAGATTCCCTGCTCAAGCCGCTATACTGAACATTACCCAGTGATCAGTGACCTGGATAAACCCATGATATATTCTATTCAACAGCAACTGAGACAACACCACCAGTATTCCTTTTGTCCATCACCTACTACTAGGACTGGTGTAAACAGCCCCCTATTTCCGGCTGTTATATTTCTTGAATAACTCAGGATCTATGCTATAATTTCTATTTGAATTATTTCCGGTCATCTCCATCACCCCTCCTCCTTTCCCTCCACGCATGGACCAACCCAGTGCAGATCACCTTACAATTGAATTCTTAGGGAGCAATTGCCCCTCAAACTTTAAAGAATTTTTCCATTTGGAGTGGTGTAACTGCATGGGCTGCTCCAGCACGTCCGGACTAGCACAGTGTCAGTGTTGTGTTGTGTGTTATTTGTTTGTCTTGTGTTGGGTTTAACCTATGGCAAAAACATACTTTTGCCAGGTGCCTTCAACTGTAGAGTTTCCAATGTTTTTGTACCTATGATTGATATTTAATAAATAATAATTTTATACAGTACTACCAATGAGTATCTTTTCATGAGAATCGTTAATATCTGTTGCCCTTAGTGACCCCCTTTTCCAGCCTGTTTCTCCAACAGGCAATCCCCTACCCTTTTCAATATTCATGGGAGAACATAACCAGCCAAGTTTTTATGAGCATATTCACGTGGATATTCACTCTGAATCCATCCATTCGTTTTTCAGAAGAATCCAGACTGAACCACAATGTATGTCTATGGGTGGGTGGATGCAAAATGGACGTACATTAGTTTACATCTACTTCATTTCTGAGCCTGTTTAAGTCAGCAGAAAAATAAATAAAAAGGTTTTAGAGCCCATTTACACAGGGGCAACTTTGGATCCGACTTCAAGTCGCCCCAAGTCGCCCCTAGTCGCCTCAAGTCGCGCTACATGAAAAAATCAATGTAACTGAATGGATCCGTCTTAATGCACACTACTACAGTCGCTCCGACTTCAGAAAAGGTTCCTGTACTACTTCAATATGACTTCTAGGCGACTTGTACCCATTGATTTCAATGGAAGTCGCCTCCAAGTCAGATCTTCTGTCTTAACTGAAGTAACTTTACAGGAAATAAAAATAGTTTTCTCGGCAAACCCCTCCCTCCCCCCTCCCTCCCACAGAGCTGATTACTATTTGATTGGCCACTGGCAAAGTCCCCTGTCCTGGAAGCCACTTCAAGTCGTGTTGTAAGTCGCCCCAAGTCACGCTGAAGTCGCTCCAAGTCACGCTGAAGTCACCCCAAGTCGCACTGTGATTCATACTCAAGTCGTGTCCAAGTTGCCTCCCAAAGTCGCGTTTGAAGTCGTGTTGCCCCTGTGTGAATGGAGTCTTAATAATTTTTTGTTTCAGCTGTAAACAGATGTTGTCCATTTACTGCATGTCAGTTCTGTTTTACTTTTGTAAAAAAAATGGACATAAAATAAATGTATATTGATGTAAATTGAACTGAACTGAAGACAGCTGTATAAATTGAAGTAACTTGATGTAAAGGGATTCAGTTTTCATGCATTTTTCTTGACTGAACCAATGACGTTCATGTGAGAGGACCCTAAAGCCCTGTACACACGATAGGATTTCCGATGGAATCAAATCCGATGGATTTTTCCATCGGAATTCCGATGAAGCCGACTTCCATCAGTCTTGCCTACACACCATCAGACAAAATTCTGACCGTCCCAAATGCCGTGACGTACAACACGTACGATGGCACTATAAATGGGAAGTTGAAATCCAATGGTGTCACCCTTTGGGCTGATTTTGCTGATTTTGTGTTGCCGCGTGTTAGTAAAAGTTTGGTGTTAGCCGATTCGTGCTTTTCAGTCTCCGTGCTTTTCAGTCTGTTACAGCATGACAAATGTGCTATCTCCATTATGAACGCTAGTTTTACCAGAACGAGCGCTCCCGTCTTGTAATTTAGTTTGAGCATGCGTGGATTTTTCTGATGGAGTTCCACACAGACTATCGGAATTTCCTATCGTTTTTTTTCCATCAGAAAAATGTAAAACATGTTCTATTTTTTTACACCGATGAAAAAAGTCTTATGGGGCCCACACACGATCGGTTCGTCCGATGAAAACAGTCCATCGGACTGTTTTCATCTGTAAAATCAATCGTGTGTACAGGGCTTAAGTGGTAATAGGCCCACTATGATCAGCATAAAGAAATTGACCAGTAGTTGGATGTCATTGTCATTGCTAATGCAAAACTGTCCTGTTGCTGACCAATTTCAAAGTCTCATTGGGAATTAAAGTGGTTGTAAACCCTGTTATATCACTTGTACCTACAGGTAAGTCTATAATAAGGCTTACCTGTAGGTACTGTAAATATCTCCTAAACTTGCTCACTGAAGAAACGTCTCGATCGTGGTATTTCTAAAGGGCCTGTGCCGTGACGTCATTGCGGCTCCGACCAATCACAGCGCCGGAGCCTGCGAATATGGAAATAACTCCTGGAGACATGTCGCTGGTCACAGCGGTGTACGGGGACCGCTGCAACAGCTTTGTTTTAAGGTAAGTATTTTATAATGAGCTAGTATGTGATGCATATTAGCTCATTATGCCTTTGTCTTACAGTTTTTTTTTGTTTTTTATATGGGTTTACAACCACTTTTAAGCCTCGTACACACGATCGGATATCCTATGGATTCTAATCTGATGGTTTTGTCCATCGGAAATCCAATGAAGCTGACTTCCATCAGTCTTGCCTACACACCATCAGTCAAAAAACCAAGCGTTCCAAATGCGGTGACGTAAAACACTCCGATGAGCCGAAAAAAATAAGTTTAATGCTTCTGAGCATGCGTCGACTTGATTCTGAGCATGCGTGGGTTTTTTATCCAATGGACTTGCCCATAGACGATCGGAATTCGCTATCGGTTCTTGATCCATCAGCAAAATTTAAAACATGTTCTATTTTTTAAAACCGATGGAAAAAAGACCTTTGGGTCCCATACACGATCGGTTTGTCTGATGAAAAAAGTCCATCGGACTGTTTTCATCGGTAAAACTGATCGTGTGTACAGGGCTTAAGAGACTGCAAATGATACAGTAATGTAATACTTGCCAGCAGCAGAACATTTTTGCTAAGGGAACATTGACTAAAATGTATAGAGAAAAAAAGTACAATTGTTCTACTACAGAAATTGAGAAATAGCACATGCACACAGCAGTGAAAAATTGTCCAGCAAAAGGAAATGTGTAAAAAGAAAAGTTAGTCAACGCTAGTAGTATTTATTCATATTCAACATAACTTGTTCTGTAATGTTGAAGACATTTTGTAGAATCCTAAGGCATTTTCTTGAGTTCTAATGAGTTCCAAAAAAGACAGGCAGACAGCTTAAAGTGGAGTTCCACCCTGAAAACAAAAATTTTTATTTTATTTTTTTTACCCGAAATAGCGGTTGCTATGCGGAACTCCCTAATCTGCCTCTTCCTTATTTGCGGTGGGTCTTCTTCCACATCCTCTTCAAGTGAACTGTGTGTAATCCCAGAGAGCAGCCGCCCATTCACAAATCGGCGCGAGACTCGCGCATGCGCAGTAGGAATCAGGCAGTGAAGCCGTAAGACTTCACTGCCTGTTTCCCTTAGTGAGGATGGCGGTGAAGGACCTGCAGTAATCGAGGGATCGGCATCGGGGGGTCATCATCGTGGGCGAGTAGGACAGGTAAGTGTCCTTATTAAAAGTCAGCAGCTACAGTGTTTGTAGCTGCTGACTTTTAAAAAAAATAATTCTGGATAGAATCCCGCTTTAATACAATCAACATGAAAGCGACAGGGTGAGCTGGTTAAATTTGTGAAACCATTCAGTTGTAGGCACATAATCCCATTCTTGGTGTCAGGAAGTCTGTATAGGTTGTTCATTTCTTGATTTACACGGCTAAAGGTATCAAATTGCGGGGGCAAAGATGTTCATTATACATGAAAAACATATATTACTGAAAGCCCCACCGCTGTTTAGGAATGATTGTCTTTCATGATGACTCTTGTGAAACAGTTGCCCTCTTTGTCAAAATGTGCACCACCCTGTCCTTAAAGAATGTCTCTTTTCATTAAGGAGTAGGAAGATTGTTGAGTCTTGACCTGCAGAAGGTACCTGTGATATCTGTGTGGATATACTGTAATGGTGGAGTATCTTGTTGACATTTTTTGGAACTGATGAATGGCTGCAAAATATCTTCAACATTACAGTACAACTCCAGTTGATTGTGACTGCACCAGAACATGCGAACAGGCAAAAAGTTTGAGCGAACATGCAAACCCTATTAAAGTCTTTGGGACACGAACATGAAAAATCAAAAGTGCTAATTTTAAAGGTTTATATGCAAGCTATTGCCATAAAAGTGTATGGGGACCCAGGTACTGCCCTAGGGGACAAGTATCAATGCAACATTTTTTTCTTAAAACAACCACTTTTTCAGGAGCAGTGATTTTAATAATGCTTAAAGTGAAACAATAAAAATAAATTGAATGGGTAAGTGGCACCCTCGCGCTTTCTGCTAAGACTAACTGAGTATAGAAACAACCAACCGCTGTTTGTGCATCAAGTTGTTCACTTATTCACTATGTAGTTCATTCATATAGTGATTTTATTAATTGATTTACTGTCGGAATATTTACATATTTGCATGTATTGGCTGCTTTTTGCACTTGCACTTTAAACTGAAGATTTACTATTTGTCACTATCACCAGTTACTTTACAGTGCACTATAATTAAAAAAAAAATAAAAAAATATCCCTTTAAATATCATACCTGGGGGGTCCCATTAGTCTTCCTGTAAAGTGGCGCATTTGTGTGATGTGTAAAACATTGCTACAGCAAAATGACATTTCTAAAGGAAATTTTTTTTATTTAAACTTGCTTGCAGCTATAATGTATTGCCGACTCCCGGCAATATAGATGAAAAATCTAGGAAAAAATTGGCGTGGGGTTCCACTCCCCAGTACACACCAGACCCGAAGTGGTATGGATTTTAAGGTGAACTCCAAGCCAAAATTCAAAAAGAAATTGGCGTGGGGTCCCCCCCAAAATCCATACCAGACCCTTATCCGAGCATGCAGCCTGGAGGACATCCTGAACCATACTAGGCCACATGCCCTCAACATGGGGAGGGTGTTTTGGGGACCCCCAAAGCACCTTGTCCCCATGTTGATGGGGACAAGGACCTCTTCCCGACAACCCTGACCATTAGTTCTCGGGGTCTGCGGGTGAGGGGCTTTAACAAGGGGTCCCCCAGATCCCACCCCCCCTATGTGAATGGGTATCGGGTACATAGTAACCCTACCCATTGCCCCCAAAAAAGTGTAAAAAAGTGAAAACCACAATAGACAGTTTTTGACAATTCCTTTATTTAAAAAAAAAAAAGTTCATCTATCTTTAATCACGCTGCCCGACGAACCCGAAAAATAGAAAAGTTCAGTTTGCTGTTATTGCTTTTCCCTTTTCCGCCTTTTTCGCCCTTAATATTGGGGGGCAATATATATTTTTTGTCTTTCATTTTATTTTGTAGTTGATTTAAAGTCAGCAGTCATTTTAGTTGCTGTTCCAATAAGTGGAATGTTGTTTCAGGGGGTGATATTAGGCTAACAGTTACCTAACTGCCCTAACCTCTTCCTATATGGTTTATGGGCTTTTCCTATGTTTGCCTACTATGGCTTCCATTTCACAAACACTGTGGCTGCTCTGTGCCTTTCCTTTTATAGTGAGGGGACTGACTTATTCAAAAGCCCCCTTATTTGCCCTTTAAGCCTGTTGGCCATAGTTCAAAGGTCATGCATTGCATTATGGTTGTAAAAAATTCTCTTATGTGCACCTGTACAAATATTCTATGGAACCACATCCTTAGGATTCACTTTAAACCCATGGTAGTGGTGACCCCCATATAATGCATTAAGGTTACAAAACCTTGAGGCTTTAGAACCACTGTATCTAAAAGGAAATATTCAAAATTAACATTGCTACATATGTCTTCACTTAAATTTGTTCTAAAGACTTTTTTTTTCTTAATTAATTTAAAAAGAGCTTATATTTTCAGACTTTCAGATCCAGACAGATCTAGTCCCTTACCACTTACCTCACCAGTGTTGTCCGCTCCTTCATCTTGCGGGTGCCACCCACAGCAAGCCATATTTTATGGGGGCACCTGGGTGAGCACACTCATGAGCCAGGTTGTGTGCATTCATAGACACACACAGAACAGCTTGACTATGTCCCCACTTCTTCCTCACAGGATTTGACTGACAGCAACAGCAGCCAACGGGTGTGAAAGTAGGAAGAATGATTAGTGGTGCTGCAGACGGACA
The DNA here is from genome assembly GCA_029206835.1 of Rana muscosa. Lineage (NCBI taxonomy): Eukaryota > Metazoa > Chordata > Amphibia > Anura > Ranidae > Rana > Rana muscosa. Next base: position 689,900,153 of record CM055118.1, on the reverse strand, counting down.
TCGAATGATCAGGAGATGAACCAGGTAAGAGTTTGGGGGGAAATAGTTAAATAGTGTTTATTTTACCTTAAAGCTGGTTCACACTATTGCAAATTGAATGAGGTGTTCTCCGTATCCAATTTCCATGTCAGGAGACTTCGACTGGCTCTCAATGGAGCCATTTCACACAGCTCAGGGATGGCTGCAGAGCAAATTGCACAGAAGTCCTGTGCATCTTCTGATCCATTTCAAGTTTGAATTCAGTCAAAAAGTCAGACCGAAATCGGGCGTGAAGCGGTGAACAGGGACACACCGGACCCCTGCTGTGAGCTGCTCCGCATGCCAGTGTGAACCCAGCTTAAAAAGTTTTTTTTACCTTAATGCATTCTATGCACTAAGGCAAAAAAAACTAACACTAACTGTTCTTCCCCCTATAAACACTTACCTGAGTCCTTGATCAAGCTCTGTGCTTGGCTGCAGTTCTCTCTACACTCTCCCTGCTCTCAAAAGCTTCACTGAAAGCAGTGGGAGCCATTGGATCCTGATTTTTTTCAATCAAAAAATGTGAGGAGGGTGTAGGAAAAGGGACTGAGCCGTGCTTATTCTGTCTATGGATGCCCACAGCCCACAGCCCAGCTGCGGAGCACGCCGACACATGTGCCCCCATATCATGCAACTTCAAATAGAGGCACATGAAGAAGAGGAGGAGCAGAGCAAGAGATCCCAGAAGAAGAGGTATAGGAATGCTCTGTGCAATACGATTGCACAGAGCAGGTAATTGTAAACCTCTTTATTTTAGCAAAAAATATGTTGACTTTATAACCACTGCAATGCATGGAATGCATGAAAGTAAAAAAAAAAAAACACCTAGAATTAAGAACCACTCTAAGCTATTATACATAGAATTGCTACAGTTTGGTAAAACTTGATTCATTTTTAGTAAGGGCAATAATATTTCTTAACCACTTCAGCCCCTGAAGATTTTACCCCCTTCCTGACCAGAGCACTTTTTACAATTTGGCACTGCATCACTTTAACTGACAATTGCGCGGTCATGCAATGCTGACTTCAAATAAAAAAAGTGTGTCCTTTTTTACCCAGAGATAGAGCTTTCTTTTGGTGGTATTTGATCACCTCTGCGGTTTTTATTTGTTGCTCTATAAACAAAAAAAGAGTGCCAATTTTGAAAATATATATATATGTTTTACTTTTTGCTATAATAAATATCCCCCATTTTTTTTTCTTCAAAAACAAATTTCTTCTTCATTTTAGGCCAATATACATTCTTCTACATATTTTTGGTTAAAAAACCCCTGCAATAAGCGTATATTGATTGGTTTGCGCAAAAGTTACAGTGTCTACAAACTATGGGAAAGATTATGGCATTTTACTAGTAATGGCAGTGATCTGCGATTTTTAGCGATACTGCGACATTGCGATGGACAGATAGCACACTTTTGACCCATTTTTGGGACCATTGACATTTATACAGCGATCCGTGCTATAAATATGCACTGATTACTGTGTAAATGTCACTGGTAGGGAAGGGGTTAACACTAGGGGGTGATCAAGGGGTTAAATGTGCATTCTCTAGATGTTTTCTAACTCTGAAGGGATAGGACTGACTAGGGGAGGAGACATATCATTGTAGGAACAACGATATGTCTCCTCTCCCCTGACAGATCAGGGATTTACACACACAAATCCCTGTGCTGGCTCTCATGCACGTGCACCAGGTCCCCTGGTGGGTCTTAAAGGAAACCCCATACCCGTACAGGGTTTTGTGCCATTGTGCCGTAGTATAAGTACGTGAGCCAGTCGGGAACCGGTTAATGTGTTTGCTGAATTTGTTGCCTAGATGGCTATAATAGAGATTTCCTATCATCTTCCATCCAGCGTGTCAGATAGAATAAGAAGTGTGAGGAAATCTCTTCAGGGGTTAAAGACATGATTTTAGACCTGACAGAAGTTCTACATTTTCCTCACTCTAGCCAAGCATATAATATGCCTACAAGAGGTTTATAATTGTTACTGCTGAAATTATAAAACAGAAACACAACAGAGGAAATGCTGTCTGTAAGCTTTCAATTCCTGGGAAAGCTGTTGAACCATGCTGCTAAAAAAGACATGTGTGTCCTGTACCTGTGGTACTTCAAAACCATATTCCACTGAAAAAAAGGACACATTGCTATTAAACTATGAACACCAGCTTGTCAACAAACCTATTCAGTAAAGTGAGCTCCTGTTTCAGCAAATATAACCACTGGCTATCAAAGAATGGAGGCCCCACTGATGTCAATAATATGAAGTGAGGCCTAGTAGTCTGTGTAAACTCTCACGGTTGGGGGTCTATGTTAAATGCCAGTGTGTCTGAGGTCCTGAACTGGACTGAAATTGCAGGGGACTCTTTTTCAAATTACACTGTGGCCAGCTTGCACATATGTGAACAGGCTGTAAGAACTCACTGAAACGCACATGAAAACTGATGTCCCTGCAAGTGAATTCTGTGCCCCAATGTTGAAGGCATGTAGTCTGGTATGGTTCAGGACACTCATTGCTCACTGGCCACACAGGCTGCATGCTTGGATAAGGGTAGTTTAAAAATGTTTACTTCCCTTTAAAATAAAAACACAGTGGAAGAAAAGTGTGGCACATATGAGAAAGCACCCAGGGCTGCACAACCCAAAATTGTACAAAAAATGGAAAGTTTCCCCAAGAGGTTTTTTAAGCAGCAAAGAATACAATGGTAATAGTATGAAAGGTTTTAATTTTGTCAAGAACTAGTACAGATTGATGTGAATATACAGTAAATTGACGCAAGCTGTGTTCTCCTTGGGGTGTATACAGTGGGTGTTGTTTTTGTGTCACATACCAGAGCTGTGTTATTATGTTAACAATTTACTATATATTCACATCAATCTGTACTAGTTCTTGACAAAATTAAAACCTTTTATACTATTACCATTGTATTCTTTGCTGCTTAAATAACCCTTTGGGGAAACTTTCCATTTTTTTTAAAAACACAGTGGAAAGCCCGAAGCTATTCGCCCGCCATTTTATAGTCTTAATCTGGCTTTGGTGATGATCCTCAGCTTCTTTAATGAATAAACTTCATTTTGGGCTGATATACTACTGGCCTTCAAAATAAGAATGATGGTGGTGCCTGCAAAGTCACAGACATCCATGCTCACAGAATGTGTACCTCTGTGTGACTTTTTAACAGCTTAAAGTAGACATGGTTCAGCAGTCAAATCCTACCTGAACATTTACTTGCTATCAAATGTCTATAATCAGCATTACAATTAGTCCTCTGATTGGTAGGGCTCTTGTTGCTTAAGATTGGCCCATCCACTTGGTTTTTCATTAGTTCTCATTTTCTGAAATAATTTAACATAGTTGTTACTGTAGCCATTAACTTACTTTATCATAATTATAAATATTAGCCAATATTAAGTATATTAATATAGTATCATAGCACATTTCTTGTAAACATTAAAGTGGAACTTCAGTAATTTTTTCATCTTTCCATCTATTACATTTTCTGCCCTTGTTGTTTTAACTTTGGATAGTAAAACTTGTTTTATGCCAGTAAATACCTTATACAGCCCACTTCCTGTTTCTTGTCTGGAAAAAATCCTAGGCTTATGACATCATGCACAGCTCTCACTCCTGTGAGTTTTCCAGGAAGGGAGGGGGGGAGTCATAAGAGGTCCAATGAGAGCTGCAGATCTGAATGTGTGTCTGTGTAAACCCAGAAAGTTAACAGGCAGCAGCTTCAGCTGCCCACAGTTACAATGATTGCAGCCAGACTCAATAGAAAGAGATTTATGCAGCATATTTGGCAAGTACAGATTCACAGTATATAGAAAATAATATGCAAAGTGGTTGGAGGGAAGCTTCAGAATGGCAAAGATGTTTTTATTACAAAATATGTGAGCAGACTGCAGTTCCTCTTTAAAGAATGACAGCTCTTATGTTTCCTCTTAATTTTGCTTTAGCCTATTACTTTTTCCTATGTGTTACCATTTTCGTACTTTGAGTTTATAATTTCGTTCATTTGAGTTAATTTTACTGCTAAAAGTCTTGTAACCATAATGATTTCATTTACTATCTACATTTTGTTTGGTATGATAATCACCTAATAAAATGCAAAAGCGACACATTTGAGGATTTACAAATGGAGAAAAAAAAAAAGTTATTTCATGTTCTAAAAACAGTCACCCCATCAGACAGTTGTACATAATATTAATACAAACATGAAAAAAGTTCAGGCTTTAATATGAAAAACAATAAATTTATATGATAATTTAATATACCAGAAAGTATAAATGTTAAAATAGAAAACAATATAAATGTACAAACAATACATTCTATCTATTGTGCCATTAAAGTGGAACTTTGGGATCTTGGATAGAATGAGGATGTTTTTAGTGTTGCTTGTTTACCTGTCTGCCAGGCTTTTATTGCTTTTTGCATCCCTTCTAGGACAGGAAGAGGAATGACAGTAAGTGAGAAAAAATATCCATAGAGTAGACACAGATAGCAATACAAAAAAATCAAAGGTTCTAACCCTGATCTAGTCAATCCATTTCTACAAAAACTTTTTTTCATGTTTTTTTTTTACCAAAGTACATACCAAATTTAACCATTTTGTGCAATACAGTTAGGGACAACAGCTTCCATTACAACAAATAGCATTTTTAGCTGTCATACCGCTATTCCTTCTCCTGGTTAGTGTATTGCCACTTAAGCTGTTAAGGTGGTCATTGAACACAGAAGCAGTAGGTGTTAAGTGGGATCAGAGTTAGAGTCTGGTAGTTACTGAGGGTCAGTAAATGGAAATGGCTTTAAAATGTTCTAAATTCTACAAATTAATAATACAAATTTGACAATCTACACATCTGTATGCATACCGTACTGTGGTTTACCAGAATGCATCCATTGTACATCATTAAATCATTGCATTATACATTGTACATCATCCACAGACACATATTTGGTGGCAGTAAAAAAAAATAAAAAAAAAATTAAAAAAAAGAAACTTGCATTATAGCAGTGGAACAAAAAAGCCACATAAGGAACAAGAACTTTGTCTATGTATGTTATGACAGCCTGTATCACCTAGCACGTGAATTGAATGGCCACATAGCTTGAGACCTCTATATATAAATCTGCACTACATCCCATTAGTAAAGCCAACATCATTAATTATCTCATGTCAAGCCAGGGTATTATGACCTGCAAGAGGAAAGATGGCTCTGGTCCAAAGAAGCTGACTGAATTGTTTCACCCATCCTCACAGAGACACAAACAAGATGGTGGCAATCACTACTCTTCTGCATCCACCAGCAAATCCCCTGACACTCAAACTTTCCTGGTGTGTGTTTTTTTTTTTTTCTAGAGGTGTCTTCCTGCAACTAACACTGCTGTCACTTGACTGTTCCTCACCACAGGGCACATAAGGTTGGTCTGCAGCTTCCTCATCCACATTTATACTGCTATCGATGTAAGTCACTTGATTAGGAGTTAAATGCTGTTTTCTTCTCTCTTCTGTAGTGGTTCTTTGCGAATCTCCTTCTTCGTCACTCACCAAGATGGTGAAAGCTTGTGAAAGACATATCTGCTGAGAGATTTACATGACATTACTAGCATGTTCACTTGTTTGACTTTAGCATGCTCAGAGGTTTAGACTAACCTTGCTTTTGTTTCTTCCAGATGCAGCAGACTTTGTGGGCTACCTGCTGATTAGGGATGAGCCGAACACCCCCGGGTTCGGTTCGCACCAGAACCTGCGAACGGACGGAAATTTCGCACGAACGTTAGAACCCTATTAATTACAATGGATGCGAACGTTCAAAATCTAAAGTGCTAATTATAACGACTAATATGCATGTTGTTGTCCTAAAAAGGGTTTGAGGACCCGGGTTCTGCCCCAGGGAACATGTATCAATGCAAAAAGAAGTTTTAAAAACGGCCGTTTTTTGGGAGCAGCCATTTTAATGATGCATAAAGTGAAAAAAAAAAAAGTCAAATATTCCTTTAAATATCGTACCTGGGGGGTGTCTAAAGTATGCCTGTGAAGTGCCACGTGTTTCCCGTGTTTAGAACTGTCCCTGCACAAAATGACATTTCTAAAGGAAAAAAAAGCCATTTAAAACTGCTTGCGGCTTTAATGTAATGTCTGGTCCCGGTAATATGGATGAAAATCTTTGAGAAAAATGGCATAGCTACCCCATCACCCCCCTACCCCAGCCCATTACCAGCCCCTTTGGGTCTTGTATGGATTTTTTTTTATAATTGTAATTTATATTAGTTCAAAAGAAAAGAATGTTACAGTACATATTCAACATAAACATCTTTAAGGCAATTAGCACATTTGAAAGGCAGTTGGTACATATAAAAGAATACACTCAAGATATTATCAAAACCATAACAGTACGAATTGTATACAAGTCATCAACAAATAAAATTTACAGAGGGCAATATGGACCAATACAGGTTACAGAAAAAATGTAAGTCAGCTCACAACGAAGGGATCCGTACAGAAAGAAAGACTAATCTTTAATCTCCTGCTCTCCATAACTCGAGGAGTCCCAAAGTTCCCAAACCCTGTCAAATTGAATCACTGTGTCGTGAGCTTTGGCCGTAAGAGATTCCACTCTCCGAACCTCCGCAATTAGTTGCAGGAACTGTAGATGAGAGGAGAGGAGAGGAGGGGGAGGGGAGGGGGTGGACCCCTGGAAAGGGAATTTCAAGCAAATAGTGGATAGGGTCTAGAGGGAGAGGTAGACTTGTTATAGCCTGAAGGGTTTGCATAACCTCCCCCCAAAATGGCCGTATAAGTGAACAGGTCCAAAATATATGAAAATGTGAGCCTATCTCAGTTTTGCATCTCCAGCATGTAGGAGGGAGGGCAGGGTTTATTCGATGAAGTCTATCAGGGGTTTTATACCAGAACATCAGAATCTTCACTGCCGTTTCCCTCTGAGCTAAACATTTAGAGGACTTAAAAATTGAGGACCATATTGCAGTCCACATTTGCAAAGAAATAGGGCGCCCCAGTAGCAGACTCCACTTGCGCATGTATAGGTGTGTGTCAGCCGTTAAATCTTTAGATTCATGTAAAATGTGATATATGGATGATATAAGATGTAATTGATGGGGGCCTTCCGCACATACACGTTCAAAAGGAGTCGGCCTTTCTAGGGTAAGAGTAGGGGACAAGGATTGAAAAAAGTGCCTGACCTGAAGGTAAAAATAAAATAACTTGTGGGGGATAGAATATTTGTTTTGGAGGGTAGCAAAATCAAGAAATTTGCGAGTGACCGGGTTGACCATGTTTCGCAATTGAAACAGTGGAGACTGCATCCATTGTAACAGCCGGCCATAGACCAAACTATCCGGCAATACTGGGTTCAGTAGTACGTTAGTAAGCGGAGGACATAATGATGCAAGCGGAAATCTCGATCTGCATTTTTTCCAAATGGATTTGGTGAATAGCATAGGTGCAAGACACATTCTCTTCAGCATGGGGTCGCCGTGTAAGGGTCTAGACCACACTAAAGAGCATGGATGTAGCGGATAAATGGCCCCCTTCTCTATCTCCGACCACCTATTAGGGCTGCTCTGACATGACCAGGAAGCAACCGCCCTTAAATGAGCGGCAAAGCAATATCTAATGATATCAGGTGCTCCCATACCCCCCTGTGACCTCAAGGAAAATACCACCGAGCTGGCTATCCGATGTGTGCTATTATTCCATATGAACTTCAAAAACCCTCTCTGAAGAGCTTTAAGCTGACTGGTAGGAATGGCTACAGGGAGCGTGTCAAAAAGATAAAGAAGTCTAGGCAGCACAGACATGTTTAGTACATTAATTCTGCCCAACATAGTAATAGGATAGGTAGCCCACTGGCGCAGGTTTTTATAAATGTCCTGGAATAGAGGGGGAAAATTTGCAGCGTACATAGTATTGTATGAGGAAGTAATCTTCACGCCCAAATATGTCAGAGCATGTGAACACCACCTATAAGGGTATGCATTTTGTAATTGCAACAGCAGATCTGGCGGGACATGTATGGGGAGTACTTCTGTTTTAGTCGTATTTATTTTATAGCCTGATATAGAGCCGAAAGTCTGAAGGCGTGCATGTAGGGAGGGGAGTGACGTAAAGGGACTCGTTAATGTCAGGAGGATGTCGTCCGCAAAAAGGGATAATTTATATTCTCTATGTCTCATCAGAACCCCCTTAATATCTGGGTGACATCTAATAGCCTCTGCAAGTGGCTCCAAACAAAGAATAAAAAGGAGGGGGGACAACGGGCATCCCTGTTTAGTACCATTGGACATAGGTATATATGGGGACAAAAAAGATGCCATTTGTACCTGAGCAGATGTGTCTGTGTACAAGGCCTGTATAGCTTTAAAAAAAGGACCGTCAAACCCAAATCTCTGCAGTATAGAAAACATATAAGGCCAGCTTAAGCGGTCAAACGCCTTTTGTGCATCCAAGCTCAAAATAAGTGTTGGGCGCGGGAATTTGTTTATCAGATCAATCAAGTCCACAGTACGTCTTGTGTTGTCTCCAGCGTGTCGGGAAGGAACAAATCCTACTTGATCTTTGTTAATTAATTTGGGAATGAGCTGGGACAGTCTAGATGAGAGAAGTTTCGTGAAAATGTTATAGTCTGAGTTTAATAAGGCTATAGGCCTATAGTTATCCGGTAAGGAATGGTCTTTCCCTGGCTTTGGAATCACTGAAATATATGAATGTGTAAACTGGCTATGTGGGATCTCCCCCCGTAAAAGTGATGTATACAAGTTTGTCATATGTGGCATTAGGGTGGGCAGAAAGGTCTTGTAATATAAGTAGGTGAGGCCGTCGGGTCCCGGAGATTTATGCGTGGGTAGGTCTTTGATAATTTTCGGAAGCTCCTCAGGGGTGATAGGGGCATTAAGCTTTTCCAGATCTGAGGAGTTCAACCTCGGCAGGGGGAGATTCTGGATGAATTGGTCAAACCTATCCTGAGTAAAATGGAAATTATTTTCAGGGGTAAGATATAGTAAGATGTAGTTCTTTGTAAAAGTTACCAAAAACTTTGTTCATAGTTTGGGGACAATGAGTGGGGGTGCCATCTTTTTGGATCAACAATTCAGGGAAAGACTGGAACGGGCGCGGTCTAAGTTTGTTCACTAGCATCCTATGTGGCTTGTTGGAAAACTCGTAGAATTTTTGTTTCACCCACATAAGAGATTTTGTTGCCTTGCTATATGCTAACGTTTTCAGTTGATTGCGTAGAGCTACAACTCTACGGAGAGCCTCAACCGTTGGGGAGCCCAGAAGACCCTGCTCCGCCCGCTTTAAGTCAGCTAATAGGGAAATCCGACGACTCTCGCCATCCCTCTTCAGACGAGAGCCCTCAGCAATACATGTACCACGGAAACAGGCCTTGTGAGCCTCCCAAAGGGTAGAGACCTTATGCACGGAACCCACATTTAGTTCAAAATATTCATTCAGGCTTTTGATCAGTCTATCCCTAATAGGGGGTGAACTAAGTAGGTGTTCATTAAGTCTCCAATGGCAAGTCCTAGAGGGCGAATTATGCAATAGTAGTTCTAGTGAAATAGGAGCATGGTCCGACCACGTAATAGGAGAAATGTTGGAGTCTACTAGGAGGGGGAGTAATGGGGATGTAATAAAGAAATGATCTAAGCTTGAGTACATCTTATGTGCCATGGAATAAAAGGTGTACTGTCTTTGGGTCGGATGTCTGATTCTCCATGAATCAAGCAGTCTATGTGCTCTGACCAGTTTCCTAAAGGAGGCGGACTGAGACATCACCCGTTGGGAAGGGGTGTCCCCAAAGAGTGTGTGACGATCACGCCTGTGAGACATAATCAGATTGAAATCTCCCCCTAGTATCATGAATGGCTTTGAGTACCGTTGAAGCCTGTCAAAAAAATCGTCCAGAAATACCAATTGGCCTGAATTGGGTGCATAGACATTGACCAACGTAAATGTAGACGACATGTAATCACAAATCAGGATGACAAACCTCCCCTGGGGGTCGATGTATTTTTCTCTGACCTTTACCGTACATGATTTTTTAATTAAAATAGCCACTCCAGCTTTGCCAGAAGGAGCAGATGCCACATAGGAAGTGGGATAGAATTTAGATGCAAATTTCATCGAGCCCCCAGTACGGAAGTGAGTCTCCTATACTAATATTATGTCCGCCCCAGATCGTCTAAAGTCTTTAAGAGCAATCCAACGTTTTGAAATTGAGTTTAAGCCCTTGACGTTGTGAGATACTATTTTCAAAGCCATATTAAATCAATAGAACTACTGCATTGGGGACCTTGAAAACACATTACCTGTATGACTCTTGACCACAAAGTTGCCCTATACCTTAACAAACAATCAGCTCTGGTATGTTGTAATTGAGATGTATTGGAAGAAAGCAAAAGAAAAATATTAACGAATGAACCCAGGGGGGGTTCTAAACAAAAAAAAAAAAACATAAGAATCAAAGTTGTTACACCTGAGTAATGAAAAACACTCAGGAATTCCATACCGAAGCCTGGGACCATTCGGGGCCACTTAGCAACTCCCATCACATGGAGACGTGAAGAGGGGGATCCCCCCGCTCTCCATCAAAAAGAAATAAGAAACTCTCATGAAAGTACGACTAATAGGGCTGTCAAAAACACTAGTGTCATCTCAATAAGATAGAAAGAAACTGTCAAAACTTTTAAAAACTTTACCCCATGGGTGAGTAGGGTTTGAACTCCAAGTGTCGGGTTTCTTGTCCACTGGTTGTTCAGATTGGCGAAAATAAACAAAAGAAAACAGCAAGTAGAACACAGGTCAATTATCTGGCACCAGGGTGCAGGCTATTTCAGCCAAAAAGAAAAGAATAAAGCCAGCCTTGACTTCTTGACCCTTCAAGGAGGGCGTCTGGAGCCACGATGTGGAGTGGAGAAAGATTTCATCTGCTTTCTGCGGACTGGGGTCCATTCTCTGGAAGGTGTAGTTGGTGCAATGCGATTTTGCTGGGTTGCAGGAATCGGCAACAGATCTTCAGGCAAGGGAGGTAGGCCCAAACTTTTTATGAATGCTTCACCTTCATGCATATCACGGAGACAATGTTGATGACCATCCCGAGGTACAATCAAACGAAAAGGGAACCCCCAGAAGTATGGGATGCGCAGGTTTTGCAGGTGGGATGTGATCGGGCGCAGGTTCCTGCGTTTCGCCAGAGTCACTGGAGACAGGTCGTTGTAGATCTGTATTTTAGCCCCATTATATTCAGTAGCTGATTTGTTATGTGTAGCAAGGGTCAATGCCTCCTTGCTATCATAATAATGAAAACGTACTATGACGTCCCTTGGCCTGGTGCCAGCGGGCGGTTCGGGGCCCAGGGAACGATGTGCATGATCCAGGCGCCAATCAATATCTGCGATTCTGGGGGCTAAGGCATTAAACAACCCCAGCAGGTATTGGCGGAGGTTATTGTCTCCCACCGACTCCGGTATTCCTCGGAATCTCAGGTTCTGTCTCCTCTCCCTGTTCTCCTGGTCCTCTTGTTGTAGTTGGAGTTGTGAGAAAGAGTTTTTCAATGCGGACGTTTCCTCCTCCAATTCCTGCACATAATTGACCAAGTCGTCAAATTTAGACTCAAGAGCATCTGTTCTGTCCCCAATTTGAGCTATTTCACTCCTTAACTCCTGCAAGATTTTTCCCATTTCAGCAGCCATGTTGCGTGTCATTTGCATGAGGAGAGCCTGGAGCTTTTCATCCATGAGCTCTGGGGTTAAAATGCTCTGTATAGCATGGGAGGACACTACGGAGGGTGTCCGAGTGCCCCCAGGCTGTGTGTTTTGTGTAGCTTGACTCCCCATATCCTCCATCCCCAGCACGGGATCCATGGCCGCGAGCGGTTCCGCAAGTGTAGGCAAGGCCGGGGATTGCGGCCTAGTGACAAATCTGTCCATCGCGGTCAGCGTATGTGGGTCTGTTTGCGACTTGTAAAACTGTTTTTGCTGGCCGATTTTACCCATGGGGTGCTGTAAGCTTACCGGATTAAGATGTGCTTACCCCTGTGGCGATTGTTGCTGTGTGGAAGCGTTATAGGGGTCAGGAGTGCGGGCGGGATCCGGAGCTCAGCCTCTACACATCCGCCATGTCCAAGAGCCGAGCATGCGCCTCCCTTGTATGGATATTAAGGGGAACCCCGCACACAAAATAAAAAAGGCCCTATATACTCTGAACAGCCGTATACAGGCGGTGCAAACAAGACAGGGACCGTAGGTTTGTTCTTATGTAGAATCTGTTTGTAATTTTGAACAGGTACACTGTTTAAGTGTAGCTCCAGCCAAAAAATCTATTTTTAAGCTTTTTGGAAAACATAGGGAAGGGTTATCACCCCTGTAACATTTGTTTTGCTGTCTGTGCACCTGTTCAGAACATTTCACCTCACTTTCCGTCCCAATGACAACTGTTTTTGAAAAGTGGGGTTTTTATTGAAACAAGGATTGGTGATAAAGCATCAGTAGAGAGGAGACACCTTTTTCCCATATTAACTCTTACAGGAGAGAATTTCCCTTCCTAGGGGTAGATTTCCTCTCACTTCCTGTTGTCTCCTTCCGTTTGCAAGTAGGAGTCGTTTGTAAGTTGGATGTTTGAAAGTAGGGGCCTGCCGTATATACTCTGCTGAAATTTGCCCCTTACATGTTGGTGTTGCCACAACACTGTGAGCCCTCACAGTTACTCTTGGTGGGCACTGGAACGCCCTGATGTGAACTATTATATCAGGAATTATATTTACATGCCATTGTTGAGCAGTGGTAGGAAAAATTGGGCCTTTGGTGGTGGTGCTGGTGCCACAACACTGTAAGCCCTCACAGTCACTCTTGGTGGGCATAATAAAAAGTAAAATCAACCAGCCAAATAACCCTAAACATACAGCAGCTGAAGCACTCAAAATATCAAATCCCCATCAGAAAATATAAAAAGGCAGTGCAGCGCAAACATAAAAAACACACATAAGATTAAAGACTACAAAGGATAGAGATAGTCCAAGAGTCTTTATTTGAGGAGCAATAAACTGAAAAACACCAATAAGTGTTCAATAGGTGACTAATTCTTGGTGGGCGCATGAATGGGCCCTGCTGTGAATTATTAGATCAAGAATTGTAATTGTATGCCCCTGTTGAACAGGGGCTGAAAAATTGGGCCTTTGGTGGTGGTGGTGGTGGTGTTGCCACAACACTTTAAGCCCTCACAGTTACTCTTGGTGGGTGCAGGAATGGGCCCTGCTGTGAATTATTAGATCAATAATTGTAATTACATGCCCCTGCAGATTAAATAATAGTAATACTGCGCCAACTCTAAATACTAAATGAAGCAGCCAAACATAAAATCAGACAGGATATATAGAACGTATAAAAAATATATAATGTGGCGCTGTGAGAGAAGTAGTAAAAAACCCTACTTCATGTATAGCACAATGGTGCACATAAAAATATGGTGTCAAACAAAACGTTTGTACACAATAGGTGTACACAAATGAATGTGATAAAAATGTAAGTGAATACTAACAGTGAAATAATTGGTATGGGGTATAGGTGCACAACAAAAACCAGCAATTAAACTGGAATATTGATCATACCCATAATAAACAAAAATAAAAATGAAAATATAATGTAGGTGGAGACAAACTCATATAAGGCGTCACAGATGAGTATGTAGAATAATGTCCAATCTTATCACATATGAAAAGAAGTTCATAGGTCAAAATCCAACAAGGAGCTGCATCGTTTGAAAATAGGTTTGAAGGGTGCATCTATCACATTTTCTTTATAGGCATATAGGATATATGACATCACCTGGGAGTGCCTTCACCTTGGGCCAATGGGGGAGAAGTAAATGCTCTTACCAGACAGAGTGGACCCAGCTCACCGTACGGTGGTGGATCAACAAAGCTTTGTCCACTCTGTGGACCCAAGGAACAGTCAGGATCTGCAAGACACCTCCTTCCTTATGCCGACAGCACCACTGGTCCGTATTTCCAACCCGAAAAGGAAGAAATCCAAACCAATATGGCGACAACAAGCCATGTAAAAAGGGGAAAATGTGATAGATGCACCCTTCAAACCTATTTTCAAACGATGCAGCTCCTTGTTGGATTTTGACCTATGAACTTCTTTTCATATGTGATAAGATTGGACATTATTCTACATACTCATCTGTGACGCCTTATATGAGTTTGTCTCCACCTACATTATATTTTCATTTTTATTTTTGTTTATTATGGGTATGATCAATATTCCAGTTTAATTGCTGGTTTTTGTTGTGCACCTATACCCCAGTGTGGGGCGTGTACTAAACCCCCCTGAGCTATAATTGGCCACAGGCATCCTGCCTGTGGCCAATTATGGCTCTCCTCGCTGCCGGCGCTGTGATTGGCCAAGCATGCGGGGTCACAGTGGATGCTTGGCCAATCACAGCGCCAGGATTTTGGGCCGTTCGCGTCACTCGAAATTTGCCGCGAACGACCCAAAACGTTCGATCTTCGTCGAACGATCAAACACACGATGTTCGAGTCGAACGCGGAGCTCATCCCTACTGCTGATTATCAGATTCGATTATTTTCTCACATTATTGTGTTTGGGGCAATAAGAAAAACACAAAGATACTTTTCAGTTGCTGAGGATTTCGCTTTGCGTTTGAGATGTAAAAATATAATTTATTATTTACCATAAACTGGTTTTAACAATCACATTCTTTCTGAGAGTCTTTTTGGTAATGCATCCTTCAACTACAAAAGAATGCCAAAGTTGTTAGGTGTTAATTAGAGGGAGATATGTGGGGTATGTTTGTTTGGATAGGAGTAAATACCTTCACAATAAGACTGTAGGGCACTTACTTTTGGAATTTGCCATTCTAAGGTGCTTTTTTCCTTTGTTTTTTCTGGCATGAATATTTGGGTTAGATACAAATAGAAACAGGAACCCGGTCACTTTTGTAACTTCATTTTCCCAAAAATTTGGTCAAACAAAGGGAGTAGGGATGAGCTTTATGTTCGAGACGAACATGAGTTCGACTCGAACATTGGCTGTTCGCCCGTTCGGGGAACAGCGAACAATTTGGGGTGTTTGCGGCAAATTTGAAAAGCCGCGGGACACCCTTTAAAAGTCTATGGGAGAAATCTAAAGTGCTAATTTTAAAGGTTAATATGCAAGTTATTGTCATAAAAAGTGTTTGGGGACCTGGGTCCTGCCCCAGGGGACATGTATCAATGCAAAAAAAAGTTTTAAAAACTGAAATTTTTTCGGGAGCAGTGACTTTAATAATGCTTAAAGTGAAACAATAAAAGTTAAATATTCCTTTAAATTTCGTACCTGGGGGGGTGTCTAAAGTATGCCTGTAAAGTCGTGCATGTTTCCTGTGTTTAGAATTGTCCCTGCACAAAATGTAATTTCTAAAGGAAAAAAGTAATTTAAAAACACTCGCGGCTATAATGTATTGTCAGGTCCCCCCAAATTCCATATCAGGCCCTTCAGGTCTGGTATGGATTTTAAGGGGTACCCTGCACCAAAATAAAAAAAAATGGCGTGGATCCCCCCAAAAATCCATACCAGACCCTTATCCAAGCAAGCAACCTGACAGGTGGCAGGAAAAGAGGGGGAACGAGAGAGCGCCCCCCTCTCCTGAACTGTACCAGGCCACATGCCCTCAACATGGGGGGGATGTCCCCATGTTGATGGGGACAAGGGCCTCATCCCCACAACCCTTGCCCGGTGGTTGTGGGGGTCTGCGGGTGGGGGGACCCCCAGATTTCACCCCTCTATGTGAATTGGTAACAGGGTACATTGTACCCCTACCATTTCACAAAGAAAGTGTAACAAAATTAAAAAAACACACAGACACAGTTGGGATAAGTCCTTTATTAAAAAATAAAGAAACAGAAAACCATTCCAGCGTTATAATCCAGTCTGTCCAGTGTTGTTCTCTATGTCCCGTGGTGATCCGATGTCCAGCGATGCTGCAGTCTCAGTCTCAACTCCACACAAAACCTCCATGACATAAGAGGGAGGCGGGGTCACCCGTCATAGGGTAAGACCCGGCTTTCCCCAGCAAGCAGGAAATACCCAATTATGTGACGTCACAGGGCGGGGTCACCCGCCGACGTCATAGGGTATTTCCTGGCAAGCAGGGAAAGCCGGGGCTTACCCTATGATGTGACGGGTGACCCCGCCCCCTCTTACGTCATGGTGTTTTCATGTGGAGTGGAGACTGGAGGAGACTGCAGCATCGCTGCACATCGGATCACCGCGGGACATAGAGAACAACGCTGGACAGACTGGATTACATCGCTTGAATGGTTTTCTGATTTTTTATTGTTTTATTTTTAATAAAAAGCTTATCCCAACTGTGTCTGTGTGTTTTTTTTTTTTTACACTTTCTATAGAAATAGTAGGGGTACAATGTACCCCGTTACCAATTCAAATAGGGGGGGCAGAATCTGGGTGTCCCCTTTGTTAAAGTGGGCTTCCAGATTCCGATAAGCCCCCTGCCCGCAGACCCCCACAACCACCGGGCAAGGGTTGTGGGTTGAGGCCCTTGTCCCCATCAACATGGGGACATGCCCCCCATATTGAGGGCATTTGGCCTGGTACGGTTCAGGAGGGGGGCTGCTCTCACCCCCCTCTTTTCCTGCGGCCTGCCAGGTTGCGTGCTCGGATAAGGGTCTGGTATGGATTTTTGGGGGGGACCCCACGCCATTTTATTTTTAAATTTTGATGCAGGGTTCCCCTTAATATCCATACCAGACCTGAAGGGCCTGATATGGAATTTGGGGGGGACCCCCACGCTTTTTTTTTGTTCAATGACTTTGATCTGTATTGCCGGGGACCTGACAATTTATTATAGCCACGAGTGGTTTTAAATGACTTTTTTTCCTTCAGAAATTACATTTTGTGCAGGGACAATTCTAAACACGGGAAACATGCGCGACTTTACAGGCATACTTTAGACACTCCCCAGGTATGAAATTTAAAGGAATATTTTATTTTTATTATTTCACTTTAAGCAATATTAAAATCACTGCTCCCGAAAAAACTGCAGTTTTTAAAACTTTTTTTGCATTGATACATGTCCCCTGGGGCAGGACCCGGGTCCCCAAACACTTTTCATGACAATAACTTGCATATAAGCCTTTAAAATGAGCACTTTTGATTTTTCATCTTCGTGTCCCATAGACTTTAACGGTGTTCGCGTGTTCGAACACATTTTTTACCTGTTTGCATGTTCTGGTGCGAACCGAACCGGGGGGGGGGGTGTTCGGCTCATCCCTAAAAGGGAGTAATATCTAAGTATTTACTTGTCCTCAATGTTGATGAAGATTTGATCCCAGTGCTTTCTAAAGGATGTAGGTTTTCCAGCAAATGTGCTGGGACATTAGGAAGTATTTTGTCCCCTAGTTTATTTCAGTCATCGAGTCCTAAACATACTTGGTTAAAAACATATGGCTCCTTTAAATGTGGCCTAAGGACATGTCGCTATTGCGATAAACATGATGTTAATACCAAATTTGTTGTCTCTTGTTCCACAGGTAAGGAGCATAATATACGTGGTTTCATCAAGTGCAGCACAAAATATGTAGTGTATGTGGTAGACTGTACCGCATGTGCCCTGCAATATGTGGGATGTACATCTAGAGCTGTCACTGTGAGAATAATTGAACACTACAATGGAGCATCATACACAAACGATAGTTTATATAGTGAAGCAGCTCTAAATGTCAATAGAAAGTGCTAATATTAAAAGTGCTATTAATAAAGTCTAACTTCTCATAAATTAAATAAATGGGGTGACAAAATCAACAATAATAAAATAAAATTAAAACGTCCAAACAGTGACTATGTAAATAAAGTGCTAAATAGCCAAAATGGCAGTCCAAATAGCAACAGCTAATTGCAGGGAGAGAAGCAAGGATGGGTGTGGGAATACACCTTGTCTCATCAGAAACACACTGGATCAGATGAACAAATGATGCATAAATAATCCTCCCCCATAGACACCAGCCTCTCACCTCTCTGGTGGACCCCACGGGGCCAGTAATAACCACAAAGATCTCCACTGCTCACAATGAGAACTTCCAGTCCTTTTGCGTGACCCGAAACCACTGTAGGGATCTCCACAGCTTACCAGTGTTCTTCCTTAAAGCGAATCTTCCTGATGGACCCCACGAGGTCAATAATGGCCACAAAGATCTCCACTGCTCACAATGAGAACTTCCAGTCCTTTTGAGTGACCCGGAACCACTGTAAGAATCTCCACAGCTTACCAATGTTCTTCCTTAAAACGAATCTTACTCCATAATATTCAGAAAAAAACAAAAAGGGACTCCATAGTGAAGCATGTAAAGGAAAGCCCCAAGAAAAGGCGTTTATTCAAATAAAAACAGCTAAAAAACACGTTAAAAACCAAGGGGTAAAAAACGCCAAACAAAATGTTCATAAAATACTAACTTCCGGTTTACGGCCGCAAACCGGAAGTGGACGTCACTTAGGCTCTCCTCCCGACGCGTTGCATCACTACACACGTGACTTCATCAAGGGCATAGGGGCCAAGTGACTAATAGGAGCTTATATACACTTCTGATCATCATATGCAAATTAATACCAAGCAATGGATTCTGGGAGATCAGTCAGGTCATTCTTGGTCTCCATGACCTTGACAACTACTGCCCAGAACAAGGTATAAATACAAACTAGATAAACTGGTAAACAGATAAAAAGATATACATTAAAGTTGCTAACGTCAAAACATTAAAACTAAATATTGAACAAAAAAATAAAAAATTAGAAATAAAAAAATTAAAGTTAAAATTAAAATAAAAAAAAAATAAAAAATTGACGTAACTACTAAAATACACATCTAATAATTGGAAATAAAACAATTAAGATCAAACTCAATATTTAAACCTAGAGGGGTAAGCGACTGTAACTCAAAAATCCAACGAGACTCAGCTTGACTGAGAGTGATGACCTTGTTACTTCCTCTCCAATGGGGTCTATACTTTTCAATACCCCAAAAGGAAAGGGAACTGGGATCTTTCCCATGAACTTCAGCAAAGTGCCTAGATACACTATGCTTGGGAAAGCCAGATTTAATATTTTGAACATGTTCCCTCAACCGTTTCCAGAGGGGCCTTTTCGTTCTGCCCACATACTGGAGTTTGCATGAGCACTCCAGTACGTAGACAGCCCCTTCAGTCCTACAGGAAATAAACTCTTTGATAACATAATTTTTTCCTGTGGAGGTGGCTACAAAATCATCTTTTTTGGACTTCTTAAACTTAGTATGCCTACACGCATAACAATACTTGCACGGGTAGAAGCCCTTTCCTTCAAAAAAGGAAAAAGGCTTCTTAGTTGGAGGATCCAAAACATTCTTGGCTAGTATATTGCAAAGGGTAGGAGCCCTTCTATAAATGAATTTAGGAAATGGAGGTAATACTTGAGACAAGTGGCGGTCTGCTTTTAAGACATTCCAATGTTTCCGGATGATGGATTCTAATTTTTTGAACTGCATATTGTAATCGAGGATCAATGGAACCTCTACATAGTTGACCTTTTCTTTTTCTCTGTCTCTAAGGAGATTAATTCGTTCCAAGCTACCTACTTCGTCGATCTTCTTTTGGAGGAACCCCTGATCATATCCTTTATCACGAAAACGTTCCCCAATGAATTCGGCTTGCTGTCTAAACTCAGACTCAATAGTGCAATTCCTTCTCAACCTCACTAGCTGTCCCTTAGGAATATTCATTAGCCAAGGTGCATGATGACAGCTATCAGTGGGGAGGTAACTATTCCTGTCAACTGTTTTGAAAAAGGTTCTGGTTTTAATGGTTGTGTCTTCTTTCCAAATTTACAAGTCCAAAAAATTAATTTTTACTTCATCTATATTCCAGCTCAGCCTGATATTTTTATCATTTTCTTCAAGTTCCTGGCTGAACTCTATCAGGCTCTCTTTTTCTCCTTTCCAGATAAGGAATATATCGTCGATAAACCGCTTATACATAATCAATTGGGAGGGACTATTCTTATAAATCGCATCATGTTCCCATAATGCCATATGAAGGTTGGCGACACTGGGGGCAAATTTGGCCCCCATGGCCACCCCTTTAGTTTGTTTATAGTAATGGGAGTCATACCAGAAATAATTATGATTAAGACAATAATCTAAGCATTGGTTGGGATAAATATATAAATTTTATATACTAGTGGAGGCGCTGAGTGAAATTACTCGTGATAAATAGACAAAATACCAAGTGTAAAAACAATACAAATTATAATACCAAAACACCAGCCTGCCTAGCGTGCTAAATTAAACTGTGTATAACCAAAGTGAAATTTATACAAGATTTCCCAGATCTTGCATAGGTATGTGTAAAGTGAGCTCCTGTAAATCAATACAGAAAAATATTTTCATACCTTAATACAAATTTACATTTGTGAAAAAAATATATAAATGGTGAGTTCATATATCAAGTGTCAATCAAGTCCTTATAATCAATGAATGGAAGATAAATCAAGTGAAAAAATCTGAAGAGCTGCAAACAGAAAATCCATAGATTGTGACAACTGTCAGAAATCCACCTTCACCGACTGAGAAAGACGAATCACCCAAATGTGCTCAAATAAGGATGGCCGCTTACCAAATGAAGTTGACCCTTTTACTTAAAAAAGAAGTCAAATGTGCTTGCAGCAAAAAACTTTGCTTGGGTTAAATGGAGATGATGTCGGACCAGATCTAATGCAATTAACTGTATTGTTTCAAATGTATTATAATGATCCATCTGGCTGTTGTTTTTCTTCTCATTTAAAAAAAAAAAATTTCCATCATATATATATATATATATTTTTTTTTTTTTTTTCCTTTCTTTTCTTTCCTTTTCCTTTTCAACAAAAAACCCCCCTTTGTTTCAGAACCTGCTTTTTCCTCAAACATTCTCCTCCCTTCCCATTTTCCTTTTCTACTATCTATGCTTCCTTTTCTTCTCCTCCCACCATTGGTTGAATATTGTTGGTGTTCATACGCCATTTCATCAACCTATCATGGATATGCCTAATTATATGGGCAAAGACGCATTTTCCGTCAACATATATGTGTATCCTAATTGAATCAACTATTAATAATTATAGCGGTTTTTGTGATTTAGAACCATGTTGACATATGTCTATATTTCTTCTTTTTGTTTTGCTATTTTTTTGCTATCTCCCTTTAAAATCCCGTTTTGTGAGAGTTTGTCTCTCTTTGGTTTTTTCTTTCTAGTTTCTATTGGGACTGGGAGATTTTACAGTTTTGTTTCTGGAAACTATCCCGGGGTTGCCTACGATGGAAAGAAAATATTATTTTAACATTAAATTCCTTCAGACAACGCTAGACACATATTTGAAGCAAACTATTAACATTGTACTCAAGAGAGTATTTTAAGTCATGCGGTTTAGGATTGGAAGGAAGGTAAAATGACTTACCTCCCGAACATTTTTTCTTGTTCCTAACTTTTTCCCCTGGCTAAATTTTGAATGTACCGTCTATTGGACACAATAGAAACATATTAGTAACAAAATATGAACACATGCATATGTAGGTCTTAGTTAGAAATACAGTACCTTGAAAAAGTATTCATGCCCATTGAAATTTTACAAATTTTTTCATGTTAGAACCAAAAACGTAATTGTATTTTATTTAGATTTTGTGTGATAGACCAACACAAAGTGGCACATAATTGTGAAGCGGAAGGAAAATTATAAATATTTTTCATTTTTTTTTTACAAATAAATATCTGAAAAGTGTGGCGTGCATTTGTATTCAGCCCCCTTGACTCTGATACCCGAAAAGCTAAAATCTAGTGGAACTAATTCACTTCAGAAGTCACCTAATTAGTAAATAGAGTCCACCTGTGTGTAATTTAATCTCAGTATAAATACAGCTGTTCTGTGAAGCCCTTAGAAGTTTGTTAGAGAACCTTAGTGAACAAACAGCATCATGAGTGCCAAGGAACACACCAGGAAAGTCAGGGATAAAGTTGTGGAGAAGTTTAAAGCAGGGTTAGGTTATAACTAAATATCCCAAGCTTTGAACATCTCACAGAGCACTGTTCAATCCATCATCCGAAAATGGAAAGAGTATGGTACAACTGCAAACCTACCAAGACATGGCTGTCCACCTAAACTAACAGGCCAGTCAAGGAGCGCATTAATCAAAGAAGCAGCCAAGAGGCCCATGGTAACTCTGGAGGCGATCCACAGCTCAGGTGGGAGAATCTGTCCACGGACAACTATTAGTCGTGCACTCCACAAATCTGGCCTTTATGGAAGAGTGACAAGAAAGCCATTGTTGAAAGAAAGTCATAAGAAGTCCAGTTTGCAGTTTGCAAGAAGCCATGTGGGGTACACAGCAAACATGTGGAAGAAGGTGCTCTGGTCAGATAAGACCAACATTTTTGGTCTTATGCCGCGTACACATGACCGTTTTTCCTGACGAGAAAACAGCCATTTTTTAGATTGGTCATGAAAAACGGTCGTGTGTATGCTCCGTAGCAGTTTTCTCTACGAGAAAACTGGCTGAATTTTTTTTATAACCTGCTCTATTTTTTCTCGTCGTTTTTCACGTCGTGAAAAATGGTTGTGTGTATGCTTTTATAAGGGGGAAAAAAACGCGCATGCTCAGAATCAAGTATGAGATAGGAGCGCTCGTTCTGGTAAAACTAGTGTTTGTAATGGAGATAGCACATTCGTCACGCTGTAACGGACTGAAAAGCACGAAGACTGAAAAGTGCGAATCGTCTCTCACCAAACTTTATTAACATGAGGATCAGCAAATGAAGCCCAAAGGGTGGCGCCATTCGAATGGAACTTCCCCTTTATAGTGCCTTCGTACGTGTTGTACGTCACTGCGCTTTGCTCGAGCGTTTTTTTTTTTCATGAACGTGTGTATACAAGGCAGGCTTGAGAGGAATCACGACGAGAAAAACGTTGTTTTTTTACATGACATGAATAACGGTCGTGTGTACGCAGCATAAAAGCAAAACGCTATGTGGGGCGTAAAACTAACACTGCACATCACCTTGAACGCACCATCCCCACTGTGAAACATGGTGGTGGCAGCATAATGTTGTGGGGATGCTTGTCTTCAGCAGGGACAGGGAAGCTGGTCAGAGTTGATGGGAAGATGGATGGAGCCAAATACAGGACAGTCTGAGGAAGAAAACATGTTAGAGTCTGCAAAAAACTTGAGTCTGGGACAGAGGTTCATCTTCCAGCAGGACAACGACCCTAAACATAAAGTCAGAGCTACAATGAAATGGTTTAGAACAAAGCATATTCATGTGTTAGAATGGCCCAGTCAAAGTCCAGACCTTACTCCAATTGAGAATCTGCGGCAAGACTTGCAAATTGCTTTTCACAGACGCTCTCCATTCAATCTGACAGATTTTGAGCTATTTTGCAAAGAAGAATGGACAAAAATTTCACTCGCTAGATGTGCAAAGCTGGCACAGACATACCCATAAAGACTTGCAGCTGTAATTGCAGCGAAAGGTGGTTCTACAAAGTATTTACTCAGGGGGGCTGAATACAAATGCATGCCAAACTTTTCACATATTTATTTGTAAAAAAATTGGAAAACCATTTATCATTTTCCTTCCACTTCACCATTATGTGCCACTTTGTGTTGGTCTATCACATAAAATCCCAATAGAATACATTTACGTTTTTGGTTGTAACATGACAAATGTGAAAATTTCAAGGGGTATGAATACTTTTTCAAGGCACTGTACGTACTTACATTTCACTATGGATGCTTTAAGGATGCAGAAGGTGACTTCTGCTCTGTGTTCTTGCACTGTTGTAAAAGGAAAAATACAATGCTTAGACGTAGCAGATAAACCATTTCAAGCAAATATTGTAACAATATAAAAAACATTTTGCAATTGTTGAATTGAAATGTATGTTGACAATAAAAAGAGCAAAAATTTTTTTTACATAAGCATGTATATATCTACCTCTGCTGTTACAAACACAGCCTCAAAGTTGGCTGTTTGGAGCTGAAAAAAATAAATAAAAAAATCTTAGTAAGATTAAATGCTGTTTGTGATTATCTAGTTTTTCTATTCTAGACCATATCAAACAATTGCACAGCAAACATGTTGGGCACGTTTCACCATTCCAAACAAATGGGGAAGAAAGGCTGAAAATTTACAATTGGAATTTTTGGGCAAACAAGCATGAGCCATGTGCTTTGCAAGCATAGACGTACACTGCCGAAGAGCGGGTATGGACATACATAAATGAGTTTCACAAGCGACAAGCCATGTTTGCAGCAAGCATAGAAAGGCATGCAGAACTGGCATGCAACAAACAGTATGAACATGCAGAAATGAGCCAGAAATGTTCCACAATTCAGGAGGGACATATGCCATAAGCACAGCATGAAATTGCCTAATTGCTAAGACAAATGAGGCTGTTCAAAAGATAAAAAGTGCTTTACCATGTGCTCTACCACATCCAGGATGTTTGGCTTCTCTTCTGCTAAGCTCTCCTCCACCATCTCTCCCTTCTGGTAAGACCGTGAGAAGTGTGCACTGGAAAAAAAGTACTGCCCGCTGGATATGATGACATGCAGTAAAATACCACATGGTTTCATGAGTTAAATACCGCAAATCTCAAAAAAATACTGCAGTATTTTTGAAACGCTAAGCAGTATTTTACTTCATTTCTTAAAGTGGTAGATAGCGCTCTGTGAATGGAGCCCAATCTCATTGTGTGAATACACTTCTTTTATGTGAGAGAAAAGTTATTAGAGATGTCATGTAAACCAGGGCAGCTACCCAAACTGTATTCTAAAGTACAATTCTTCATGAATTAGTCGCAACATACTGGGGCTGATTTACCAAACGTTTGCGCCATGAGTATTGGCGCATCTGCGTGCGCAATGGCTGTTTTGGTATTTACAAAACATTAGCGCCTGTAGCGCAGCCCTATTTCCCATTTACTATAGTGTTCTCTGCGCCCGGGAGGAGGCGCTCAGTGCACTACTATGGACCTGGCGCACAGCATGTTAAAATCTAAATATAAAGAAGCTGGAAGTGAGAATATAATGGGGGTGATGTGGGATGATGTGAGGAAGTGACACCTGCCCAAATAACTAATATGCCCAAAATAGAGTGGGAAAGTAACTTTTTCAAAACCAGCCCGCTGCGCCGGCAAGTACGATTCGAGCTGCGGGAGGTTTTTTTGAGCTCAGTGTGGGAATTTCAATGGTTTAAATGCTCCGGGACACTGCGCCGGCAAAATCTTAGTAAATGTCAAGTCACCTAAGTCAATTTGCATAAGTTGAACAGGCGCAGCTCTGAAATTGCCAGTGCGCCAGCAAAATGACATTTCTAAAGGAAAAAAAAAGCCATTTAAAAGCAGCCGCGGCTGTAATGAATTGTCGGCTCCCGGCAATATAGATAAAAGTCATTGAAAGTCATTGCTAACCAAAAAAAAAAAAGCGTGGGGGTCCCCCCAAATTCCATAACCAGGCCCTTCAGGTCTGGAATGGATATTAAGGGGAACCCTGCTGCAAATTTAAAAAAAAAATGACGTGCGGGTTCCCCCCAAGTATCCAAATCAGGCCCTTCAGATCTGGCATGGATTTTAAGGGGAACTCCACCCCAAATTTTATAAAAAAATGGCGTGGAGTCCCCCTAAAAATCCACACCAGACCCTTATCCGAGCACGCAACCTGGCCGGCCGCAGGGGAAGAGGGGGGGATGAGAGCGGCCCCCCTCCCTCCTGAACCGTACCAGGCCACATGCCCTCAACATGGGGAGAATGTCCCCATGTTGATGGGGAAAAGGGCCTCATCCCCACAACCCTTGCCCGGTGGTTGTGGGGGTCTGCGGGCGGGGGGCTGATCGGAATCTGGAAGACCGCTTTAACAAAGGGGACCCCCAGATCCCGGCCCCCCCCCCCTATGTGAAATGGTAATGGGTACAAATGTACCCCTACCATTTCACAAGGAAAGTGTCAAAAATGTAAAAAATGACAAGAGCCGGTTTTTGACAATTCCTTTATTAATGTCTTTTCTTTTCTTCCATCTTGTTCTTCCATCTTGTTCTTCCATCTTCTTCTTCCATCTTCTTCTTTTCTCCATTCGGGTTTCTTCCTCCATCTTCATCTTCCTCTTCATCTTTATCTTCGTCTTCCTTCTTCCTTCGGTGTTCTCGTCCGCATCTTGCTCCGGCGTCTTCCCTTCTTCTTTCTTCTCCGGCCGCTCCGTTTGAATTGGAGGTTCCCGCTGTGCCACGCTTCAGTTCTCCACTTGGTCCGCTTACACCCGGTGGCTCCGCCCCCCTCTGTCACCATGGGGAAAGTCCCCGTGAAATCCATGTGCGGTCACCGGGTGTAAGCGGACCCAGAGGCGAACTGAAGCGTCGCACAGCGGGAACCTCCAATTCAAACGGAGCGGCCGAAGAAGAAGGGAAGACGCCGGAGCAAGATGCTGGACGAGAACACCGAAGGAAGAAGGAAGATGAAGATGAAGATAAAGATGAAGAGGAAGATGAAGATGGAGGAAGAAACCCGAATGGAGAAAAGAAGAAGATGGAAGAAGAAGATGGAAGAAGAAGATGGAAGAAGAAGATGGAAGAAGAAGATGGAAGAAGTAGATGGAAGAAAAGAAAAGACATTAATAAAGGAATTGTCAAAAACTGGCTCTTGTCATTTTTTAAATTTTTGACACTTTCCTTGTGAAATGGTAGGGATACATTTGTACCCCATTACCATTTCACACAGGGGGGGCCGGGATCTGGGGGTCCCCTTTGTTAAAGGGGTCTTCCAGATTCCGATAAGCACCCCGCCCGCAGACCCCCACAACCACCGGGCAAGGGTTGTGGGGATGAGGCCCTTGTCCCCATCAACATGGGGACATTCTCCCCATGTTGAGGGCATGTGGCCTGGTACGGTTCAGGAGGGAGGGGGCGCTCTCTCGTCTCCCCCTCTTCCCCTGCGGCCGGCCAGTTTATGTGCTCGGATAAGGGTCTGGTGTGGATTTTTAGGGGGACTTCATGCCATTTTTTTTTCAATTTGGGGTGGAGTTCCCCTTAAAATCCATGCCAGATCTGAAGGGCCTGGTTTGGATATTTGGGGGGAACCCCACGTCATTTTTTTTAAAATTTGCAGCGGGGTTCCCCTTAATATCCATTCCAGACCTGAAGGGCCTGGTTATGGAATTTGGGGGGACCCCCACGCTTTTTTTTTTGGTTAGCAAAGACTTTTAATGACTTTTATCTGTATTGACAGGAACCAGCAATTCATTACAGCCGCAAGGACTTTTAAATGACTATTATTTTACTTTAGAAATGTCATTTTGCTCTCCAACTGTTATAAACATGGAAAACATGTGCTACTTTACAGGCATACTATAGACACCCCCCGGGGATGATATTTAGGACCAGTTCACACCGGATGCAGTGCAGTGCGTTTTTTTGATGCCTAAAAAACGCAAAGAAAGTTGATCACATTAATGCCAATGGCATAGTTCACACCACTGCAGTCCGTTCCAGTGCATTTCAGAAAGCCAAAAAATAATTGGTCATGCTGCATTTTTTAGGTACAAAACTGTACTGGACCCCAGTAAAACACATCAAAAACGCAACGGAACGTACCAAAAATGTACTGGAATGCATCGCAATGCACCTAAATGCACCAAAGACGCACTGCAACACACTTGTCCTAAGTGAAAAGAGGGGGAAAAAAACACCGGACTGCATCAAAAACGCCTCAAAAATGCACTGGAATGTGTCAAAAACGTGCATGCAGAAAAGCACCTGGAACGCACCCAGACTGCGTTTCTATAGTGTGAACTAGGGCCAGTTCAAACCATAGAAACGCAATCCGGATGCGTTCCAGGTGCTTTTCTGCATGCACGTTTTTCATGCGTTCCAGTGCATTTTTGGTAAGTTTTTGATGCAGTCCAGTGCTTTTTTTTCACCCCTCTTTTTTATTAACCATAGATAAGGACAAGTGTGTTCCAGTGCATTTTTGGTGCATTTAGGTGTGTTCCTGTGCGTTCCAGTGCGTTTATGATGCGTTTTGATGCGTTCCAGTACAGTCCAATGCAGGTAAAATGCAGCATGTTCTACTTTTTTGGTGGAACTGGAACGCACTGGAACAAACACTGCCATTTAGAACCATATAAGCAACTTTCCATGCATTTTGAATGCATAAAAAACGCAATGCACTGCATGTGGTGTGAAATGGCCCTTAAGCAATTTGGCATATTTAAAGGCACTTCTCCTTGTTTTGTTTTGGGTGTTTTCCAAATTGGTGACATTGATATATGTCCCTTAGGGTGGGACCTGGGCCCCCATTTTAAGGCCAATAACTAGAAGATAAGCCAGCCAAGTGGGGACTAGAAAAATTAACAAGTCAGTTCCCATAGACTGCAATGGTATTTGTTGGTGGGGGGGAGGGGTGATTGTCCCATCTCTAATTTTGTAGCATGCTGGATGATGTGCTTAATTTTGGACGGGGGGAGGGGGGGGGTTATTTTTTGCTAGCTGCATTGGTGTTGTTCTGCACATGCCCAGCCAGTTAGGTTTTTTTGGCGTGCTTTTTGTGTGTGAACAGCGCCTGGATATTTCTGGGCATGCTCACTCAGAGAGTGTTTTTATGGGTTAGAAATTGAAGGACATCCTTAACAGGTGTGCCCACTTTGAATTTCAGTCTCTACATTGGGATAACTTGCATTTTGGGTGTTTCATGGACTGTGCATGTGTTTTCAATTGCCTCATTAGCACACAAACATATGTTATATAAAGCTCACAGAGCATTCGGTCGATTGCCTTAAGAAGAGGCAAGTGTGGGGGGGGGGGTAAAATGTACATGTTGGTGTCCTTATCGAGTTTGTAACACATGTATTTTATTTGTTATAAGTGATTGGTTAACTTATGTGGATTGTATATTTTTGGTGTGGGGGAGATATGTTCCCCTGAAATAATTCTGATGTTGTTAATGTGTGTTGTTTGTTCACTTTGATTTAATTGTCTGCTGCATTTTTTTGGCCAAAAATTGCTCAAGATGTTGAGTCTGTAACTGTTTCAAATTGACCATGTTTTTTATTTTGCCTTCCCTTTTGTTTTGTTGAACAATACAATTAGATGGAAAGTTTTGATGTTTGTTTTGTGTTTTCTTTGCAACAAATGTGACAGCTGATTGGCATGTCAAAACAAAACAGGTGTGATTTGTCTAATCTGGTGCCTTCATGGTAGCATATGCATGGATTGTATTGTGTGTTGCCATGGAGCGTCACCAGGAAATGAAAAATACTGAGCGGTAAGTATTCAATTTTCCTTTTTTACTGCAGTGGTTCTCAGCCTCAGTCCTAAAGTACCCCCAACAGGACATGTTTTGTGAATTTAGCTTATCGAGAATTGCTGTCCAAAAATCAAAACCATTGACTGTGATTTAAAGCACATGTGCAAGATGAAGGAAAACCTGCAAACATGGCCTGTTGGGGGTACTTGAGAAGCACTGATTTAGAGCACTGCACTTAAAAATAGCTCAAGGCCTTACAATTCTAATTGTTGGCATTTTGAGGGAAACAAAGTAAGTGTTAGAACCCCTGCGTGTGTGTGTTTTTTTTAGATATTTTTTTTTGTAGTTTGGCCTTTGTCTCCTTTTCTTAACATTGGCTTCACTTCCTGTCACACAGCTAAACAGGAAGTGAAGGTAAAACCCTACCAATGGCTTTTCTTGGGGACACACTAGTGTCCCCATTAAGCAAATTGCACTCTAGCACTTTGTTGTGTACACCCCAAATCATTGGGTAGTTTGGGGTTTAGTAAAGACAAATCCACTCTGCAGTAAAAGTGTAGCTGCTGAAAATCTGAGGGAAGGTACTGGTGATTGGATGTTACAATCATGTAAAAGCAAAGATGTTTTTTTTTTTGGCTTGCATGTCCCCCTCAGATATACAGCAAGTGCACTTGTAGTGCAAAGTAGATTTGCCTTTAGTAAATAAACCCCACAGTCTAAACTACCTAATAATAATTTGTGGTGTACCCCGCAATATGCTCGAGTGCAATGTGCATAATGGGGAAAGTATTTAGACTGACCTGTGTGTCCCCAAGGAAAGACATTGTTATGGATTTTCCCTCACTTCCTGTGTGGCTATGTGACAGGAAGTGAATTATTTGGAAGGATAAAGTGGCCAAATTATTTAGTTTAACTTTTCAAAGACTCTTTCCTAAGTTGAATTGTGATGCATGTCAATGGCCCATTTTGACCCTCTTTAATCACTTGAGATCAGCGCTATAACTGATCAATGGCCACAGCATGGTCCTCAATTGCCGGGAGTCCGTCAATAAACGTCCTCCCCTTTGCGCGCGCTGTGGTCACAGAGTCACTGAGACTCGGGTGATGACAGATCTGAGTAAGGGGCCGATCCCTGCCCTTTACCATGTGATCAGCTGTCAGCAAATGACAGCTGATCACGTGATGTAAACAAAAGTTGGGTAATGGTTTTTGTTTTCTCCTTGTGCTGACAGCGTGAGCATAAAAAAAAGGCAATCACCGGCTTATGTGCAAGGGACATGGGGCCAGAAGAGGAAGAGGCAATTCTGCATCATCTGTGACAATTAGTAGCCCCTGCCAGTGCCACCTATCAATGCCCACCACTGGTGCCAATCAGTGGCACCTAGCAGTGCTGCCAGTGCCTATCAGTGCCCATCACTGCCAACTATCATTGCCACCTAGCAGTGCCACTTTTCACTGCCCACCAGTGCCAAATAGCAATGCCACCTCTCAGTGCCCTCCCTTGCCACCTTATCGGTGCCCATCAGTGCAGTCTCATCAGTGTACATCAATGAAGAAGAAAAATTACCTTTTTAAAAAATATTAACCAGTTTCCTACCGCCCACCGTCAAATTACATCCTTGGCTTTGGGCGGTGACATCTGAATGATGCCTGCAGTTGCAGGCATCATTCAGATATCATTCTTTTCAGCCGGCGATTCTGTGCACAATAAAAACGATCATAGTGGCAGTTCCGCCGCTTGATCGTTCTTATAGGCGGGGGAGGGGACGTTCCCCCCCTCTTGCCGCCATCCGGTGCTTCTCCGGGCTCTCCCGTGCCATCTGGGGCTCGGAGAACGATTTGGAGATGACTGGTGACCAGATGGTCATCAGTCATCTCTATGACCTTCGGAGGCGCGGGCACGACGTTATGACATCATGCCGTGTTCCCGTATGTCAACCAAGCCGTGATCTTGGCTGTCAGCATGAGATTGGTGTTTGTTTGGAACAATATCATGCTTTCCAGCCTGGAGGAGAGATGCGGGGTCTTATTGACCCTGCATCTCTCCATAAAGAGGACCTGTCACACACATTCCTATTACAAGGGATGTTTACATTCCTTGTAATAGGAATAAAAGAGATCCCAAAAAATAAAAAATAAAAATAAAAAGAGTAATGCCGCGTACACACGGCCATTTTTCTCGTAGAAAAAAACAAAATTTTTCCCATTCGACGAGAAAAACGATAGTCTGTGGGCTTTCTGTCGTTTTTTTCGACGAGAAAAACGGCATTAAAAACGACGAGAAAAATTAGAACTTGTTCTAATTTTTCTCGTCGTTTTTTTCTACATGTTTTCCATAGGGAAACACTGCCGCGGAGCCCACAGACGGTTGTTTTTCTCGTCAAGAGAAAAAATGACGTGAAAAACGACCGTGTGTGGGGAACAAGCTGTTCCCCCCGTTTTAAATGACATTATTCACGGCGGTTTTTTAACCGCCGTGAATAATGATCGTGTGTACGCGGCATAAGAAATACAAAAAAGTCAAAAAACAAAAACAAAACAAAACAAAAAAAAAACAAAAAACGCCCATGTCCCCGGTAGCTCGCGCTCAGAAGCGAACACACACGTAAGTCCCGCCCACATATGTAAACGCCGTTCAAACCACACATGTGAGTTATTGCTGCGTGCGTTAGAACGAGTGCAGCAATTCTAGCACTAGACCTCCTCTGTAATGCCAAAATGGTTACGTGTAAAAAAAATTTAAGCATCGCCTAGGGAGATTTTTAATTACTGAAGTTTGGTGTCAATTTTAAAGCGTGACGTGTTAGCTATCTATTTACTCAGCATAACAACATCTTTCACATTATACCAAAAAATTGGCGTAACTTTACTGTTTTGTAATATTTTTAGCAAACAAAAGGCGTTTGAAAATTTATTGCGCAAATACCGAGCGAGATAAAAATTTGCAATGACCGCCATCATATTCCCTAGGGTGTCTGCTCCAAAAAAATATATAATGTTTGGTGTTTTGAAGTAATTTTATAGCCATAAATTTATGATTTTTACATGAAGGAGAGAAGTGCCAGAATAGGCCCAGTGCTGAAGTGGGTAAAATATCCATTTTTTTTTTTTTTTAAACTCGGTCTTTTGTATTTATAGAAAAAAAATAAAAATAAGACACAAAGGTGATCAAATAGCACCAAAAGCAAGCTCTATTTGTGTGCCAACAAATAAAACATTTTCATTGGGTTACAGTGTTGTATGAGCGCGCAATTGTCATTAAAAGTGCATCAGCGCTGAAATGTGAAACTTGGTCTGGGCAGTGCGCAAGTGGTTAATATAAGGATACATGCACACGGACGTTTTTCCAACCGCTTGTTTGAGCGTTTTTTCCAGCTTAAAAACATCTCTCCATGTTAGCCTATGGCCTCATGGCCACCATGGCGTTTTGGAGCTGTAAATGGCATAGTCGTTTTTAGGCCCCATGTAGACGGGACGCTGGTGCAAAGTGTTCTGAACTAAGGTTGAAAGTGGCGTTTAGAAAGGCGCGCTTTGTGGCGTTTGCATGCCGTGTTTTACCACATTTGCATGTATATGATAAGGAGCCGCCCTAAGCTCCAAAAACAGTATTATTTATGATTTTAGCTATTTAGTGAGACCAGAGTGATATGAGCAGCTGAGAGCAGCAGTGTAGTTGTATTTAGGCTGGGTTCACACTAGTGCGACAAGACATCTGTCCTACTTTGGATCCGACTTTGCCCTGCGACATGAAGCCGACATATGTCCGACTTTCAATGAACGGGGATCCGACTTGGATCCCCGCCAATAGCAGGCACTGTGTTTGGTATGAATCTTGAGGGGGAACTCCAGGCCAAATTTTAAATAAAAAAACGGCATGGGTTCCCCCTCCAGGAGCATACCAGGCCCTTGGGTCTGGTCTGGATTTGAAGAGGAACCCCTACGCCGGAAAAACGGCATGGGGGTCCCCCCAAAATCCAAACCAGACCCTTATCCAAGCACGCAACCTGGCAGGCCGCAGGGGAAAAGGGGGGACGAGAGCGCCCCCCCTCCCTCCTGAACCGTACCAGGCCGCATGCCCTCAACATGGGGGGTTTGGTGCTCTGGGGCAGGGGGGCGACCTGCGGCCCCCCACCCCAAAGCACCCTGCCCCCATGTTGATGAGGACAGGGCCTCTTCCCGACAACCCTGGCCGTTGGTTGTCAGGGTCTGTGGGCGGGGGGCTTATCGGAATCCGGGAGCCCCCTTTAATAAAGGGGCCCCCGGATCCCGGCCCCCCCACCCTATGTGAATGAGCATGGGGTACATCGTACCCCTACCCATTCACCTGGTGGAAAAAAATTGCAATAAAAAAACACACAGCTTTTTAAAGTATTTTATTGCACAGCTCCGGGGGTCTTCATCCGACTTCGGGGGTCTCCGGTGTCGTCGCCGCGCTCTCCGGTTTTCTTCTGCCGGGCCTCCGCTAACTTCTTTTAGCTCTTTTGCTAGCGGAGGCCCGGTCTTCTCCGTCGCCTTCTTCTTCTCCCGCTATCCGGTTCTTCTCCCGGTTCTTCTCCCGCTTCTTTCTTCTGCCGGCCCCTCCACTAACTTCTTTAGCTCTTTTGCTAGTGGAGGGGCCGGTCTTCTCCGTCGTCGCCGTCGGCGTCTTCTTCTCTCTTCTCCTCCTCGATGTTGACTCGTCGCTTCCTCTCGCAGTAATGGCAAATCTTCGGTCCGCAGAGATTAATATAGGCTTCTCATGACGTCACAGTCACATGTTCCCATGATGTCACAGTCACATGCTCCGGGGCCATGTGCCCCGGAACATGTGACTGTGACATCATGAGAAGCCTATATTAATCTCTGCGGACCGAAGATTTAGCATTACTGCGAGAGGAAGCGACGAGTCAACATCGAAAAAACAGTTCTCGAAAAAACTGTTCTCTCTGCTCACAGTTGATATTCCGTAGCTCTGCATTCTGCATAAATGCAAACCCAGTGTCCCTTTTCCATACTTTTACACAGTGGTGAGGCCTCACACTGTCATGTTACCTTACTTCTCAGGAAAAGGCTATTGCTTGTGACTAGGGATGAGCTTCGAGTTCGAGTCAAACTCATGTTCGACTCGAACATTGCCTGTTCGCCCGTTCGACGAACAGCGAACAATTTGGGGTGTTCGCGGCAAATTCGAAAAGCCACGGAACACCCTGTAAAAGTCTATGGGAGAAATCTAAAGTGCTAATTTTAAAGGCTTATATGCAAGTTATTGTCATAAAAAGTGACCCGGGTCCTGCCCCAGGGGACATGTATCAATGCAAAAAAATGTTTTAAAAACTCCCGTTTTTTTCGGGAGCAGTGATTTTAATAATGCTTAAAGTGAAACAATAAAAGTGAAATTTGTTTCCCATGTTTAGAACTGTCCCTGCACAAAATTTAATTTCTGAAGGAAAAAAAGTCATTTAAAAGGACTCGCGGCTGTAATGAATTGTCGGCTCCCAGCAATACAGAGAAAAGTAATTGAAAGTCATTGATAAAAAAAAAAATGTGTGGGGGTCCCCCCAAATTCAATTACCAGGCCCTTCAGGTTTGGTATGGATATTAAGGGGAACCCTGCGCCAAATTAAAAAAAAAATGACGTGGGGTTCCCCCCAAATATCCATACCAAACCCTTCAGGTCTGGTGTGGATTTTAAGGGGAACTCCGTGCCAACTTTTTTTAAAAAATTGCCTGGAGTTCCCCCCAAAAATTCATACCAGACCCTTATCCGAGCACGCAACCTGGCAGGCCACAGGAAAAGAGGGTGGGTCGAGAGTGCGCCCCCCTTCCTGAACTGTACCAGGCCACATGCCCTCAACATGGGGAGGATGCTTTGGGGTCTGGACCCCAAAGCACCATGTCCCCATGTTGATGGGGACAAGGGCCTCATCCCCACAACCCTTGCCTGGTGGTTGTGGGGGTCTGCGGGCGGGGGCTTACCGGAATCTGGAAGACCCCTTTAACAAAGGGGATCCCCAGATCCCGTCCCCCCTATGTGAATAGGTAAGGGGTACATTATACCCCTACAATTTCAAAAAGTGTAAAAATTTGTAAAAAACACACAGACACAGTTGGGATAAGTCCTTTATTAAAAATAAAAAAAAATAAAAATAAAAAAAAGATTCCAGTGGTGGTAATCCACTCTCGATCTCCACTCCAGTGATGTCGGTATCCAGCGACGGATGATCTGCAGGCTCCAGCGATGATGTCCAGCGAGGAACAGCACACAGTCCTGGGACGTCACGGCAGCCTGACAGGTCTTATGTAGCTGAGGACAGGGCCACCCGTCACGTGACCCCGTCCCCCTCTGATGCAAGGGGAAACCCGGGCTTTCCCAGTGGCGTACAGGAAACCTGCGTTAGAGTTAAACACTGAACATGCCTTGGAGTGAACTTACTAAGTGTCTTTTCAATTTAAAGGTTACTTTAAAGTGTTGTTATAGATATTCATTATTTCCCAACCAATGCTACTGTGCATAATTTTGCTGCATACTGATTCTCTCCTCAATCTTTTTTTATTTACATTTACTTCAGCACTTTATTGTTCTTTATATGATTCTTACAGTATGAAGCTCAGATACAGAATCTTTTTCCAGCTCAACTTTTCAATGGTTTCTTGGACAAAGCTATATATTAAACCCACATACCAATGCTTTGGAGAGAAAGTAAGTTGAGCAGTACTATAAGAAAACTTATCCTTATGTTTACTAAATATCTCATACTTTTCTGATGCCCATAGGGCATATATAGGAAAAAAACATTTTGTGCTAGGACAATTCTTTCTGAGATCCATACCCTTGAATCCATACCCTTGAATCTCAAAACAAAGCCAATCACAGCTACAGCTTCTGCCTTGTCTAAGCTAAATAGAAGGTAATAGTGCAGCGCTACATGTAGACCAGTAAAAACTGGACTATATCTCAAATGTGACCATAAATAGAAACACAAAAAAGGGGCAGGCTGGAAGCGCCCAACCCAATACACAAAATGTCCAATGTGTAAACCACTAAACAAAGTAATAAGTGTCCAAAAAGGTGAGTAAATAACATGGAATGGATAAAGAGATTTCTTCACGTGAATGATGACATACATGTGCGCTTACCAGAAACGTTGGACCCGAATGTCGTACGACAGCGGATCAATCGAGCTTAAGAGTATCCCCAACGACTGCTCCACAGGAACGTCACCGAATCTCTGACGAGTGATGAGGTGTGCCATCTGGGCAGTCGGATGTCCTCAATCCAGAATGAAACCGATGGATCCAATAATTCGTCAGCCGCCAATAACCTCAAGGCTGAAGGTCTTACCGAAAGGTTGGTATTCTGGATTCTGGTACTCCACCGGACAATGGGATACAATCAAGCTTGAACAAATGAGTACCCCGACAAGGGTATTGCAAAAGGACCAACTGGAGAAAACTGAAAAAACTTTTCTTCACCGAATTCATGCAAAGAGAAGAAAAAAATAGGGGGCTCCAATGGTGTAGGTCATAAATGGGTTTTTAATCAAAAAAACACCAACATACATGAATAAAAAGTGATCACAGTTCATATATTAAAAGGCAACATGGGAAGCAAAATGCATAGTCCGACGCGTTTCGTTCCTAACAGGACGTCTACAGGGGCATAGGGACGTGGGTGCCTATTACCCAGCCTACTGAGCCAGTGCTGTTACCCAGCCTGCTGAGCCAGTGGCCATTACCCAGCCTGCTGAGCCGGTGCCCTTCACCCAGCCTGGTGAGCCAGTGCCCATCACCCAGCCTGTTGAGCCATTGCCTATCACCCAGACTGCTGGGCCGGTGCCTGTTACCCAGCCTACTGGGCCAGTGCCCGTTACCCAGCCTGCTGATATGGTACTTGCTAAATTAGTTCCTGATGCCCAGCTCGCTGCTGCTGCTGCTGCCCAGCCTGTTGCTCCAGTGCCCACTGTTCTGCCTGTCTCTCCAGTGCCCGCTGCATGGCCTGATGTTCCAGTGCCTGTTGTCCAGTCTGACGATTCAAAGCCCAATATCCAGCTTGATGATCCAGTTCCTAATGTCCGACTTGATGTTCCAGTGCCCTCTGTCCAGTCTAATGTTCCAGTGCCCTCTGTCTGGCCTGATGTTCCAGTGCCTGTTGTCCGGACTGATGTTCCAGTGTCTGCTGTCCAGTCTAATGACTCGATGCCAGATGTCCAGCTCGATGATCCAGTTCCTGGTGCCCGGCC
This sequence comes from Rana muscosa, assembly GCA_029206835.1. Taxonomy (NCBI): domain Eukaryota; kingdom Metazoa; phylum Chordata; class Amphibia; order Anura; family Ranidae; genus Rana; species Rana muscosa. Next base: position 689,862,579 of record CM055118.1, on the reverse strand, counting down.
TGATGTTCCAGTGCCCGCTGTCTGGCCTGATGTTCCAGTGCCCGTTGTCCAGCCTGATGTTCCAGTGCCCATTGTCCGGCCTAATGTTCCAGTGCCTGTTGTCCGGTCTGATTTTCCAGTGCCCGCTGCCCGGCCTGATGTTCCAGTGCCTGCTGTTTGATGATCCGATCCCCGATGTCCAGCTTGATGATCCAGTCCCTTAAGCCTGGCCTGATGTTTCAGTGCCCGCTGTCCGGCCTGTTGTTCCAGTGCCTGCTCTCCAGTCTGATGATCAGATGCCCAATGTCCAGCTTGACGTGCTTCTGCCCGCTGCCCAGCTTTATTTATCTCTACCTACTGCCCAGCTTGATGTGCCTCTACCCTCTGCCCAGCTTGATTTACCTCTGCCCACTGCCCAGCTTGATGTGCCTCTGCCCGCTGCCCAGCTTGATGTGCCTCTGCCCACTGCCCAGCTTGATGTGCCTCTGCCCGCTGCCCAGCTCGATGTGCTTTTGCCAACTGCCCAGCTTGATGTGCCTCTGCCCGCTGCCCAGCTCGATGTGCCTCTGCCTGTCACCCAGCCTGATAATCCAATGCCTGCATTCCAGCCCACCTCTGATGATCCTTTAACCAAAGATCAGCTTGATGTCATGGACTTTTTGCAGCTACAACTAGTTGGTCGCTCCTTCGAGGGGGGGTACTGTCAGGAAAGGTTTCACCTTCTGGTGGCACTCTCAGATCTATGGGCCACAGTACTGGTGTCCACCAGCGGGTGTCTCCCGGCAGTCTGGAGCCAACATCATCTACTGCAATCAGACGTCACCTGAATCACTGTTTGTCATATTGGATGTGCGTTTACTTTTATTTATTTACTTTCCTTATAATAAATTATATTATTTTCACTTTACACGTGTTTGGTTCACCCTGTTGCAGTCCACGCAGTTCTGGTCGCACCAGTTCATGACAAATAGGTTTATACATTTTTGCCCTTTAATTGTTCCAGCAATGCCATTACTCCAGTCAGTTCCAGAGTAGTTCAAATCCCCCATTATCATTGCTTTGCCAGCCCTAGCAGCCCTTTTTGTCTGTGCAATGAGCTCTATCTCCACCTCTTCATTAACACTGGGTGGCCTATAACAAACTCCAATGATTGACTTAGTAGTACGCATACTTAATTGCAGTTCTGCCCATATTGCTTTAGCCTCATCACACACCGGAGATACCACCTAGAGAGTAATTTGAAAATACGTTCCTGGGTGGCACAGGTCATAGATAGTTTATGAGTATTGATAAAAATGTGCCCCCAGTCATCTTCTGTTAGAGTCAGAAAAATGCTCCAGAGCCCATTTGGACATAAAAGGGGGAAGATTGGAGGACAGACGAGTCGATAGCAGAGAGTATAATTCAGAGATGGAATGAGTCAGAGGCAAGAAAGAAACACTTAATTGCTCAAACAATGTTATCGGGCGATGAATTGCCATTTTCAGTAGAAGAGAACAGTAATAACTCTAAACCTGAAGATAGGTAAACCAAAGACATCTGGTTTGAGCGTTAATATGGCCAAACCAGGATAGCGGGATAGAAGACAGATCTGCGCAGCAGAAGAGGGGCATAATCCAATTCATACAATGAAGCAAGGTCTGTGGAGATCTTAATTCCTAGATACTTCACAGTCACTGGTTGCCATTGGAGTGGGAGAAAGGTCTTGAGGGCCTCATCTTTAGAGGGGGTAAAGAAACATTCAGCATTTTGGATTTTGTCAGGTTCCATTCACCATAAAGTTACTAAGGTGGTCAAATTCCTAAATAAATTTGAGGATGAAAGGGACACTCGTCCAAAGCGAATATAAAGCAAAACATCATCAGCGTAGAGTGCTGTTTTGTGTTCCACTCCATGGAGGGAAATACCACAAATAGAGGGGTTGGTACAGAGGGCTTGTGCCACATGTACATACAAGAGTGGGGACAAGGGACAACCCTGACATGTCCCATTATATATCCTGAAAGGAGCCAAAAGAAAACCATTAGTGTGGACTTGTCAGAGGGCAGAGTGTACAAGGCCATCATTTTATGGAGCAGATTGTCACCATGATTAAGCTGAATTAGAGCATCATATAGGAATTACCAGCTAAGGCGAACAAATGCCTTTTCGGCATTAACTGATAGCAAGCAAGTGGGAATGTAAGGCAAATCAAGGTGACAATCTTGCTAGTACTGTCACGGGTCTCACATAAACCAATAAATCTGACCTGGTCCATATGAATAATACGGGACATAACAGGGCGTAGTCTCCGGGCAATAATTTTTGCGTAAAATTTAATATCACTATTCAATAGAGAACTAGGGTGGTAACTGCCTGGATTGGTTTTGTGTTTGACCGGTTTCAGAATGACAGACGTGAGCCATCAGGGATTGTGGAGGGAAGGGTTGATTCAGGGAAATTGTGTTAAAAGTCCGTAACAAGAAGGGCGTCAATTCTGAGCAAAAGTTTTATAAAAATTTATTAGAGAAGTCATCCGATCCAGGGGCATTTCCAGTCTTGATAGCACACAAAAGCTTGTCAGAGGTAAAAGGAGCATCAAGGTCTGAGCTGTTGGAAGAATCAAGACTTGGCAAAGCCGTATCAAAGCCGTAACTGGGACCTAGAAGTAGCAAGGTCAATCCTGACAGAGTTGCTGTTAGAGCACTTGTGCAGCAAGTCAAGATCAGAGATCTTATGATGAAGAGCTAAATGTTCTACAGTCCTAATCAACCAAGCCCCATGCAAGATAAAAATAGGAAACATTTGAGCCCTTCCCACGAAGAAGGAGGAGGCGTCTCAGCAATACCAATGAAATCATAATTCTCTTCAAGCACTAACGCTTATAACTCACAGATTTAGCTTGGTAGACTTCTGGCATTTGTGAACAAACACTTTAATTCAATGTCACATGTTGCACATGTATTTTGCATATTTTTTTGTAGTACAAATAGTACCATTTCAAAAGTGTTTTTGGAACATGGGAACCTTCTTATCACCTGCCATAGTCTCCCCCCATCTTTCCCTGTTTCACTCACCATTAGGGTCTGTCTGACCTGTCTGACCCATTTTTACCTAATTGACCCTTCCCCCTCAATCCTAGTTTAAATACTCTTCCAGCCTTACCATAAACCTCTCCCCCAGCACAACAAATCACCTTCCATTTCGGTGCAAACCATCTTTAGCATTTAGATTGTATCTCAATGAAAAGTTAGCATAGTGCTCTAGAAACTTAAATCCTTCCTCCTTACACCGGATCTTTTGCCAGCATTCAGTTCTCTAAGCTCCCCTTGTCTTTCCTGTGTTGCACGAGACACAGACAATATTTCAGAGAATATTACCCTGGAGGTCCTTCCCTTCAACTTGCAGCCTAGTTCTTTAAATTGATTCTTAAGGAGCTTCCACCTTCCATTTATTCTGTCAGTAGTTCCAACATAAACCAAGACAGCTGGGCCATGCCCAGTCCCTCCCTCTGACACAACCAAAGTGGATAGAGGAATTCTGAGTCAGTGTGTTCTGACAGTGTGAGGAACAGACCAAATAGTTAATTAAAACATCTTATTTTATTACAAATGATAAAGTACATGCAAACCCCACAGTAAGGCAATGGGGGGGTGCCCTAAAAAAAATTATACATAGTAACACAGCTCAGTAGACCCACTGCCACATATTTACCACATTACATATCATACAGCATGTTCAAAGAATTTCTGGTTGCCTTTTTGAAGAATCATTGAGTGGAAATTAGTCCTCATGGGTTGATGCATTTACCATTTTATGGTTCTTCAGGACAGTTTGACAGTTCACATGGTTTATTTTTTTAAGTTGATATTATGTTAAACAGTTCAGATCATTTACTATGTATATCAGTTAGGTGGTATATAAACTAACATTTAAAGAATAAGTATCATTACATTCTAAATAGTTGAGTTTGTTCAGATTCGGACTTGGAATACTTCAATAATACCAAAGGGAAAATATTAAATCTCAAAGGGAAATGATTCCCTGTCCTTTTCTGATTCATTCTTCAGGTGCTGAGAAACATGGTTAGACAGCTTGCCCCCTTTCCCCATTGCTTAAATCCCAAAGGGAAATTATTCCCTGTCCTGTTCTGATTCATTCTGTAGGTGCTGAGCAGCATGGTCAGGCAGTGTGCCTCCTTTCCCCATTGCTGTCTAACCACACTGCACACAAGTAGATGAATATATAATGAGGGTTATTGACAGCATTCAGCCCTAGCAGTGAACATCCTCTGGAGAAGAATGCCATCATTCAGCACAGCAGAGGGAGATATCAGATCAAATTTCACATGCATGCAGTCAGCTTTTCCAGGGCTGTGTTATCAGCGTGCTGCTAGCAAACATAGGCTGGTTAGCAGGTGGGTTTGTATAAATTCTTGCTCTGTTGCTTGGAAGCACCTTGCAGTTATACAAACTATTCTGCAACAGTGCCACCTCATCTCACAATAAAATGTAAGCTAGAACAGCAAAAATAACAAAAGTTGCAGGAAACAATGAGTTTCACAAATCAACCTTGATGCCAATATAATTCCAAATTAACTTTTTTACCTAAAAAGAAGACTGCCCGTGCTGCCAAACACAGCTGAGAAAGTCTACTGGGAAAACGTACACTTTCGGTTGACTTTTGTTTCTTCAGTTTTTTTCATAATAGTAGTCTACATAATGGTAGGCTAATTGTTCTCTGACAAATTTGATCTGGAACATGCATCAACTGAAAAACTTTTTAAACAGTTTTGACATTTTATGATAAAATAGAGTATTTTTTCTTGCATACATGAGAAGTTAATGAATAAGAAGCTGTACAGCTACATCAAGGCACCAAATTGCAGTCCCTAACTCCTAGATATCTCTCCTCCCAACTTGAAAAATATACATATAGCAATGAGGAAATTGAAGGCAAGTTTACCTAGAGGTAGTTCCACCCTCCCTCAAAGGTATAACAACATACAAGAACCCAACATTGCTCAAGGCAGTTAAAGTCTATGTACCAAGTATAATAAAGCAATAACGGCAGTTTCTCAGACCAATTAACGGAAAGGGTAAATGTGGACAGCACAATACACAAAATACAAAACCCTTTTCTAGTTACAGTTTGATCTGTATTCAGTTGATTACTAGTTTTTTCTGCTTTTGGTATTTTCATTTATTAATTGTTATAAATGCCCCACATCGAGAGCTGTGTATATAGAAAATATATTTAACCAAATAATTTGCTTAGGTTTAAAATATATCTTAATAGCACACTGCGTTACATTTTCTGTTCATATTACTGCGAGAATTATTTAGTTTTCTTTTACTTCCATTTATCAGTGACATAAGCGCCATATCCATTTTTTAGAGAACTGTGAAGGCAAGTTGAGAATATTGTGGTAGTCTTTCAGCATCACATTCTGTTATTGTATCTCTGACAAGTGCTTTAGAGTTTGTAATGACCTAGATTAGAATTTGTCTTCGCTATTCTGTAATCTCCAAAAAGGTTTAAGGAACAGAGTGATCACTTCACTTCCAGCAAAGCTGCATTTTTGTCAAACTCTACTGAGAATCCTTCAACACTAAATACATAATCTTCCTGACAAAAAAGAGAAGATAAGTATAAGAAATCCCTTTTCATCTTTATTGTTCTTTTATTCCATTAGGATTTGTAAAGTATATTACTAATACTAGCTGGATAAACCATGTTGGTGCTACCTAGTTTTTCCAATTGCATTACAGTAGACTTCACATACTTGGAGAGTAAATGTAGACACCCATAAAGTCCTCTTGGTTCATGGGTAGAATTCATTTAAAATGAATGCAGTGTCACTGTATAGTGTTTCTTAGATATTATGACATCTTTTATTAACAACTTATTTTTTAGATTAAAAAAAAATGTTTTAACATATACATGATTCAGATACTTTATTTAAGGATCAGCATCACACAGTGCTATCTGTATACACTTGTAATTGCAGTGCTTAATGTGAAAGAAAACATACAGATGGAAAATAAATGGGGATGGAAATGGCCTTACACGATAACTCTTTTTTCTCATATATCACATATGGGATATAAAATACCCCACCACCCTTTTTTACTTCACAAAGGAACAGAGAAGGATGACTGCTGATTGGCACCTTGTACAAAAGGTCCACGTTTTCTTTTACATCACTAGGTTGGGCTGTGCATGTTTATGAATTTAAGGGAATATTTTTGGCAATAATTTCAATATTCTATGACTGAAGAACCTGGTGTTTCAGAGAATGGTAAGAAGAGAGTTGTTGATGAGAACCTGCAGTCAAAACAAATACAACAACAAGTAAATGTTAATTTGAGAAATAATTCAGAAAGGGGGGCTAAATCCCGTTACCTGTACTGGCACTTATATGACACATTTACATTTCCAGGGCAGGTATGAATCTGTTAAGTGGATGTGAGAAACATCTTAATATTATTCTGAGATTCTGAGATATTATTCTGAGAATATTCAGAGTTCTGACTGTCTCATTATTCTGACCTAAGAAGGCCCAAAACGTATAGAATTTCAGCTAATTCCTCATATCTTTGCCAAAATTTGAACTTTGTGCGGCCCTACCAGCACTACTAAATTTTTACAAAATATGATTGTTCAATCTACTTCAGTTGAAGGAAACTGACAGAAAAAAATCAGCCAAACAGCACCTATATTAAATCAGTATATTAGTGAGGATTGAGGAATCTGTTAGAATTCTGCAGGCTAAAAGAAAAAAAAACTATAAATTTATGACCAGCTTTTTTGGGTTTAATTTATTAATTTAGTAGATACTGTTCACTTAATAAAGTGAATGTTCACCAAGTTTAGAGACTGAATTGAAACAAAGATAATACATTGAAATTCTGAGATTGTGTCTTAGATAAGATATTATTTCAGAGTTCTAAGATATTGTTTCAGCATTCATTTTTTTTAATTGGCCCCAGGGCTCTTCTTATTAGAAAAGACATTGCTTTATACATAGTAGAAATATGAAGAAAATTCTAGTCAGCGCACATCACCTAACTTGCTTGTAATTGGTCTATAACACATTGTCTATTTATTTGCAGAAAGCTCTTGTACAAGTATATTTTTGATTTCTTCAATAATTGACTAATTTATTTCATTTATTTTCATAGTGTCTTTCATTTAAAGTCTTGCAAATTCTGATGTTGTCATTACCATAAGTTATTATAAACATAAAACTTCCTGTAAAAGAATCAGAATTCATCTCCGGTGCCTGAAAGCTGAAGCAAATGGGTGCTTAAACTCTCTCCAGTGACTTCCTATATCATTTTTATACATAGGTAAGAAAAAAAATCACTTTGCTAGCAGCACTCATTTTTACACCACAAAATGTACTATGGTGGTGTACCCCACAAAACAACAAGTTTGCAAAATTAGGTATTAGACATTTCAAGGGCTTTTTAAGTGGGCCTGCAATGGATTTGCATTACTCAGTATGCTGAGATTGGTAATCTATTGTCTTTTGCTAGAACTATGACGGCAAGGTCATTTTATCTACTTATTTATTTATAAAAATAAATTGTCAGCTTCTGGGTCTAAACATTATTTGTCAAAATGAACCTTTATATTTTCACAATGTAGTTTTTATTCCACTGACTGTAGATATGGATAATTAGCTCCCAGGTCTAAAACAGCTAGGTCTTTTGCAAAATCTTTTGCAAAATCAAGCCTGAAATTTTGTACCATAAAATATAGCTTTTATTATACTGAGTTTAAAAACAAATGGTGAGCCCCTGAGAGGAAAATAGAAAACATTGCCTCTATTTTTTCTTAAATATATAACTTTTAATACACTGGCAGTATATAGATTTCTAGCTTTTGTGCCTAAAATAGCAACATATTTTGTGATAATAGGCCTCTCTTTTTATTTATATATGTGTAGCTGTTAGTAAATGAATATGGATAATCAGCTACCTGTCTATAAAACAAGATGTTTTGTAAAGGCCATGCAGGTCCTTATTTTTTCTGAAGTAAGCACAACTTTTATCACACTGTTGATATAGTTGGTTGGCTACTGTTGTTAAATCAGATGTTTTATCAAAACAATCCTCCATTGTTCATTAAAATAGTGCAGTTTTTAAGTTCTAAAACGTAAAAAAATATAGAATGTATAAGTTTGTAACTTGACTCTTGTCTGTCTTCCCCACAAAACACGTGAAATTAAGTATGCAACCATGTGCTAACTTTTCTGTGGTGAAAGTACTATGATTAGCTGCTGCAGGAGGTAGCAATCTGTTTCCTGGATCAGAGGTGGTGATAAAATTATATGGGGACCCACCAATAGTAGAACAAAGGTAGACTTGCTTGAAAAAAATCTGTTTGCCACAGAACTGGTGTTTATTCCACAAATCATGTTACATTGCAAATTAGCTGTTTTTTGCTGTGAGTTTACAAATCAATCAGTACATTCTTTACCCTTCATCTTCTATTAGAAAACACAATTAATTAGTTAGTCAGTAAGGTTTAAGAGGACACATGTCCCCCCAGTTCAACCAAAAGACAAAAGTCAAAAAAGCCCTGCATCCTCAGAACATTTAGCGCACAGTTGATGCAAAGGAAATCAAAAAGCTGTTATAAGACATGGTTCCAACTGATCCAATTGGTAAAATATCTGAACCCATGAGGCAAACAGCTGCTTCCCTGTTTAACAATATGCAATGGTTTTATTTATAAAAAAATAATAGCTAGTTATATTGTGTCAAAATGTTAGTATGGGTAACATTTATTAACACATCCAGCCTTGGAAACCGTATACAGAGTTGGTCCGAACTAGATCCTTTGGTCTATTCCAAATTTTACAGCTCTGACTGTAACAAAAAGCATTTATTTTGCTGAACCAGTGTTTTGCTACCATTTTGCAAAACACTGGTTCAGCCATCTTAAGTATACTGTCCAGTTCTGGTCACCAGTCCTCAGGAAGGATGCGAAAACATAAATGAAACACTTGTGGCAAAGTGCTGACAAAATGTAGTTATAAAAATTTGCGCTAGGTGCGAATTATTAAAGTGAAATAAATTAATAAATCCCTAAAGGAAAACCTGCTGCTAAACACCAAAAAAAAACCTTGATATAAGGTACAACAAATATAAATATACAAAAAGGTGTAGTGCTGGATGAACAAAACTGTGTATGGCTATACAGTGAAAAAAATGGGAAAAAGTATCAAAAACATGAGTGAATACTACAAATAAACAATTTAAAGTTCATATGTGTCAGTGAAAAATATATGAAATCTTCTCCTCTATTTAAAGATGATAAGAGTTCTACAGAGTGCAGGTATCCGATGAAAATCATAGGCAAAATGCTCCAACACTTAGTAAAGATCCCGCCACCAAGGTGAAGAATGAAGGCTTACCAGACAGCCTGCGAGCACCCTTCCCCGGGGGGTCAAAACAGGCTCAGTAGAGTGATGTTTTACTCCATGGAAGGCAGAATGATTCTGCAGGAACGCTTCATCCACAGTGGGAGAGTCTCCAGAGACGTTGATTGAACACCTGGCCAGAACTGGGAGTAGACACACTCTTGGCAGATCAGAGTAGATGTTTGTGACAGGAGGGTCACGTTGGACACAGAGTGAGCCAGGAAACCATGGACATTAAGAATATGGCTTGGATTGATTAAAATTTAAATAGTAATATTAGTCCACAATATTGTCTTATTCTGAACTTAACAGGTTAATTGAGAGATACTGAGGTGTTCAGCCTCAATCACCTGTTTGCCTAGTGTAATGCTAATGAATTCCAGCTTCTAGAAGACCTGTTCATTGTGTGTGGTGATGTGGATTGGGGAAATTAAGTCTGTCCTTGTGTGTATTGTAAAGTACCAGACAGTCTGGTGAATATAAAGGTCATGCATAGTTATTTAAACATAAAGGGGATTAGAACCTGTTGTCTCCTAGCAGACGTCAAAATAATGTGTATTGGCTCTTGTTATGTTGTGGGTGGAGCTGGACCATTGTTCATTTTAGGTTAATGCAGTATTGGATGGGTATAAAAGTTTCAATGTTTTTCTCAATAAAATCATTCGATCCTAGGAAGATACAGAGTGCGTCTCGTTCTTCCAGAAGGATTAATTCCTATGGGAAGGGGTCGTCTGACTGTGGAGGATCGACAGTGAATTTGTGTCCAGGAGAGGGAAGAGATCTAAACAGCGTTTAAACCCCTTTCGTATTTGGGGAGTCGTTACATTGGTTGGCAGCAGCGGGATTTCCCCTCCAGTTCCTGGGACACTCCAAACCACCACAGTGAATGACCAGCTATGCAGCCGAAGGAGGGTGATGCAGGACCCCGGTCAGTTGAAGACTTGTTTCAGCAACGAGTTCGACAGCGCTTGGCATTATATGGTGCTAACCCATCAGAGACTGCCATACAGGAAGCCATTAGAGGCATCCAGCTGCAGGATACGCGACAAAAGAGAGAACGAGAGCGTCAAGAGAGAGAACGAGAGCGACAAGAGAAAGAACTAGCGCGACAAAAGAGAGAGCTAGAGCGGCAACATGAGCAGAGAATGGCGGAAATACGGCAATCGGAGACAACACCTAAAGAAGCAGCACCAACTGAAAGGAGAGGAGAGATACAGATACCAGCCGACATGGAAAAGGAATTCAGAAGGAGGTTGCAAGAGATGCAGATACAGCATAGAGGACCAGTATCAGAGGAGGTCCTGCTGGGATGGTCTGATTCAATCCGCTGCAAACTCTGGAAGAAAACGCTAGCTCTCGAGCAGCAACACCAGGGAAAAGTTCTTCCCTCCATCCATGTAAGGTACTGGTCGCAGTATGAAGTACGAATGCTGTTATTGGGGGAACAACTGAAGCAGGAGTGGACAGCTGAGTTAAGCAGGCTGATCCGGGCAGAGATGCGGTTGGACGAGAGCTACAGGGCCCTCTGGTGGTATGTAGCCCAAGAGTGCCAGTGGTCAGCGGATGACAGCCCCACGGAAGGCTTTGACTATAATGGCCTGGGATTGTTGTATTGGAGGCTGTCCGAGGACCCTGACTTTGGGAGTGATCGGGAGTGGCGTTTGGAGGAAATAATGGAGCACAGAGAGCAAAGACTGAATGTCTCGGAAGGGCACTGGGCACAGGAAGATTTGGAGTTTCTGGCCGTTCAGGAATGGGAGCTGGAGATTGCCTATAAACAGCTGCTAGACTCTGCTCAGCAGCAGGGTGGGGCTCCCTTTGCCTGGGACTATCAGGAAATACCAGTTGACAACTATGAAATCCTGGCTGAAGAATCAGCAGTGGAAAATCTGAAGATTGCGATCCCTAAAGCCGAAGTGAATGATACAGAGTTCCAGGGGGCTAGCCTGGCTGAAGAATCGGCAGTGGAAAATCTGAAGATTGCCATCCCTAAAGCCGAAGTGGATGATATGGAGTTCCAGGGAGCTAGCCTGGCTGAAGAATCGGCAGTGGAAAATCTGAAGATTGCCATCCTTAAAGCCGAAGTGGATGATATGGAGTTCCAGGGAGCTAGCCTGGCTGAAGAATCGGCAGTGGAAAACCTGAAGATTGCCATCCCTAAAGCCGAAGTGGATGATATGGAGTTCCAGGGAGCTAGCCTGGCTGAAGAATCGGCAGTGGAAAATCTGAAGATTGCCATCCCTAAAGCCCGAAGTGGATGATATGGAGTTCCAGGGAGCTAGGGCAGTTGGCTCATCTCCCCAGCCACAGATTACAGAAGGTATGGACTTATGGGACTGTTCAGAGGATGTTATGGATTATGCATCGCCTGCCCAAGTACTCGCAATAGGACAGAGTACTGCAGACCCCTGCTCTACACCCGTGGCAGTTTTGGAGGCCCGAGGTGAGAAGGTGATGGTTCCTCTTTCCCAGGGGATTTCAGAGATGCAGGGGGGAGAAGCACCCCTTTTCCCTCCCCAACAGTTAGCCAGAGCAGATGGTGTGGAGTCCCCAGCAGAAGTGCTGGCAACAGGGCAGAGTGATAGCAACCTTTGCTCAGCACCGGAAACAACTGTGGAGTTTCAGGGAGCCGGGGCAGTTGGCCCATCTCTCCAGCAACAAGCTGAGGTGCTAAAGCTTTTACCCCCAGCTGAATCACTGGCAGCAGGGCAGAATGCTACCGGCCGCTGCACACAACTGCCACTTGAGCGGATATCGGTGGATGGGACTGCGGTCTCCACTCACAGCAACCCAGCGCAAGAGCTGGCAACAGAGCAGAGTGCCGCGGGCCTCTGCTCTCAACTAATGGAAGAGGGAGTTCCTGTGGTACTGGATGGGACTTCGGTCCTCACTGACACAACCCCAGAAAATGGTGTGACACTGGGACAGGAGGATGTCAGCCTTGCTTTGCAAGCACTGGGGGATTTTCACCTACCACAAGTGGATGGGACTTCAGTCTCCACTTGTATACTCCAGGGATGCTGGGCAGTCGGCCCAGATCCCCAACAGCATGACGGACTGAGCCCAGTCACCCTGTCTTCTCTCCAGCGGCGGGTATGTTCTCTGCGAGGGGCAGAGGTTGGCTGGGTAAGTAATGCTCTGTTTGGAGCAATTTATTTGGGGTACTGTGTGGATACCGGCATTAGAAGAATGGACCTATGGACTAACTTCGGAGTCAACCCGTCTGGGGTCACCTGCTGTGTTAGTCTCCTCCCGAAAGGGGAGATGTGTGACAGGAGGGTCACATTGGACACAGGGTGAGCCAGGAAACCATGGACATTAAGAATATGGCTTGGATTGCTTGAAATTGAAATAGTAATATTAGTCCACAATATTGTCTTATTCTGAACTTAACAGGTTAATTGAGAGATACTGAGGTGTTCAGCCTCAATCACCTGTTTGCCTAGTGTAATGCTAATGAATTCCAGCTTCTAGAAGACCTGTTCATTGTGTGTGGTGATGTGGATTGGGGAAATTAAGTCTGTCCTTGTGTGTATTGTAAAGTACCAGACAGTCTGGTGAATATAAAGGTCATGCATAGTTATTTAAACATAAAGGGGATTAGAACCTGTTGTCTCCTAGCAGACATCAAAATAATGTGTATTGGCTCTTGTTATGTTGTGGGTGGAGCTGGACCATTGTTCATTTTAGGTTAGTGCAGTATTGGATGGGTATAAAAGTTTCAATGTTTTTCTCAATAAAATCATTCGATCCTAGGAAGATACAGAGTGTGTCTCGTTCTTCCAGAAGGATTAATTCCTATGGGAAGGGGTCGTCTGACTGTGGAGGATCGACAGTGAATTTGTGTCCAGGAGAGGGAAGATATCTAAACGGCGTTACCCCCCTTTCATATTTGGGGTGCCATTACAATTTTCCTCAGTAAGTAGGATAAAATCCAAAAGAGAAAGAAAAACTTTCCATAGTGTAGCGTTCATCCATAAAAAAGGGGTTTATTTTCACAAAGTATGCGATACAGAACCTCAAAGAAACAAGTCCTGAGATATTAAAATGCTGGTTAAAGAACTCCTTGCAAGGAATAAAAAGCTCCGTATTCTGTCAATCAAACGACCGTTCGCGCGTGCGCAATGCGTGCACGTGTCGCCCTACGTCGTTTCGTCAAATCTGACGTCATCAGGGGCACACATTGTGAAGTTGAACTGGATAGACTAGCGTCTTTATTCAACCTTACCAACTCTGTAACTATGTAGCTATGTAAATGTGTATGTTTACTGAAAATGTGTATTTGATAGACCATTAAGATAGAACAGTGTAGCATAAACATTGGAACTACCATTTATTCTCCAAAAAATTAGTACATATTAGGGTTATTAGTACAGAATATACATAAATAGAAAAAGCACTAGTAAACCTTTTTCCAGATAAAAATGACAATGTTACAAAATACAAATACCACCCTGGTCTGGATTACAATTACACATCAGGTATATAAAACACAGAATGCACTTGGAGGACATCAGTTTTGTTTACACAAGAAAAATAAACTCATATACTAGAACAGTTGTGAATGATCACACAATAAAATGTGTGAATATTCTCTTCAGTTATTGAATCATGTGCAGATGAAAGAAGTAAACAGACACTTGCTCTTTACATTACTGGATTAATGAAGTGAATCTTTTAAGAATTTATTGAGTGAACATTCTTAACTGCTTTAGTAAATCAGCATCAACATCTGCAATTCACAGAACAAAAGCACACTTAGCTAATCTCTCCCTACACTGTCAGCCAGCTCTCCTTGTGCTCTTACTAAAGCAGTTCCAACACATTGAGGCTGATTTACTAAAGGAGATCACTCAATAAATTGAGTGCACATATCAATTTGTGTGTAAAACAAGTTCCTGATTATTTATTTCACCTGAACATGCTTATATGTTTAAAGAGAACTCAACTAAACTTTATTGAGTGAAGATTCTCAACTCCTTTAGTGAATTCATCTTACTGACACTATGGCTGATCTCAGTCTCCCCTTTTATATTGAGGGACTTGGTTATCTAGATCCCTTGAATTATTGGAAGCTGCTGACAAAAAGCTGCTCAGGCCAATATGAGTGAGCACCAAAATAAGCAAACTATGAATATGGTTGAAATGAACCAGTTTAAAAGCCAATGTGAATTCTAATGCCGCGTACACACGGCCGTTTTTAATGTCATTGAAAAAAACGAAGATTTTCTCTACGTGATTTTTCGTGTTTCCTCTCAAGCCTGCCTTGCCTACACACTATCGTGAAAAAAAAATGCTTGAGGAAAGCGCGGTGACGTACAACACGTACGACAGCACTATAAAGGGGAAGTTCTATTCAGATAGCGCCACCCTTTGGGCTGCTTTTGCTGATCCTCGTATTTGTAAAGTTTGGTGAGAGCCGATTCGCGCTTTTCAGCCTCATGCTCTTCAGTCCGTTACAGTGTGACGAATGTGCTATCTCCATTACGAACGTTAGTTTTACCAGAAGGAGCACTCACGTCTCATACTTGATTCTGAGCATGCGCATTTTTTTCTCCTCGTAAAAGCATACACACTACCGTTTTTCACAACGTTAAAAAGAACGACGTGAAAAACGAAGTGAAAAAATAGAGCAGGTTCTAATTTTTTTTAGCCCATTTTTCACGTCGTTGAAAATGCTCTCGAGCCTACATACAATCGTTTTTAATGACCAATTTAAAAAATTGAATTTTTCACCCATGAAAAACGGTCGTGTGTACGCGGCATTAGACATTTACTAATGATTCATGTCTGGGTCAAATTTACTATGATTACTTTTCGTTAAACAGACCAATTAGGTAACAACATAAAATGTGCACACTCTTTATTTTAAAGGTAACACTATATATAGCAGTAAAGTAATACTATATATAGTGTTAAAGTGAAGCAAAATTTAAGAACTTAGTTCTTATACTTTTCTGAGAAATTGTTAGGTTTACTCTAGAATGTATGCAACATTTTGTAATTATTTCATGCAAACATATTATCTAATGAATAATTGTAAATGTACTCTCTGTAGGAAACTTGCTGAATTCATCTGGATAGATAATGTTGTGCTAGAAAAATCTGTTTGGAAACATCCTAATTAAAAAACATCAGTCAACACTAATGATACTAAAGAAAATGAAACATGTAAACACATTTTTTCTGAAAAATTTAATCAAATTAATGTGTAACCCTTCCTTTGCCAATTATATTAATTTAAGAGGAAGTAAACTCCGATTTTTTTTTTTCTTCCATGCAAAGTAAAGGCATAATGTGCTAGTATGCATTGCATACTAGCACATTATGGGAAACGTACCTGCAAATGAATCCCACGTCATGTAGACTATCATATAATTACTGGAAACCACTTTAATGCAATTAAACACAATATGGAAATTACCGATTCATCAGTGAGACGGGATACCTCCCTGGTAGCAATAGGGGAATGGTGAAAAAAGTGGTATAGAGACAAGAGAAGTCTCTGGAAAGCAATCAAAGGGAGGGTCAACCAGGGTCTAATTCAATTATGTAATAAGCTTTATTGATGAATTACAAAAATCTAAATAAGTCCAGCTGGGACTGCACTAAGACCACCCAGGTGGAGCACGTTCCTCCAGAGTATCAACCTACAAATATAAAATACAAAATATACTGCAGTAAAGAACAACGTTGTTTGGTTAAAAAGAGACGCTGGACTGGAAACCCCGCTATTCCTGAATGAAACTCCCCTCTCCAGTGAAGGAGTAGGTGTATGGTGCTATATTACAAATGTCCTGTACACCGTAGCAGTTATCTTGAATATTTAAATGTGCATGAATAAATGTTGTCTCCAAAAAGAGGCTGTAAACTTGTTGCTAATGATATAGACAAGAAAAGGGCTTGTTTCCCTTAGTTACTGCATAGGTGCCACTGATGAAATTGTAGAGCACCAGTACAACCATTCCAAGATTGAATTTGAAGCAGTCTATAGTGTTGAATACACTGATGTGATGCTCGGGTCTCCAATAACTCAGTAATAAGCAAAACACACTAATGCAGATTTCACTGGTGTGAATAGTGTGAAAGACTGCAGAGACTGTCACTGATTGTATGAAACACAGAACATCCGCAACTATCCACAGGTTAATACACTGATCAGCAAACGTCATTATGGATATGCACATGAAGAGGAAGGTGGGTAAGTAACGTGAGCCCATGGAGGGTTCTTACCCTTCCTATAACATGGCATCTTGGCCGATATGTATAATCACTCCATGTGTTGAATGCCGATGAGCCAAGGAGGATGGCTGCAATAGCCGGGGTGTTGAGATGTCCGTGAGTCAAATGGAATGGCTGTTGGTTATCCGTAGAGGTTAAGGTAAGCTCTTCCGGTTCAGGATCCGGGAAACAATGCTACGGTGGCCTGTAGAGGGTAATCAGAGTAGATTCATCCGTAAAACCAACACGCTGGTATTTGAGAGTAAGGGATTACCCTACAATCATGGGTAGGGAGTCACTCAGGAGTGCGGGGAAGAACCAGCGCCTGCTGCTTCGCCACGTCGACGCGTTTCGTGCACTGAACGTGCACTTTGTCTGGACGTTGTGCGTAGGTAATCCCAGTCTTTATATAGGGCATCATAGCCAATCACATTCCTATACGCACATATGCTGTATACTACCATCTTGTGGTGACAACTAAAACTACAGTTTAAATAAAAAACAAACAGGTAAATATATTGAATTGGCTAGACGAATAGAGCAATCCAAATACGGCATAAAACATCATATCTGTCATGTTGGTGTCAAGTCGCCAATACTCAATATTATTTATAAGTGGTAAAGAACATTTAGATCACGGCGGGAAATCGCTGGCTAGAATAGCAGTAGGTCTATTTCTAAAAGCCAGGTCAGTCTGGAAATTGATCATGAATGTCACTGTGGGAGTGAATCAGGTAGACGTAGGAATAGATTCAAAATTCAAAATAAATATTAAAGATTAAATAAGGAGAAAACATGTGACCATCAGATAGCAATAGCCAAGGATGGGTCAGCAGTGGGGAGCACATAACTGAATCATCCCTGGCATATGGTAGAAACCCCATGAGGAGGCCCTAATGAATGGGGGATACGGATCTAGGGCTCTAGGAAGATCTTCAACTCAATGTATAAGCCTTTCGGCTGAAGAGTCTTGAGCTTGAAGATCCAGATTTTTTCTTTCCTTAGGAGCACAGTGACGAAGTCTCCCCTTTGTTCAGAAAGATCGAGAGAGAAGAAACCCTTTACTTTTAACCCATGAGTATTACCCTGATGAAATTGTAGGAAATGCCGGGCTATGGGGTATCTTATTTTTGTCTGATGCTTTTTAAGTGTTAGGCAAATCTAACACAAAGCTGGCGTTTGGTTTTCCCAACATATAGCTTGTGACAATAACATTCAAGAGTGTATAGAACCTTAGAAGTAGCGCAGTTAATCAATGACCTGATTTCATACTCCTGTTTCGAATCGGAGTCCCTGAATACCTTGGAACGGTCTACATATTTACAAGTGCTGCAATGACCACAGGGAAACATGCCCTTGGTCCTCGGCATGTCTGTAAGTCAATTTCTATTCAAGGGACGTACAAATACAGTTTGAACAAGATTGTCCTTCAAATTCTTGGCTCTCTTGGCTACCATGAGGGGTCTGTCACCCACTATCTCTCTCAATTCGTCAGAGCGGGTTAGAATATGCCAGTGGTCAGAGAGAATGGAACTGACTTGATGCCACTGAACCCCGAAGGGGGTGATGAATCTTACTAGTCCACCCGTAGGAATTTTACTTGTCTTACGGGGTATAAATAAGTCAGCTTTAGTCCTCTGTCCGGCAATTTTCTTTGACCTTCTGAGGGTACGATGTGGATAACCACGTTCCCGAAATCTGTGATACAGTAACTCAGATTCACAACGGTAATCCTCATCGGTGAAACAGTTCCTCCTGATCCGAAGGAACTGGCCCACCAGGATGCCTCGTATTAGTGACCCTGGGTGAGGGCTGTCTGCTTGTAAAAGGGTGTTGGCTGCTGTTTCTTTCTGGAATGTCTTAGTGGCCAGTCTTCCACTCTCTATTCTAATGGAAAGATCTAAAAATGAAATTTCATGGGGATCAACCACATATGTTAAGCGTATGTTTTGGGTGTTGTTACCCAGTTCTTCTATGAATTCCACTAACTTAGCATGGGTGCCAGTCCACACCATCAGCACCATGGGCATCCACTCCATAGGGCAAGGGGGGTCAATTGCCCCCCCCTGGAGACACACTATATTTATATGGACATGGAGTGAAGCGGAATTATCCTCAAGAGCTATTTCACACTGCCAGCTGGCCACGTTATTAGTAAAGCGCCGCTAGTTTTAGCGGCGCTTTACCATCGTTTTAGTGGCGCTATTCGGCCGCTAGAGGGGGGGTTAAAAAAAAATCGAAATTGCTAGTCAGACAATGGCAGCTTGATCCTTCTATTAAGCTTTTGCATCAGGTTTCTCAAACCTTTGCATGCCTGCGCTTTATGTCATAATGACTAAGCTCCTCCCCTTCATGACATTGTCAAAAAGGGACCGAGCATGGATGACCTTAAAATGATGCCCCCCCTGAAAAAAGTTCAGCAGACGCCCATGATCAGCACATCATCGATGTAGATTAGCCAGGTGTGGGCATCTCTGCTGGAGGCTGCATCCATCTTCGTCCGACTTCCTTCCTTCCGGGCCCAGGGACTCTGGCTGTGTGACTGGCTGGAGACGCGTGACGTCACTCCCACGTATGTGCATGGGAGCCGCCAGTCACGGCACACACTTCTGAAGAAATGGCACGGGCAGTCGTTCAGAGTGGATGAGCTGATGACATCATCGGTGCAGTATATATACAGTAAATACCTCCTAAACGGCGCATGCTTGGGAGATATTTACAGTACCTATAGGTAACCCTTATTATAGGCTTACCTATAGGTACAAAGTATACAGGAAGATTTACTTCCTCTTTAATGATGGAGCTCCAACAATGCAAGCATACAAGCTAGGTTTGGAGATCAGTTTAATTAATGACACTGACATTCTTCCTTATCTCAAATTTGTTTAAGTAATCATAAATGTGAATCCAAACTACCCTCCCATGCATACCCTTTAGATCAGTGGATGTGATCCATTATCCAACAAACTCCTTTTTACCTCTTTCTCCCCATATAGTGCATATGTGCGATGGCAAAAAGGGTGGACTTTAATGCTCACAAACCACACATATGGGAGCGGGAGATGATCTGCTGATGTGCGGGTACCGCAAACTTGATGTCCGCCAGCACCCGCCGATCATTAGGCAGAGAACCAGAAATACTGGTTAGGCATGTAGTTAATCCTTTGAGCACCCCTGATGTTTAACCCCTTCCTAGTACAGCGACAGTGCATATTTTTAGCACTGATCACTGTATTAGTGTCACTGGTCCCCAAAAAAAGTGTCAGATAGTGTCCCGACTGACCGCCGCAATATTACAATCCTGCTATAAGTCGCTGATCACCGCCATTACTAGTAAAAAAAAAAATATCCCATAGTTTGTAGATGCTATAACTTTTTGTGCAAACCAATCAATATACGCTTATTGGGATTTTTTTTTACCAAAAATATTGGCCTAAAGTGATGAAGAAATTCGATTTTTTTTTATTGGATATGTTTTATAGCAGAAAGTAAAAAATATTAGTTTTTTTTTCAAAACTGTCAGCCTTTTTTTTTATTGTGCTAAAAATAAAGACTGCAAGGAGCACCGAGTGAGATGGACGCCTGAAGCGGTAGCTCCTCTCACCCCGGGACACTAACTGCTCGTAGAGGGCCATTAACTGCTGTAAACTCCTCATCTTCGGCACCCCTCGACCCCTAAGATCACCGTGTATGCCGTCATCCAGGAAAAAGAAGTCCGGGAACCTCTCACAGAAATCGCTGACACATTATCTGCTTCGCACCCGGGAACAGTGCAACATGGCTCAAAATGGCGCTGAGGCCCAGATACACTCTCCTGCTCCTTCGGTCGCTCCGGAACCCACGGATCAAGGCAGTGAGTACCCCTCCTCTCTTTCTAAGGCAGACTTAGACGCCAGCTTGGAGACCATGTACAACCGCCTGGCCTCCAAGTTTCAGTCAAAACTACACAAAACCTCTCATGCCTTATCGCAAGAGATAGCTGCCCTGGGCACCAGGACTGACAGGCTTGAAAATAAGCATGATGAGCTAGCGCTGGCCTACAATGATTTAAGCAGGGAACATGAATCACTGACTACAGCCTTTTCACAGATCCAGGCCCAAGTCGAGGATCTCGACAATAGAAACCAACGCAACAACCTCAGGCTGCATGGGATTCCCGAATCGGTCACAGACCTGATCCCCACCGCCATTAAATTGTTCAAGTCACTTCTCCCTGACTGTGAATCGGCTGCCTTTACATGTGATCGTATACACAGAGCTCTCAGGCCTAAACCCCCAGCTGATAAGCCCCCAAGAGACATAGTTCTGTGTATGAAGGACTTCCTGGTCAAAGAAGATATCCTCAGAGCAGCCAGAAATACCCCCAGGATCACACTGGATGACTACACGGTCCAAATTTACCCGGATATCTCCCCTACTACATTGGACAGATTCAGAAGCTTGAAAGAAATCACTGCCCCCCTGCAGGCTGCCAGAATTCGTTATCATTGGGGCTTCCCCACAATGGCTCTACGTACACAGCTACTACCTTCCTGGAAGGCCAGGAGATCCTGGTGAAACTTGGTCTCTTGGATGCCGAGGTTGCTCGTTGCCCTCCGCTGACACCCAGGCCATCGCAGATATGGCACACCCCACCGACCAGACTAGACCGAAGGAGGATTCAGTATGATGACACCTCTCCCAGAACCAAATTACATGATTGCCTGCATTGTTCTTTGGCCATGGGCCTTTACCCTGACTTGGATGACGCTGCACTCACCACTACTCTTCACCCCACCATCTGGGAGCCTATCCCTTGGTGTCGATACTTGTCGCTCCCACCAGCAATGTCATTTTTCCTACACTTAATTTTTTGGGATTTCCATCTCCGAAGCCCCTTTTTTACTTTGGGCTTGATTTCTGTTCTATTGCTGGGTATGAGACTTGAATGTCTTCTCTGGTGTTTATCAGGATGCCAAAGAGTTCCTGATCCTGTTGCTGTTTTTTTTTCTTTCTTTTTTGATGCCTATCTCCCATTTTGTTTTGTTTTTATTTTAGATTTTTTATGTCTCGGGTTATAATATGTTTTTACTGCGGTTCACACTGGTCATGCTGGACAGTAATGGAGCTCTTGTACCTTTTGATCAGTTGATATATGGGATGTCACTGTTTCACAGGTTTGCTTTTTTTCATCATAGTCGTATGGCAGCACCCCTCTGCAGAGGCTTGTATGAAGGAATTTCATCTGCCCCTGACTGGCACACGCCACCCATTGGCTCAATATGTCTGATGTGATACCCCTTTATTTTGTTCCCCAATGACTAATTGTATCTCACACAATGTGAAGGGTTTTAATTCCCCTTCAAAGAGAAAGAAAGACCTCTCCCATTATAAGCAATTGAATGCCAAGATCCTACTGCTGCAGGAGACTCACTTTTCTCATTCCTCTCACCCCAAGTTTTTTAATAAGGCTTTCTCGCAAGCCTTTTATACCCTTTATTCCTCTAAAAGCAGGGGTGCTGCCATATTTCTGCACTCCTCCTTTCCCATGGATGTACAGCATATCCATAGAGATAAGGAGAGTCGTTATGTTATCATTAAAGGGGTGCCTCCACACGAAGCAAGCAAAATAGACAGGGGATTCTTCAGCTATCCAGGGAGCTGGATGTATTGTACAAAAACACTGCTGCCCTATTGTTGGATTCTACCAGGCGTACCATTGAACAAAAAAGGTTGGAATTGGACTCTTTACTCTCTGCTAAAGTGGAGAAGGCCCTGAGAAGGACAAAAGCCCGGTTTTTGTTACATAGCAATGCAGCTTCCACAATGTTTGCTAGAAAGCTGAACCAGTCAATCTGCCCCTTACATGTATACAAAGTATCTTCCCCTTCGGGGACACTGACCTCTTATCCTAAAGAGGTCCTAAAAAAAATTAAAATTACTATTCTCAGCTTCTGGGGTCTCCACAAGCGGAACCATCCCAACCTGCTTTAGATAGGTTTGCAGAGATCCCTCTCCCTACCCTTTCTGCCTCCCAGGTAGAAAAACTTAACATGCCTATTTCTCCATCTGAAGTTCTCAATGTCATTAAAAGTCTCAAGAATGGCTCCCCCGGGGCCTTATGGCTTCTCGGCCGTCTACTATAAGAAATTTGCCCCCCAACTTACCCCCAGACTGGTTCAGCTTTTTAACTCTGTCCTACAAGGTGGCAATTTTCCGGAGGAAATGTTGTTAGCTAATATGTCACTCATTCCTAAGCAGAATAAGGATCACAGCCTGCCGCAGAACTTTAGGCCTATCTCTGTCATTAACAATGACCTGAAAATCTTTAGCAGAATTTTGGCGGACAGACTTGGTGGAATGATCTCCTCTTCGATTTCTCCTTTCCACTCGGGTTTTATCCCTCATCGTTTTATCACGGATAACATCCGCCTGCCAACGAATATCATTCAGGATGCTAACCTGTTTTCCCAAAACATCTTTTTGCTTAGCCTTGACATACATAAGGCTTTTGACAGTGTGTCTTGGAGCTATGTGTCTCTCCTGTTACAGCGTTATGGCATTAGGGATGATTTCCTTCATGCCTTTCAAGCTATGTATCGGAACCCCAGTACTCGCATCAGACTTCCCGATTGCAACTTCAATTTTTTCCAGCTCGGAAGGGGCACTAGACAGGGTTGTCCACTATCCCCGCTTATTTTTGCTCTGGCCATTGAGCCCCTGGCTATTGAAATCCTTAGACACCCCGACATCTCTGGCTACAGTAAGGCTAACTCCACGTACAAATTCAGCATGTACGCAGATGATGTATTGTTATTCCTCACTAACCCTTTAATCACCCTACCAAACCTCCTTTGCACTTTGGATACATTTGCGGAGGTCTCTGGCCTTTCTGTCATTATGGCCAAATCAGTGGCACTCCCGGTGTGCTTCCCCCCTTCCGGGCTGGAGAATCTCAAACAAGCTTTCCCTTTTACTTGGGCTAAGTCTAGTCTTTCTTATTTAGGGGTAAAACTCTCAGGCGATTATGCTGGATTGTTTAATCTTAATTTTCCCCCTCTGATTGTTCATTTGAAAAACGTACTTAAGACATGGGCACCGTATAGGATCTCGTTATTGGGACGTATCACGGCAATCAAGATGACTATCTTGCCTAAGCTCCTCTACTTAGGGCTCTACCTCTAATAATTTCTAAATCCTATCTTCTTAAGTTGCAGACCCACCTAAATAGATTTATCTGGAATTCTAGGCCCCCTAGGTTATCCAGAGAAGTACTTTATCGACCATACAGGTCGGGTGGTTTGGGGGTTCCTCAGATCTGGCTATATTATTTGGCCAGTAGACTCTCACAACTGGCTCAGTGGAACATTTGTATTTCGAGGGTTCCTTGGGTCAACTTTGAATTTGACTCTATTTTGCCATTCCATCTTCCTGGATTGTTGTGGTCCTCTAAATCGTTGGCTTCTGACCTATTGGGGAGGAACTTGGTGTTAGCCAATAGCTTAAAACTTTGGGATAGGTTTAAATCTCGGTTAGCTCTGAAGTCTAAGTTCCCCCTTGGGGCTTCCTTTTTGGGTGATCCTAGGTTTCCTGCAGCTTTTGAGGCCCCAGAGAGTTTTTGGTGGTGGACGGGTAGTGGTCTGACATCTCTGGCGGATTTCTCTCAGGGAGACAAATTTGTCTCTTTTACCCAACTTCAAGCTCAGAGAGATATCCCCGAGGGGGAATATTTCAGGTATTTGCAGATCCGCCACTTTTTTCAGACACACTATGCGGCCGCCCCCTTGGACTCTAACTCTGCTTTTGAAACCCTTTTCAGCTCTTCCCCCCGACAAAAAGGTTTGATTTCAGTGTTATACAAATCTATGGTGGTAGGGGGGGGAGCTCCACACTTAAACATATGATTCAATGGGAACAGGAAATGGATCTTGAATATGACAATAGAGACTGGGATGCTAATTGGCAGAACTTACGTAAATGCACTATTTCTCTCACGGTCAGAGAGACTGTTATTAAACTTTTTACTCGCTGGTACTATACCCTCCAGTGATTGAGCAGGATTTTCCCTCAAAGTTCCCCCTTATGTTTCTGAGGTTGTCCTCTTCCGGGCTCCTTTCTCCACTTGTTTTGGGAATGTGAGGTATTGCAGCCCACATGGCGGGAGACCCTGGACTTGATGGATAAGTTGGCTGGGAGGCACATGGCTCTGACACACACTCACTGCCTGCTATTTGAAAATACTCCGAAGCACTTAATGAAGTTACTTCATACTATTTGCATCGCTTTGCATTGGACAGTGGCTCTTCACTGGAAATCACTTACTGTCCCCTTCGCCCAGGTTTTGGCGAGGGTCGATCAGATAATGCTATCGGAAAAGATATTTCACACCCTGCGTGATTCGATTCCAATTTATGATGCCAAATGGAACCCTTGGTTTCTTCTACGTTTAAATGAGTAACCTGAGTTTTTGTTTTTGTTTTCTTTTTATTTTATTTTGATTTTCTTAACCTTATCATTTTCTTGGTTTGCAGTCTATTGCTGTCGTTTATAATGTCATTCTCTGCAGTTGTACAAATGGCTATAATTTGAATGATGCTTATCCATTGGTGTAAACTTTCCTTCATGCTGTATTTTCACACATCATTGTATCTTATTTTTTGATATCGTACTGCCTTATTCTCTTTGTACTGCAATATTTTATCTTTTCAATAAAAACTTTTAGCAGAAAAAAATAAAGACTGACGGTGATCAAATAAAGAAAGTTATATTTGTGGGAAAAAAATTACATACATTTTGTTTGGGTACAGCGGCACATGACCGCGCAATTATAGTTCAATTATTGCAGTGCCGTTTTGCAAAAAATGGCCTGGTCTTGAAGGGGGGTAAATCTTCCGGAGGACAAGTGGTTAAAGTGTATTTCAGGCCAAAATAATAATAAAAAAACATATGCAATGCAGACACAACACCCTGTGCTTTATCCCTTATAAAGAACCTACAAATAAAAAAAAAATAACTGCTGATTTGCAGAAATGTACTCAGCTACTACATCCTGTTGTGGGCTTACAAAACACAGCATTTTCGTGGTTTTGATGAGTGATGTCAACTTTACCCAGTTGTTTTTTACTAAACTATTCAAACCCTCCAACTCTCCTATCTATACAACATAAATAGAGTTGAGCGGACACCTGTATGTTCGGGTTCGACGGGTTTGCCCGAACTTCGCAAAAAAGTTCGAGTTCGGGACATGAACTTGACCCGAACTTGACCTCGAACCCAAACCCCATTGAAGTCAATGGGGAACAGAACTTTTGAGGACTAAAATGGCTCTAAAAAGGTAATGGAAAGGGCTAGAGGGCTGCAAATTGCGGCAAAATGTTGTTAAGAGCATGGCAAGTGCTCTGCAAACAAATGTGGATAGGGAAATAACTTAAAATAGCATGGGTGGGAGACAATGTGAAGGAACTTGAGGCACTGTCAGCAACCCAATCTACTATCGCCTGTACTTGTCCTGGCCTCAACATTCGTAGAGCCGCATTAGGCCCGACCAAATACCGCTGCAGGCTCTGTCGCCTACTCGCACCTGAGGAAGGTGTTTCACTTGTGCGTGTAGCTGGCACAGATTGACCACGTCCTCTCCCTGCAACAGGAGCTCCACCAGCAGCACCACGACCAGGGCCACGTCCCTTATTTGACGTTCTCCTCATATTTCTCAAATTTAGGATCTTGCCCTAAATGGGTGTTTTTTGAATAGCAGAATAGAAGAACAGTATCTGTACGTGTGTATCTCACACATACAGATATGCAGGAAACGCACCATTTTTTTTTTATTTGCCCTAAATAATTTTTTTGGAATAGCAGAATAGAAGAACAGTATCTGTACGTGTGTATCTCACACGTACAGATATGCAGGAAACGCACCAATTTTTTTTATTTGCCATAAATAATTTTTTTGGAATAGCAGAATAGAAGAACAGTATCTGTACGTGTGTATCTAACATGTACAGATATGCTGGAAACGCACCAATTTTTTTTATTTGCCATAAATAAAATAAAAAATTAATAGAAGAATAGAAGAACAGTATCTAAAGTGTGTATCTCACACGTACAGATATGCAGGAAACACACCAAAAAAAAATTATTTGAGCTAAATATTTTTTTTTGAATAGCAGAATAGAAGAACAGTATCTAAAGTGTGTATCTCACACGTACAGATATGCAGGAAATGCACCAAAAAAAATTATTTGCCCTAAATAAAACATATTTTGAATAGCAGAATAGAAGAACAGTATCTAAAGTGTGTATCTCACAGGTACAGATATGCAGGAAACACACCATTTTTTTTTATTTGCCCTAAATATTTTTTTTTGAATAGCAGAATAGAAGAACAGTATCTAAAGTTTGTATCTCACACGTACAGATATGCAGGAAACATTGCAAAATATATTTTTTTAGCCCTAAATTGGTGTTTTTTGAATAGCAGAATAGAGCAACAGTATCTAAAGGGTGTATCTCACACGTACAGATATGCAGGAAACGCACCAACATTTTTTTATTTGCCCTAAATAAAATAAAAAAATCATAGCAGAATAGAAGAACAGTATCTAAAGTGTGTATCTCACACGTACAGATATGCAGGAAACACACCAATTTTTTTTTAATTTGCCCTAAATATTTATTTTTTGAATAGCAGAATAGAAGAACAGTATCTAAAGTGTGTATCTCACGCGTACAGATATGCAGGAAACACACCTAAAAAAATTTATTTGCCCTACTTTTTTTTTTGAATAGCAGAATAGAAGAAAAGTATCTAAAGTGTGTATCTCACACGTACAGATATGCAGAAAAAAAATATTTTTTTGCCCTAAATGGGTGTTTTTTGAATAGCAGAATAGAGCAACAGTATCTAAAGGGTGTATCTCACAGTAAGATATGCAGTGCTGGTGCACTAAGCTTGCATAAAATGCCCGCTGACGCCAACCTAACTAACAGACGGATAAAAGTTATCTTTTCTCTGGCACTGGGCTCAGGGCAGGGTAAAAAGATTGTGCACTGCACCCACACAACAAAATCAGGGTAGATCGCTGAGTAATTTGATTTCTGAATCAGGACTCCTATCTAATTCTCTCCCTCAAAGCAGCAGCAGCAACCTTTCCCTACACTATCTAAAGCAGAGTGACGTGCTGTGCTATGTGCCTCTAGCTTATATAGAGGCTGGGTCACATGCTGCACTGGCCAGTCACAGCCATGCCATTAGTAGGCATGGCTGTGATGGCTTCTAAGGGCACACGAGTTAAACGAATGTTGATTGGCTGCCCTGCAGCACGCCATTACATTGCCGAACACCAAACCCGAACCTGAACATACAGTAAATTGTTCGGGTTCGGGTCCGGGTACCAAAAACCCAAAAGTCCGGTACGAACTAGAACTTTACAGTTGGGTTCGCTCAACCCTAAACATAAACACAAATTATTCTGTAGTCTAAGAACTAGGAGGGCTTATTAGACTACTTGAGATAACAAGAGAAATGTACACAGGACTTGGGATAGCTTTGAATTTCTGACATCAACAACAGGTATTTTTTTGCACTTCGCTGTCGGCCCATGACATGGACGGGTCAAGCTGAACTCAATTTAACTGAGAGGGAAAAGACAGACATGTGAATGAGTAGCCATGAACATTTGCCACTGGTAGATGATGAGTGGCCGTAACCATGCCACTGGTAGACAAGTTGTAACGCCATGCTGCAAAGAAGAACCTTGCGAGGGGGGCAGAAAACAAAAGGAAGCAGAGAAATAAGGGCAAGTGTGGGGAGGAACCATCGACCATGCTAGTCGTGTATCATGATCGTATGTTTGTAAAATGAGAGCGGAACGTTCCGACTCGTGTTGGAACTGCAAACCAGAGCGCCATATGAGTAGTGAGTGTTTGTGAATGTACGAATAAGTGGTACGAATAGTGACTGGGCTCTTGTGGCAGATGCCTCGAGGTGGAGTCTGAGCTACAGAAGCTTGTGGTGTGTGTAAAAGAAAAACGTATCGTCTTGAGCCATAGATTTGAATCGCTGTGCTGCCGGCACGACCGGGACTCCAATCGGGCTGACGTGGAATGTGTATTTAAGAATAGTTGGAAAAGTAAGAACAGAAACAGAGAGAACATAAGAATAAGTAGGAAACAAGGGGGGAGAAGGACAGGAAAAGTAACGACATGGGTTGTGAAGAAGCCGAAGAAGTCAAACGCTGTTGAGTGGAAATTTAGAAAACTCAAAAGAATTAGTGGCAACCAAGGTGAGACAGGAGGTGACTGGCCAGGTAACCGATGCTCGGGTGCCCGTCTGTGCTAAGCACAAACCTGTGGACCAGAGCCCTAGGGCGTACTGGGTCGAGAAGCTGAAGTCTGGTACGAATGGATAAAAGGTGGAAAATACCGCGCTACCTATATAACATGTGACATATAAAAGTAAAAACTACAGCGGCTCAAAATGTGAGATAGCACATTCAAAATCAATAGGTGAAAAAAAAGAGGAGAGCTGCACACAAAGGTTAAATAAATGACAGTGATAATGAATAATTGAATGTAATAAAGCACAAAAAAACATCAATAATGTGAATAAATCTCAAAGTCCATAAATTGAATACAGAAGCTGTGGTGGTCAACCACTTGACGGTGTAGCAGAAAGAAGAGTGAACTTGAAGGATAACACCACAATCACACATGTGCCACCACCAAATTGATTTACTGCTTACCAGAAGGTAAGCTGTACAGAGCCTGTATATGATCTCACTCCAGAACTGCAGCGAACTCCAGCTCACAGCGGTGAAGAGAAAACAACCAGACTAGATGGGCTCAGTGCAATGAGTGATACAGGAACCAGCAATCATGTACCCATGAATAAAAAAAACTCACATAGTGTATTACAGACTAAAAGGAGGATTTAATAATTAAAAATACACTTACAAAATAGCAGATAAAAAACGTCCAAGAATAGAAAGAGCCGGCCGGCATGCAGACACTCGTCCACGAGCGCGTCAGACTCCCAATGTACGTTTCGCTACAGATTAGCGTCATCATGGGGAATGTACCTTGAAGTCTGGTACGGCCTAACTAGGAATGTTGGGTGCTGTACTTCGAGATGTATGTTCGGCCTGCCAACGCTTGCACTGTCTACAAACCCAATGTTTAGCGACTTCGTCTGCATAGATGAATGGTCGCCCTTCAAAAACAGAATGTTGTACAAAGAACATGTGACAGTAGCTAACGCCTGATGAGCAGCCAAAACTGTGTATGTGAAGTGAACGTGGTGAAAGGGGTGCTGCAGAGTGATGTGAGAGTGGAACACGTGTACTACACACCTGACTCAATGCCCTAGTTGCACAGTCCTGGCTGAGGCTGAGAAACCTAGTCGACCAAGAACCTGTAGAAAAGGTGACATAAGAGTCCAGGTTTTAACTTGGCATGTAATGAATCCTGACCCATCCCTCACATGTGACTGACCCCCCTGGGTGAAGATGCAGACCCTATGCTTGTTGTGTGTTTTTTTTATTTAAGAAAGTAATTTTTTCAGGTTGTATGCCACTGGAGACAATGAGTGGCCAAATTGTGTGCCACTGGAGATAACGAGTGGCCGTATGGTGTGCCACTGGAGACGTGCTTGCAATGATTGCAAGAAAGTAGCCTCATCAGGGAGGCGAAAACAAGGACAGCAGAGAAACTGGAGCATGTGGAGATGAGCCATGGTCATGTGCAATCGTGAGTCATGATCGTATGTATGTGGAAAAGAACGAATCGTGCCGACTCGAGTCAGAGTTATGAAGCTGGAGTCTCATATGTGTTTGTGAATAAGTGCACACGTGCGTGTGAATGATCTTAGAATGATTGGTTGCTTGTGGCAGGTGCCTCACAATAGAGACCAAGCTGTGGGAAGCTTGTGATGTGTGTGATACAGTAGATGGAATCAAATTGTATTGTGCCTGGGATTCGAATCGAATCGCCGGTGTGACCGGGATTAGAATCAGGCTGTTGTAGGGTGTATAAATCAACCTGTTGGATACTGTGAGGCTTACAAGTAATGTGGTGGTCATAGTGTGTGGCCCTGTTGTGTAGGTGTGGGAGTAACGAATGTAACAAAATAGAAGCAACAGTTTACAATCAGTGATGCCTCAGCCGAGGGATGTCAGATAATGACTGACAAAGGCTCAGAGGTTTTTACAGAAACTATGAACGCTTCCGTATGAGGTACGCCGACACGACTGGGATTCAAATCAGGCTGTTGTAGAGTGTTAGGGTGCCACCCCCCTCCAAAACCGAACACATACCAACCACACAGCCCTCGAGGCTAATCAAAATACAGACAAGGCACCAAGTGAGTCTAATTACCACCTCAATCAGCCACAGAACCTGTGCAATCAATACATGCTCAGCTACAAAGGGATGAGGCGGCAACCCCATAGACTGTGAATCCAGCGAAGCCTGTGCCAAGTGATGTCGGACAATGATCGACAGCAGCTCAGAGGCTTGGATCTATGAACGAACCGTATTTTAATAGATGGGATGACAATCAAGGCAGAGAGAACCTACGAATCTACTACGCCTGTGCCGAATTATGTTAGGACCCGGCTGACAACGACTTGGAGGCAGCTAACTACGAAAGGGATGCGGAATAGGAAACATCCCGCATGATGATACAAAAAGGTTAGAATCCTACCTGCAACAGCGAGCGAGAACCGCTGACAAAGACCACGAACGAAGAAGCCGCAACACACTAATAATCTAATGCACATACTCACGAACACAAAGTGAGCTGGGAAGAGCCGGCCTAGGGACGTGACCTATCGCGCACCAGAACCGACAAGGAATGCAGGTGAGTGGGCTGCCTAAATACCCCCGGGCTCCTCCCATAAATTCAGGCCACCATACTGGCCCTCTAATATATATATATATATATATATATATATACTGTATATATGTATGTATATATATATGTACACTACATTACCAAAAGTATTGGGACACCTGCCTTTACACGCAAATGAAGTTTAGTGTCATCCCAGTATTAGTCCATAAGGTTCAATATTGAGTTAGCCCACCCTTAGCAGCTTCAACTCTTCTGGGAAGGCTGTCCACAAGGTTTAGGAGTGTGTCTATGGGAATGATTGACCATTCTTCTAGAAGTGCATTTGTGAGGTCAGACACTGATGTAAACACAGTCTCCACTCTAATTCTTTCCAACGGTGTTGAGATTAGGACTCTGTGCAGGCCAGTCAAGTTCCTGCACCCTAAACTCGCTCATCAATGTCTCTATGGACCTTGTTTTGTGCACTGATCCAAATCATTTGGTGGTGAGGGGATTATGGCGTGGGGTTGTTTTTAAGGGGTTGGGCTTGGCCCCTTAGTTCCAGTGAAGGGAAATCTTAAGGCATCAGCATACCAAGACATTTTGGACAATTTCATGCTCCCAACTTTGTGGGAACAGTTTGGGATGGCCCCTTCCTGTTCCAACACCAGTGCACAAACCAAGGTCCATAAAGACATGGATGAGTGAGTTTGGGGTTGAGGAACTAACCTGACCTGCACAGAGTCCTGAGCTCAACCCGATAGAACACCTTTGGGATGAATTAGAGCAGAGACTGCGAGCCAGGCCTTCTCATCCAAAACAGTTTCTGACCTCACAAATACGCTTCTAGAATAATGATAAAAAATTCCCGTAGACACACTCCTAAACCTTGTGGACAACCTTCCCAGAAGAATTAAAGCTGTTATAGCTGCAAAGGGTGGGCTTACTGAATATTGTGAAATACAGTAGGTGCCGCCGATATTGTATTTCTATCGCGCTCCCATCGCTGAGATTCTCGGCGACAGAAGTGCCGAGATCTCGGCAGCAGGGTGGCGACACGTGTCGCGATTGCTGCAATAGCGAGGAGACGCGACACTGTATTGAGCGGGGATCCGACGCGGATTCCCGCCAATACCAGGCACTGCGTTTGGTATGAATCCTGAGCGGGAACTCCACGCCAATTTTTAAAGAAAAAACCGGCGTGGGTTCCCCCTCCAGGAGCATACCAGGCCCTTGGGTCTGGTCTGGATTTGAAGGGGAACCCTACGCCAAAAAAACGGCGTGGGGGTCCCCCTCAAGATCCAAACCAGACCCTTATCCGAGCGCGCAACCTGGCAGGCCGCAGGGGAAGAGGGGGGGACAAGAGCGGCCCCCCCTCCCTCCTGAACCGTACCAGGCCGCATGCCCTCAACATGGGGGGTTTGGTGCTCTGGGGCAGGGGGGCGACCTGCGGCCCCCCCCCCACCCCAGAGCACCCTGCCCCCATGTTGATGAGGACAGGGCCTCTTCCCGACAACCCTGGCCGTTGGTTGTCGGGTCTGCGGGCGGGGGGCTTAAAGGAATCCGGGAGCCCCCTTTAATAAGGGGGCCCCCAGATCCCGGCCCCCCCACCCTATGTGAATGAGTATGGGGTACATCGTACCCCTACCCATTCACCTGGTGGAAAAAAATGTCAATAAAAACACAACACAGTTTTTAAAAGTATTTTATTGCACTGCTCCGGAGGTCTTCTTCCGACTTCGGGAGTCTCCGGTGTCGTCGCTGCGCTCTCCGGTTCTTTCTTCTGCCGGGCCTCCGCTAACTTCTTTTTAGCTCTTTTGCTAGCGGAGGACCGGTCTTCTCCGTCGCCTTCTTCTTCTCCCGCTCTCTGGTTCTTCTCCTGCTCTCCGGTTCTTTCTTCCGCCGGGCCTCCACTAACTTCTTTTTAGCTCTTTTGCTAGCGGAGGCCCGGTCTTCTCCGTCGTCTCGTCCGGCTCTCCATTGTCCTTCTGCCGGCCCCTCCACTAACTTCTTGGTAGCTCTTTTGCTAGTGGAGGAGCCGGTCTTCCCGTCGTCGCCGTCGGTGTCTTCTTCCCTCTTCTCCTCCT
The DNA here is from genome assembly GCA_029206835.1 of Rana muscosa. Classification (NCBI taxonomy): domain Eukaryota; kingdom Metazoa; phylum Chordata; class Amphibia; order Anura; family Ranidae; genus Rana; species Rana muscosa. The sequence continues at coordinate 689,829,071 of CM055118.1, read as the reverse complement.
CGATGTTGAAGTTAGTGGAGGGGCCGGCAGAAGGACAACGGAGAGCCGGACGAGACGACGGAGAAGACCGGGCCTCCGCTAGCAAAAGAGCTAAAAAGAAGTTAGTGGAGGCCCGGCGGAAGAAAGAACCGGAGAGCGGGAGAAGAAGAAGGCGACGGAGAAGACCGGTCCTCCGCTAGCAAAAGAGCTAAAAAGAAGTTAGCGGAGGCCCGGCAGAAGAAAGAACCGGAGAGCGCGGCGACGACACCGGAGACCCCCGAAGTCGGAAGAAGACCTCCGGAGCGGTGCAATAAAATACTTTTAAAAACTGTGTTGTGTTTTTATTGACATTTTTTTCCACCAGGTGAATGGGTAGGGGTACGATGTACCCCATACTCATTCACATAGGGTGGGGGGGCCGGGATCTGGGGGCCCCCTTATTAAAGGGGGCTCCCGGATTCCGATAAGCCCTACGCCCGCAGACCCCGACAACCAACGGCCAGGGTTGTCAGGAAGAGGCCCTGTCCTCATCAACATGGGGGCAGGGTGCTTTGGGGTGGGGGGGGCCGCAGGTCGCCCCCCTGCCCCAGAGCACCAAACCCCCCATGTTGAGGGCATGCGGCCTGGTATGGTTCAGGAGGGAGGGGGGCGCTCTCGGCCCCCCTCTTCCCCTGCGGCCTGCCAGGTTGCGTGCTCGGATAAGGGTCTGGTTTGGATCTTGAGGGGGACCCCCACGCCGTTTTTTTCGCCGTAGGGTTCCCCTTCAAATCCAGACCAGACCCAAGGGCCTGGTATGCTCCTGGAGGGGGAACCCATGCCGTTTTTTTCTTTAAAAATTGGCGTGGAGTTCCCGCTCAGGATTCATACCAAACGCCGTGCCTGGTATTGGCGGGAATCTGCGTCGGATCCCCGCCTATCGGCAATGCGTGTCGCTCATCGTGAAAGGAACATTTTTTCCTTTCCCGATGACGAGACAGCTCGGCGCTGGCTCTCGCGACGGAGCTCATAGGGTGTCAATATCGCCGCTAGAAGCGGCGAGATTGACACAATATCGGCGGCACCTACTGTAGGTGTCTTTCGCGCTACTCTAGAGTAAAAGGAATGGATCTGGGATGTGTGTTCAATGGCTGCAAAACCTGTGTTCACTCTACACATAACATAAATACAAAATAAGGGGAGGGGGTTTTGCGCTAAAGAAATAATACAAAATATACGCTGATATACCAATATAAAATTAACTAAAAATGATGATATATGGAATAAATACTATTAAGTGACAGGATAATCTAGAATGATAGCTAACAGCAGGGATGAGCCGAACACCCCCCTGTTCGGTTCGCACCAGAACCTGCGAACAGACAAAATGTTTGTGTAAACTTTAGAACCCTATTAAATACAATGGACTCGAACGTTCGAAATCTAAAGTGTTAATTATAAAGGCTAATATGCAAGTTATTGTCCTAAAAAGTGTTTGGGGACCCGGGTCCTGCCCCAGGGGACATGTATCAATGCAAAAAGAAGTTTTAAAAACGGCCGTTTTTTCGGGAGCGGTGATTTTAATAATGCTTAAAATGAAAAAATAAAAGTGAAATATTCCTTTAAATTTCGTACCTGGGGGGTGTGTATGATATGCATGTGAAGTGGCGCATGTTTCCCGTGCTTAGAACTGTCCCTGCAAAAAATTTCATTTTTGAAAGAAAAAAATGCATTTAAAACTGACTCGCGGCTATTAATGAATTGTCGGCTCCCGGCAATACATACAAAAGTCATTGATAAAAAAATAAAAAAAAGCGTGGGTGTTCCCCAGAATTCAATTACCAGGCCCTTCAGGTCTGGAATGGATATTAAGGGGAACCCTGCCGCAAATTTAAAAAAAAATTGACGTGGGGTTCCCCCAAATATCCATTCCAGGCCCTTCAGATCTGGCATGGATTTTAAGGGGAACTCCACCCCAAATGTAAAAAAAAATGGCGTGGAGTCCCCCTAAAAATCCATACCAGACCCCTTATCCGAGCACGCAACCTGGCCGGCCGCAGGGGAAAAGGGGGGGACGAGAGAGCGGCCCCCCCTCCCTCCTGAACCGTACCAGGCCACATGCCCTCAACATGGGGAGGATGTCCCCATGTTGATGGGGACAAGGGCCTCATCCCCACAACCCTTGCCCGGTGGTTGTGGGGGTCTGCGGGCGGGGGGCTTATCGGAATCTGGAAGACCCCTTTAACAAAGGGGACCCCCAGATCCCGGCCCCCCCTATGTGAATTGGTAAGGGGTACATTGTACCCCTACCATTTCACGAAGAAAGCGTAAAAAAATGTTTAAAAAAACACACAAACACCTTGAAAAAGTCCTTTATTTAAAAAAAAACAAAAACATTCCAGCGGTGAAATCCAGTGTCCCGCGGCGATCCCGATGTCCAGCGCTGTCCTTCATTGGTTGTGCCTGAGCGGACCTGATGGGGAACTCCCTCTCAGTATTTTAAATGTATAGACCCGCCCCTTCTAAAGTTCCCCATCAGGTCCGCTCAGCGGACCAGATGCGGAACATGAGAAGGGGCGGGTCTATACATGTATTACCAAAGTGAGAGCAGTCCCCCATCAGGTCCGCCCCCTCGGTATGTTAGACCCGCCTACGTCATTGGCTTGAGCGGGGAACTTCCTTCACTATGTAAATTTAAATTACACAGTGAAGGAAGTTCCCCGCTCAAGCCAATGACGTAGGCGGGTCCGACATACCGAGGGAGCGGACCTGATGGGGAACTTTAGAAGGGGCGGGTCTATACATTTAAAATACTGAGAGGGAGTTCCCCATCAGGTCCGCTCAGGCACAACCAATGAAGGACAGCGCTGGACATCGGGATCGCCGCGGGACACTGGATTTCACCGCTGGAATGTTTTTTTTTTTTTTTTTTTTAATAAAGGACTTTTTCAAGGTGTTTGTGTGTTTTTTTAAACATTTTTTTACGCTTTCTTTGTGAAATGGTAGGGGTACAACGTACCCCTTACCAATTCACATAGGGGTGGGGGCCGGGATCTGGGGGTCCCCTTTGTTAAAGGGGTCTTCCAGATTCCGATAAGCCCCCCGCCCGCAGACCCCCACAACCACCGGGCAAGGGTTGTGGGGATGAGGCCCTTGTCCCCATCAACATGGGGACATCCTCCCCATGTTGAGGGCATGTGGCTTGGTACGGTTCAGGAGGGAGGGGGGGCCGCTCTCTCGTCCCCCCCTTTTCCCCTGCGGCCGGCCAGGTTGCGTGCTCGGATAAGGGGTCTGGTATGGATTTTTAGGGGGACTCCACGCCATTTTTTTTTACATTTGGGGTGGAGTTCCCCTTAAAATCCATGCCAGATCTGAAGGGCCTGGAATGGATATTTGGGGGAACCCCACGTCAATTTTTTTTTAATTTGCGGCAGGGTTCCCCTTAATATCCATTCCAGACCTGAAGGGCCTGGTAATTGAATTCTGGGGAACCCCCACGCTTTTTTTTTATTTTTATCAATGACTTTTGTATGTATTGCCGGGAGCCGACAATTCATTAATAGCCGCGAGTCAGTTTTAAAAGACTTTTTTTCTTTCAAAAATGACATTTTTTGCAGGGACAGTTCTAAGCACGGGAAACATGCGCCACTTCACATGCATATCATACACACCCCCCAGGTACGAAATTTAAAGGAATATTTCACTTTTATTTTTTCATTTTAAGCATTATTAAAATCACTGCTCCCGAAAAAACGGCCGTTTTTAAAACTTCTTTTTGCATTGATACATGTCCCCTGGGGCAGGACCCCGGTCCCCAAACACTTTTTAGGACAATAACTTGCATATTAGCCTTTATAATTAACACTTTAGATTTCTCCCATAGATTTTTCGAATTTGCCGCGAACACCCCAATTTGTTCGCTGTTCGGCGAACGGGCGAACAGGCAATGTTCGAGTCGAACATGAGTTTGACTCGAACTCCAAGCTCATCCCTAGCTAACAGTCCAAAAGTGCTAGAAAAGTGCTATCAAAATAAAGTGCTGGCAAGATAAAATGCAATCAATACAGTGCAAACAATAAAGTGTAAACAATAAATAGCAAACAAGTGCCAAAACTGCAAAAAGCGAAAAACGTGGCTGCAACAGAGATCAATATTGCAATTGATAAAGAATGATGGACATCAGTCAATCTCCAAACAGTCCCGTACAAATGTCTCAAGTTGGAATAGTCCTAAAATGGGTCAGATGTCATTTATGATGTACTGTACCACTGCAGTAGATGGACAATTGGAGTATTGAACCAGCATGTGAATCCTACACCAGTCTCACAGAACTCTCACCTCTGTAGTGTAATATCTGGCATTAAAGATGGTAATATCTCTCAATGGTTTCTTCTCCACTGTACTTAATAACGAATTACAACCTCCACCACTCACGCTAATCTCAATAGGTCAACCATCCTAGGATCAAAGACAGGGAGGTAGGAGGGAAGGAGAGGGGGAGCGAAGCTCCAGCCGGGTACCAAGGGAGGGGCGAGAAAAAGACCTCTATAGTGTAGTATATTAAAATATATGACTTTATTTAAGTAAATAAGTGGACTCTTACATCACAATAAAATAGTTAGTGCAGTGTATATGGATTGCGGCGTGGTGAGCCCTGTCTTACTTGTTCCTCCGCTGCTTCCGATCTATCATGTGATGCCTCAATCCTTCCCTACGGCGTTACGTCACGTACCTCGTGACTTCTTCCCCACACATACTGTATAACATCCTCAACATACACACATAAACGTAAACAGTTTGCCCCACATATAAAAAGCCTTAAAAAAAGAACCCCCACCACCACAGCAAAGCCAGGTCACCTGCAGTTAAATAATATTATAAATGGGGAACAATCAGCGCAAACAACCAGTGATGTAAAGTCACCCGCTGCCATCTCCATGCTGGACGAGTATTCCAGCTAGTTTTTATATGCTTTTGTTTCCGGCTCACATACCGGCTTTTATATCTATAGCGCTAGCGCTGTATTTTACTGCTCTTATCTTTACAATAAACCCAACGGAGTGCACTTAGACTGTCTCCTTCTATTTTTGTGGCACACGGATTCCACCGCTACTCTATCCAGCACCACTTAAGGGAGTTCTTGCAAACTGCATATTGGTCATCATCCCAGCTTCTTTGATTCATCGCTGTGGAGGATCCTAGCAGCAGCAACCATATTCCATCATCCCTGGGGGGGATACATGCTCGTATGACCTTCTCTTAATTGAGAGGTCCACCAAATCTGGTAAGCATACTACATATGTGGTAGAGGATTCTATCATCACTGTTTGGGCAGAGGATTGCATCCCTATTCCATCTCACGCGGAATCTTATCTCATCTCCTGCTTTTACCATTCTGGGACATTTTGAAGAATTTTTCTTGGTGATAGGACTTTATGCCTGATTTTGGTTATATTTTCAATTCTTTATATATGCACTACACATATCCCTGTTTTTATATTAGTTAAATAATATTATTCAAAATGACCATTTAGGGTCTTGATAGCCCTTGGAAAGAAAACTTTTCTTAAATCGGTTTGTCCTCACCTTTATTTTTCCGAACCTCCTGCCAAACAGCAGGCGTTCAAAAAGATAGTTTCCAGGCTGGGACGGGTCAACTAAAATTTTTCTAGCCCTGCTGACACAACGCGACTTGTACATTTTGTTTATAGTAATAAACTACAGCCCACAACCTTCTGCGCAGATTTTATTATTATTTTTTGTAGGATACCAGGCTAAAATACAATATGTCAGCACACTCTCAATAGAAGAGCAATAGACGGACTCTCATGCCGCGTACACACGATCGTGATTCACGGCGGTGAAAACACCGCCGTGAATCACGGCATGAAAAAAAATGAAAAACGAGGGAACGGCATGTTCCCCCACACACGACCGTTTTTCCCGTCATTTTTTTCTTTGACGAGAAAAACGACCGTCTGTGGGCTCCGCGGCAGTGTCTCCCTATGGGAAAACTGCCGCGGAAAAAAATGATGGAAAAAACGATGAGAAAATTTAGAACATGTTCTAATTTTTCTCGTCGTTTTTCCTGCCGTTTTTCTCAACGAGAAAAACGGCATAAAGCCCACAGACGATCGTTTTTCTCGGCGAAAAAAGAAAATGTCATTTTTCCCGACGGGAAAAATGATCGTGTGTACGCGGCATAAGACGTTTTTCCCTACGCCATTTTTGGTGACAGCTATCATGTTTGATGATCAGGATAAATTTTCTCTAATATTAATGCCTAAAAAGGTAAAAACAGATACCTGCTCTACCAATTCTCCTCTGACGGTAAAAGGAAACATGTCAGTCTTACTCTTCCTAAAATCAATTATTAATTCCTTGGTCTTCCCAGTGTTTAAGGAGAAAATGTTTGCCTCCCACCACTCTATTAGATTGGCCACCTCTTCCCTATAATGCTTCTCATCTCCTCTTGTGATGCAACCTACTATGGTGGTATCATCTGCGAATTTGATGATACTATTTGTAGAAAAGCAAGGAGTACAATCACAAGTGTATAGAGAGTAAAGAAGGGGGCTCGGTACACAACCCTGTGATATACCTATGCTGACCACAAGCTGGGAAGAAACATGCTTACCCAGTTTTACCACCTGTGGGCGGTCTACTAGGAAGTCCTTTATCAAAGAGAAAAGGCAAGGGGGCAAATTCAGCTTCAACATCTTCTCCACCAATAGATCTAGGACAACCGCGTTAAAAGACGAACTGTAGTCAATAAACACCATTCTAACGTAATTGCCAGAGTGTTCCAGATGACTTAAAGCCACATGTAGTGCAAGAAATAAAGCGTTTCTCAGTGCTTCTATTGGCTCTGTATGCAAATTGATCAGGGTCAAAACTACCTGGTAAAGCTGCCCTAATACATTGTAAAACCAGACCCTCAAAACACTTCATCATTACCGGGTTAAGTGCAATCAGTCTATTGTTTTTTTGGGTATCAGGGTAATAATAGTAGATTTTAAGCAGGTTGGAACTGTGACCAATAATAATGATCAATTAAACATATTAGTAAAAACCCCTGCAAGTTGGTGGGCACAGCACTTAACAACCCTCCCTGGGACCCCATCTGGGCTCGCCGATTTTAATTCCTCAGCTAGATGAATATTTTTTTTTTTATAAATTCTTTTTATTAGATTTTCTTACAGTACAGTACAGTACAACATTAAAACACATACTCGAGTAGGCAACATACCCTCTCGACCGCTGCCATGCAAGGCCCACTCTACCAGAACTAACATAGTTTATCTATAACTAAAACCCCCTTTCCCCCCCAGCTAGATGAATATTAAAGTCTATACCCTGGTGAGTGTTCTCTTTATGATTTAGGATATGTTGTATCCCTTTCCAGCCTTCACGTGCATAATTCCCTCTAAAATATTCCTCCAATTTATTTTTATAAACTAATGTGGCCTCTTTTATGCCTTGCTTTAGATTAATTCTAGCAACACTATACTTATCTACTTATATATACCTTATCCCCATTCCTAAAGGCACTATCCCATTCTCTCAAAAGACAACGTACTCTCTTGGTCATCCAGAGCTTCTGATTGGAAAAAACCTTGATACGCTTCCTTTCTGTAACAATGTCTATACAAGTACTAATGTAACTCAGTACTGTTTCAGTGTGAATGTTTAGGTCATGTTCAAAAATATCCAAGTTTGTCCTCTCAAAGCAGTCCTGTAACCGCTCGAGAGAGCCATCTGGCCAAATACTTATCTCCTTGCTCGCCGGAGCAGTTTTCTGCCTAATTGGAATGTACAGTGGAATAAGAAAAAGGGATATATGATCTGACCTACCAAGATGAGATAATGGAACAGCTCTATATGTTTCCCTAACATAAGAGTAAATCATATCAAGTGTATTTTCACCCCTAGTTGCACACTTCACAAATTGATGGAATCCTTGGAAAGTGGACCTCAAATTTACATAGTGGAAGTCACCAGCAATCACAAGCACCCCATCAGGATGTACACACTGGAGTTTTCTTATCACCTTTGCCAAAGTATCCAAAGTTACAGCACCATTTGCATCTGGCGGTATGTATACTGCAAGGATGAATAATGCAGTGAATTCCCTTGGCAAATAAAAAGGTCTACATTTTACAACCAATAATTCTAAATCTGGGGAACAGTGATTGTCCACAATCCTGCTGTCTGAACAACAAGAATTCAGAAGATAGATACATAGCCCCCCCCCCTCGCCCCTTTTCTTTCCCAAGTCCAGTGTTTTGTTGTGCCGGTGAAAAATCCATCCCGATAGTTGCAAAGCAGTATCTGGAATTGAATTATGAAGCCATGTCTCTGTAAAGATCATCACACAGCAGTTTTGAATCAAACTGTGTGTGGCGATCTGCAATTGCAATTCATTTGTTTTTGGAGCAAAAGATCTGGCATTTGATAGAAGGAGGCTAGGCAAGGGAGGCCTGTGTGCTTGCTTCCTCAGTCTTTACAGCGTTTTTTTCAATGATAATTGAAACGCAAAGTTAAACCGGAGCTCCACCTAAAAGGGGAAGCTCTGCTTGTTTGCTTCCTCCCCCCTCTGCTGCCACAATTGGCACCTTTCCAGGAGACCTCTCCACGATGAGGTCCCCTGGAAATTCTCCCTCCTCCTTCCCCAGCCGCCAGGCCATTCATAAAGCGCAACGCACATTGCGCATGTGCATTAGGGAACCGGCTGTGAAGCCGCAAGGCTTTACTGCCGGTTTCCCTTACAAGGAATTTAGGTAGCAGCACCCCAGAGCCAAATGAAAAATTGCTGGGATGCTGACATTGCGGGATTCCTGAACAGGTAAGCATCCTAATATTAAAAGTCAGAAGCTACAGTATTTGTAGCTGCTGACGTTTAATTTTTTGGTGGGCAGGGCTGGAGCTCTGCTCTAATCTATGGTAGTACCTCATAATTCCCAAGAAAATTGTGATTTAATTTCCATAAAGTGGCACTGTCACAGAGGAAATATGAAGGGAGCCATTTCAGCCATCCTGATGTGTCTGACTTTTTTAGTAGCCCCCTCACACTCCTCAGTGTAGTCAACCTGGTGTGACAGCAGGAAGGTAAAGTCACCTGGTTGCATCCAGGGGGGTAGATATATTTCGCCCAGATTCAGGCTTTACGCCGACTTATACAACTAGGTGGAGAGTTGTATAAGGCTAGTGGGCTCATGGATGACTCATACCTCTAGGGAGAGTGTGGGGCGTCGTGCAGACAGGGAGTTGATGAGACCAGCTGAAGCTTGTCAGCTCATTTAGGCCTCTATAAGAACTCCCAGCTTCATTAGGGGTTTGCTCATGCCTGGAACCAGACCTGTGTGGACTGTCTAGGGAGAGTGAACCCCTGTGCGGTGAGACAAAGCCTGTGTGGCTATTTGCTTGGACATTTAAAACCAGGGACTTAGGGACTAGGACAGCACTAGGCTGATCCCAGTTGTTAGTTAGGAAACCTGTATGTTTAGTCAGAGGTCAAGTTGACCAGGATTTATTTTGTTTATGTTTCTTTTTCTTTGCTGTGTTTTGTCACTGTAAATAGAAAATAAACCGCACCTTTTTGATTTTGAAAACCACAACCTCCGTTTGCTGGGCCTGTTTTTGTGTGGGGAGCCCATCTCGGGGGTCACACACACCCGCTGCCGAGCCAACCCCCTCACAGTTGGTGGAGAATGCGGGCAGTTTTTTTTAAGCCAGCATGGAGGAGATACTGAAGCAGCTGGCTCTAGCAAATGCCAATCAACAGCAGACAAATGCAGGTTTGCAAAAGAACTTCGCAGCCCAGCAGCAAGCTCATCAACAGAGCCTTGCAGCCCAGCAGCAGACAAACGCAACTTTGCAACAGAGTCTGGAGGCTCAGCAACAAGCCCAGCAGCAATCTGAGGCCCGCTTCATAGACCTGTTGCAGAAGCAAGAGCAGAGACTACAACAACAGATGGAAGCAGTAATGCAGCAACGTCCGCAGACCAGTGAGGAAAGCCGTCCCACTAATACCGCGTCCTTTGGGGTGAGTCGTTTATTGACAAAAATGACTGGAGAGGATGATCCAGAGGTATTTTTGACCACATTTGAAAGGACCGCTGAAAGAGAAAAGTGGCCTGAGGAGCAGTGGGCTGGACTGGTGGCTCCTCTGTTAACTGGTGAATCGCAGAAAGCTTACTATGACCTAGAGCCTAACCAAGCAAAAGACTATGTGATGCTAAAAGCTGAAATATTGGCAAGGCTGGGTGTCACCCAGGCTGTCCGGGCTCAGCGTGTGCATAACTGGACTTTCCAGCTTGGAAAACCCCCCAGGTCTCAAATGTATGATCTCATTCACCTGAGCAGAAAGTGGCTACAGCCAGAGACTTTGTCCGCACCAAAGATTGTGGAACGTGTTGTAATGGATCGGTTTTTGAGAGCTCTTCCTACTGCCATCCAAAAGTGGGTAAGCCATGGAGACCCAGAGACGGCCGATGGTCTTGTGGATCGTGTGGAGAAATACTTGGCTACAGAGAACCTGAGGGCCTCTTCCAGAGACACTCGGACTTTCCACCCTAAGACCAGACCATCCCCAGGGGCGGATAAGAGGATTCCAAGGGGTGAGGGTGGAGAGAGTGAGAGGGTGGGAGCTCTACCCCAAGTTTGGCGAGAACAGCCTGGGAAATCAGCGGCTCAAGAGGCCGCAAGAAGGATCGTTTGCTACCGCTGCCGGCAAGCGGGACATATTGCAGCCAATTGCCCGGTTGTGGAGGAACCCATGCAGTGTGACTTTCTGACGGGCAGACGTCAGTCGCTGTGTGCGACAGTCGCATGCACTGCCATTCGAGGAACTGAGAAACATTTATGCAAAATGTGTGTTAATGGTAGAAATGTTGTGGTATTGCTGGATTCAGGTAGCCTTGTGACCCTGATAAAGGCTGAGTTAGTTAAAACAGAGGTCTCTGGGAATAGCAAGGTAGCTGTTATTTGTGTGCATGGGGACACCCGAGAGTATCCAGTGACTACAGTGTGTTTCGAGACCCCCAAAGGTACCCTCTCTCATCCAGTGGGCTTAGTATCTCAGTTACCGCATGACGCCATTGTGGGAAGGGATTTTCCGAAGTTCTGGGAACTGTGGGATGATCCTGAGCCCCCCACTGGTGCCCCTATGTACCAGGAATGTGATAGCCAGAACTCCCCTGAGAGTGGTGAGGACTCTCCGGAATTTCCCTTATCAGTATTGGCAGGGGAGACTCAAGAAACTGGAGAGGAGCCCACCTCCTCAGACGAAAACCTACCGTCTGTGGAGTTTTCTGATCTTGAGGTTCACAGGGAAAACTTTGCCACAGAACAGTTGAAAGACCCCGCCCTAATAAAGGCACGGGAAAACGTAGTGAAAATAGATGGCGAGTTAGTGAACCCAGATAATACCTGCACTTACCCATACTTCAGCGTAGAGAAGGACCTACTGTATCGGGTGGCAAAAAGGGCAGAAGAAACCGTTGAGCAGCTTGTGGTGCCCAAACCTTACAGGAAGTTGGTGTTGGAGTTGGCCCATGGGCACATTCTTGGAGGTCATCTGGGGACAGAGAAAACCCGAGAGAGGGTATTACAGAGATTCTATTGGCCGGGGGTGATGAAGGACATAGAAAATTATTGTTCCTCCTGCCCTGTGTGTCAGAGGTCGGCCCCGATGCCACATTTCCGTAGCCCGCTGGTCCCTCTACCCATCATTGAGGTCCCGTTTGAGAGGATCGCCATGGATTTGGTAGGTCCTATAATCAAGTCCGCTAGGGGGCACCAGTACATATTAGTTATAATGGACTATGCCACCCGTTATCCAGAAGCGATCCCTCTCCGAAATACCTCGGCCAAAACCATAGCCAAAGAGCTATCTCTTGTGTTTAGCCGGGTGGGTATTTGTAAAGAACTGCTTACGGACCAAGGTACACCCTTTATGTCCCGGGTTATGAAGGAGCTGTGTAAATTGTTCAAAGTGACGCAATTACGTACATCTGTGTATCACCCCCAAACCGATGGGCTGGTTGAAAGATTCAACAAAACCCTAAAACAAATGTTGAAGAAAGTGGTGGATAGAGATGGAAAGGATTGGGACTGTCTACTTCCTTATCTGATGTTTGCTATTAGGGAGGTGCCCCAATCCTCTACGGGATTCTCCCCCTTTGAGTTACTGTATGGGAGACACCCAAGAGGGCTGTTGGATATTGCCAAGGAAACTTGGGAAAGTGAGAGTTCTCCCCACAGGAGTGTGATTGAGCATGTCGCCCTGATGCAAGACCGAATTGCACAGGTAATGCCCATCGTGAAGGAACATTTGGCCCAAGCGCAGTTAGCACAGCAGAGAGTGTACAACCGTGGAGCCAAGACCCGTACCTTTTCCCCGGGGGATAGGATACTGGTACTTGTCCCTACGGTTGAAAGTAAATTCCTTGCCAAATGGCAAGGCCCCTACGAGATAATGGAAAAAGTGAGCGAAGTGAATTACAAGGTCAGACAACCAGGAAGGCGAAAGCCCGAACAGATCTATCACGTTAATCTGTTGAAAGCCTGGAGGGATAGAGAGTCCCTAGTCGCAGACACTTGGTCACCAGCTCAAACTGGTTGCGTGATTCCTGAGGTTGGAATAGCAGCCACCTTGTCACAACCCCAACAACAGGAGGTTAAGGAGTTTGTGCTTCGCAACAAGGAGGTATTCTCTGAGCTGCCGGGACAAACATCTGGGGTAGAGCATGACATCATTACCCCGCCCGGTGAAAGGGTGAAGTTAAAACCCTATCGGATCCCAGAGGCCCGACGGGAGGCAATACGGGAGGAAGTACAGAAAATGCTGAACTTAGGGGTGATAGAGGAGTTCCAAAGTGATTGGTCTAGTCCCATTGTGTTGGTGCCTAAACCGGATGGGAGCTGGCGATTTTGTAACGATTTTCGTCAGTTGAACAAAGTTACAAAATTTGACACCTACCCCATGCCACGTATAGATGAGTTGATCGACCGGCTGGGAACAGCCCGATACATGACGACTCTTGACCTCACAAAAGGGTATTGGCAAATCCCCCTGGCCAAGTCGGCCAAAGAGAAAACCGCATTTGTAACCCCAGACGGGGCGTTCCAATATAAAAGAATGCCGTTCGGGTTACAGAATGCGCCGGCCACATTCCAGCGGAAAATGGACCAGATGCTGAGGCCCCATCGGAAGTATGCTGCGGCTTACCTGGATGACGTAATTGTCCATAGCACAGATTGGGCCTCACATCTGCCAAAAGTGCAAGCAGTCCTGGACTCTGTTCGGGAAGCGGGGTTTACGGCTAACCCCAAGAAGTGTACCATTGGGCAGGAGGAGGCCAAATATCTTGGGTACACCATTGGGAGGGGAGTAATAAAACCCCAACTCAACAAAGTCGAGGCCATCCAGAGTTGGCCACGTCCCAACAGCAAGAAGCAGGTACGAGCCTTTCTGGGAATCGCTGGGTATTATCGGCGATTCATTCCCCACTTTGCTTCTAAGGCTGTGCCCCTAACCAACCTGACGAAGGGGAAAGGGTCGGTCATGATTAAATGGACCCCCGAGGCTGAGGCAGCAATCCAATTCTTGAAACAAGCCTTATGTAGCCAGCCAGTGTTGTACTCACCCGACTTCTCTAAAGACTTTGTCGTACAAAGTGATGCGTCAGATGTGGGGTTAGGAGCAGTATTGTCCCAGGTCTGGAACGGGGAAGAGCACCCAGTCATTTACCTCAGCAGGAAGTTGAAGTCCCATGAGGTAAATTACGCCACCGTTGAAAAGGAGTGTTTAGCGGTGAAGTGGGCTCTAGATTCCCTTTGGTACTACCTGCTAGGTAGGCACTTTGACTTGGTTACGGATCACGCTCCGTTAAAGTGGATGGCTCAAAACAAGGAAACAAATAGAAGAGTGAATAGGTGGTTCCTGGCCCTCCAGGAATTCAACTTCACAGTAAAGCATCGCCCTGGCGTTCAAATGGGGAATGTGGATGCTTTGTCTCGAGTACATGAATGCCTGATTGCTGGTGTTCCAACCCCGAGGTTAAAACAAGAGGGGGGGTATGTGACAGCAGGAAGGTAAAGTCACCTGGTTGCATCCAGGGGGGTAGATATATTTCGCCCAGATTCAGGCTTTACGCCGACTTATACAACTAGGTGGAGAGTTGTATAAGGCTAGTGGGCTCATGGATGACTCATACCTCTAGGGAGAGTGTGGGGCGTCGTGCAGACAGGGAGTTGATGAGACCAGCTGAAGCTTGTCAGCTCATTTAGGCCTCTATAAAAACTCCCAGCTTCATTAGGGGTTTGCTCATGCCTGGAACCAGACCTGTGTGGACTGTCTAGGGAGAGTGAACCCCTGTGCGGTGAGACAAAGCCTGTGTGGCTATTTGCTTGGACATTTAAAACCAGGGACTTAGGGACTAGGACAGCACTAGGCTGATCCCAGTTGTTAGTTAGGAAACCTGTATGTTTAGTCAGAGGTCAAGTTGACCAGGATTTATTTTGTTTATGTTTCTTTTTCTTTGCTGTGTTTTGTCACTGTAAATAGAAAATAAACCGCACCTTTTTGATTTTGAAAACCACAACCTCCGTTTGCTGGGCCTGTTTTTGTGTGGGGAGCCCATCTCGGGGGTCACACACACCCGCTGCCGAGCCAACCCCCTCACACTGGTAAAATACTTACCTGTCTCCAGGGCTTTTTTTCAGCAGGAATGTGGGGGAACGCAGTTCCCGGCACCTCCAGCAATGAATGTATGTAATGGCAAGGTGTGCTGGGGTGTGCTGGAGGGTCTATTGATGCTTGCTGCTGGGGGATCTATTGTCACTGGTGGGGATCTATTTTTGCTTGGAGGTCTCTTGTTGCTGGGTAGATCTTTTGTTGCTAGTGGGGGGGGTTCTTATGTTTCTAGAGGGAGCAATTGTTGCTGGGATCTACTGTTGAGGGAGAGGTCTATTGTTGCTGCCTCCTGAAGGGTCTATTGATGCAGTCTGCTGGGACCTCTGTTGTTGCTGCCAGAGGTCTATTGTTGCTGGGATGGTATTTTGTTGTGTAGGGGCTCTATTTTTTCTGGGGTGAGGCCTATCATTGCTGGGGGGTCTACAGTTGCTGGGGTAGGGTCTATTGTTGCTCACTGCAGGGGATCTATTTAACTGTCTTTCTTTGTTATCATTAACACATTTCGTGCAAATCACTTAGTAGCAAAAATGATACTTGGTTCTGTATTCTCTAAAATGGGAGCAGTACTGGGAGGTTGGTAGGAGGTGGAACCAAGGAACGATGCTCAGGGGAGGGTAGGGAGCAGAAACGAAGGGTGAAGATTGGAGTTCCTGCACCTATTCTCTGAGAAAAAAAGCCCTGCCTGTCTCCCTGTAATCTTCACTGCGCAGTCCTGCCCAGTGCCACAGAGTCCATTCAAGGAAAACAACCATGTCAGGTCTTATTTCTACTATGCAGGTTCAATGTGGGCCCACTCATTCATAAGAATGAGCCAAATACGTGGCAGCCTTTAGATGTCCAGCAGAGTATGGCTAATGTGTAGGAATATTGGGCATGTGTGCCCAAGAAAAGCTGTGTGGCCCCAGACAGGGCTACACAATGAAGGTCTCATCAAGGGTTATGAAGGTAAGTATTTCACCAGGTAAAAGACACAGAGAGTTTTTCTTTAAGTACTTTTAAGTCACAGACCCAGAGTGTCAGGAAAGTGACTGAATGTGTTATCTCTATGATTCTGCAACTTAGAAGGCTTGAAAGCCAAAGCTTCAACACTATGGTCAGAGAACTAGCATTCTGAAAAAGAGAGTTCAGCAATGGCAGCCTCATGATTCTCACATGACAGGCTGTGGCCAAATTCAGATGTCATCACTCAATTATCCACCCACTCATGATAACAAATTAGTACACTTCTCCATTTAATACTTTACTGCATTATAATATTCATCAAGGCCAGATGTGACTATTATTAAAAATTACACAGTACTATAGCAGTAAGGTTCACAAACACCAAGGTTTATTCTGTATTAAGACAATACAATACTTGTTTTCTTTAGTTCCACAAATGCAAGTGAACAAGTACCAGGCCGCCCACTGGTATATATTATTTTATCCATTAGTCTGGGATGAGACCTTTCCATTCATTGAGCAGATTAGGAATCAAAGGGGTCATTTCTTAAAAGCTTTACTGCATGTGTGATGTGACTTAGTGTGAGTTGTTGTCATCATCTGTGTAGAAATATCACGTTGGCTAAGTCATAAAAGTGAATTATCTCACATGTCAATGAAAATAGTGCATGTTACATTTATTGCAATATTTTACCAAATCGCTCATTAATATAAAGTGCATTTAAAGGGTCAGTTTACTAAGATGCATAAACTATTGAACAAAATGTGTATAGCGTTACTCCCAACTTAAGAGGGCCGCTGGTATTGTTTCGGGCCCTGTACACTGCACTGTCAACCCCCGGCAATCCACTCTAGCCTCTCGTGGCACAGTTAGTCTAGGGGATGATGAAATCACAATCCCTCTGTAATTCTCTATGACACACTACCACAATAAGGCACACAGTGATAAAACAGCACAGTAATTGACACAGAGAACCAATATACTTAACTATAAGGTTTTTACTGTAAATAAAGGTATGATAAAAGCACAGCATACAATAGCACATGCAGAGCCCTGCAATGATGTAACACTTAGCAATACTGTAAGGTGTTCAAGACTGTTAAACAAGAGTATATAGCTATTTGCATCTCCCTGCAATAAACAGTATTCCAACAAGCAGAATAGACATGTATTGCTATGCAACTCTAACGCTGCCCTTTTTCAGCTACTTCCCCTCGTGGGCAGACTGACGCCCTGCAATGTCTACCTATGCAGTCAGGCCTGACTGAACTAAATGGAAGTTCTGTAAAGGAATCTTTGCTAGCAAAACTCGGTGGTGCACTTGATGAACAAACTTTGTAATCCAACAGGGTAGTAGAGAATACAGTATTTGTCTGTGAGCAAGTGCTCTCTCACCAATCAGACCAGTCCCAGTCCGTCTCCTCCGCCGATGCGTCTAGGCACATGGATCCACCGACATCCGGGTCTTCGGTCCTCCTGGTACAATACAGCAAGGATGAAGAAATGTCTCTCAGGTTCCACTAGGCTGGCAGAGGGCTCTTTGGAAAATGTGCAAGGCCCAGGCTTCAGGCCTCACACCAGCAGCAGGCTCACACAGGGATCCTCTTGCAAGCAGGGCGGTGTTCCAAAAAGACAGAATAAACTCCATCTTCCCTTTATAAAGTCTGCCCCAGCAGTTTTTGCTCCGGGGCAATGCACCCTGGGTGCTGTAAGATGTCTTGGGAAATGTAGTCTCTGGATATTAAAGGGGAATACCCCGCTACATGTGTTTTGCGCTTTACTTTACAATTATATTCTCATGAAATAGTAAATTTTACAAACACACATCTTGCATGGGTTTGAAATTGGTATTGTTTCACATAAAGGGGAGATTAACCTACTGAAAGCCTCCACTTATTTTAAATTTACATTTTATCTCCACCTCAAAAGGCTATTTTTCTTGTTGCCCTCTAAAACTGCGCAGTTATTGCCAGTCAGAAACCAATAAAGCAGAAAGAAGAAAGCGCCCAAGAGAGTACTAGGGAAAGGCATCTACAACCTGAGTAACATCGAGTTTTCCGAGGATGAAATGAAGGTATTGGATCTGGGGCTAAAGTATGCCCCTGATAAACCTCTAAATAAATTTGAGGTATTCATTGACCTCCAAAAATTTCTACGGAAAGTAAATCTGAAGAAACATTTTGCGTTGAATAATGACGTCAGGATAACGGAAGAAACAAAATATATACATACGAGGTTAAAAAATAATTCGATTTTTAATCCTAACACTCCAGGCAATCAGTGCATAGGAGCTTTTAAAAAAATGGTTGAAGATGACCTACAAAAATTGAAATATCCAGGGAAGAAACATACTAGAACAAGAGAAATCTGGAAAGCGATTAAAGATATTGGAAAAAAGAACAAAGTCGTAATTAGACCAGCCGACAAAGGGGGTGGGCTAGTAATTCTAAACAAGAAAGAATATGAAGAAGAAATGCAAAATTTACTAAATATAGAGAATACATATAAAAAGCTTAGGGGGAATCCAAAAATCATATTCGAGAACAAACTGAAAGATTATGTATAGAAAGGATTACTGATGGGCATTCTGAACACAAAGGAAGCTGAATACATGGTATCTAATTCCACCAAAACCCCAGTTATGTACTACACGCCGAAAATCCATAAAAGGTTAATAAAACCACCGGGTAGGCCGATTATAAGCGGAATTAATTCTGTATTTTCACGATTAGGAGAATACTTGGACACTTTTCTAAAGCCTATTGTAAAGGAAGGTAGATCATACCTAAGAGATAGTCTGCAACTCATACAGGACATTAGGGGTGCACAAGATCTTCTACTGGCAACAGTGGATGTGAACTCCCTGTACACTAGCATCTTCCAAGAAGATGGACTCAAAAGTGTGGAAAAGGCACTACATGAGAGCACCAATATGAGACAACAACAGATAGACTATATCTTAGAAGGCCTAAAAATGGCCATGGAGTGTAACTATTTTTGGCATGATAAAACTTATTATGTCCAAACTAAGGGGGTAGCTATGGGGGCACGTTATGCCCCCAGTGTAGCGAACCTCCTAATGACAATGTGGGAAGAGGAGTACATTTATCACAGAAACCTCCCCGAAGTCAAGTTGTACCGTAGGTACATAGATGACCTAGTGATACTATGGGATGGACCAATGGAAACCTTCCAAATTTTCCTCCAACAATTAAACAACAATAGGTATGGACTGACCTTTACGGGAAAATGTGACCAACAAAAAATAGACTACCTGGATTTGGAGATCTTTAAGGAAGGGGATCTGCTCCACACAAAAACCTACTTTAAAGTTACGGATCGTAACGGATACATCCCGTCTTCTAGTTGTCACCACCCCAGATGGAAGGGAAATGTCCCTAAGGGACAACTGCTCCGTTTGCGGAGAAACTGTAGTTCATTGGTGGATTTCAACCAGCAAGCGGATGTTATTATCAACAGATTCCAAGAAAAAGGATATGGGATGGCATCCCTGATCAAAATGAAAGAAGAGATCTCCAATCTAGATAGATCTAGCCTACTGAAAAAAACCGGTATAAAAAAGAATAAAATGGAATTGACATTTATTACGGGGTACAATAACCAATATAGGGCCTTAGAAGGTATCATCAAGAAATAGTGGCCTATCTTAAAAGAAGATAAAGTATTATCAACGGTTTTACCTAATAAACCATCATTTGTGTACAGAAAAGCCCCAAACCTTCGGAACCATATAGTACATAATGTAATTAATGCCCCCAAAGCAGTTAACAGCTTCCCTGAAATGAAAGGGTTTTATAAATGCCAAAGATGTCTGGCATGCAGGGTTAGCAAAAAACAGCCACGTAAGAAAGAATCTTTTAAATCCAGGACAGACCATAAGGAATACAAGATTCGTGAATTGATAACATGCAATAGCACGCACGTTACTTACGTCATCGAATGTCCATGTCACCTACAATATGTGGGCCGGACTACACGTCCACTGTGTGTTCGCATTAGGGAACATATAAATAACATAAAGAAGGGGTTCCCTAAACACAACCTTTCACGACATTTTGACTTGTTCCATAAGAGGGATCCAACTGGACTCATATTTTATGGGATTGATCTGATTAAGGATCATTGGAGGGGGGGCAATAAAACCACCCGTATTTCCCAGAATGAGACTAGTTGGATCTATCGACTTGGGTCATTGGTGCCGAAAGGCCTGAACATAGACATAGATCTTAACTGCTTTATAGCTAACCCATGAACATACTAGCCCCAAAATAAAGAACTCAGGAAGTACAGTACATTGCACATTTTCTTTCTTTAATTTATTATTATTAATATTTCCTTTTGGTGAGAGGTACACCTCTCTCCCTAGCTCCTATACTTGGTTGCTGCATAATGGCATCCCAGGGTATGGGTTGGGTGCGTGGATGCGCACTGGCACGTGGTGAGCCATTTCACATTGGTTCAGCAGTGTGCCCAATATAGCATCCATAATCACCCTTAGCCTATTTCCCCCCCCCCTAACCATTAGGCCTTCAGCCTGGACATGGATGTGTGTGAGGTATGTTGTATATACCACATAAGCGCATGCACATACAGATTTACTTATGTCCCCTGGATAATATTTTATAAGAATATTTACATATACATATTTTATACTGTTAATAATTCATTTTTATTTATTTTATTATTACATATATATATATATTTTTTGGCCTATGTATTTACTATATCTAGATGACTGAATTACTCTCAAGCTGAGGATTTTGAGCACACATAGCAAAGTCACATTATTGTAGAAATCGCTGCAATCGATGGTGGCATTTTCAGAAGGTTTACATTGTAATAACTGGGTTTGGCAACATACATCCAGTGTAGTTACATAGTACCACCACAGAGGGTGCATAACTCCTGCACTCATGAAACATATAGATGAAGTGACGCTTAGAGTGCTGCAAGTGTGTTCATGTAGACATATACATAGAGTGCTGCATGTGTGCTCATGCAGATATATGTTTTACTCCATGGCTTCCCTATGGTGTCATATTCACATAGTTGTAAAAAGTGGTGATCTAGTTGCATCTATGAGACACTAGCTAGGATTATCCATGCAGCTAGTGTAGCTATATATTGTGACCATAGGGGGCGTACATATTTGTCCAAGTGTAATACACACATAAGAATATATGGAGTGCTGCATAGGTATGGATAATTACTGAGATCTTAGGTATGGTATATTTTAATTTTATATTCTACAGTCCTTCTACAATGGTTTGTTTGTAAAGCTGTAAGAGCGTTGCATTAGTTAGTATGACCCGGGGGATCGAAAAGAATTCCTAAAAGAGATGCCTCCCCCTAGTCGAGCATAATCAGCCAATTGGCTGGCGATGAATGACGGCATGGTGGTCTGATTCGGCAGCCCTGAGGGAGTGGGTGGGCCTAGAGTGACGCTCTTCCTTCTTAAGCGTGGAGATAGCGTAGCGTGGCACCGCCTCTAGATGAAGTCCAATGACGAAACGCGTAAGGCGGAGTTACGTCATACGCACACCACGCTAATCCGGAAGTACTGCTGGAACGCATTTGGAACGCAGGAAGCGTTTACCAGCTGGTACTGACCGCGGCTCGCATAGGAGCCAAAATAGGACTGCTGTTTGTTTCTTGTTTTTTGTTTTTTGTTTTTTGTCGATTTTTTTGTTTGCCCATTTGGCATATTGCTGTGTGGCTTGTCTGCTGTAGACTTGCTGCACTGTACTATAATAAAATCAGAAGTTTTTTTCATCTACACTATGGAAGCCTCTCTCCTTTTTTGTCTGAACAAATTAGGTAATTGGGAACCTTCCCTTCCATGGAACTTCATAATCTACCGGAAGAACTTGCCTAGCTGACATCTCCCCTTTGGATCTGTGACCCGGCTGTCCCCTTATGCTGTTTACCCCTGTGGGGGTAAAAGGATCTGGTGAGTGGGGACACATGTGGGGGTGCACTGTATGTTTAACTGAAGAGCAGAACGTGATCCTTGCAGTTTCAAGAAAATGACTGTTACGTGCATTGCCTTGTGATCTTGCATCTATATACTGGACTGTGTTTTATATAATAATTATTAATATCTGGCAGAGCTAGGTATCTAAAGCTGCAGACTGGCTTTGTGGCTCCGGGCCAATTTGCACTAATCACAATTGTGGTATTAATATAGTGTATTGTGTCATATTATTCTGCGCCCTAGATGATTCAATTCATCGGTTTCCATTTAGTGCTACTGTGAGCTGCGAGCACTCATTGGAAGTAGTGCAGAGATAGTCTGACACCACTATATTGTTTGTTGCCCCCAAGGTATTGAGGGGAGCTTTTTTGGATATTGTTGGATTTTTTGGGATTTATGCACATAGTGGTATCACCACTGGTAATAGGTGGTTTGGCCACATGTGACCACTAATCACTGTTTGTTTAGTTACTTACACTTTTTGTTGTTGTACAATTATTATTTTTTACTTATGAAGTAGGAACACTGACCCTGTCATTAGGCTCAAGAGAGCAGCGCCACACCCCACTTTAATTTCTATCTTCAAAGCAGAAAGAATGCTAACTTGTAGGATAATCTGTTATGCCGTGTACACACGATCGGTTAAACCAATCAAAACAGTCCGATGGACTTTTCTCATCGGACAAACCGATCATGTATGGGCCCCATCGGTTTATTTTCCATCGGTGAGAAAAAATAGAACATGTTTTAAATTTATCCGATGGGAAAAAAAACTATAGCAAATTCCGATCGTCTGTGTGGAACTCCATCGGACAAAAAACCCACGCATGCTCAGAATCAAGTCGACGGATGCTCAGAAGCATTGAACTTCATTTTTCTCGGCTTGTCGGAGTGTTTTATGTCACGGCGTTTGGGACGGTCAGATTTTTGACTGATGGTGTGTAGGCAAGACTGATGGAAGTCAGCTTCATCGGATTTCCGATGGAAAAATCCATCGGATTAGAATCCATAGGAAATCCGATCGTGTGTACAGGGCTTTAGAGTGTGCTACATTACTAGGTGCTATAATACTTATTAGGGCAGCATTTTCAGAGGGTGGGGGATTCTAACCCCATGAGCTCCTGTTTCCTTAAAAGAACAACATTTCTTTGGTGGATGCCAGTGTAACCCTGAACCTGAGCTCTTAGGGTGCTCTTCCTCTGCAGGGTGTACTGATAGTAAGTGGTCCTATGAAATAAAAATACTCACCTCTGAGAGAGAAAAACAGGGTCATCAGTGGAACAGATTATTATTATTCAGTTATCTTTAACCAAAGATGCAATAAAAAAAAAAACAACATAATTTCAATGGAAAACGTGCAAATACAAAGTAATCAAGGTGTGATTGCAGAAGACTTCTTTCTTAAATCTATGAATTCACAACTCTCCTATGGTTTATTTAAACATGTGTTGGCCCTCTGAATATCCCATGGTGGAATTATTATTCAAAGGGCATTTGACAGGCTATGTTGCTTTCTCACCATCTGTCTTAATGCCTAAAAACCCACACCATGGCGCCACAATGGTGTGTATTGCATGCTGGGTGGTAGTGGTGCAGCCCCAGTCAGGTGAATGGGCCACGTACAGTGGTACTGCTAGCTGAACATGCCATTGAATATAATTTTTTCCTGGGCAGCAATGCAATGCATCATAGTTGTAGCATGCGAATGGGGATGGGTGAACGGTTCAGCCCGAGCATAAGTTCGGGCCGAACTTTGGTTGTTCGGATGTTCTGGTGAACATCGAACAATATGCTGAGTTCGGGGAAAATTCGAAAGCCGCGGAACCTAGGAAAAGAGATTTCATCTCCAAAAACTGAAAGGTTTCTTCACAGTAAGAGCAGTGAAAATGTGGAATAGACTCCCTGCAGAGGTAGTTCTGGCCAGCTCAGTAGATTGCTTTAAGAAAGGCCTGGATTTTTTCTTAAATGTACATAATATAAATGGGTACTAACATTTATAGGTAAAGTTGATCCGGGTAAAATCCGATTGCCTCTCGGGGGATCATGAAGGAATTTCTTCCCCTGCTGTAGCAAATTGGATCCTGCTCTGCTGTTTTTTTTGCCTTTCTCTGGATCAACTGTGGGTATAGAATTGGGTATATGGGATTGTATAATATTATATATTTTTTTTTTATGGTTGAACTGGATGGACTCTTTTTTCAACCTTACTAACTATGTAACTATGTAACTATGTAACCCCGTTAAAGTCTATGGGACACTAACATGAAAAACCAAACATGCTAATTTTAAAGGCTTATATGCAAGTTATTGTCATAAAAAGTGTTTGAGGACCTGGGTAGATGGACGAACATCGCAGGACACTTTTTTTTTTTAAATAAACGAATTGTCAAAAACTGTCTACTGTCGTTTTTACTTTTTTTGATGATCGAGTAGGGGTAAAATGTACCCGATACCCATTCACTTGGGGGGGGCGGGATCTGGGGGCCCCCTTGGTAAAGGGGGCTTCCAGATTCTGATACGAAGACAGAAAAGAGTCGGGACTTTATATGAAGCATGCGGATTGAAAGCCAAACAGAGCTAGTAAATCAGATAATGTCAATTTATTAAATATTATACAGTAAAATACATAAGACACCATGGTACATATTCCATCACCCAACATAGTTAGTTGGTTCATTAGCATTTGTTCATAAATAAATTGAGTAAAACAGTAAAAACATGAGGTAGAACTGCATGGTAAATATTATTTGGCATCTGAAGCTCAACGCGTTTCGCGGCTGTCATGCCGCTCATCAGGAGCTGATAGTTAATGGATGTCTATAATACAAGAACATTGTATCAAATGATAGGTTAGGCTTGTTAAGGAAAAATTATATATATGGGGGAGAGAAATATGCACTTAAATCAACAGCCCATACTTACAGGTCGGGTGATGGTATGGGCACGGCAGGGGACATGTTGGCGGCCGGGGACACAGTCCGACATGGGAGCTGAGGCGGCATAACAGGTAGCGCAGCAAGGAGGCAGGCATCATTGTGTGAGCTGAACATGTGATCTTCACCAGGGTCAAGGGGCACATGCAGAAAGACTCCTGGGCCATCTGAAAATGAATGTGAAATGCAAAGAATTTGTGTGTTAAATTGCTGAAGGGTGATGGACCCTATGTACAGCAGTGGAAGGGTAAAAAGTGAATGTGAATGAGAAGGGGTGGTAATAAACAGAATAACTAAAATATGTGATAGTGTAGCTATGTTAAAAGCAATAAAGTGCTCCAATGTTAAGAACGCTATCAATTAGCGTTCTTAACGTTGGAGCACTTTATTGCTTTCAACATAGCTACACTATCACATATTTTAGTTATTCTGTTTATTACCACCCCTTCTCATTCACATTCACTTTTTACCCTTCCACTGCTGTACCGCCTACATGTCCCCTGCCGTGCCCATACCATCACCCGACCTGTAAGTATGGGCTGTTGATTTAAGTGCATATTTCTCTCCCCCTTATATATAATGTTTCCTTAACAAGCCTAACCTATCATTTGATACAATGTTCTTGTATTATAGACATCCATTAACTATCAGCTCCTGATGAGCGGCATGACAGCCGCGAAACGCGTCGAGCTTCAGATGCCAAATAATATTTACCATGCAGTTCTACCTCATGTTTTTACTGTTTTACTCAATTTATTTATGAACAAATGCTAATGAACCAACTAACTATGTTGGGTGATGGAATATGTACCATGGTGTCTTATGTATTTTACTGTATAATATTTATTAAATTTACATTATCTGATTTACTAGCTCTGTTTGGCTTTCAATCCACATGCTTCATGTAAAGTCCTGACTCTTTTCTGTCTTCGCATTGACAGGGATGGAGGCCTAGTGACTTAATTGTCTCAGGTCTCATTCAAAGTCCCAACCTTTTCTTTTTTCCAGATTCTGATAAGCCCCCTGCCTGCAGACCCCCAAAACCACCAGGCAAGGGTTGTGGGGATGATATCCTTGTCCCCATCAACATGGGGACAAGGTGCTTTGGGGAGGACCCCAAAGCACCCTCCCCATGTTGAGGACATGTGACCTGGTACGGTTCAGGAGGAGGGGAGGCACTCTCTCGTCTCTCCCCTTTTCCTGCGGCCTGCCAGGTTGCATGCTCAAATATAAGGGTCTGGTATGGATTTTGAGGGGGACCCCCATGCCATTTTCTTTTATTTTGAAGAGTTTATTATTGCAAACATAACTCTCCAGCCCCTCATAAGCATTACATAGAAGGGGAGAGATAAGAATAATTTTTCTGTTTTGGGGTATTCATAAAAAAGCACGTAAAAAAGTTAGCATCAATTGTTATTTGTTAAGTTATGCTATGTAAATGCAAGCACAGAACAAATATAAAGTAGATGCTATCCCAATTTGTCTGAAAAGGTGAAAATACAATTTAAGTTATGCAATTCGTCCTTCCTCTTTTGAGTGTTTTCTCCAATATAGAGCTGTGCCTGTGATGCGATACACAGCAACATGGTTGGGGGGGTTTAGGCTTAATTGATAGACTAGAGTGGTGAAAGGTATGCCCTTTCAACATGCTAGAGAATGCAGAAAAAGATAAATATGAGCAACGGCTGTAACACTTAGAGCCAGGAAACATAGAGATCATAGTATTCCCAAAGTCTTCCCAAAAGCCCAACTCTAGCTTAATTTTTATTAAATATAATTTGCCCTGCAAGAGTGCAAAAAGAAAGCAACACTTGCTGCAATATTTACCACTTCCTAGGCGTTATGATTAACAGGCCACACCTTTTGAGTTGAATGACACTAGTAATTGTTACATGTAGTAGATATAAAAAAGTAAATTAATGTTTTCAGTGATGCTTTATTAATTGGTAAACTAAAAAATTGGTAAAAAAAAATTGTTGTTTTTTTTTACCAAATAATGAAACATGTTTAACTGCACAGCATTGTCTCTCATCCTTGCAGGATGCACGTTGACAAACAAAATTATATCATAACCATAAAACATCTTATAAACAAAACAATTCTTGGTAGTGTAAAATGTGTTCACATAAAATAAAAAAAAAACACTTTATTTCATAGTGACTGATTCACAAGTTATTGAGTACAAAATGTTATTAATATAGATTTGTTCACAAAAAAAAAACATGTGAAGAAGTTTATTACCCATTAAAATCATTGAAACAGTTTAATTTATTAGCAGAATTTTTTTATTGCCTTTGCTGCAGGTTAACCAAGTAATATATCCAGATTTTAATTTACCATAATATTTTAACAGCATTTTTTTTTTCAATTGCCTCAGGTTTTAGTAGATCTGTAACCTAAGCAAAACTTATTACCGTATTTATCGGCGTATAACACGCACCTTTTTCCCCTGAAAATAGAGGGTAAACAGTGCCTGCATGTTATACGCTTTTTTTTTTTACCAATGTGGGGTGGGGATCGGACGGTGCCACACATTGGGGGGGGGGGGTGTCAGGCCGGCTGCCCTGCCTCTCCTGGCCCTGGGACAGCACTGCCAGCATACTTTAAAGTTAAGAAAACATTACTGCCAGCCCTTTCTCATACACCGCTCCTCCTGTGTCACTCTCAATGTAAATCAAAGCCTTTAAATACCTAAATTAACGCCGCTCTTTCTGGCCGCTCTCCTTCTCCCGCTCCCCCTCCTCCTCAAGTGTAGCTTTTGATTTAAGGAGGAGATCGGTCATGTGACTGTCAATGAAACATCAGAGGAGAGCAGTCACATGACCGGGTGGACGAAAGAGCGGCGTTAATTGAGGTATTTAGAAGCTTTGATTTACAATGAGAGTGACATAGGAGGAGCGGTGTATGAGAAGGGGCTGGCAGTGATGTTTTCTGATCTTTAGAGCATTCTGGCAATGCTGTCCCAGGAGACTGGGGGTATCCTTGGAGTGCAGGCAGGCTTTGTACTGTGCAGGGGGTCTGTGTACTGTTCAGGGGGCTGTGGAAAGTTTTTTTTCCTGAAACTTCCCTCTTAAAGTTAGGGTGCATGTTATATGCTTGTGTGTGTTATACGCAGATAAATAGGGTATATGCAATCCACATAAAAGTATCATTCCAATTACATTTTGGCGTTTCTTCCAATATGATTTACATTTCCTTATCTATAATGACGTCCTCGTTTAAAAACTTGACAATAGTGTTATATAGGGATGAGCTTCGAGTTTGAGTCGAACGTAAGCCTAACAGCAAATTTTATGGGGCGTTCACGGAAAATTTGAGCGCCACAGAATGCCCCATAATGCACTGTGAGATCGCAGTGCATTGCTGTATGATGATTGGCCAAAGCATGCACCTGACCTGCATGCTTTGGCCAATCACAGCATGCTCCTCAGCGAGAGCCATAATTGGCCAAAGACAGGGTGCCTTTGGAGAATCATGGCTCAGGGGGACTCAGTCCATGCCACCCACCCTATATAAGGCTGTTTACACAGCGCTCGTATAGTGTTTTATAGTGGATGGCGATATAGAGATTGAGCTAGATTAAGCAGGCAGGTTAGTTAGTTAGTGGCAGTGTATTTGATATATATATATATTTATATATATATATATATATATATACTGTATATACAGTCAAACTAGTATAGTATATATATATACATATATATACTCTGCATTCAGCGTAGCCTATATATATACAGTATAAACTCTATATTCAGTCAGTACAGGCAGTGTATTTGATGTATTCAGTCAGTACAGGCAGTATATTTGATATATATATATATACAGTCTACTAGTATACTGCGTATATATATATATATATATATATATATATATATATATATATATATATATATATACACTCTGCATTCAGCGTAGCCTATATATACAGTATAAACTCTATATTCAGTCAGTACAGGCAGTGTATTTGATATATATATATATATATATATATATATATATATATATATATTCTGCATTCAGTGTGGCCTATATATATATAGTGTAAACTCTATATTCAGTCAGTACAGGCAGTGTATTTGATATATTCAGTCAGTACAGGCAGTATATTTGGTATATATACAGTCTACTAGTGTGTGTATATATATATATATATATATATATATATATATATATATATACAGGTGTATATATAAAATTATTCTTTTATGTATATTGCCAGGATCTGGCAATACATTACAGCCGTGAGCAATTTTAAATTACATTTTTTCCTTTAGAAATGTAATATTGCTGCAGTACTTTTCTAAAAATTGGAAAAATTTGCCACTTTACAGGCATACTAAGGACACCCCCTAGGCACTGGTGGGCACTGATAGGCTGCATGGATAGGAGGTACTGATGGGCACCGA
Organism: Rana muscosa; assembly: GCA_029206835.1. Classification (NCBI taxonomy): domain Eukaryota; kingdom Metazoa; phylum Chordata; class Amphibia; order Anura; family Ranidae; genus Rana; species Rana muscosa. The sequence continues at coordinate 689,800,141 of CM055118.1, read as the reverse complement.
TGGGCCTTGATGGGTGGCATTGATGAGCGACACTGATGGGCATTGATCGACAGAAGTGATGGGCATTGATGGGCATCACTGATAGGCGGCACTGATAGCCAGCACTGACTGGCATCGTTAATGGGCACTGATTGGTGGCACTTGTGGACAGTGGTTGGCACTGATTGCTGCCATTGGTGGGCACTGATTGCTGGCACTGGTGGGCAATGGTGGGCACTGATTGGTGACACTACATTGCTATACTGTAATCAGGGCACTGATGATCAGTGCCCTGATTACATTCCTAGAAGTCCCCCTGTGTGGAGATGCCGCTGATCGGCTCTCCTCGCCACACACTCTGTCAGTGTGAGGCGAGGAGAGCCGATTACCAGTATCTCCGTGTTTACATGTGAGCGGCTGTGATTGGACACAGCCGATCACATGGTTAAAGAGGCGCAGACATGGCTCTTTACAGAGATCAGGGTCGTGCCGTGTCCTAGCAACATGGTGCTGCCACGATTGCCATGCTTCGGGCCCCCGTGGGAGTGCGAGGGTGGGCGTTCTGGGACGCCGTCATATGACAGAGTCCCAGAACGAGAGCCGCACCACTCCGCCATCATTTGACGGTGGGCGGGTGGCAACTAGTTAAAAGAGAAGTGTGGGACCTGAAAAAAAATGTATACTCACCTAGATGGCTGCAACACTGATCTGAGCTGTCAGACTGTCAGTCACCGCTCTATGCTCTGCCCCTCCCGAGCTCACTGGAGCACCAGACTGTGGAGGAGGTTGGAGTGTCTGGCTGAGGCTCTCAGAGTCATACCCATCTGGCATCTGGAATTACATAGCACATTTTGCTATGTAATTTTTCACTGTCACATTTAGGGAAGTGTGGGGAGTGCTGGTTTACTTTATTTTTATTTTTGTTTTCATTGCATACATTCATTTTAGCAGCTCTCAAGGTTTCCACTGATTTGCATCTGGAATCTGGGCAGATCCCAACATTATGGTCAGGATTCCTAGAGAGGTCATGACAGGCTCTGTGACATCAGCCGACAACCGACTTTTAGTATCTATGTGTCTTTTTTGTAAGAAATTATCAACTTGCTCATGTTAGAAATTTAAAGAATAAAGGCATATGCAGACTGAATCATGTATTCAATAAAAGTGGTTGAGTGCTATTTAGTCACAACTAGGATTTCTGAGTTCACTTTTTATACGTAGGGCCTTATTTTTTTAAAATGTGGTAATTATTAAGTTTGGTAATCCATGGTGACCAATCATAAAAACTTTTGGGGAAATCAATACAGCACAACATTCATGGGATTGTACACCCCATTAACACCCATCATACCATAAGAACATACCTAAAATATAAAATAAAACACACAACAAGGATTGTGGAAAAGTTTAGGCTGCGGCCCCTTTATTGGGTTTAAAACAATTTTAATTATGAAATTAACTTTAACCTTTAATACCAGAACCAGTTAACCATTAACAGACCAACATGCTTAGTCACTAAGACTCAAGCAGCAATATCTTATACCAACCAAATACCAGTTTACCAACCACTGTCCACCCACAAAGTGGGCGACATTACCCAAAAAAAAAAAAAATAGACCTTGAATATCAAACAGAACTGTTGGTAAGGTAACCAATAACAGACCAACTTGCTTAGTCACTAAGACTCAAGCAGTAATATCTTATATAAAACAAGTAACAGCGTACCGACCACTGTCCACCCACAAATTGGGCGACATTACCCAAATAAAGGGGGACCGCGACGGGGAGGGAGAAATAAAGGGGAGGGAGGGTGGGAGAGCAGGTCAAAAGATCCAGAAGGCAGGCTGAGGAGAATCCAGAGGTGAGTCCAACTGACAGTCCTGAGGTAAATGCTAACTCCGCCCAGTGACAGGGGAGGATATAAGTAAAAGGTTACACTCATTGGCTAGATGTTTCCCACCAACGGATTTGTCACCAATCCAGTGCTCTACAGCTGAGGTAAATCTTCCTAGCAACAGCAGGCAGATTGTCACCTGAAACATAAAACAGAAAGAACCAGCAAAGCAGCCATAGAGAGACATGTACTTAACAATTATCATAGCCCTCTATTAAGAGTAAAATGTATTTATTAAACAAATGGGTGTTAGGGGTGACAATCCCATGGGGCCACTTCACTATTTTATTCTTTCGTGGCCCTGACATGGGATTGTACACCCCATTAACACCCATCATACCATAAGAACATACCTAAAATATAAAATAAAATACACAACAAGGATTGTGGAAAAGTTTAGGCCGCGCCCCTTTATTGGGTTTAAAACAATTTTAATTATGAAATTAACTTTAACCTTTAATACCAGAATCACTGTTAACCATTAACAGACCAACATGCTTAGTCACTAAGACTCAAGCAGCAATATCTTATACCAACCAAATACCAGTTTACCAACCACTGTCCACCCACAAAGTGGGCGACATTACCCAAAAGCCAGGTTACCAACCTGGCCCCACCCCACCACCGCGGCCTAAAAAATCACTCCTTACAATCCTGCATTGAAAATGCCCTTACCAATGACAGAGAAAATGTACCAAAAACATAACTCCAAAACTTATGAAATTATAAAGAGGGACACCCTTCTGCAGAGTAAGTAGCAAAAGAAATGTCCCCAGTTACAGGGACCTCAAGGATCTAATATACAAAAAATGATTGGCTAAACAATACATGTGTTTTTTACTTACCTCTACTTTTCCTTTATACAGATTTTTCAAAATATCAAATGCAGTAATATAGAGGCTGAATAAAATGTTTAGTGTAGCATAACACTTTTGCAGTAAAATAGTACATTTTGTATAGAGATGTAATTATCAGTCTAAAAAGAGGGACAACTGGAGCTGCATGAGATGGACAGAGGGATTTGGTCCCAAAGGAGGGACAATTGGGCACTATGCCAAATACTGCAAGACCTCGGATGAAACTCACCAGATCACAATAGGGAAAAATGAAGTCACTAATAATGAGAATACAGCAAATTAGCATATCAATCAATTTTATGGTAACTATACTATGAACTGAAGTCCAGGCCTAGAAAACCACTTAATTGTAGACAGGACAGTCTTTTTTTTTTTTTTGAAAGGTCCAAGATTTTAAATCCCTTCCAGGTGAACAAGAAGGATGTCCAACACAGCTCACACTTGCAAATAAGGAATATGATCACCCAACTATTCCAAATACATACCCCATATACCCAGCAAGAGAACTGGATTTTTAACAGGAGGGAAATAAAATCCTCTGCACCAGACAACATATGAATGTCAACAATTCATACAATAATTTATTTGTTATTATTTTTTATTATAAAAGGCGGGGACTTGCATAATAAATGCAAAGAGCAGGATGGACATAAAGAGCAGGGCGCCCATCTATGTCCTGATGCACTCCCTATGTAGCGGCTGCATATCCTGCACCATAAACATCTTTTAGGGACAGATTTAAATTATGATTCTGATAAAAGGGAGCCATTCACATGTGACAAAAAAATAAAGGAATGCCTTGCGAATAGTGGAAATTGCTGAATCAGGTCTATTGGGCAATGGGAATATCCTAAGGCATTAAATGATAACTGCCTATCCTTGTTTTGCTAATCTAATTCTGCAAACACTTTTGTCCAGCAAGTTAACAACTTACCTCCACTAACCAGACTGAACTGAGTGGGAAAGCAGTTTTAATGTGTTTTATATGAAGAAGAACAGGTTTATTCCATACCAGTAACGAAATTACATGACATGTTGAATGCAATTTGTGACCCAATAGCAGCATATAAACACTGCTTCTAAAATCCTTTTCAGAACTCCTAACCAAAAGCGAGAATTATATGAAAAGTCATTATGTCTCAAACTCCTACTAACAGTTTTGGTGAAAGAGTGTGGAAACAACCACTTTGATACATGTGATATGAAGGTCAAAAAAGTTCTGCAGAGTCCTCAAAAGAGAAACAACCAGTGGCATAGATAATGCAGGTTGTTTAAGCAAGGGAATGGAATATTATATGGCATATAACTGCAAGCAAAAAAAATGGTTTTAAGGAAAGTGTAGGCCATTGCTCACTGCTGGGGTAACCATTGTCCTGAAACACTGGAAACATAGCAAAACAAAGCATCTGCTATTAAATGTTTGGCTACCCTGAAAATGTCTTACTTTAACCTAAACATTAAATGAAGACCAGGAAGAACCCTATACAGAATCTTAGACAATTAATTTCATAAAATCGCTATTCTAACATTCATCAATAAGAGGCTCTGGTGGCTGAACTGCTTTCTCCAAAGTGCCACAGCCACCACAACAAGGAAGAGCCCAAGTAAACAATATTCTTAGGGATACCATGAAAATACAATATTCTGGTCAAAACACTGAACATTATTTGCCAGACCAGAAATTACCACATTCAATATACTCTGTTGCATCTGTAGACAACTGTCAGGTCACCTACGGCCAGGTGACAGATGCACACCGTAGGGGGACAGGAGTGCACCGCAAGGTAGTGAACCCTATGACTGACTGCTGCGGATAGGAAACTGGGTGGTTGTGGAAAGCGGGACCAGAGGAGCACAACCGGGATCCTATAGGAAGATAGAGCCAAGATTCCCCAGGGCGCGGAGTCTAAGACCCAGCAGGTCTTCTCTAGAGCCTCTAGTGGTGAGGATGTTATGCTGCAGGCTGGGTCCAGGTCGCGGCCTCTAGAGTCTCCTAGCTCACGCCCCGTAGGATAAGGGGACAAGAGGGGAAGCAGCAGCACAAGATATAAGAGTAACGAATAACAAGCTGAAGGTCAAGGGCCACAAGCAGACAAGGATAACGAAAGACAAGCTGAAGGTCAAGGGTCACGAGCAGACAGGGATAGTCGGGGACAAGCCAATAACGTAACAGAGAGACAGATGTAGCACACGGCAGGCAGGAACCCAAACACACAATGCCTAACAAACACGTTGATCAGCAAAGCAGGCTTGCAGTGCACAGGTTAATATAGTGTTCTGTGATAGGGCCTGGGGTGGAGTCAGGCTGGGAGGAGACTATAAAGGAAGCCAGGTGAAAGGGTTCTGGCCTCTAAGATGAACACATGAGGAGGAAAGGTAAGATGGCAGACAGACATTAATGCATATCCATGACAGTACCCTCCCTCTTACGAGGCCTCCCCCTTCGCCGCCTGGGCCCAGGTTTAGAGGGAAACTTCAGATGAAACTCCTTTAACAGACGAGGTGCAAAGACCTCAGATGCAGTGATCCAAGACCTCTCCTCAGGACCAAACCCTTTCCAATGAACGAGGCACTGAAGAACGCTTTTACAGAGTCGGGAGTCCAGAATTTGACTGATCTCGTACTCCTGATTATCCTCAGAGACAGGTGCCACGGTAGGGAGAGGACGAGAGAATTTATTGAGGACTAAAGGCTTTAGGAGAGCAACATGGAAGGAGTTAGTGATTTTAAGGCTTTTAGGAATCTGGAGTTTGAAACAAACCGGATTCAGTTTAGCAGTTACCGTGTATGGACCAATGAATCGTGGAGCAAACTTCAGAGAAGGAACTCGGAGCTTGATGTTCCTGGTAGAGAGCCAGACTTTGTCCCCTGGCTGAAGAGAAGGCGGTTTACGCCTGCGGCGGTCGGCAAAGCCTTTGAACTTTTCAGCAGCTGCCCGGAGGGAATCATGAACGTCACCCCAAACGGAATTGAGAGACTCCTGAACGGAAGCCAAAGCTGGAATATCTGGAGAACAGATCATGGGAAGAGGAAGTTGAGGGTGTTTTCCATAAACTGTGAAAAAGGGTGTCTTCTGCGAACTGGTATTCACATGATTGTTATGGGAGAATTCTGCCCACGGGAGTAGAGAGGACCAATCGTCATGGTGAGAAGACACAAAGGTGTGAAGAAAGACCTCTAACTCCTGATTAACCCTCTCAGTCTGTCCATTGGATTGGGGATGGTAAGAAGAAGAAAAATCCAAGACAATCTTGAGGGATTTGCAAAAGGCTCTCCAAAAACGAGACGTGAATTAGACTCCCCTGTCGGAAACAATATGAGAAGGAACCCCATGAAGGCGGAGAATTTCTCGAATGAAAATGGGAACCAAGGCAGGGGCAGAAGGAAGACCAGGAAGAGGAACAAAATGAGCCATCTTGGAGAACCGATCGATTACCACCCAAATGACTGTATTATTCTCAGACAGTGGGAGGTCGGTGATAAAATCCATGGCAATATGAGCCCAGGGCTCCTTAGGAATGGGCAAGGGCATGAGGAGACCAGCAGGAGCTTGTGTGGAGGATTTGGACTGAGCGCAGACATGACAAGCTTTAACGTAGTCTTTGACGTCTGAGCGGAGATTAGGCCACCAGTAGTGACGACTGATGAGTAGGAAGGAACGGAGGAATCCAGAATGGCCTGCCACCTTGGAATCATGTACCAACGAAGGATCTTAGCTCTTAGCTCAGTGGGGACAAAGGTCTTACCAGGCGGAATTTTTGACTTCAGGGTGGTAGAGTGGGCAACAATGCATGAGGTTGGAATGATCGGCTCAGGTTCAGGGGCGGACTCCTCGTCCAAAGTGTCAAATGACCTAGAGAGCGCATCAGCCCGACTGTTGCAGGAACCAGGTTTGTAAGTAATCGTGAAATTAAAACGGGCAAAGAAGAGACTCCACCTGGCCTGTCTAGGATTCAGACGTTTAGCATTCTGTAGATACTGTAAATTTTTGTGATCGGTAAAGATCGTTATGGAGTGAGGGGAACCCTCCAAGAGATGACGCCACTCCTCTAACGCCAATTTAATTGCGAGAAGTTCCCGATCACCGATGGCATAATTCCTCTCTGCCTGAGAAAACTTTTTGGAGAAGAACGCACATGGTTGACGTCTCTTCTCAAAGATTTGAAGAAGCACAGCTCCCACCCCCATTGAGGAAGCGTCCACTTCAATAAAAAATGCATTCCCAGGATTTGGTCTCCTCAAGAGGGGGCCAGAAACAAAGGCCTGTTTCAGGTTGTGAAATGCAGAGACAGCTTCGGGAGGCCAGTCTTTGGCATTCACACCCTTCTTGGTCAAAGCGATAATAGGCGCGGCAATGGAAGAGTAGTTCCTTATGAACTGCCTATAATAATTAGTGAAGCCAAGAAAGCGCTGCGTGGCCTTGAGGCTAGCAGGAAGAGGCCAGTTGGTAATAGCCAAGACCTTCCCAGGATCCATACGAAGACCCGAACATGAGACAATGCACCCCAGAAACAGGACCTCAGAACATTCAAAGGAACATTTCTCCAGCTTGGCATAGAGATTGTTCTCTCTAAGACGCTGAAGTACAGTGCGGACATGGTTTCTGTGGACGAGCAGATTTTCAGAAAAGATCAGAATGTCATCCAGATAGATGACAACAAGCTGGTACAGCAGACCACATTCAATATACTCTGTTGCATCTGTAGACAACTGTCAGGTCACCTACGGCCAGGTGACAGATGCACACCGTAGGGGGACAGGAGTGCACCGCAAGGTAGTGAACCCTATGACTGACTGCTGCGGATAGGAAACTGGGTGGTTGTGGAAAGCGGGACCAGAGGAGCACAACCGGGATCCTATAGGAAGATAGAGCCAAGATTCCCCAGGGCGCGGAGTCTAAGACCCAGCAGGTCTTCTCTAGAGCCTCTAGTGGTGAGGATGTTATGCTGCAGGCTGGGTCCAGGTCGCGGCCTCTAGAGTCTCCTAGCTCATGCCCCGTAGGATAAGGGGACAAGAGGGGAAGCAGCAGCACAAGATATAAGAGTAACGAATAACAAGCTGAAGGTCAAGGGCCACAAGCAGACAAGGATAACGAAAGACAAGCTGAAGGTCAAGGGTCACGAGCAGACAGGGATAGTCGGGGACAAGCCAATAACGTAACAGAGAGACAGATGTAGCACACGGCAGGCAGGAACCCAAACACACAATGCCTAACAAACACGTTGATCAGCAAAGCAGGCTTGCAGTGCACAGGTTAATATAGTGTTCTGTGATAGGGCCTGGGGTGGAGTCAGGCTGGGAGGAGACTATAAAGGAAGCCAGGTGAAAGGGTTCTGGCCTCTAAGATGAACACATGAGGAGGAAAGGTAAGATGGCAGACAGACATTAATGCATATCCATGACAGTACCCTCCCTCTTACGAGGCCTCCCCCTTCGCCGCCTGGGCCCAGGTTTAGAGGGAAACTTCAGATGAAACTCCTTTAACAGACGAGGTGCAAAGACCTCAGATGCAGTGATCCAAGACCTCTCCTCAGGACCAAACCCTTTCCAATGAACGAGGCACTGAAGAACGCTTTTACAGAGTCGGGAGTCCAGAATTTGACTGATCTCGTACTCCTGATTATCCTCAGAGACAGGTGCCACGGTAGGGAGAGGACGAGAGAATTTATTGAGGACTAAAGGCTTTAGGAGAGCAACATGGAAGGAGTTAGTGATTTTAAGGCTTTTAGGAATCTGGAGTTTGAAACAAACCGGATTCAGTTTAGCAGTTACCGTGTATGGACCAATGAATCGTGGAGCAAACTTCAGAGAAGGAACTCGGAGCTTGATGTTCCTGGTAGAGAGCCAGACTTTGTCCCCTGGCTGAAGAGAAGGCGGTTTACGCCTGCGGCGGTCGGCAAAGCCTTTGAACTTTTCAGCAGCTGCCCGGAGGGAATCATGAACGTCACCCCAAACGGAATTGAGAGACTCCTGAACGGAAGCCAAAGCTGGAATATCTGGAGAACAGATCATGGGAAGAGGAAGTTGAGGGTGTTTTCCATAAACTGTGAAAAAGGGTGTCTTCTGCGAACTGGTATTCACATGATTGTTATGGGAGAATTCTGCCCACGGGAGTAGAGAGGACCAATCGTCATGGTGAGAAGACACAAAGGTGTGAAGAAAGACCTCTAACTCCTGATTAACCCTCTCAGTCTGTCCATTGGATTGGGGATGGTAAGAAGAAGAAAAATCCAAGACAATCTTGAGGGATTTGCAAAAGGCTCTCCAAAAACGAGACGTGAATTAGACTCCCCTGTCGGAAACAATATGAGAAGGAACCCCATGAAGGCGGAGAATTTCTCGAATGAAAATGGGAACCAAGGCAGGGGCAGAAGGAAGACCAGGAAGAGGAACAAAATGAGCCATCTTGGAGAACCGATCGATTACCACCCAAATGACTGTATTATTCTCAGACAGTGGGAGGTCGGTGATAAAATCCATGGCAATATGAGCCCAGGGCTCCTTAGGAATGGGCAAGGGCATGAGGAGACCAGCAGGAGCTTGTGTGGAGGATTTGGACTGAGCGCAGACATGACAAGCTTTAACGTAGTCTTTGACGTCTGAGCGGAGATTAGGCCACCAGTAGTGACGACTGATGAGTAGGAAGGAACGGAGGAATCCAGAATGGCCTGCCACCTTGGAATCATGTACCAACGAAGGATCTTAGCTCTTAGCTCAGTGGGGACAAAGGTCTTACCAGGCGGAATTTTTGACTTCAGGGTGGTAGAGTGGGCAACAATGCATGAGGTTGGAATGATCGGCTCAGGTTCAGGGGCGGACTCCTCGTCCAAAGTGTCAAATGACCTAGAGAGCGCATCAGCCCGACTGTTGCAGGAACCAGGTTTGTAAGTAATCGTGAAATTAAAACGGGCAAAGAAGAGACTCCACCTGGCCTGTCTAGGATTCAGACGTTTAGCATTCTGTAGATACTGTAAATTTTTGTGATCGGTAAAGATCGTTATGGAGTGAGGGGAACCCTCCAAGAGATGACGCCACTCCTCTAACGCCAATTTAATTGCGAGAAGTTCCCGATCACCGATGGCATAATTCCTCTCTGCCTGAGAAAACTTTTTGGAGAAGAACGCACATGGTTGACGTCTCTTCTCAAAGATTTGAAGAAGCACAGCTCCCACCCCCATTGAGGAAGCGTCCACTTCAATAAAAAATGCATTCCCAGGATTTGGTCTCCTCAAGAGGGGGCCAGAAACAAAGGCCTGTTTCAGGTTGTGAAATGCAGAGACAGCTTCGGGAGGCCAGTCTTTGGCATTCACACCCTTCTTGGTCAAAGCGATAATAGGCGCGGCAATGGAAGAGTAGTTCCTTATGAACTGCCTATAATAATTAGTGAAGCCAAGAAAGCGCTGCGTGGCCTTGAGGCTAGCAGGAAGAGGCCAGTTGGTAATAGCCAAGACCTTCCCAGGATCCATACGAAGACCCGAACATGAGACAATGCACCCCAGAAACAGGACCTCAGAACATTCAAAGGAACATTTCTCCAGCTTGGCATAGAGATTGTTCTCTCTAAGACGCTGAAGTACAGTGCGGACATGGTTTCTGTGGACGAGCAGATTTTCAGAAAAGATCAGAATGTCATCCAGATAGATGACAACAAGCTGGTACAGCAGACCACATTCAATATACTCTGTTGCATCTGTAGACAACTGTCAGGTCACCTACGGCCAGGTGACAGATGCACACCGTAGGGGGACAGGAGTGCACCGCAAGGTAGTGAACCCTATGACTGACTGCTGCGGATAGGAAACTGGGTGGTTGTGGAAAGCGGGACCAGAGGAGCACAACCGGGATCCTATAGGAAGATAGAGCCAAGATTCCCCAGGGCGCGGAGTCTAAGACCCAGCAGGTCTTCTCTAGAGCCTCTAGTGGTGAGGATGTTATGCTGCAGGCTGGGTCCAGGTCGCGGCCTCTAGAGTCTCCTAGCTCATGCCCCGTAGGATAAGGGGACAAGAGGGGAAGCAGCAGCACAAGATATAAGAGTAACGAATAACAAGCTGAAGGTCAAGGGCCACAAGCAGACAAGGATAACGAAAGACAAGCCGAAGGTCAAGGGTCACGAGCAGACAGGGATAGTCGGGGACAAGCCAATAACGTAACAGAGAGACAGATGTAGCACACGGCAGGCAGGAACCCAAACACACAATGCCTAACAAACACGTTGATCAGCAAAGCAGGCTTGCAGTGCACAGGTTAATATAGTGTTCTGTGATAGGGCCTGGGGTGGAGTCAGGCTGGGAGGAGATTATAAAGGAAGCCAGGTGAAAGGGTTCTGGCCTCTAAGATGAACACATGAGGAGGAAAGGTAAGATGGCAGACAGACATTAATGCATATCCATGACAGTACCCTCCCTCTTACGAGGCCTCCCCTTTCGCCGCCTGGGCCCAGGTTTAGAGGGAAACTTCAGATGAAACTCCTTTAACAGACGAGGTGCAAAGACCTCAGATGCAGTGATCCAAGACCTCTCCTCAGGACCAAACCCTTTCCAATGAACGAGGTACTGAAGAACGCTTTTACAGAGTCGGGAGTCCAGAATTTGACTGATCTCGTACTCCTGATTATCCTCAGAGACAGGTGCCACGGTAGGGAGAGGACGAGAGAATTTATTGAGGACTAAAGGCTTTAGGAGAGCAACATGGAAGGAGTTAGTGATTTTAAGGCTTTTAGGAATCTGGAGTTTGAAACAAACCGGATTCAGTTTAGCAGTTACCGTGTATGGACCAATGAATCGTGGAGCAAACTTCAGAGAAGGAACTCGGAGCTTGATGTTCCTGGTAGAGAGCCAGACTTTGTCCCCTGGCTGAAGAGAAGGCGGTTTACGCCTGCGGCGGTCGGCAAAGCCTTTGAACTTTTCAGCAGCTGCCCGGAGGGAATCATGAACGTCACCCCAAACGGAATTGAGAGACTCCTGAACCGAAGCCAAAGCTGGAATATCTGGAGAACAGATCATGGGAAGAGGAAGTTGAGGGTGTTTTCCATAAACTGTGAAAAAGGGTGTCTTCTGCGAACTGGTATTCACATGATTGTTATGGGAGAATTCTGCCCACGGGAGTAGAGAGGACCAATCGTCATGGTGAGAAGACACAAAGGTGCGAAGAAAGACCTCTAACTCCTGATTAACCCTCTCAGTCTGTCCATTGGATTGGGGATGGTAAGAAGAAGAAAAATCCAAGACAATCTTGAGGGATTTGCAAAAGGCTCTCCAAAAACGAGACGTGAATTGGACTCCCCTGTCGGAAACAATATGAGAAGGAACCCCATGAAGGCGGAGAATTTCTCGAATGAAAATGGGAACCAAGGCAGGGGCAGAAGGAAGACCAGGAAGAGGAACAAAATGAGCCATCTTGGAGAACCGATCGATTACCACCCAAATGACTGTATTATTCTCAGACAGTGGGAGGTCGGTGATAAAATCCATGGCAATATGAGCCCAGGGCTCCTTAGGAATGGGCAAGGGCATGAGGAGACCAGCAGGAGCTTGTGTGGAGGATTTGGACTGAGCGCAGACATGACAAGCTTTAACGTAGTCTTTGACATCTGAGCGGAGATTAGGCCACCAGTAGTGACGACTGATGAGTAGAAAGGAACGGAGGAATCCAGAATGGCCTGCCACCTTGGAATCATATACCAACGAAGGATCTTAGCTCTTAGCTCAGTGGGGACAAAGGTCTTACCAGGCGGAATTTTTGACTTCAGGGTGGTAGAGTGGGCAACAATGCATGAGGTTGGAATGATCGGCTCAGGTTCAGGGGCGGACTCCTCATCCAAAGTGTCAAATGACCTAGAGAGCGCATCAGCCCGCCTGTTGCAGGAACCAGGTTTGTAAGTAATCGTGAAATTAAAACGGGCAAAGAAGAGACTCCACCTGGCCTGTCTAGGATTCAGACGTTTAGCATTCTGTAGATACTGTAAATTTTTGTGATCGGTAAAGATCGTTATGGAGTGAGGGGAACCCTCCAAGAGATGACGCCACTCCTCTAACGCCAATTTAATTGCGAGAAGTTCCCGATCACCGATGGCATAATTCCTCTCTGCCTGAGAAAACTTTTTGGAGAAGAACTCACATGGTTGACGTCTCTTCTCAAAGATTTGAAGAAGCACAGCTCCCACCCCCATTGAGGAAGCGTCCACTTCAATAAAAAATGCATTCCCAGGATTTGGTCACCTCAAGAGGGGGCCAGAAACAAAGGCCTGTTTCAGGTTGTGAAATGCAGAGACAGCTTCGGGAGGCCAGTCTTTGGCATTCACACCCTTCTTGGTCAAAGCGATAATAGGCGCGGCAATGGAAGAGTAGTTCCTTATGAACTGCCTATAATAATTAGTGAAGCCAAGAAAGCGCTGCGTGGCCTTGAGGCTAGCAGGAAGAGGCCAGTTGGTAATAGCCAAGACCTTCCCAGGATCCATACGAAGACCCGAACATGAGACAATGCACCCCAGAAACAGGACCTCAGAACGTTCAAAGGAACATTTCTCCAGCTTGGCATAGAGATTGTTCTCTCTAAGACGCTGAAGTACAGTGCGGACATGGTTTCTGTGGACGAGCAGATTTTCAGAAAAGATCAGAATGTCATCCAGATAGATGACAACACGCTGGTACAGCAGATCTCTGAAGATTTCATTGACAACGTTTTGGAACACGGCTGGAGCATTACACAGACCAAAAGGCATCACCAGGTATTCGTAATGCCCGTCTCTAGTGTTGAATGCAGTCTTCCATTCGTCACCCTCCCGTATTCGAATGAGATTGTACGCGCCTCTGAGATCCAACTTGGTGAAAATGGAGGCACCCTTCAACCTATCGAATAGCTCAGATATTAAGGGTAAGGGGTATCGATTTTTAATAGTAACCGCATTTAAACCCCGATAATCGATGCAGGGTCTTAAGGTACCATCCTTTTTAGCAACAAAAAAGAACCCTGCCCCTGCAGGCGAAGAGGATTTCCGGATGAAACCTCTCTCCAAATTCTCTGCGACATACTCAGACATGGCCTGGGTCTCTGGGATGGACAGAGGGTAGGTACGACCCCTGGGTAGAGTTTCTCCGGGGACAAGATCAATAGCACAGTCAAAAGACCTGTGGGGAGGAAGCACCTCAGCTGATTTCTTACAGAACACATCCCGGTAATCGCTGTATGCAGCGGGAAGATCAGAAGAAACGGAAGTGGCAGCAACCGGAAGACTCTCCTTGGGGGTCACCTTGAGAAGACATGACAAGAAACATGAGGAACCCCAGGCCAGGATCTGCCCAGAGACCCAGTCCACATGTGGAGAGTGGAGCTGTAGCCAAGGGAGGCCCAATACAACAGGGGTAGAGGCCTTGGGTAGAATAAGAAAGGATATCCACTCCTGGTGGAGAATCCCTACCGACATCCTAATGGGTAGCGTCTGGAAGCAAATAGGGCCCCCTGGGAGAACAGTGCCATCAATTGCCGAGACTACCAATGGGGTAGTGAGAGGTGAAAGGGTTAGCTTCATAGAAGAAGCAGTTCTCCAATCCATAAAATTGCCGGCAGCCCCGGAATCCAGATATGCAAGGGTTGACTGAGGAGAAGTGCCTACATGAAGGAACACCGGCAAGAGAAGGTGAGAAGGTGATGTTTCTGGGTCCAATACTCCACCTTCCAAATGTATTAGACCCGAGCGTTTCCCGGACGAAGCGAGCAGGAGTCACGAAAATGACCCTTGCCCCCACAATAGAGGCACAAGCCCAGAGTTCTGCGCCTAGCACGTTCTTCGGGGGTTAGTCTGGTCCGGCTCAGCTGCATAGGTTCCTCAGCAGGTAGAGGATGCTCCACGGGACGAAGGGAGGGGAGCTCAGACTGGCTAGAACCCAGAGAGTGCTGGCGTCTTTTTTCTAAGGACCTCTCTTGAAAACGAATGTCGATCTGATTGCATAACGAAATTACATCGTCCAGACCGACGGGAATGGCTCTTGCCGCTAATTTGTCTTTCACTCGGTCAGAGAGGCCATGTAAAAAGGTAGCGACCAGGGCCTCATTATTCCAGCTCAATTCAGCTGTGTGGATACGGAACTGAAGAGCATATTGTCCCACTGAACTAGATTCTTGGGGAAGACGTAAGACAGCACTAGCCGCTGAAGAAGCCCGAGCCGTCTCTTCGAAGATATTACGAAAGAGCTTCAAGAAGTCGGACAGGCTGGAAACCACCGGATCATTCCTCTCCCACAGGGGGGCAGCCCAGGCCAAAGCTTCACCGGAGAGGAGGGAAATGATATAGGCTACCTTAGCCCAGTCAGACAGGAAGTTTTGAGGCTGAAGCTCAAAATGAATCGTGCATTGGCTGAGAAACCCCCTGCAGGCCTTGAAGTCCCCAGAGAAACGGAAGCGGAGCTGGCAGTGTTAGTGAGTGTGTGGCTGCGACTGGTGCGATAGGTACAACCGCTGGTTGTACTTGAGGTTGCGGATTCGGGGTTCCCAAGGAGGCCTGAAGCTGCTCGAATCGAGAAGCCAGATCCTGGAGGAATCGCATCACCTGAGTCTGATTCGATTCCTGGGTTTCAAGTCTGCGAACTATGCCCTGCAATGGATCATCCGCGGGGAGCGGCATGTCAGCCGGGTTCATGGCTGGGCAAACTGTCAGGTCACCTACGGCCAGGTGACAGATGCACACCGTAGGGGGACAGGAGTGCACCGCAAGGTAGTGAACCCTATGGCTGACTGCTGCGGATAGGAAACAGGGTGGTTGTGGAAAGCGGGACCAGAGGAGCACAACCGGGATCCTATAGGAAGCTAGAGCCAAGATTCCCCAGGGCGCGGAGTCTAAGACCCAGCAGGTCTTCTCCAGAGCCTCTAGTGGTGAGGATGTTATGCTGCAGGCTGGGTCCAGGTCGCGGCCCCTAGAGTCTCCTAGCTCACGCCCCGTAGGATAAGGGGACAAGAGGGGAAGCAGCAGCACAAGATATAAGAGTAACGAATAACAAGCTGAAGGTCAAGGGCCACAAGCAGACAAGGATAACGAAAGACAAGCTGAAGGTCAAGGGTCACGAGCAGACAGGGATAGTCGGGGACAAGCCAATAACGTAACAGAGAGACAGACGTAGCACACGGCAGGCAGGAACCCAAACACACAATGCCTAACAAACACGTTGATCAGCAAAGCAGGCTTGCAGTGCACAGGTTAATATAGTGTTCTGTGATAGGGCCTGAGGTGGAGTCAGGCTGGGAGGAGATTATAAAGGAAGCCAGGTGAAAGGGTTCTGGCCTCTAAGATGAACACATGAGGAGGAAAGGTAAGATGGCAGACAGACATTAATGCATATCCATGACAGTACCCTCCCTCTTACGAGGCCTCCCCCTTCGCCGCCTGGGCCCAGGTTTAGAGGGAAACTTCAGATGAAACTCCTTTAACAGACAAGGTGCAAAGACCTCAGATGCAGTGATCCAAGACCTCTCCTCAGGACCAAACCCTTTCCAATGAACGAGGTACTGAAGAACGCTTTTACAGAGTCGGGAGTCCAGAATTTGACTGATCTCGTACTCCTGATTATCCTCAGAGACAGGTGCCACGGTAGGGAGAGGACGAGAGAATTTATTGAGGACTAAAGGCTTTAGAAGAGCAACATGGAAGGAGTTAGTGATTTTAAGGCTTTTAGGAATCTGGAGTTTGAAACAAACCGGATTCAGTTTAGCAGTTACCGTGTATGGACCAATGAATCGTGGAGCAAACTTCAGAGAAGGAACTCGGAGCTTGATGTTCCTGGTAGAGAGCCAGACTTTGTCCCCTGGCTGAAGAGAAGGCGGTTTACGCCTGCGGCGGTCGGCAAAGCCTTTGAACTTTTCAGCAGCTGCCCGGAGGGAATCATGAACGTCACCCCAAACGGAATTGAGAGACTCCTGAATGGAAGCCAAAGCTGGAATATCTGGAGAACAGATCATGGGAAGAGGAAGTTGAGGGTGTTTTCCATAAACTGTGAAAAAGGGTGTCTTCTGCGAACTGGTATTCACATGATTGTTATGGGAGAATTCTGCCCACGGGAGTAGAGAGGACCAATCGTCATGGTGAGAAGACACAAAGGTGCGAAGAAAGACCTCTAACTCCTGATTAACCCTCTCAGTCTGTCCATTGGATTGGGGATGGTAAGAAGAAGAAACATCCAAGACAATCTTGAGGGATTTGCAAAAGGCTCTCCAAAAACGAGACGTGAATTGGACTCCCCTGTCGGAAACAATATGAGAAGGAACCCCATGAAGGCGGAGAATTTCTCGAATGAAAATGGGAACCAAGGCAGGGGCAGAAGGAAGACCAGGAAGAGGAACAAAATGAGCCATCTTGGAGAACCGATCGATTACCACCCAAATGACTGTATTATTCTCAGACAGTGGGAGGTCGGTGATAAAATCCATGGCAATATGAGCCCAGGGCTCCTTATGAATGGGCAAGGGCATGAGGAGACCAGCAGGAGCTTGTGTGGAGGATTTGGACTGAGTGCAGACATGACAAGCTTTAACGTAGTCTTTGACGTCTGAGCGGAGATTAGGCTACCAGTAGTGACGACTGATGAGTAGGAAGGAACGGAGGAATCCAGAATGGCCTGCCACCTTGGAATCATGTCCCCAACAAAGGATCTTAGCTCTTAGCTCAGTGGGGACAAAGGTCTTACCAGGCGGAATTTTTGACTTCAGGGTAGTAGAGTGGGCAACAATGCATGAGGTTGGAATGATCGGCTCAGCTTCAGGGGCGGACTCCTCGTCCAAAGTGTCAAATGACCTAGAGAGCGCATCAGCCCGACCGTTGCAGGAACCAGGTTTGTAAGTAATCGTGAAATTAAAACGGGCAAAGAAGAGACTCCACCTGGCCTGTCTAGGATTCAGACGTTTAGCATTCTGTAGATACTGTAAATTTTTGTGATCGGTAAAGATCGTTATGGAGTGAGGGGAACCCTCCAAGAGATGACGCCACTCCTCTAACGCCAATTTAATTGCGAGAAGTTCCCAATCACCGATGGCATAATTCCTCTCTGCCTGAGAAAACTTTTTGGAGAAGAACGCACATGGTTGACGTCTCTTCTCAAAGATTTGAAGAAGCACAGCTCCCACCCCCATTGAGGAAGCGTCCACTTCAATAAAAAATGCATTCCCAGGATTTGGTCTCCTCAAGAGGGGGCCAGAAACAAAGGCCTGTTTCAGGTTGTGAAATGCAGAGACAGCTTCGGGAGGCCAGTCTTTGGCATTCACACCCTTCTTGGTCAAAGCGATAATAGGCGCGGCAATGGAAGAGTAGTTCCTTATGAACTGCCTATAATAATTAGTGAAGCCAAGAAAGCGCTGCGTGGCCTTGAGGCTAGCAGGAAGAGGCCAGTTGGTAATAGCCAAGACCTTCCCAGGGTCCATACGAAGACCCGAACATGAGACAATGCACCCCAGAAACAGGACCTCAGAACATTCAAAGGAACATTTCTCCAGCTTGGCATAGAGATTGTTCTCTCTAAGACGCTGAAGTACAGTGCGGACATGGTTTCTGTGGACGAGCAGATTTTCAGAAAAGATCAGAATGTCATCCAGATAGATGACAACAAACTGGTACAGCAGATCTCTGAAGATTTCATTGACAAAGTTTTGGAACACGGCTGGAGCATTACACAGACCAAAAGGCATCACCAGGTATTCGTAATGCCCGTCTCTAGTGTTGAATGCAGTCTTCCATTCGTCACCCTCCCGTATTCGAATGAGATTGTACGCCCCTCTGAGATCCAACTTGGTGAAAATGGAGGCACCCTTCAACCTATCGAATAGCTCAGATATTAAGAGTAAGGGGTATCGATTTTTAATAGTAACCGCATTTAAACCCCGATAATCGATGCAGGGTCTTAAGGTACCATCCTTTTTAGCAACAAAAAAGAACCCTGCCCCTGCAGGCGAAGAGGATTTCCGGATGAAACCTCTCTCCAAATTCTCTGCGACATACTCAGACATGGCCTGGGTCTCTGGGATGGACAGAGGGTAGGTACGACCCCTGGGTAGAGTTGCTCCGGGGACAAGATCAATAGCACAGTCAAAAGACCTGTGGGGAGGAAGCACCTCAGCTGATTTCTTACAGAACACATCCCGGTAATCGCTGTATGCAGCGGGAAGATCAGAAGAAACGGAAGTGGCAGCAACCGGAAGACTCTCCTTGGGGGTCACCTTGAGAAGACATGACGAGAAACATGAGGAACCCCAGGCCAGGATCTGCCCAGAGACCCAGTCCACATGTGGAGAGTGGAGCTGTAGCCAAGGGAGGCCCAATACAACTGGGGTAGAGGCCTTGGGTAGAATAAGAAAGGATATCCATTCCTGGTGGAGAATCCCTACCGACATCCTAATGGGTAGCATCTGGAAGCGAATAGGGCCCCCTGGGAGAACAGTGCCATCAATTGCCGAGACTACCAATGGGGTAGTGAGAGGTGAAAGGGTTAGCTTCATAGAAGAAGCAGTTCTCCAATCCATAAAATTGCCGGCAGCCCCGGAATCCAGATATGCAAGGGTTGACTGAGGAGAAGTGCCTACATGAAGGAACACCGGCAAGAGAAGGTGAGAAGGTGATGTTTCTGGGTCCAATACTCCACCTTCCAAATGTATTAGACCCGAGCGTTTCCCGGACGAAGCGAGCAGGAGTCACGAAAATGACCCTTGCCCCCACAATAGAGGCACAAGCCCAGAGTTCTGCGCCTAGCACGTTCTTCGGGGTTAGTCTGGTCCGGCCCAGCTGCATAGGTTCCTCAGCAGGTAGAGGATGCTCCACGGGACGAAGGGAGGGGAGCTCAGACTGGCTAGAACCCAGAGAGTGCTGGCGTCTTTTTTCTAAGGACCTCTCTTGAAAACGAATGTCGATCTGATTGCATAACGAAATTACATCGTCCAGACCGACGGGAATGGCTCTTGCCGCTAATTCGTCTTTCACTCGGTCAGAGAGGCCATGTAAAAAGGTAGCGACCAGGGCCTCATTATTCCAGCTCAATTCAGCTGTGTGGATACGGAACTGAAGAGCATATTGTCCCACTGAACTAGATTCTTGGCGAAGACGTAAGACAGCACTAGCCGCTGAAGAAGCCCGAGCCGGCTCTTCGAAGATATTACGAAAGAGCTTCAAGAAGTCGGACAGGCTGGAAACCACTGGATCATTCCTCTCCCACAGGGGGGCAGCCCAGGCCAAAGCTTCACCGGAGAAGGATGGAAATGATATAGGCTACCTTAGCCCGGTCAGACAGGAAGTTTTGAGGCTGAAGCTCAAAATGAATCGTGCATTGGCTCAGAAACCCCCTGCAGGCCTTGGAGTCCCCAGAGAAACGGAACGGAGCAGGCAGTGTTAGTGAGTGTGTGGCTGCAACTGGTGCGATAGGTACAACCGCTGGTTGTACTTGAGGTTGCGGATTCGGGGTTCCCAAGGAGGCCTGAAGCTACTCGAATCGAGAAGCCAGATCCTGGAGGAATCGCATCACCTGAGTCTGATTCGATTCCTGGGTTTCAAGTCTGCGAACTATGCCCTGCAATGGATCATCCGCGGGGAGCGGCATGTCAGCCGGGTTCATGGCTGATCAAACTGTCAGGTCACCTACGGCCAGGTGACAGATGCACACCGTAGGGGGACAGGAGTGCACCGCAAGGTAGTGAACCCTATGGCTGACTGCTGCGGATAGGAAACTGGGTGGTTGTGGAAAGCGGGACCAGAGGAGCACAACCGGGATCCTATAGGAAGATAGAGCCAAGATTCCCCAGGGCGCGGAGTCTAAGACCCAGCAGGTCTTCTCCAGAGCCTCTAGTGGTGAGGATGTTATGCTGCAGGCTGGGTCCAGGTCGCGGCCCCTAGAGTCTCCTAGCTCACGCCCCGTAGGATAAGGGGACAAGAGGGGAAGCAGCAGCACAAGATATAAGAGTAACGAATAACAAGCTGAAGGTCAAGGGCCACAAGCAGACAAGGATAACGAAAGACAAGCTGAAGGTCAAGAGTCACGAGCAGACAGGGATAGTCGGGGACAAGCCAATAACGTAACAGAGAGACAGACGTAGCACACGGCAGGCAGGAACCCAAACACACAATGCCTAACAAACACGTTGATCAGCAAAGCAGGCTTGCAGTGCACAGGTTAATATAGTGTTCTGTGATAAGGCCTGGGGTGGAGTCAGGCTGGGAGGAGATTATAAAGGAAGCCAGGTGAAAGGGTTCTGGCCTCTAAGATGAACACATGAGGAGGAAAGGTAAGATGGCAGACAGACATTAATGCATATCCATGACAGTACCCTCCCTCTTACGAGGCCTCCCCCTTCACCGCCTGGGCCCAGGTTTAGAGGGAAACTTCAGATGAAACTCCTTTAACAGACGAGGTGCAAAGACCTCAGATGCAGTGATCCAAGACCTCTCCTCAGGACCAAACCCTTTACAATGAACGAGGTACTGAAGAACGCTTTTACAGAGTCGGGAGTCCAGAATTTGACTGATCTCGTACTCCTGATTATCCTCAGAGACAGGTGCCACGGTAGGGAGAGGACGAGAGAATTTATTGAGGACTAAAGGCTTTAGAAGAGCAACATGGAAGGAGTTAGTGATTTTAAGGCTTTTAGGAATCTGGAGTTTGAAACAAACCGGATTCAGTTTAGCAGTTACCGTGTATGGACCAATGAATCGTGGAGCAAACTTCAGAGAAGGAACTCGGAGCTTGATGTTCCTGGTAGAGAGCCAGACTTTGTCCCCTGGCTGAAGAGAAGGCGGTTTACGCCTGCGGCGGTCGGCAAAGCCTTTGAACTTTTCAGCAGCTGCCCGGAGGGAATCATGAATGTCACCCCAAACGGAATTGAGAGACTCCTGAACCGAAGCCAAAGCTGGAATATCTGGAGAACAGATCATGGGAAGAGGAAGTTGAGGGTGTTTTCCATAAACTGTGAAAAGGGTGTCTTCTGCGAACTGGTATTCACATGATTGTTATGGGAGAATTCTGCCCACGGGAGTAGAGAGGACCAATCGTCATGGTGAGAAGACACAAAGGTGCGAAGAAAGACCTCTAACTCCTGATTAACTATCTCAGTCTGTCCATTGGATTGGGGATGGTAAGAAGAAGAAAAATCCAAGACAATCTTGAGGGATTTGCAAAAGGCTCTCCAAAAACGAGACATGAATTAGACTCCCCTGTCGGGAACAATATGAGAAGGAACCCCATGAAGGCGGAGAATTTCTCGAATGAAAATGGGAACCAAGGCAGGGGCAGAAGGAAGACCAGGAAGAGGAACAAAATGAGCCATCTTGGAGAACCGATCGATTACCACCCAAATGACTGCATTATTCTCAGACAGTGGGAGGTCGGTGATAAAATCCATGGCAATATGAGCCCAGGGCTCCTTAGGAATGAGCAAGGGCATGAGGAGACCAGCAGGAGCTTGTGTGGAGGATTTGGACTGAGTGCAGACATGACAAGCTTTAACGTAGTCTTTGACGTCTGAGCGGAGATTAGGCCACCAGTAGTGACGACTGACGAGTAGAAAGGAACGGAGGAATCCAGAATGGCCTGCCACCTTGGAATCATGTCCCCAATGAAGGATCTTAGCTCTTAGCTCAGTGGGGACAAAGGTCTTACCAGGCGGAATTTTTGACTTCAGGGTGGTAGAGTGGGCAACAATGCATGAGGTTGGAATGATCGGCTCAGGTTCAGGGGCGGACTCCTCGTCCAAAGTGTCAAATGACCTAGAGAGCGCGTCAGCCCGACCGTTGCAGGAACCAGGTTTGTAAGTAATCGTGAAATTAAAACCGGCAAAGAAGAGACTCCACCTGGCCTGTCTAGGATTCAGACGTTTAGCATTCTGTAGATACTGTAAATTTTTGTGATCGGTAAAGATCGTTATGGAGTGAGGGGAACCCTCCAAGAGATGACGCCACTCCTCTAACGCCAATTTAATTGCGAGAAGTTCCCGATCACCGATGGCATAATTCCTCTCTGCCTGAGAAAACTTTTTGGAGAAGAACGCACATGGTTGACGTCTCTTCTCAAAGATTTGAAGAAGCACAGCTCCCACCCCCATTGAGGAAGCGTCCACTTCAATAAAAAATGCATTCCCAGGATTTGGTCTCCTCAAGAGGGGGCCAGAAACAAAGGCCTGTTTCAGGTTGTGAAATGCAGAGACAGCTTCGGGAGGCCAGTCTTTGGCATTCACACCCTTCTTGGTCAAAGCGATAATAGGCGCGGCAATGGAAGAGTAGTTCCTTATGAACTGCCTATAATAATTAGTGAAGCCAAGAAAGCGCTGCGTGGCCTTGAGGCTAGCAGGAAGAGGCCAGTTGGTAATAGCCAAGACCTTCCCAGGGTCCATACGAAGACCCGAACATGAGACAATGCACCCCAGAAACAGGACCTCAGAACATTCAAAGGAACATTTCTCCAGCTTGGCATAGAGATTGTTCTCTCTAAGACGCTGAAGTACAGTGCGGACATGGTTTCTGTGGACGAGCAGATTTTCAGAAAAGATCAGAATGTCACCCAGATAGATGACAACAAACTGGTACAGCAGATCTCTGAAGATTTCATTGACAAAGTTTTGGAACACGGCTGGAGCATTACACAGACCAAAAGGCATCACCAGGTATTCGTAATGCCCGTCTCTAGTGTTGAATGCAGTCTTCCATTCGTCACCCTCCCGTATTCGAATGAGATTGTACGCGCCTCTGAGATCCAACTTGGTGAAAATGGAGGCACCCTTCAACCTATCGAATAGCTCAGATATTAAGAGTAAGGGGTATCGATTTTTAATAGTAACCGCATTTAAACCCCGATAATCGATGCAGGGTCTTAAGGTACCATCCTTTTTAGCAACAAAAAAGAACCCTGCCCCTGCAGGCGAAGAGGATTTCCGGATGAAACCTCTCTCCAAATTCTCTGCGACATACTCAGACATGGCCTGGGTCTCTGGGATGGACAGAGGGTAGGTACGACCCCTGGGTAGAGTTTCTCCGGGGACAAGATCAATAGCACAGTCAAAAGACCTGTGGGGAGGAAGCACCTCAGCTGATTTCTTACAGAACACATCCCGGTAATCGCTGTATGCAGCGGGAAGATCAGAAGAAACGGAAGTGGCAGCAACCGGAAGACTCTCCTTGGGGGTCACCTTGAGAAGACATGACGAGAAACATGAGGAACCCCAGGCCAGGATCTGCCCAGTGACCCAGTCCACATGTGGAGAGTGGAGCTGTAGCCAAGGGAGGCCCAATACAACTGGGGTAGAGGCCTTGGGTAGAATAAGAAAGGATATCCATTCCTGGTGGAGAATCCCTACCGACATCCTAATGGGTAGCATCTGGAAGTGAATAGGGCCCCCTGGGAGAACAGTGCCATCAATTGCCGAGACTACCAATGGGGTAGTGAGAGGTGAAAGGGTTAGCTTCATAGAAGAAGCAGTTCTCCAATCCATAAAATTGCCGGCAGCCCCGGAATCCAGATATGCAAGGGTTGACTGAGGAGAAGTGCCTACATGAAGGAACACCGGCAAGAGAAGGTGAGAAGGTGATGTTTCTGGGTCCAATACTCCACCTTCCAAATGTATTAGACCCGAGCGTTTCCCGGACGAAGCGAGCAGGAGTCACGAAAATGACCCTTGCCCCCACAATAGAGGCACAAGCCCAGAGTTCTGCGCCTAGCACGTTCTTCGGGGGTTAGTCTGGTCCGGCCCAGCTGCATAGGTTCCTCAGCAGGTAGAGGATGCTCCACGGGACGAAGGGAGGGGAGCTCAGACTGGCTAGAACCCAGAGAGTGCTGGCGTCTTTTTTCTAAGAACCTGTCTTGAAAACGAATGTCGATCTGATTGCATAACGAAATTACATGGTCCAGACCGACGGGAATGGCTCTTGCCGCTAATTCGTCTTTCACTCGGTCAGAGAGGCCATGTAAAAAGGTAGCGACCAGGGCCTCATTATTCCAGCTCAATTCAGCTGTGTGGATACGGAACTGAAGAGCATATTGTCCCACTGAACTAGATTCTTGGCGAAGACGTAAGACAGCACTAGCCGCTGAAGAAGCCCGAGCCGGCTCTTCGAAGATATTACGAAAGAGCTTCAAGAAGTCGGACAGGCTGGAAACCACCGGATCATTCCTCTCCCACAGGGGGGCAGCCCAGGCCAAAGCTTCACCGGAGAGGATGGAAATGATATAGGCTACCTTAGCCCGGTCAGACAGGAAGTTTTGAGGCTGAAGCTCAAAATGAATCGTGCATTGGCTCAGAAACCCCCTGCAGGCCTTGGAGTCCCCAGAGAAACGGAACGGAGCTGGCAGTGTTAGTGAGTGTGTGGCTGCAACTGGTGCGATAGGTACAACCGCTGGTTGTACTTGAGGTTGCGGATTCGGGGTTCCCAAGGAGGCCTGAAGCTACTCGAATCGAGAAGCCAGATCCTGGAGGAATCGCATCACCTGAGTCTGATTCGATTCCTGGGTTTCAAGTCTGCGAACTATGCCCTGCAATGGATCATCCGCGGGGAGCGGCATGTCAGCCGGGTTCATGGCTGATCAAACTGTCAGGTCACCTACGGCCAGGTGACAGATGCACACCGTAGGGGGACAGGAGTGCACCGCAAGGTAGTGAACCCTATGGCTGACTGCTGCGGATAGGAAACTGGGTGGTTGTGGAAAGCGGGACCAGAGGAGCACAACCGGGATCCTATAGGAAGATAGAGCCAAGATTCCCCAGGGCGCGGAGTCTAAGACCCAGCAGGTCTTCTCCAGAGCCTCTAGTGGTGAGGATGTTATGCTGCAGGCTGGGTCCAGGTCGCGGCCCCTAGAGTCTCCTAGCTCACGCCCCGTAGGATAAGGGGACAAGAGGGGAAGCAGCAGCACAAGATATAAGAGTAACGAATAACAAGCTGAAGGTCAAGGGCCACAAGCAGACAAGGATAACGAAAGACAAGCTGAAGGTCAAGAGTCACGAGCAGACAGGGATAGTCGGGGACAAGCCAATAACGTAACAGAGAGACAGACGTAGCACACGGCAGGCAGGAACCCAAACACACAATGCCTAACAAACACGTTGATCAGCAAAGCAGGCTTGCAGTGCACAGGTTAATATAGTGTTCTGTGATAAGGCCTGGGGTGGAGTCAGGCTGGGAGGAGATTATAAAGGAAGCCAGGTGAAAGGGTTCTGGCCTCTAAGATGAACACATGAGGAGGAAAGGTAAGATGGCAGACAGACATTAATGCATATCCATGACAGTACCCTCCCTCTTACGAGGCCTCCCCCTTCACCGCCTGGGCCCAGGTTTAGAGGGAAACTTCAGATGAAACTCCTTTAACAGACGAGGTGCAAAGACCTCAGATGCAGTGATCCAAGACCTCTCCTCAGGACCAAACCCTTTACAATGAACGAGGTACTGAAGAACGCTTTTACAGAGTCGGGAGTCCAGAATTTGACTGATCTCGTACTCCTGATTATCCTCAGAGACAGGTGCCACGGTAGGGAGAGGACGAGAGAATTTATTGAGGACTAAAGGCTTTAGAAGAGCAACATGGAAGGAGTTAGTGATTTTAAGGCTTTTAGGAATCTGGAGTTTGAAACAAACCGGATTCAGTTTAGCAGTTACCGTGTATGGACCAATGAATCGTGGAGCAAACTTCAGAGAAGGAACTCGGAGCTTGATGTTCCTGGTAGAGAGCCAGACTTTGTCCCCTGGCTGAAGAGAAGGCGGTTTACGCCTGCGGCGGTCGGCAAAGCCTTTGAACTTTTCAGCAGCTGCCCGGAGGGAATCATGAATGTCACCCCAAACGGAATTGAGAGACTCCTGAACCGAAGCCAAAGCTGGAATATCTGGAGAACAGATCATGGGAAGAGGAAGTTGAGGGTGTTTTCCATAAACTGTGAAAAGGGTGTCTTCTGCGAACTGGTATTCACATGATTGTTATGGGAGAATTCTGCCCACGGGAGTAGAGAGGACCAATCGTCATGGTGAGAAGACACAAAGGTGCGAAGAAAGACCTCTAACTCCTGATTAACTATCTCAGTCTGTCCATTGGATTGGGGATGGTAAGAAGAAGAAAAATCCAAGACAATCTTGAGGGATTTGCAAAAGGCTCTCCAAAAACGAGACATGAATTAGACTCCCCTGTCGGGAACAATATGAGAAGGAACCCCATGAAGGCGGAGAATTTCTCGAATGAAAATGGGAACCAAGGCAGGGGCAGAAGGAAGACCAGGAAGAGGAACAAAATGAGCCATCTTGGAGAACCGATCGATTACCACCCAAATGACTGCATTATTCTCAGACAGTGGGAGGTCGGTGATAAAATCCATGGCAATATGAGCCCAGGGCTCCTTAGGAATGAGCAAGGGCATGAGGAGACCAGCAGGAGCTTGTGTGGAGGATTTGGACTGAGTGCAGACATGACAAGCTTTAACGTAGTCTTTGACGTCTGAGCGGAGATTAGGCCACCAGTAGTGACGACTGACGAGTAGAAAGGAACGGAGGAATCCAGAATGGCCTGCCACCTTGGAATCATGTCCCCAATGAAGGATCTTAGCTCTTAGCTCAGTGGGGACAAAGGTCTTACCAGGCGGAATTTTTGACTTCAGGGTGGTAGAGTGGGCAACAATGCATGAGGTTGGAATGATCGGCTCAGGTTCAGGGGCGGACTCCTCGTCCAAAGTGTCAAATGACCTAGAGAGCGCGTCAGCCCGACCGTTGCAGGAACCAGGTTTGTAAGTAATCGTGAAATTAAAACCGGCAAAGAAGAGACTCCACCTGGCCTGTCTAGGATTCAGACGTTTAGCATTCTGTAGATACTGTAAATTTTTGTGATCGGTAAAGATCGTTATGGAGTGAGGGGAACCCTCCAAGAGATGACGCCACTCCTCTAACGCCAATTTAATTGCGAGAAGTTCCCGATCACCGATGGCATAATTCCTCTCTGCCTGAGAAAACTTTTTGGAGAAGAACGCACATGGTTGACGTCTCTTCTCAAAGATTTGAAGAAGCACAGCTCCCACCCCCATTGAGGAAGCGTCCACTTCAATAAAAAATGCATTCCCAGGATTTGGTCTCCTCAAGAGGGGGCCAGAAACAAAGGCCTGTTTCAGGTTGTGAAATGCAGAGACAGCTTCGGGAGGCCAGTCTTTGGCATTCACACCCTTCTTGGTCAAAGCGATAATAGGCGCGGCAATGGAAGAGTAGTTCCTTATGAACTGCCTATAATAATTAGTGAAGCCAAGAAAGCGCTGCGTGGCCTTGAGGCTAGCAGGAAGAGGCCAGTTGGTAATAGCCAAGACCTTCCCAGGGTCCATACGAAGACCCGAACATGAGACAATGCACCCCAGAAACAGGACCTCAGAACATTCAAAGGAACATTTCTCCAGCTTGGCATAGAGATTGTTCTCTCTAAGACGCTGAAGTACAGTGCGGACATGGTTTCTGTGGACGAGCAGATTTTCAGAAAAGATCAGAATGTCACCCAGATAGATGACAACAAACTGGTACAGCAGATCTCTGAAGATTTCATTGACAAAGTTTTGGAACACGGCTGGAGCATTACACAGACCAAAAGGCATCACCAGGTATTCGTAATGCCCGTCTCTAGTGTTGAATGCAGTCTTCCATTCGTCACCCTCCCGTATTCGAATGAGATTGTACGCGCCTCTGAGATCCAACTTGGTGAAAATGGAGGCACCCTTCAACCTATCGAATAGCTCAGATATTAAGAGTAAGGGGTATCGATTTTTAATAGTAACCGCATTTAAACCCCGATAATCGATGCAGGGTCTTAAGGTACCATCCTTTTTAGCAACAAAAAAGAACCCTGCCCCTGCAGGCGAAGAGGATTTCCGGATGAAACCTCTCTCCAAATTCTCTGCGACATACTCAGACATGGCCTGGGTCTCTGGGATGGACAGAGGGTAGGTACGACCCCTGGGTAGAGTTTCTCCGGGGACAAGATCAATAGCACAGTCAAAAGACCTGTGGGGAGGAAGCACCTCAGCTGATTTCTTACAGAACACATCCCGGTAATCGCTGTATGCAGCGGGAAGATCAGAAGAAACGGAAGTGGCAGCAACCGGAAGACTCTCCTTGGGGGTCACCTTGAGAAGACATGACGAGAAACATGAGGAACCCCAGGCCAGGATCTGCCCAGTGACCCAGTCCACATGTGGAGAGTGGAGCTGTAGCCAAGGGAGGCCCAATACAACTGGGGTAGAGGCCTTGGGTAGAATAAGAAAGGATATCCATTCCTGGTGGAGAATCCCTACCGACATCCTAATGGGTAGCATCTGGAAGTGAATAGGGCCCCCTGGGAGAACAGTGCCATCAATTGCCGAGACTACCAATGGGGTAGTGAGAGGTGAAAGGGTTAGCTTCATAGAAGAAGCAGTTCTCCAATCCATAAAATTGCCGGCAGCCCCGGAATCCAGATATGCAAGGGTTGACTGAGGAGAAGTGCCTACATGAAGGAACACCGGCAAGAGAAGGTGAGAAGGTGATGTTTCTGGGTCCAATACTCCACCTTCCAAATGTATTAGACCCGAGCGTTTCCCGGACGAAGCGAGCAGGAGTCACGAAAATGACCCTTGCCCCCACAATAGAGGCACAAGCCCAGAGTTCTGCGCCTAGCACGTTCTTCGGGGGTTAGTCTGGTCCGGCCCAGCTGCATAGGTTCCTCAGCAGGTAGAGGATGCTCCACGGGACGAAGGGAGGGGAGCTCAGACTGGCTAGAACCCAGAGAGTGCTGGCGTCTTTTTTCTAAGAACCTGTCTTGAAAACGAATGTCGATCTGATTGCATAACGAAATTACATGGTCCAGACCGACGGGAATGGCTCTTGCCGCTAATTCGTCTTTCACTCGGTCAGAGAGGCCATGTAAAAAGGTAGCGACCAGGGCCTCATTATTCCAGCTCAATTCAGCTGTGTGGATACGGAACTGAAGAGCATATTGTCCCACTGAACTAGATTCTTGGCGAAGACGTAAGACAGCACTAGCCGCTGAAGAAGCCCGAGCCGGCTCTTCGAAGATATTACGAAAGAGCTTCAAGAAGTCGGACAGGCTGGAAACCACCGGATCATTCCTCTCCCACAGGGGGGCAGCCCAGGCCAAAGCTTCACCGGAGAGGATGGAAATGATATAGGCTACCTTAGCCCGGTCAGACAGGAAGTTTTGAGGCTGAAGCTCAAAATGAATCGTGCATTGGCTCAGAAACCCCCTGCAGGCCTTGGAGTCCCCAGAGAAACGGAACGGAGCTGGCAGTGTTAGTGAGTGTGTGGCTGCAACTGGTGCGATAGGTACAACCGCTGGTTGTACTTGAGGTTGCGGATTCGGGGTTCCCAAGGAGGCCTGAAGCTACTCGAATCGAGAAGCCAGATCCTGGAGGAATCGCATCACCTGAGTCTGATTCGATTCCTGGGTTTCAAGTCTGCGAACTATGCCCTGCAATGGATCATCCGCGGGGAGCGGCATGTCAGCCGGGTTCATGGCTGATCAAACTGTCAGGTCACCTACGGCCAGGTGACAGATGCACACCGTAGGGGGACATGAGTGCACCGCAAGGTAGTGAACCCTATGGCTGACTGCTGCGGATAGGAAACTGGGTGGTTGTGGAAAGCGGGACCAGAGGAGCACAACCGGGATCCTATAGGAAGCTAGAGCCAAGATTCCCCAGGGCGCGGAGTCTAAGACCCAGCAGGTCTTCTCCAGAGCCTCTAGTGGTGAGGATGTTATGCTGCAGGCTGGGTCCAGGTCGCGGCCCCTAGAGTCTCCTAGCTCACGCCCCGTAGGATAAGGGGACAAGAGGGGAAGCAGCAGCACAAGATATAAGAGTAACGAATAACAAGCTGAAGGTCAAGGGCCACAAGCAGACAAGGATAACGAAAGACAAGCCGAAGGTCAAGGGTCACGAGCAGACAGGGATAGTCGGGGACAAGCCAATAACGTAACAGAGAGACAGACGTAGCACACGGCAGGCAGGAACCCAAACACACAATGCCTAACAAACACGTTGATCAGCAAAGCAGGCTTGCAGTGCACAGGTTAATATAGTGTTCTGTGATAGGGCCTGGGGTGGAGTCAGGCTGGGAGGAGATTATAAAGGAAGCCAGGTGAAAGGGTTCTGGCCTCTAAGATGAACACATGAGGAGGAAAGGTAAGATGGCAGACAGACATTAATGCATATCCATGACAACAACTAGAAAATGCTTCAAAACCAGTAGATACTCTTTTACCTTCTAAAAACAAAACAAAAAAAACAACATGCCAAAAAGGTAATTTAAGGCCTGAGATGAGCAGCACCCAGCCCACTAGCAAAATTCTGCTCATAGGCAAAATGCCTGATACAAACACTAAAAATCCCAAGGACAACTGAATCACATAAACTGTATACTAATTTCTGATAAGGTGGTTCTGAAAAGATACCGTGTCTTTTTTTGTAGGAGTCTAAAAATCCATCCTGGCAAACTCTATACCGACACCAGGAAATAAATGTGGAGCAAGGTAGAAATGAGATTCAGCAGCCAAAGGGACATGCTACCATCAAACTGGAAGACCAGGGGATCACTTTCCCCATGCTCACTGGACTCTGGCTTTGATAACAAACTGCCTAACAGGCAACAGTGTTTTGCAAAGCAGATTTCTGCAGCACTGTAGCAGAAATGCATTGTGATTGAGTAAAAGAAAATCAGAGCCCTATACTGAATTGATGGGAGGAGGAGCATTGGAGGATGCAGATCTCTGTGGCAGAGCCTCAGAGCAGATCCTGTAGCTACACCAAAAGCCTTCCAATGCTTCACTATTGAATCTTCATGCTGCTTATCAAGAAAATACATTTGAGATGAAGCAAGAGAATGACCAGGGACTTACAAGCTCCTGACCAAAAGCACCTGACCAAAAGCAGAGAACAAAAAGATTTAATGTCAGATTTGACTAAAGAGGCATCTGATTAAATGATCTAATCACAAAAAGAGCTTGATATACTGTAGATTTAGGTATATCAATGAGAATAGGCTATCACCAATTAGATCAATAAAGAACATGAACCCTTAGGAACTAACAAATGATTAGTCCTGAGGTAAATGCTAACTCCGCCCAGTGACAGGGGAGGATATAAGTAAAAGGTTACACTCATTGGCTAGATGTTTCCCACCAAAGGATTTGTCACCAATCCAGTGCTC
This sequence comes from Rana muscosa, assembly GCA_029206835.1. Taxonomy (NCBI): domain Eukaryota; kingdom Metazoa; phylum Chordata; class Amphibia; order Anura; family Ranidae; genus Rana; species Rana muscosa. The sequence continues at coordinate 689,768,253 of CM055118.1, read as the reverse complement.
TACAGCTGAGGTAAATCTTCCTCGCAACAGCAGGCAGCTTGTCACCTGAAACATAAAACAGAAAGAACCAGCAAAGCAGCCATAGAGATACATGTACTTAACAATTATCATAGCCCTCTATTAAGAGTAAAATTTATTTATTAAACAAATGGGTGTTAGGGGTGACAATCCCATGGGGCCACTTCTCTATTTTATTCTTTCGTGGCCCTGACATTCTGGTTGGTTGTAATGGATTGCTGCCTTCAGAATTAGCAATCATTGTTACAGTTTAAATGTGATTTCCAAACTGTTAATGATGAGAAGCCCCAAAATAACTTACATTTTTTGCATTGTATTTTTTTTTTTGTGAATTTGTGGTTTTAAATGGATTTAAAATTGGCATACCTTTTGTTCACTGAAACACATATTTGTATACCTGAAGTTCAGTATTTCTAAAATTACTTCTCTACAAGCAAAAATGATTGTGCTATTAGCATGAAATTCTACGATTTTTTTCAAAGATCCTGCCTGTTATTTTGCATTTAGATTGTGTTCATCACAGATGGTCATAAACATTCTTCCCCACTAAAAAGTAAATAACGTGTTACAAGACAGAAAAAAAACAACAACATTTTTAATTATTCGGATCATGAAAAAATCTGAATAATATTGAAAAGAGAAATACTATATATTAATACCTATATTGCAGAAAAATAAAGTATTATTTTCTTTTAATAGTAAACTAATTTATTCATTTTTGAAAGAAATCTCCTATCTAAAATAAAACGGCAAAAAAAATCACTACAAGGCAGCAGCAAAATTAGGTACTATATATTACAAAGCCACCAAGCCTCATGAGATTTTACACAGTCATTTAGCAAAAAGGAAATGTTTTCTTTGGACTGTGACTCAAAGCATGCAATGAGTCTACAGATTTTACTACTGTGACAAACCAGGAGACATTCCATACTAGTACAGTGTGAAGACTGTTTAATATGTTCACATTATATGGACTACTAAATGGGATTTATGTATTCTAGGTAAAGACACCCAGCTCACAATGATAAAGAATGGCACTGGAGCAATGTATAAAATCAGATTTATCTTGAATAACTACAAGGCAATCTTCTGTAAAGTGACAAAAAGAGAATGAACAATGTTATAAAGATTAGCTTCACTTGTGCCTAATGCTTGCCATACACATCCTAGTAAAAGCCAGCAACAAGACCTATTCAAGCATTACTTGCTATATTTGGGCCATTAAAAGGGTTGATAAGAAGATCTTCTGAACTTGCTCCTGGGTAATCTGTTTGTGAGGGATAGCCCATCTTTCCTTTTTCTAAAGAGAAACGGGAACAATGCTGTTTAAGAGCATGTAGTGTATTTGTTCTTTTGGAATATGTAAGGGTATTGGCAGAAAATAAGTCTTTCAAGGACAGACAGATCTATCAGTGCCTTAAAACATATTTATTTTCTAGTTTAGGGAGATAAATGACACCACAGCACAAATAATTAAATTACGCTACTGTACTGTCAATATATAATACTGTTATTATACTCACATCACTCCTAACTTCTTTTAATGGCTAATGTTATATTATAAAAGCAGCTTACCCGTATATACTCGAGTATAAGCCAAGTTTTTCAGCCCTTTTTTTTGGGCTGAAAGTGACCCCCTTGGCTTATACTCGAGTCAGCGTACCTGAGTCCATTTGTGCCTGACCTCACCGTGCCCATTGCAGAATCCGATCTGTGTACCCGAGTCCATAACATATTCAGATGGCGGCCGTACAGTGTTAAAAACTTGCGCTTCTTCTTGTGCTGTTTCGTGATAGGCGGAACACTCGGCTTCCCAGCAAACACTGTGTTCAGTGTTCCGCCTATCAGGGATGCCCTCTCGTCTGTGATAGACAAGAGGACGAGAGGGCGTCCCTGATAGGCGGAACACTGAACACAGTGTTTGCTGAGAAGCCGAGTGTTCCGCCTATCACGGAACAGCACAAGGAGGAGCGCAAGTTTTTAACACTGCACGGCCACCATCCGAATATGTTATGGACTCGGGTACACAGATCGGGTATTCTTCATTTTCACCTCTCCTCTGATGCTGGATTGACATCATTTAGCACAGACAAAGACTGGCAGTCGATCTTGGAGTGGTAAGTCTGTAAGGGACAGTGGCAGAGAATACATTTTTACATGTTGACCCTCTTTTCGGCTTACAGTAGCTGCTGCATTTCCCACCCTCGGCTTATACTTGAGTCATTAAGTTTTCACAGTTTTTTGTGGTAAAATTAGGTCCTCGGCTTATACTTGGGTCGGCTTATACTCGAGTATATACGGTATCTTTTTATTGCTGTGACAGATTTTCATGTTAGGAGGCTATAGGATAGCGATGAGCCAGACTGCCTGGGCTTGCTATTAACCACTTCCATACAGGGCATTTTTACCCCCTTCCTGCCCAGACCAATTTTTTGTTTTCAGCGCTGTTGCACTTTGAATGACAATTGCGCGGTCATGCAACACTGTACCCAAATGAAATCTTTATGTTTTTTTTTCCCTCACAAATAGAGCTTTCGTTTGGTTGTATTTGATCATCTCTGCGGTTTTAATTTTTTGTGCTATAAACAAAAGAAAAGCACCAATTAAAACACAATATTTTTTACTTTTTGATTTAATAAATATCACAATTTTTTTTTAAAAAACTATTTTTTTCCTCAGTTTAGACCGATATGTATTCTTCTACATATTTTTGGTAAAAAAAAATCGGAAGAAGCGTATATTGATTGGTTTGCGCAAAAGTTATAGCGTCTACAAAATAGGGGATAGATTTTTTTTTACTAGTAATGGCGACGATCTGCGATTTTTATTGTGACCGTGACATTGCGCGGACACATCGGACACTTTTGACATGTTTTTGGGACCATTCACATTTATACAGCGATTAGTGCTATAAAACGGCACTGATCACTGTGTAAATGTGACTGACAGGGAAGGGGTTAACACTAGGGGGCGCTGAAGGGGTTAATATGTTCCCTATTGAGTGATTCTAACTGTAGGGGGAGGGGACTCACAAGGGGAGGGGACCGATGTGTGTTCCTCTGTACTGGGAACACACATCGGTCTCCTCACCTCTGACAGGAGGTGGATCTGTGTGTTTACACACACAGATCCACACTCCTGCCATGATTGCGGACAATCGCGGGTGCCCGGCGGACATTGCGGCCTCCGGGCACACGCACACGCGTGGCCGGGAAAAAAGGACCTCATATGATGCCCGCCCGGAGGGAGGGAGGGTTCCTGCCGGCGTCATATGATTATGGCCCGGTACGGAAGGGGTTAAAGACTAGCATACTCAAAATTCTGTAAATCTGAACTTTTCCTTGAACCCCATTGAAGTCTGTAGGGGCACAATCTTGATATGCAATTTAATTATTTTGTAGAATAAATAAATAAAAAAACTTTTGTAAAAAAAAAAAAAAAAAAGTCAGGCACTACCATATGTGACATGTAGTAAAGGCAACATTAACCTTCCTGGCGGTAATCCCGAGTCTGGCTCGGGGTGGATTTTTCATGTAGAAAGCGGTAACCCCGAGCCAGACTCAAGATTGCATTGCAGGATACAGGGGAAGTTACTTAACTTGTCCCTGGATCCTGCGATGTGTCCCGCTGTGTGTGCGAGCTGTCTCCTCGCTCGATCCACACTGCCGAGTGCCACCGAGCTCCGTTCCTTGCGACGTTGCGGCGCACAGGGACGAAGTTCGGCGGGAAATTCAAAAAAGTAAAAACACAGCACACATACAGTAAACTGTAATCTTACTGATTACAGTACTGTATAAAAAAAATACACATCCCCTTTGTATAAAGATACACCTTTCACAACCAGAGCAGGTTTGGTATCTAAAATGCACATTAAACAATTAAAATATATATTTTTGAACGCATTCTTACTTACGGCATTTCTTCACACTTGCCTAAAACATTTGCACGGTACTGTACTGTATATATTGTGAGGGGGTTAGCTCGGCAGCGGGTGTGTGTGACCCCCGAGATGGGCTCCCCACACAAAAACAGGCCCAGCAAACGGAGGTTGTGGTTTTCAAAATCAAAAAGGTGCGGTTTATTTTCTATTTACAGTGACAAAACACAGCAAAGCAAAAGAAACATAAACAAAATAAATCCTGGTCAACTTGACCTCTGACTAAACATACAGGTTTCCTAACTAACAACTGGGATCAGCCTAGTGCTGTCCTAGTCCCTAAGTCCCTGGTTTTAAATGTCCAAGCAAATAGCCACACAGGCTTTGTCTCACCGCACAGGGGTTCACTCTCCCTAGACAGTCCACACAGGTCTGGTTCCAGGCATGAGCTAACATCTAATGAAGCTGGGAGTTCTTATAGAGGCCTAAATGAGCTGACAAGCTTCAGCTGGTCTCATCAACTCCCTGGCTGCACGACGCCCCACACTCTCCCTAGAGGTATGAGTCATCCATGAGCCCACTAGCCTCAGCTGGGCTTATACAACTCTCCACCTAGTTGTATAAGTCGGCGTAAAGCCTGAATCTGGGCGAAATATATCTACCCCCCTGGATGCAACCAGGTGACTTTACCTTCCTGCTGTCACATACCCCCCCTCTTGTTTTAACCTCGGGGTTGGAACACCAGCAATCAGGCATTCATGTACTCGAGACAAAGCATCCACATTCCCCATTTGAACGCCAGGGCGATGCTTTACTGTGAAGTTGAATTCCTGGAGGGCCAGGAACCACCTATTCACTCTTCTATTTGTTTCCTTGTTTTGAGCCATCCACTTTAACGGAGCGTGATCCGTAACCATGTCAAAGTGCCTACCTAGCAGGTAGTACCGAAGGGAATCTAGAGCCCACTTCACCGCTAAACACTCCTTTTCAACGGTGGCGTAATTTACCTCATGGGACTTCAACTTCCTGCTGAGGTAAATGACTGGGTGCTCTTCCCCGTTCCAGACCTGGGACAATACTGCTCCTAACCCCACATCTGACGCATCACTTTGTACGACAAAGTCTTTAGAGAAGTCGGGTGAGTACAACACTGGCTGGCTACATAAGGCTTGTTTCAAGAATTGGAATGCTGCCTCAGCCTCGGGGGTCCATTTAATCATGACCGACCCTTTCCCCTTCGTCAGGTTGGTTAGGGGCACAGCCTTAGAAGCAAAGTGGGGAATGAATCGCCGATAATACCCAGCGATTCCCAGAAAGGCTCGTACCTGCTTCTTGCTGTTGGGACGTGGCCAACTCTGGATGGCCTCGACTTTGTTGAGTTGGGGTTTTATTACTCCCCTCCCAATGGTGTACCCAAGATATTTGGCCTCCTCCTGCCCAATGGTACACTTCTTGGGGTTAGCCGTAAACCCGGCTTCCCGAACAGAGTCCAGGACTGCTTGCACTTTTGGCAGATGTGAGGCCCAATCTGTGCTATGGACAATTACGTCATCCAGGTAAGCCACAGCATACTTCCGATGGGGCCTCAGCATCTGGTCCATTTTCCGCTGGAATGTGGCCGGCGCATTCTGTAACCCGAACGGCATTCTTTTATATTGGAACGCCCCGTCTGGGGTTACAAATGCGGTTTTCTCTTTGGCCGACTTGGCCAGGGGGATTTGCCAATACCCTTTTGTGAGGTCAAGAGTCGTCATGTATCGGGCTGTTCCCAGCCGGTCGATCAACTCATCTATACGTGGCATGGGGTAGGTGTCAAATTTTGTAACTTTGTTCAACTGAAGAAAATCGTTACAAAATCGCCAGCTCCCATCCGGTTTAGGCACCAACACAATGGGACTAGACCAATCACTTTGGGACTCCTCTATCACCCCTAAGTTCAGCATTTTCTGTACTTCCTCCCGTATTGCCTCCCGTCGGGCCTCTGGGATCCGATAGGGTTTTAACTTCACCCTTTCACCGGGCGGGGTAATGATGTCATGCTCTACCCCAGATGTTTGTCCCGGCAGCTCAGAGAATACCTCCTTGTTGCGAAGCACAAACTCCTTAACCTCCTGTTGTTGGGGTTGTGACAAGGTGGCTGCTATTCCAACCTCAGGAATCACGCAACCAGTTTGAGCTGGTGACCAAGTGTCTGCGACTAGGGACTCTCTATCCCTCCAGGCTTTCAACAGATTAACGTGATAGATCTGTTCGGGCTTTCGCCTTCCTGGTTGTCTGACCTTGTAATTCACTTCGCTCACTTTTTCCATTATCTCGTAGGGGCCTTGCCATTTGGCAAGGAATTTACTTTCAACCGTAGGGACAAGTACCAGTATCCTATCCCCCGGTGAAAAGGTACGGGTCTTGGCTCCACGGTTGTACACTCTCTGCTGTGCTAACTGCGCTTGGGCCAAATGTTCCTTCACGATGGGCATTACCTGTGCAATTCGGTCTTGCATCAGGGCGACATGCTCAATCACACTCCTGTGGGGAGAACTCTCACTTTCCCAAGTTTCCTTGGCAATATCCAACAGCCCTCTTGGGTGTCTCCCATACAGTAACTCAAAGGGGGAGAATCCCGTAGAGGATTGGGGCACCTCCCTAATAGCAAACATCAGATAAGGAAGTAGACAGTCCCAATCCTTTCCATCTCTATCCACCACTTTCTTCAACATTTGTTTTAGGGTTTTGTTGAATCTTTCAACCAGTCCATCGGTTTGGGGGTGATACACAGATGTACGTAATTGCGTCACTTTGAACAATTTACACAGCTCCTTCATAACCCGGGACATAAAGGGTGTACCTTGGTCCGTAAGCAGTTCTTTACAAATACCCACCCGGCTAAACACAAGAGATAGCTCTTTGGCTATGGTTTTGGCCAAGGTATTTCGGAGAGGGATCGCTTCTGGATAACGGGTGGCATAGTCCATTATAACTAATATGTACTGGTGCCCCCTAGCGGACTTGATTATAGGACCTACCAAATCCATGGCGATCCTCTCAAACGGGACCTCAATGATGGGTAGAGGGACCAGCGGGCTACGGAAATGTGGCATCGGGGCCGACCTCTGACACACAGGGCAGGAGGAACAATAATTTTCTATGTCCTTCATCACCCCCGGCCAATAGAATCTCTGTAATACCCTCTCTCGGGTTTTCTCTGTCCCCAGATGACCTCCAAGAATGTGCCCATGGGCCAACTCCAACACCAACTTCCTGTAAGGTTTGGGCACCACAAGCTGCTCAACGGTTTCTTCTGCCCTTTTTGCCACCCGATACAGTAGGTCCTTCTCTACGCTGAAGTATGGGTAAGTGCAGGTATTATCTGGGTTCACTAACTCGCCATCTATTTTCACTACGTTTTCCCGTGCCTTTATTAGGGCGGGGTCTTTCAACTGTTCTGTGGCAAAGTTTTCCCTGTGAACCTCAAGATCAGAAAACTCCACAGACGGTAGGTTTTCGTCTGAGGAGGTGGGCTCCTCTCCAGTTTCTTGAGTCTCCCCTGCCAATACTGATAAGGGAAATTCCGGAGAGTCCTCACCACTCTCAGGGGAGTTCTGGCTATCACATTCCTGGTACATAGGGGCACCAGTGGGGGGCGCAGGATCATCCCACAGTTCCCAGAACTTCGGAAAATCCCTTCCCACAATGGCGTCATGCGGTAACTGAGATACTAAGCCCACTGGATGAGAGAGGGTACCTTTGGGGGTCTCGAAACACACTGTAGTCACTGGATACTCTCGGGTGTCCCCATGCACACAAATAACAGCTACCTTGCTATTCCCAGAGACCTCTGTTTTAACTAACTCAGCCTTTATCAGGGTCACAAGGCTACCTGAATCCAGCAATACCACAACATTTCTACCATTAACACACATTTTGCATAAATGTTTCTCAGTTCCTCGAATGGCAGTGCATGCGACTGTCGCACACAGCGACTGACGTCTGCCCGTCAGAAAGTCACACTGCATGGGTTCCTCCACAACCGGGCAATTGGCTGCAATATGTCCCGCTTGCCGGCAGCGGTAGCAAACGATCCTTCTTGCGGCCTCTTGAGCCGCTGATTTCCCAGGCTGTTCTCGCCAAACTTGCGGTAGAGCTCCCACCCTCTCACTCTCTCCACCCTCACCCCTTGGAATCCTCTTATCCGCCCCTGGGGATGGTCTGGTCTTAGGGTGGAAAGTCCGAGTGTCTCTGGAAGAGGCCGTCAGGTTCTCTGTAGCCAAGTATTTCTCCACACGATCCACAAGACCATCGGCCGTCTCTGGGTCTCCATGGCTTACCCACTTTTGGATGGCAGTAGGAAGAGCTCTCAAAAACCGATCCATTACAACACGTTCCACAATCTTTGGTGGGAACAAAGTCTCTGGCTGTAGCCACTTTCTGCTCAGGTGAATGAGATCATACATTTGAGACCTGGGGGGTTTTCCAAGCTGGAAAGTCCAGTTATGCACACGCTGAGCCCGGACAGCCTGGGTGACACCCAGCCTTGCCAATATTTCAGCTTTTACCATCACATAGTCTTTTGCTTGGTTAGGCTCTAGGTCATAGTAAGCTTTCTGCGATTCACCAGTTAACAGAGGAGCCACCAGTCCAGCCCACTGCTCCTCAGGCCACTTTTCTCTTTCAGCGGTCCTTTCAAATGTGGTCAAAAATACCTCTGGATCATCCTCTCCAGTCATTTTTGTCAATAAACGACTCACCCCAAAGGACGCGGTATTAGTGGGACGGCTTTCCTCACTGGTCTGCGGACGTTGCTGCATTACTGCTTCCATCTGTTGTTGTAGTCTCTGCTCTTGCTTCTGCAACAGGTCTATGAAGCGGGCCTCAGATTGCTGCTGGGCTTGTTGCTGAGCCTCCAGACTCTGTTGCAAAGTTGCGTTTGTCTGCTGCTGGGCTGCAAGGCTCTGTTGATGAGCTTGCTGCTGGGCTGCGAAGTTCTGTTGTTGAGCTGCAAGGCTCTGTTGATGAGCTGCAAGGCTCTTTTTCAAACCTGCATTTGTCTGCTGTTGATTGGCATTTGCTAGAGCCAGCTGCTTCAGTATCTCCTCCATGCTGGCTTAAAAAAAAACTGCCCGCATTCTCCACCAACTGTGAGGGGGTTAGCTCGGCAGCGGGTGTGTGTGACCCCCGAGATGGGCTCCCCACACAAAAACAGGCCCAGCAAACGGAGGTTGTGGTTTTCAAAATCAAAAAGGTGCGGTTTATTTTCTATTTACAGTGACAAAACACAGCAAAGCAAAAGAAACATAAACAAAATAAATCCTGGTCAACTTGACCTCTGACTAAACATACAGGTTTCCTAACTAACAACTGGGATCAGCCTAGTGCTGTCCTAGTCCCTAAGTCCCTGGTTTTAAATGTCCAAGCAAATAGCCACACAGGCTTTGTCTCACCGCACAGGGGTTCACTCTCCCTAGACAGTCCACACAGGTCTGGTTCCAGGCATGAGCTAACATCTAATGAAGCTGGGAGTTCTTATAGAGGCCTAAATGAGCTGACAAGCTTCAGCTGGTCTCATCAACTCCCTGGCTGCACGACGCCCCACACTCTCCCTAGAGGTATGAGTCATCCATGAGCCCACTAGCCTCAGCTGGGCTTATACAACTCTCCACCTAGTTGTATAAGTCGGCGTAAAGCCTGAATCTGGGCAAAATATATCTACCCCCCTGGATGCAACCAGGTGACTTTACCTTCCTGCTGTCACATAATATATATATATATACTGTATTTATTGGCGTATAATACTCACTTTTTTACCCTGAAAATAGAGGGTAATCTGTGCCTGCGGGTTATACGCAGGCGGCTGTGGAAAGTTTTTTTCCTGAAACCTCCGTCTTAAAGTTAGGGTGCGTGTTATATGCCTGTGCGTTTTATACGCCGATAAATACGGTATATACAGTATGTATCTACCCTCTGCCTTCTTTTATCAAGCCTATCATTAAATAAAATAGAAAAACATTAAATGAAGGAAAAAACCTTAACATATCACAAAAAAAAAGCTGAGAAGGGATATCACAGAGGCTAGCAAGCAACTTGTTGCTGACACAGAGAAAAAAAGAGTCCTAAGAAAACAGTTATAGTCAATATTCCACTCGCACACGTTCCTGGAAGGGTGGCTCTTTTAAAATGCTGGGTGCTGCAGCGATCACCAGATGGGTCTTGGAATATCAACAATCAACCATATTCGCCAGCACACCAAGGATCGTCTCAATTACGTCCAAAAAGTTTTATTGTATAAAAAACATCACAAAAAGCAACGTTTCGGGTAGGACCAATTCGTCAGACAAGTGATAAAAGAAAACAGTTAGACATGCATAAATGTGAACACAGAGGTTGCGCAAGGGTACTGTATGTAGCTCGCCACACTTCATTGTACAACATAGCACTTATTAGCAATATAAAACACAACATAGCAATATATATTTCTATATAAAAACTGTTTAGCAAAGTGTGAGGGGTTGCTGATAAATACTGAGCCTTACCCAGAAAAAATTGAGCTAGGAAGCTGTAAATTGCAGGGTGTACTGGCCAATTTGTCTATATTCAACTACCTATGATTTTAACTTATCCTTCTTTTTCAGGTCCAAAATGAACATGGCAGCACTTCCAGAAAAATTCACTGTGGAAGAGCATAGAACCATAATCAAGTTCCTGTTTCTCCAAGGGAAAGGTGCAAAGTAGATCCATGATGAAATGTCACAAACTTTGGGTGACAGTGGCCCTTCATATCCTACAGTTAGGCCCCTTTTACACTGAGGCACTTTGCAGGCGCTATTGCGCTAAAAATAGCACCTGCAATGCGCCCCAAAAAAGCCGCTCAATAGTATCCAATGTGAAAGCCAGAGGGCTTTCACACTGGAGCGTTGCGCTTGCAGGAGGGTAAAAAAACTCCTGCAAGCCGCATCTTTGAGGCGCAATAGGAGCGCTAAAAATAGCGCTCCTATAGCGCCCCTGCCCATTGAAATCAATGGGGTAGCGCCTCCAAAACGTCCGCAAAACGCCGCAAAGAGGCGTTATTGCGGGCGTTTTTAACCCATTTTCTGCCGCTAGCGGGGGTTAAAATCCCCCCACTAGCGCCCGCAAATCGCAGCAAAAAATACGGTATAGCGGCGCTAAAAATAGCACCGCTATACCGCCAGCGCATCCAGCACCTCAGTGTGAAAGTAGGCTGAAGCATTGGGTTGTCAATTTTAAAACTGGCCATTTGGTGTTGAAAGTGAGAAACCCATTTCCAGGGTACATGGCAGGGCTGTCCACTGTCGCTGGCACTCTTCATTCTCGCATTAGAACCATTGGCCATGGCTCTCTGGGATAATCCCGATATATCTGGTGTTCCTTATGTGGGCAACTACTACATGCCCAATTTTTATGCGGATGATGCCCTCCTGGTCCTCACTAATCCTATCACCACTCTTCCCAACTTGCAGGCGCTGTTGGATCATTTCTCGGCTATCTCTGGACTCCATATCAATCTCTCCAAAATTATGGCGCTGAATATCACCCTCTCTGCTGACCTGGTCACACATTTACAGGCACAATTTCCCTATCGCTGGGCGCCCCACTCAATAGATTACTTGGGGATTAAACTTACTTCCTCCTATTCCACCTTGTTTTCTGCGAACTACTATCTCTTGCTGAGCTCCTTGAACTCTCTTCTTCTTCGTTCTTGGCAATTTCCCTCCCTCCATTGGATAGGCCGGATTCATGCAGTCAAGATAACTATCTTGCTAAAAGTTCTTTATTTCTTTCGGACCCTCCCTATACACGTCCCATCTTTTTATCTCCGTCTTTTACAGAACAGAGTCCTTCAGTTTATATGGGCTCATAAACACCCCAGAGTACCCCAATTGACGCTCTATACCCATAGGCTGCAAGGTGGCCTGGGAGACCCTAACATGGCCAAATATTATTTGGCAGCCCAGATTTCTCAACTATCTATGTTGCATGCCACTTTTGACATCCCGTTGTGGGTGATCCTGGAACTACCTAACTGCGCTCTGATTTCTCTACAAGCATTGCTTTGGCTTCCTCATAATTTACGCCCCCTTAGGCTTCATGGCTTGAAACTGTGGGACTCTGTCCGATATTCGAGAAATATGATGTCCCCTTTCATTCTTTTACTGATCGTTAACAACTCTCTTTTTCTGACGGGGATGGAACAACCCCGTTCCTTCTCTTGGTGAACCTCCAATGGCTTTACCAGTGTGCATCATCTTTTAACTATGTGCTCGTTCCCATCATGGGAGATCCTCCAGGAACATGAGATCCCTAGACAGGAACATTTTAATTATTTACAATTGCGCAACTGGATTTTATCTCTCCGTCGCACTGCCTCCTTTCCTTTTCGTAAGACTTCTTTTGAGCATACCTGTTTACACTCTTATTTCATTGCTTTACGCCTCCCCTAATGGTAGGTTGTCTTTGTCGACCCTTTCCTATGTGACACAATGGGAGCGGGATCTTGGTTTGGGTGTTGAGGGGGAGGACTGGAGTAAGGCTTGGATGATGATAGCGAAATGCTCATTCAATATTAACATTCTGGAAGCTGCATATAAAGTGCTCCTGCGGGGGTACTGGGTCCCGGCAAGGCTTGCCCACGCTTATCCTGGTAGCAGTGACAGATGTTTTCGGAATTGTGGTCAGCGTGGGGATGTTTTACATATATGGTGGTCATGCCCACGTCTGATCGGCTTCTGGTCCAGAGTCTTTGGCCTATTGCAATCCTTTTTTCATGTAACAATTCGTAAAGACTGGCTCTTTTACATTGTCCTATACCAGGTATTTCCACGCACCAGCGGAAATTGGCCTCATACCTTTTTATATCTGCCAAGCGAGCTATAGCCCAGGCCTGGAAGACTCCATCTGTTGCTTTTCAGGGAGTGAAAGACAGAATGACCGCCCTGATGGTGGATGAGCAGATGTCTAGTATTTTGAAGGATTTGCATGAAAAATTCTTGAAAGTTTGGGACCCTTGGGTGACGTACTCCTATCCGTCCCTGCCCCTGACTAGCTATGGTCGACTGTAAACTTTTCTTGTGCAGGCCCAACGTTCGTGGTACTCGTCCTCTCCTGGGGCCCTGCTCTCTCTTTCTTTTTCTTCTTTCCCCTTTTTATTTCTCCTCTCTCAAAGAAAGACAGAGGAGAAATAAAAATGGGAAAGAAGAAAAGAAAGAGAGAGAAAGGCCCTCTCCTCTGTCTTTCTTTTCTATTCATTCTTCATATGACGACTATTATATGGAGACTAACTTCCCTTAGGGGACAATACAGTATAACTTGCAGTGGCGGCCCGTCCATAGGGGGCGCCCGGGCGCCGCCCCCCCCCTCCTGTGGTCACCAAAAAAATAAATAAAAAAAAAAAAAAACGGGCCCTTTAAGAGTTTTTTTTTTTTTTTTTTTTTTATGTCTTTTTTTTACACATGGCGGCGCGACCATAGTGGGCACAGAAGCGCCGCTACCGCTCGCTTCTGCGCCCGGCCGTCACTCACCACAACAATACATAGGTTCATGCATTGCATGAACCTATGTATTGCTGCCGCCCACTATTCAGATGGCCGGCCCCTTGAGCGCCGGCCATCTGAGTCACAGCGTCTGATTGGCCTTTAGAAGTGCCTATCAGAGCCAGCAGGCTCTGATAGGCTTCCCGACTACAGCCTGAGGGCTGTAATCGGCTTCTAAATACCTAATGAGAGGACGCACAGGGGTGCGTTCCCTGGCCAATCAGGTTCACCGGGTCTGGTTACCGGTAACCTGATTGGCTGAAGTGACATCGAGGGCGGGAGAAGATATTGAGGACGGAAGAAGGACGGTGCTGACTCGAGGAAGGTAAGTGCAGGGCTGGGGGGGAGAAACTGGCTGTATTATGAGGACAAACTGGCTGCATTATGGGGGAGAAACTGGCTGCATTATGGGGGAGAAACCGGCTGCATTATGGGGGAGAAACTGGCTGCATTATGGGGGAGAAACTGGCTGAATTATGGGGGAGAAACTGGCTGAATTATGGGGTAGAAACTGGCTGCATATGGGGGAGAAACTGGCTGTATATTGGGGTAGAAACTGGCTGCATATAGGGGAGAAACTGGCTGCATTATGGGGGAGAAACTGGCTGCATTATGGGGGAGAAACTGGCTGCATATGGGGGAGAAACTGGCTGTATATTGGGGTAGAAACTGGCTGCATATGGGGGAGAAACTGGCTGCATATAGGGGAGAAACTGGCTGCATTATGGGGGAGAAACTGGCTGCATTATGGGGGAGAAACTGGCTGTATATTGGGGGAGAAACTGGCTGCATTATGGGGGAGAAACTGGCTGTATTATGGGGGAGAAACTGGCTGTATATAGGGGAGAAACTGGCTGTATTATGGGGGAGAAACTGGCTGCATTATGGGGGAAAAACTGGCTGTATTATGGGGGAGAAACTGGCTGCATTATGGGGGAGAAACTGGCTGCATATGGGGGGGAAACTGGCTGCATTTGGGGACAAACTAGTGGCGTTTGGGCACAGTGGCTGCGTTTAATGGGCACAGTGGCGGCAATTGATGATTTTTTTTTTTCAGTTTGTTTGCGCCCCCCCAAAAAATTTGAGCACCAGCCGCCACTGATAACTTGTACTATTTGCCTTACCTTCACCCTGGCCCTTTTGGGTCCTGGCAACAGTTTACAGTTATGTTCATCATTCTACGTACATACGATGTTTCTTTTGTATGTGCCTGTTCAATATTGCCCCTGTGTGAGCAAACCATGGCTTGTCATATTCTCTCAAAACGTAATAAAAATATTGAAACAGAAAGTAAGAAACCCAGTGGAAGGCATGTTTCTTTCTCTATGCCTGCAAATGTGAAAGCCATCCATGACATGACCATAGAGGACCGCCGAATATCAGCCAAAAATATTGCTACATATCTGGTAATAACATGTGAGAGAGTTTGTGCCATTATCCACAACAACTTTGAAATGAGAAAGCTTGCAGCAAAGTGGATCCCAAAACTTTTGACAACCAAACAAAAGAGTAAACGTATGGAGACATCGGTGGCTGTTTTGGAACATTTGTAAGAAATTAGTCAGATTTCCTGGACAAACTGGTGATGAGACATGGATCTACTGTTATGATCCTGAGACAAAGGAACAGTATAAGGAATGAAGGCACAGTGATTCCCCCAGACCAAAGAAGTTCCGTGTGCAAAGGTCAGTGCAGAAGAAAATGGCAACAGTTTTTGGGGATAAGGCCTCGTACACACGACCGATTTTCTCGGCAAGAACCAGCAAGAAACTTGCTGGCAGAGAGGTCTTGCCGAGTAAATCGGTCGTGTGTACGCTGCTATCGGGTTTCTCGTCGAGAAAACCGACAAGAAACCTCGACGAGAAAATAGAGAACCTGCTCTCTATTTTCTCGTCGAGATTCTCGTCGGCATGTTTCTCGACGAGAAAAGTGAGTGTGTGTACACTTACCTGTCCTCCCGGAAGCCCGCGCATGTTCGAAATGAATTCGACGCATGCGCGGTAGCTTCCTAGGCATACGTAGGGTATACCAAGATGGCGGCGACGGCATCGAATGTGACGAGCGCATGCTCGACGTAGTCGATGACATCACCGCGTACGCTCCTTTCAAAGAACCGCGGGTTCTTTGAAACAAGCGTGTGTACACTCGGCCGGGACAAGTTTCTTGTCCAAGAATCTCGTCGAAAAAAACGACATGTTTTTTTCAACGAGAATCTCGGCCGTGTGTACGAGGCCTAAGAAGGGAGTTCTGCTGGTGGACTACCTCCAAAAGGGTTCACTGATCAATGCAACATACAGTATTACTGTGCTTTATTCATGAATTTGAGGCAAAATATCAAGGAAAAACATTGAGGAAAGCTCTCCAAAGGTGTCATCCTGTTGCATGACAATGCCTCCTCACACACTGCAGGGAAACAATGGCAAAACTGACCTCCTTATGCTGCGTACACACAACCGTTTTTCATGATGAGAAAAATGCAATTTAATTTGGTCATTAAAAACGATCGTGTGTGGGCTCCAGAGCATTTTTCACAACGCATTTTTCCAGACCAGTGTCAAACGGCTGGGGGGAGAGTGTATATTCTTTTCTATCATGTTTAATTCGGGTAAAGACATCAGTGATGGGGCCGAGGTTGAACCATCACTGCAGTGCCGTACCCTTTGTGGTCTCTTGCAGCACCTGTACAGCGGGGCGGGGAACCCGCTGTGCTTGCTGCGAGAGGGTATAAAGGGGGCGGACATCTTTGCCACGGGGGTTGTTCGAGTCCCATGCACCTTCAGCCTGAGGGCTGCTGTCTGTGGGCGGTGTCCAGGTGGCCTAGGCCTGGACACCGGGAGTTCGGGAGCCACCCCAGACACCCTTAGTCTGGGGTGAGGTACTTTGTTTCAAGCCTGGGGCCCAGTTCCTTCCACTGAGTCCCGCCTGGGAGGGATCGTCCTAAGGTGCCCGACGGACTGGGTACCTGAATCTAAGACGCAATGGACCGCGCAGGTGACCCTCCCGTAGATCTGGTGCAGCAGATTGCCAGTGCCGGGACAGGGCCTCCGGAGACCGTCTGGAGGGATGCCTTCACCAATAAGGGGCTTATTCACACGGAAGGTGGTTCATGTGCTAAAGTCTGTGCAGAAACATTTCGCAAAGGTCGCATCTGAAGACTGTTACTTTCAGGCCTGTGGCAGGGGCTGCAACAGTTCACCCGGTAGGTGGCAGCTACCAATTCATGGTCGGTGGCAGAGACTGTGCGCCAAGCCTATTCGCACACTAAAAGGAATAGGAGGGTTCATTGTGCCTGGGCCTACTCGTATCCACACCCCCTGTCTGTTCGTTGAGGGAGTCTAACTGATTGTGTTTCATCCTGACATTGGAAAATAAAGGAGTGTTGGACTTTTATTGGTGTGGGGCTCTTTTACTGGCAGACACTGTTCCACAGAAGAAGCGGAGGTTCCAAACACCGAACACCGACCCGAAGGTAAAGAAACTTTGCTCACACCACACAAACATCTGCGGTGAAAGCTTGGCGTGGTGACCCCGCACTCTCTCCTCCAAGGTTCCCCTAGACTGCAGCCAAAAATAACCGATAAACAAGAGAGAGAGAGTGGAGGGCGCTACACTAGCTAAATTTTTTCTGGGTAAGGCTCAATACATATCAGCACCCCCTCAAATTTATCCCTACATAGATTTGTCAGCTGTCCTTAACCAGATCTAAGGCAGGCTGACCATATGGCTGCTGGGATCCCACCCTTTTATTTTATAACTTTACATTTTATTGAAGGTTTCAGAAAAGTTCAGAACAAAGAAAAGTAAGTTATACTGAATAGTTACAATTATTTATGCAACATACATATTATAGAACATACCAGTAGTGTTCATCTTAGTGAAAATAAATGCTTGTGTGCATCTCAGAGGAAGACAGCATAACGACAAGAAATCATGCCAGCTACCACTCTTGCTGGAGCAATATCTTAGTAAATACAGGTTCAAACAGCACAAAACAGAGAAAAAACAAACAATAGGAAAATAAAACACAGTCCAATTCACAATGCAATACAATGCAACTAAAATCATAGACATTCCTTGAAGGAATATCTGCATGAAGCCCTCTTTCAGGTACAGATGACCTGAAGAGGGCCTGGAGACACAGCTCTTTGCTAAACCTAATAAGCAATACTATATGTATAGGCTCCTACAACAAATATGGGTGAAAGCAAAATAACTACAAAGGGTCACAGGATACATCAGATACAGCCGAGGAGTCACGTGAGCACAGGGAGACACTCTTATATAGGTACAGATCAGCAGCTTTTTTATATAACACAGGCACAGGGACACATATCGTTATGTTTCAGAGGGGATGGGTGGATTTTATTGTACTACCACTTTAATCTAAACTTTGTTTACCAGCTGCTATTCAATTATCAGGAATTAACTCAGAAAAAGTCATATTAGGAAACGTCGCAGCGCACGGGGTGGAGCCTGGCGGCAAATTCAAAAAGTACTAAATTCATAACAAATACAGTACACTGTAATCTTACAGATTACATTACCGTATGAAATCATTTCACCTCCCTTTTGTCCCTAATGCTTTGTCCAGTGCCCTGCACATAGTTTTATATTATATATACTGTTCTTTCTGCCTAGAAACTTGTGATTATCCATAGCAACCAAAAAGTGTCCCTTTAAGTGGTTTTAGAGCAGCTAGACAACAGCGATAGTAAATTAGAACACTTGCAGAATTGAGCAACAGTGAATCGTGGGTAAATTCATTTTATTATTATTATATTATTTTTTATAATTATTTATGGTTATTTATTATGTTATAATTTATGATTTTGTGTTTCAAACTTTATCATACCCGGGATATCTACTCATACCCGGGATAACTACTAGACTCTTGTTTGGACAGATTTAAGTGCGGTATTCCTAAGAATTACAGGCCTACAATCTAAAATGCCAAATTTCAATGCAAAACAATTGTACCGCTTTGAGTCGCAAAAATCTGACAAAATCATACCGCCAGGGTGGCTTCAGGGGAGACGTTGCCTATTTTTATGTAATAGTGGCAATACTACCAAAAGATATAGTCACCATGAAATAATATTCTTATACCTTGAGGCTAATTTACTAGAAATAGAAAATGTTTGCTTATCAAAGTAAATGTTTAAACCATAGAATCACTTCTGCTGCAAGGGAGACCGTTATGTACTTTCCACCTTAGCAATTGCAGATTGCAGCTCCCGCACCTTGCCTGGAGCAAATATCTTAAAAAAAAAGGTCCACTTTGCTCATTTGTTTGATCCTAGGTTTATTAACAGTCATGCCGCGTACACACGACCGTTTTTCATGACGAGAAAAATGCCATTTTTTAAATTGGTCATTAAAAACGATCGTGTGTGGGCTCCAGAGCATTTTTCTCGACGAGAAAAATGGGCATTAAAAATTTAGAACATGCTCTATTTTTTCTCGTCGTTTTTCATGTAGTCGTTTTTCACGTCGTCGTTTTTCTCGTCGTGAAAAACAGCCGTGTGTACGCTTTAATTTTTTTTAATCAAATCATCTTTTTATTTATTTTTTACATACAAACAACAAAAACACCAAATACAACATACAACCCAAGCCCGCATTGAGAGGAGAAAAGAAAAAAAAAAAAAAACAAAGAAAAATAAATAACAAAAAACACAGATCGCATCCCCCTTACCCCTAGCCCCCATGGTCTCCCCCCCGTGTGTACGCTTTAATGACATGAAAAAAACGTGCATGCTCAGAAGCAAGTTATGAGACGGGAGCGCTCGTTCTGGTTAAACTAGCGTTCGTAATGGAGATAGCACATTTGTCGCGCTGTAACGGACTGAAAAGCACAAAGACTGAAAAGCGCAAATGGTCTCTCACCAAACTTTTACTAACATGTGGTAACACAAAATCAACAAACGCAGCCCAAAGGGTGGCGCCATCCGAATGGAACTTCCCCTTTATAGTGCCGTCGTCCTTGTTGTCGAACGTGTTGTACGTCACCGCGCTTTACGCAAGCATTTTTTTCACGATCGTGTGTAGGCAAGGCAGGCTTGAGAAGAATCACGTTGAGAAAAACGTTGTTTTTCCAATGACATTAAAAATGGTCGTGTGTACGCGGCATCAGACATCAATGTAAAAAAAATGATATGTTTCACTTATGAATAGGCACTTCTAGTTGCGAAACATTTCAATGTTTTCACTTTGATGTCTGATTGTTTGTGCCTCTTGTTGATAAACCTATGATTGAGCAGATGAGCAGCTTTGCTCCCTCTTTTTTCTTAGACATTCTGTGAATGTTTACTTAGCTTTGTAAATTAAATGAAGTTCTGGAGCATATACAATAAACCAAATATATGCATGGAATTTTTTATTTTTTTATGTGATATTGCCTTGCACCTCAACCGCATGATTAACATGCACACGCTACTTGCTTTTGGAAGATAAGTGAACTTATCTTGTGTTAGTAAATCAACCCTAGTGGATCTGATTTAGGGCTCATGCACACTGCAGCTCAAAAAAAACAATGTTTTTATTGAGCTCCTTTGAGCTATTTTGAGCTTTTTTGAGCATAGGCGTTTTTTTTTTTTTTTTACAAAAACCTAGCAAATTTTTCCTATTTTTGTGTTTGTGTGTTTTTGAGCTTCTTTGAGCTTTTTCATGCTTTTTCATGCTCTCTAATGCTTTTTCACATGTTTTCGGCCACTTAGGTGTCTTTTCTGCTCAAAAGCTCCTCTTAAAAACACGAGTTTGGTGGGGTGGGGGGAGGAGGGGTTCTACCTGTAGGAGTATATGCCTGTAAACTCCTGAAAAGGCCTTATGCCGCGTACACACGATCAGAGTTTTCATCAGAAAAACCTTGGATGGTTATTCCGACGGAATTCCGCTCAAGCTTGGCTTGCATACACACGGTCACACAAAAGTTCTCTGAACTTTCGACCGTCAAGAACGCGGTGATGTACAACACTACGATGAGCCGAGAAAGTAAAGTTCAATGCTTCCTAGCATGCGTCTAATTGTTTCCGAGCATGCGTCGGGATTTTGCGCGTCGGAATTGCTACAGACGATCGGATTTTCCAATAGGAATTTTTTCTGTCGGAAGATTTGAGAACCAGCTCTCAATCATTTGCTGGCGGAAATTCCGACAGCAAAAGTCCGATGGAGCATACACACGGTCGGAATTTCCAACCAAAAGCTCACATCAGACTTTTGCTGGCGGAATTTCCGAGCATGTGTACGTGGCAATATTGTACATGGACACATTGGCTATCATGGATGGAAGTTTCCAGGCAGAAAAAAATAAAAAAGCTCAAATGTCTGTAGCAGAGCTGAGCAGCTTCTTTGAGTTTCTTTGAGCTGCAGTGTGCATGAGCCCTTATTGCTGTTTTCAGTTTGATTATCAGTCCATCAATCTTAGGAAATTCAGCAAGGTAGCCATACCCTGATCTACTAAATCTCATGAAAAGTGCAGGCAAGCGAAGATTTTAGAAATAATGTTATTTTTACAATGTTTTAGCACACTTTTAATGTTGTATTTGCATGTAATAATTGTAAATTAATTACTTGCCATGTAATTCACGCTGCAGTTGGTGTGCAGCCAGGGGGGTCTGCCAGCAAGGATCAGTAGATTCTTTCCAGTGGTTGTAAGCACTGCTTGCACACACTGTATGCAATTAGCAGCAGCTGTTAGTGGCAACTGTCAGATTTCTTCTCTGTACAAACCAATGACAGGTTTCTGCTGCTATTCAATCTCTAATCTGAGCTCTGACATGCAAATACTGACTGATGCCGCGTACACACGATCATTTTTCCCGTCGGGAAAAATGACATATTTTTTTTCGCCGAGAAAAACGATCGTCTGTGGGCTTTATGCCGTTTTTCTCGTTGAGAAAAACAGCAGGAAAAACGACGAGAAAAATTAGAACATGTTCTAAATTTTCTCATCGTTTTTTCCATCATTTTTTTCCGCGGCAGTTTTCCCATAGGGAGACACTGCCGCGGAGCCCACAGACGGTCGTTTTTCTCGTTTTTCATTTTTTTTCATGCCGTGATTCACATGCGCAGTGTTGCCCGGTGCCTTGTGCTGTAGAACTAGTGTGCTGGTACCCGTGCAGCCGCTGTATGAGGTGCTTGTGACGAAACCGGTCAGGGCCCAGATACCGCAGCGTCTCTGTAACTAGGAAGTACAGCGTGAGCTCCACGGCCAGCTGTCCCAGATCCGGAAGGAATACTGCAGCGCCACGTTTGCAACACGGGCGCCCTCTTGGGACAGAAGAGCGGTGAATACACTCTATACTTTTTGTGCTTTTACAAGTGATTTTTATGTACGTGCATTTGACACAGGGACTTTGTATTGGGGGATTTCTTTATTAAAGCAATATTACACTATTTGGTGCTTCTATGTCCTTATATGTCTTCTTGAGGATTTTAACCCTTACTACCCTGGTGGTGATGACCGAAGTTGGAGTGAGACTACCTACTGTGACAGCAGGAAGGTAAAGTCACCTGGTTGCATCCAGGGGGGTAGATATATTTCGCCCAGATTCAGGCTTTACGCCGACTTATACAACTAGGTGGAGAGTTGTATAAGCCCAGCTGAGGATAGTGGGCTCATGGATGACTCATACCTCTAGGGAGAGTGTGGGGCGTCGTGCAGACAGGGAGTTGATGAGACCAGCTGAAGCTTGTCAGCCCATTTAGGCCTCTATAAGAACTCCCAGCTTCATTAGGGGTTAGCTCATGCCTGGAAGCAGACCTGTGTGGACTTCCTGGAGAGAGTGAACCCTTGTGCGGTGAGACAAAGCCTGTGTGGCTATTTGCTTGGACATTTAAAACCAGGGACTTAGGGACTAGGACAGCACTAGGCTGATCCCAGTTGTTAGTTAGGAAACCTGTATGTTTAGTCAGAGGTCAAATTGACCAGGATTTATTTTATTTATGTTTCTTTTGCTTTGCTGTGTTTTTGTCACTGTAAATAGAAAATAAACCGCACCTTTTTGATTTTGAAAACCACAACCTCCGTCTGCTGGGCCTGTTTTTGTGTGGGGAGCCCATCCCGGGGGTCACACACACCCGCTGCCGAGCTAACCCCCTCACACTACAGATTAAAAGGCTTATCTTTTTCATCTTTGTGGTGAGTTTGTACCCCAGAGGGGGAGCGTGCCTCACTCGTGGTGAAGATTTGGGATTTGGTGTAGGGTGCACTACAGACCGTATCCACAGAAGAAACTTCACTCTTAGTTAGACTGTTGCATAGTCATCACTCAAGTGCCTTATGTGCTTTTGGACACTTATCCTTTACCAGCGCTGTTTATCATATGGACTATATGTTCTAGTTTTTTTCTGATATGATATTTGCATTTTATATATATATATATATACACACATGTGCACCAAGAAGCCTCCAACCACATGGGGCCGCCCACCAAAGCCCGCCCACCCACAGGAGGCCCCGCCCTTTTAACTTATTTGGACCATTCATAGGGGTGGATCGCCCCCAAAGAATTAACCCTGCAATTGAAGTGGTCGAGGTAGCAGTAACCATAGTCAGGAGAAGGACGGGAAGATAACAATACCAATATCTATGCTGGGGGTATATTCAATGCCCTAAAAGGGTCATCAATACCAGTGGTAATAAGTGTGTTTGAACTCCCATTGTTCTGAGGAGGGCTGCAAGATTCTAGTTTTTGCCTTTTATACAAAAAAAGAATGGTCCACACTATCCGCACGCAGTGAAACACCGGAGCGCAGGAGATTTGTTTTTGTTGTACTGTCTGCTCCAGTGTGAAAGTAGCCTTAATGCAGCAAACTATCTGCAGTAAAACTGTTATGGGAGTGTACATAACACATGTGCATCCATATACCCATCCTTCCAATGCGGACTACATACACTTCCATAAATAGTTTATTAGCCCTTGCTGTCAGCCATTTCTAAATCTGTAGATCCGTATGTAAAGTACTATTTTTCTGCATATATATGGGTGTAAAATGTGTTAAAAGGGCAGTTCAAAAGCCTTGTTTTACTGAAATGTTGCTGGCAGCCTACCCTAAAATCCATTAAGTAAAACATTCTGTACCTTTTTTTACATTGTTACTGTCACCATTTCACATTACCAATTGATTTATTGTAAATTATTAGTACATTTTGAAAAAATATTTACAGTTTTTGTTTTGCAAAAAATATTTGATATTGTATATCTGTTTTAACATTTTAAACAACATTTTATAAAATGCTTAGGCTAGCAAATAATGCAGAATAAACTAGACTGTTTGCTTAAAGCTGGTCGAAGTATGGCTTTTTTTTCTTGGAACAATATAAGTATGCTTGTGCCATACCTGACCAATCCCTGTGGAAGCTGGAAATCAATGTAGTATGCACAGTTAGCTTCCGGGTCCCATGCCAAGTGACTGCCCTGCTGCATAGTGAACACAGGGTTGCTTGCTCAACACAGGCGCCATTCATTAAACGCCCCTGCATTTTTCTCAATGAATGCAAGGTGCTTTCTGGTTGGATGAGGTCGGAATTGTGACATCACCGTCCTGCCTCTCCAGTTTGGGTGGATAAAGTATAACAGTAAGTAAACAGAAACAACAACAAAACACTGGTAATAATAATAAACATGTTAACACTAATCTCTAGGTTTACAGTTAGGAAAGTGGACATTAACTATGTAAAAAATTATTCTGCACAATTAAGCAGTGGAAAAACTCTATATACAGTAAATAAAGAATAAGTAACAAAGGGGCGTGGCCGGGATGTGAGAGAGAGAAGACGTGTGACCGCTGAGCTCCGCTCCTGCCTGAATCCTTACCGTCTTCCAGCGCAACTTCTTCCACACAGAGCCCACTTACCTAACATCCTGGGGCGAAGGAGGGGAACTGGCACCCCGGGGCCACCACAGTTGTCTCCGGGTAAGCTCCGCTCGTCCTCGGCGTCAGCCGTCCGGTCCGCGGCCGCCATCTTGCCCATGAGGCCTGGAGCTCCAGCCATGGCTGCCAGCCCAGCATCCCAGCCGAATCCGTCCCCATCGCAAGCCGACTCCCACACCGAGCTCCTGGCAGCCATCAGAGAGGGGCGAGACTCGGTGATGATAAAGATTGAGCACCTTGTGGCGGATGTCAGCCTAATCCGCCACGATATGGACAAATTTAGGGCCCGGTTCTCTGAGGCGGAAGGCCGCATTTCTCAGCTGGAAGATAACACCAGGGCAGACTCCAGGGAGCTCCGTGCCTTACAGCTACAGGTTAAGGCATTGCAGGACAAGTCCATCGATACCGAAAACAGACTGAGGAGGAACAACATCCGTGTCCTCGGCCTCCCTGAAAAGGCAGAGGGCTTGAGGCCTGTAGAATTCACAGAGGCCTTCCTAATCTCACTCTTGGATCTGCCTGCCATGCCTCCCACATTCGTGGTAGAGAGAGCTCATCGAGTCCCCATGGCTCCTCTGCCCACGGGTAACCCGCCTAGGCCCTTCCTGCTACGGCTGCTGAACTACAGAGACAGGGATCGGATCCTGTCAGCTGCCAGGGAAAAGCGTGACCTGAACTACAATGGCACCCGCATTATGCTTTTTCCTGATTATTCTCCCGAGTTTCAGCATCGTCGCCGTACCTTCACAGAAGTGAGAAAATGCCTGAGAGATAAAGGCCTCAAGTTCAGCTTACTTTATCCCAGCAAACTTTGTATCATTGATGGCGACCAAACGCGATTTTTCACAGATCCGGAGGCGGCGATGTCCTGGTTGGATGCTCATCCGTAGACCCTACAGCCGCAAGTATTAGGAAATTACCCTCTGACCCCTTTCAGCTACATTCCCCCCTTGTTTTGCCCAATGACTTGAGATTCCTTAAAAAAAATTTTTTGGGAAGGGGGGATATCCATAACCATTTTCTTTTGGTCTGTTAACCTTCCCTTTACTTGCTGCTAATCTGACCCTGTGAGATGCCCCTTGGGAATGTATCACTGGCCTCGGTGGCTAGCCTTCCCCCCTTTTTTTTTTGCCCCTCCTGCTCCGGGAGGAAGAACTTTACCTACCTTGTGGACATGATCCAGGCCTCCGTTGCTTTTTGTTATTTTTACTTTTGCAGGAGCTAATGTGCCCAGGGCTCCAAGCGGGACACACTCCATGTCACCACATTAGTTTTGACCTGCCACCCCCCCCCCCCGTTGCGGGTGACCAGGATTTACACCCACACTAGCGCTTCTTGACTCGGGACTCAGACCGTTGGTCCTGCATCACAAGATACTGTCCGAAGCGGTGTGAGTGCTCTGGCACTTGCTGTGTAGGGCCCCTAGTTCGGGGCTCATTTACGCTACCTAGTTCACAGGCTTCTGTTTGGGGCTTAAGACTATTCCCGCCCCCCCCGCACATTTAACGGAGGGCCGGGACATAGTAGGATAGGCACCTGGTGCCTGGGAAGTTCACTATGGATGTGTTTAATATGTTATATATGACTGTTGTTGCTTTTCCCTCTTTTCTTTTTTCCGCTTCTTTTTTCTCTATCCCTTTTTCTCTATGGCTAGTCTTTCTAATATGCTCAAATGCTGTCAATGTCAAATGCAAGGCAACAGAGGTTTCACTGCTCCCAAGGTCCTCCGGGGTGAGTCTAATTTATCTGTTTTATTTCAACCCCTTCTTGCCCTATGGCTGACCGCCCGCCACCCTCCTTCACTATCCTCTCCTGGAATGTTAGAGGTCTCAACTCTAAATTTAAACGTGCCCTCCTCTTTCAATATTTGAAATCCCACTCCCCCCAGCTCATACTCCTCCAAGAAACTCACCTTGTGGGCAGCAAAATCCTGACTCTCAAAAAATCGTGGGTTCAGAGAGCGCTTCACTCTACCTACTCCACGTATGCTAGAGGGGTGTCGATTCTTATTCACAAAAACTTCCCCTGTGTCATTGACAAGGTCCGCACTGATCCCCAGGGCAAATATGTGATTTTGGTGTTTACATTGTGGTCGCAAAGATACATTGTAATTAATCTGTATATACCTCCCCCCTTCGCATCGGCTCTGCTATATGATGTGCTGGAAAAAGTAGCGCCCTTTTGTCCGGGCAAGGTTTTAGTGATGGGTGATTTCAATGCCACTCTATCTCTGGACTTGGATAGGCCTGTGCCTCCCAAGAGACACTCTCTAGACTTATCAGCCTGGGCCCAGGCGGTGGGTCTGGTAGAGGTCTGGAGATGGAGACACCCCGCCACGAGGGCATATTCATGTTTTTCTGCTTCATACAAGACCGCATCGAGGATTGATCTGGCGTTCTCTAATCCCGCACTGTTAGCAGATGTGTTGGAGGCGACGTATCTTCCTAGCGGTCTCTCTGACCATAGCCCTCTGGCGGTGGTCCTTCGCTCCCCGGCGTGCCGGAGTGCAGCACTCTGGAGGCTGGGTGCACAGTGGGTCTCACACCCGGACCTCTCTGACACGCTCCCCCTCTTACTGACCAAATATTGGGAACATAATGCAGGTTCCTCCTCCCCGGACATCACGTGGGATGCCTTCAAGGCATACACAAGGGGGCAATACATTGCATCCATTGCTAGTGTAAAAAAGCGGCACGCAGCTGCGACCCTGTCACTGGAGAAACAGGTAACGGATTGCACAGACGTTTACAGTAATGACCCCACCCCAGCCCACTTTGATCTGCTTATGGCGGCTCAGAGAGAGTTGCAGCTACACCTAACAGAAATCACACGACTTGAGACGTACAGAGGCAAGCAGAGAGCTTTCGAACAGGGTGACCGGAATGGCCGTCTTTTGGCCATGATGGCCCAACACGACCAACCTGTTACCCTGGTATCGTCTCTGCAGACCCCGGGGGGTGGGATGGCTTCCACACCTGCTGACATCCTCCAGACCTTTAACAAATTTTACCATAGTCTATACTCCACTGGCTTGCCGTCGGATTTCCAGCCTGAGACGCTACAGGCCCTATTGGACCCCTTGGCGCTTGGCTGGCTCTCTGATGACGAGAGGGAGTTGCTGGTCCGACCATTCACGGAACTGGAGGTTCTGAATGCCATTCACTCCTTTCCCCCTGGCAAGGCCCCCGGGCCCGATGGGCTCCCGATAGATTTCTACAGGGCGCACTCGGGTCTGCTGACCCCCTTGCTGACTCAACTCTACACTACATGCTTGACTGACGGCAGCCTACCCGCCTCTATGTATCATGCCCATCTGACACTGATTTACAAGCCCCCTAAAGACCCCACCTTCTGTGCCTCATACAGGCCTATCGCACTCCTTAACACTGATTTCAAAATTCTAACTAAGTTACTGGCCCTCAGGTTGTACCCCATGCTGCCCTCAGTAATAGATCCCGATCAAACAGGTTTTATGCCCCGCAGGTCCACGGATGTTAATTTACAACGCCTTTTCACAAATTAACACACTCAACATATTAACATGGGCTCACGGGCGGTGGCATCCCTAGACGTGGAAAAGGCCTTCGACACTGTTGAATGGCCCTTCCTATGGGAAACGTTGCGTAGAATGGGCTTTCCTCTTGTGTTTATTAGATGGCTTCAGGTGATATACAAATCCCCCACTTCCTCGGTACGTCTGGGTGGGGGGCTGTCGACCCCATTTAGGCTCCTTAGGGGAACCAGGCAGGGCTGCCCCCTCTCTCCAGCCCTATTTGCTCTCGCTATCGAACCGGTAGCCGAGGTGCTACGCACCTCACCGCATATTAAGGGTCTCCGGGTGGGGCAGCTGGAGGAGAGGGTGGCCCTGTACGCGGACGACATGTTGCTCTTCCTAAATGATGCAGGCCCGTCGCTACAGGGGGCGCTAACGGTTCTAGACACCTTTGCTGCGGTCACCGGGCTTTGGGTGAATTGGTCCAAGTCCCTCCTTTTCCCGATTGACTGTGGGGCCCCTTCCACTGCCCCACCCGGGAACCCCCTTCGTTGGGTGGACTCTTTCAAATACCTGGGTGTACAAGTCTCCATCCAGGTCTCTGATTATATTCCACTCAACCTGACCCCGGTCCTCCTGGAGGCCCAATCCAGATTTAAGTCCTGGAGTAACTTACCCCTCTCCGTGTGGGGGCGTGTGAACCTCATTAAAATGAAGATAGTTCCCAAGCTCACATACCTATTCCATCACTCCCCGCAATGGGTAACCAGATCCTTTTTTCAGAAACTAAACCAAGTCTTTTCCTCCTTTATATGGGGGCTATCGCCACCTAGATACAAGCTTACCACGTTGATGAGACCACGAACACAGGGGGGCATGGCTTTCCCGGATTGTCACAAATACTACCTGGCAGCACAGCTGGTGACTGTGGCATGGTGGTTGCAACCGGACAAGACGAACCCGTCCACTGTGCTTGAAGCTACAGAGGTGGGATCGCTGGAGGCCCTCCAACTGCTAGTATTCCGGGGCCCTCGCGCCCCATACCCCCTGACCCCCTCCATGCTCACAACTTTGCGGGCGTGGAGGGTTGGCCTGGCTATTGAAAAGTGCAAAACGCAGGAGATTTCCCCCAATGCCCCGATTTGGCCAAACCCCAACCTCCCACATCTGTATAAACTTCTAGACCCCTACGCGTGGACAAAATATGGCGTCAAGCTTATTTCACACATAACATTGCACAATGCCTTGCTTTCCTTTTTAGACCTTTCCTCCGCTTTCAACCTACCTGACCACTACATATTTAGATATCATCAACTGTCCCATGCATTTGGGACACAGTTCCCTCGCTCCTCCTGCATTGTGGCCCAGTCTGAGCTGGAGAGAACACTGCGATTCCATTGCGCAGAAAAGCCCACTTCTCATTTATACTCCTATCTGCTTCGTGTGTCTCTCCCGCCCCTTGACAGGCTGTGGTCCAGTTGGTTGAGAGACATCCCCACTCTAGACACTGATGACTGGGATGATGTCTGGGACCTACCTTTTAGATCCCTGGTCTCCATCCGAGACAGAGTAGTGCAGTTTAAAATTGTACACAGGGCCTATTTTACACCTCATAGGCTACACAAGATGGACCCGGCGCATTCCCCGGAGTGTTGGAGGTGTGGCGCCTCCCCAGGCGACTTCTCCCACATTTTCTGGTGGTGTCCTGGGATCCAACAATACTGGTTGGGGGTGCTGGGACTCATAAACAGGGTGGCCTCGACCAATATTCCACTGAAGATGGAGATATGCTTGTTGGGCATCATTGAACCCGTAGTGCAGTCGGCTGCGGGACGTGTCCTGGTCAGCGTGCTGCTATTCTATGCCCGCAAAACCATTGCCATGCATTGGAAGAAGCCCACTCCCCCATCCGAGACGCAGTGGAAACGCTTGGTTAATGTCAGCCTTCCCCTCTATAAAGACACATACGCTAACAGAGGATGCTTTCATAAATACGATAAGGTCTGGCGCCCCTGGCTAGAGGAGCCTGAGACCGCTGGCTAGCATGACAAGTGTGAGATGTACTGTTAAGCCTCGGCTTATGGTGGACGCATTCCTTTAAGTATAGTATGTGGGACCATGCTGTATTGCCACTTATGATGTACCATTTGACTGTCTGTTGATATTGTAGGTGCCTGAGCTCTTTTTTCTGATGTCTCTGTATTGTTCATATTTGTTTTTGTGTTTAAAATCAATAAAAAAAAGTTTTAAAAAGAATAAGTAACAAAGCTGTCCTGTGCATATGATATACCTGCTGTATTAGTCCTTGCTCAGGCCTAGACAGTAGTAGCAAGTATACAGCAGAAGGATTATCTAGCACAGTGGCCCCAAACCTTTTTGGCACCGGGGACCGGTTTTGTGAAATACATTTTTGCCAAGGACCGGCGGGGTGTAGGGGCATTCTCCGCAGCCGATTTTCTGCGTCAATGGCACTTTAATCATCAAGACACCATGGTTGATATTGTGTCAAGATGATTGAAGCGCATTATTTATATTATTACATTGTAATATAAAATGAAATAGTTCAGCTTCTCACTTGCCCCCGTCGCCTGTCACCAGATACAGCTTCTGACTTCCCACGTGACCTGCCACCAGATGCAGATTGTCACTTAGAATGTCACCTGCCACCAGATGCAGCTTGTCACCTGCCACCAGATGCAGCTTGTCACTTTCCACGTCACCTGCCACCAGATGCAGCTTGTTATCTGCCACGTCTCCTGCCACCAGATGCAGCTTGTCACTTGCCATGTCACCTGCCACTAGATATAGTAGATATAGCGTGTCACTTGCCATGTTGCCTGCCACCAGATGCAGCTTGTCACTTTCCATGTCACCTGCCAGCAGCTGCAGCTTGTCGCTTACCATGTCACCTGCCACCAAATGCAGCTTGTCAATTGCTACGTCGCCTGCCACCAGATGCCACTTGTCACATGCCTCCAGATACAGCTTGTCACTTGCCTAGTCTCCTGCCATCAGATGCAGCTTGTCACTTGTCATGTCACCTTGCCACCAGATGCAGCTTGTCACTTGCCATGTCACCTGCAGCTTGTCACTTGCCACGTCACCTGCCACCAGATTCAGCTTGTCACTTGCCACATCACTTGCCACTTGATGTAGCTTGTCACTTGCCCTGTCACCTGCCACCAGATACAGCTTGTCACTTGCTACGTCTTCTGCCACCAGATGCAGCTTGTCACTTTCCACGTCACCTGCCACCAGATACAGCTTTTCACCTGCCACTAGATATAGCGTGTCACTTGCCATGTCACCTGCCACCAGATGCAGCTTGTCATTTGCCATGTCACCTGCCATCAAATGCAGCTTGTCATTTTCCACGTCACCTGTCACCAGCTGGACAAAAAGAAAACTGCGCTAATAAATTAAAAATTAAAAAAATTAAAAAATAGGCAGCAATAATAGTGGTATAAACACAAGCAAAATATAAAAATTGCGCCAAAAACAACAACCAGGGGCTGATCTGTGTGAAGCACCGCACAAGGCACAGATAATCAGCCAAGAACAGTATTGTAGAAAAAGTCCAAAGGTTGGCTAATGTGAAAAACCAAAGAACTAATCCAATCAATTCAGTCCTGTATGCAGCTATAGAACATCCAATGAGATAGTTTTCACTGATGATTAGTGACAAACAGCACCCGGTGATCACAGCGACAGACAGTGCCCTCCACCACATAGATTGGCAGCTTACCAGAGGTAAGCCCACGGATAACAGTCAGCTGTGACCCAGCCGCGGCCTTGGGTTGATATATCAGCAGGATGGCATACAGCACCGCAACACCTCTTCCCCCGATCCTCCCGATCATGGGTATTCAATAAGCAGGACCTTAGACACATGTACCACCAAGGTCCATACCACAACCAAGCATCAATACACGTCTTCTGCCACCAGATGCAGCTTATCACTTGCCACGTCACCTGCCACCAGATACAGCTTTTCACCTGCCACTAGATATAGCGTGTCACTTGCCATGTTGCCTGCCACCAGATGCAGCTTGTCACTTTCCATGTCACCTGCCAGCAGCTGCAGCTTGTCGCTTACCATGTCACCTGCCACCAAATGCAGCTTGTCAATTGCTACGTTGCCTGCCACCAGATACAGCTTGTCACTTGCCATGTCATCTGCCACCAGATGCAGCTTGTCACTTGCCATGTCGCCTGCCACCAGATACAGCTTGTCACTTGCCATGTCACCTGCCATGAGATGCAGCTTGTCACTTGTCATGTTGCCTGCCACCAGATACAGCATGTCACTTACCACTGTCACCTGTCACCAGATGCAGAGTGTTACTTGCCACATCACCTGCAACCAGATGCAGCTTGGTACTTGCCTTGTGACCTGCCACCAGATGCAGCGTGTCACTTGTCACATTCCCTGCAACCAGATACAGCTTGTTACTTGCCACCAGATGGAGCTTGTCACTTTCTTCTAAGACTCACAACTCTTCTCTGTGCCTCCCAGAGCTATGGCACACAAGTGTGTAAACTAGCACATGCGCAGGTAAGGGCAGAAAAGCGCCAATGCGGGGTGGGTGGGGAGAGATAATGTAATCTCTCTGCTCACTCGCCGCACCTCTGATGAAGCAGCCTTCATGGCTGTGAAGGCAGATCAGTGATGATTCAGGGCAGGCAGTGAGAGTTGATGTCATCTCTCTGCTCACACGCTGCACAGCTTACAGTGCAGTCTTTGTTGCATGGCTGAAAAGAGGCCACAGACCAGCACCAGTCCATGGCCTGGGGGTTGGGGACCCCCAATCTAGCACAGCACTTCTCTGCTTGTCCAGCCTGCTTTTTTGCATTAGCCAACAGCTTGAAAGAGCTCCACATCAATCTATCACTGTACACCTCTCATTCGCAACGCTGGCAGTGCATTAGAAGCTAGATGTGATTGGCTGGCCACACTGAGTGCAGGTTGCTGTATTGTCACACTATCTAAATTAGGTTGTTACTCTTTTTAGAGTCTGGGAAAACATTGTAATGGGTAATGATGAACCTGGTGAGCCATGGGACAGGCTATATATTTCACTTATTTCATTAGCAGTGAGGATTTATTGTATTGAGCTGTCCTGTATGAAACAGAGAACAGCCATATACCAGTTTATGTAGCTGAGATGAGGAGCAGAGAACATGTTCTTGGCTTCTCATTACAGTACACGGCCGTGTATATATATATATATATATATATAGATGTGCTCATAAGTTTACATACCCTGGCAACATTTATGATTTCTTAGTCATTTTTGAGAAATTATGAATGATAACACAAAAACATTTCTTTCACTCATGGTTAGTGTCTGGCTGAAGCCATTTATTATCAATCAACTGTGTTTACTCTATTTAAATCATAATCTCAACAGAAACTAGCCAAATGACCCTGATTAAAAGTTTACATACTCTGGTGATTTTGGCCTGATAACATGCACACAAGTTGACACAAAGGGGTTTGAATGGCTATCAAAGGTAACCATTCTCACCTGTGATCTGTTTGTTTGTTTGTTTGTAATTAGTGTGTGTGTATAAAAGGTCAATGAGTTTCTGGACTCCTGACAGACCCTTGAATCTTTCATCCAGTGCTGCACTGACATTTCTGGATTCTGAGTCATGGGGAAAGCAAAAGAATTGTCAAAGGATCTGTGGGAAAAGGTAGTTGAACTGTATAAAACAGGAAAGGGATATAAAAAGATATCCAAGGAATTGAGAATGCCAATCAGCAGTGTTCAAACTCTAATCAAGAAGTGGAAAATTAGGGTTTCTGTTGAACCAAACCACGGTCAGGTAGACCAACTAAAATTTCAACCACAACTGCCAGGACAATTAATTGGGATGCAAAGAAAAACCCACAAATAACTTCAGGTGAAATACAGGATTTTCTGAAAACATGTGGTGTGGCTGTTTCAAGATGCACAATAAGGAGGCACTTGAAGAAAGATGGGCTGCATGGTTGAGTCACCAGAAGAAAGCCATTACTAAGCAAATGCCACAAAGTATCCCGCTTACAATACACCAACCAGCACAGAGACAAGCCTCAAACCTTCTTGCACAAAGTCATTTGGAGTGATGAGACCAAAATTTTGCTTTTTGGACACAACCATAAACGCTATTTGGAGAGGAGTCAACAAGGCCTTTGATGAAAGGTACACCATTCCTACTGTTAAACACAGAGGTGGATTGCTGATGTTTTGGGGATGTGTGGGCTACAAAGACACAGGAAATTTGGTTAAACTTTATGGCAAGATGAATGCAGTATGTTATCAAAAAATACTGGAGGAACATTTGCATTGATCAGCCAGGAAGCTGTGCATGGGGCATACTTGGACATTCCAACATGAAAATGACCCTAAACAAAAGGCCAAGTCGACCTGTCATTGGCTACAGCAGAATAAATTGAAAGTTCTGGAGTGGCCATCTCAGTCTCCTGACCTCAATATCATTAAGCCACTCTGGGGAGATCTCAAACGTGCAGTTCATGCAAGACAGCCCAAGAATTTACAGTAACTGGAAGCTTTTTGCCAAGAGGAATGGGCAGCTTTACCATCCGAGAAGATAAAGAGCCTCATCCACAAATACCACAAAAGACTTCAAGCTGTCATTGATGTTAAAGGGGGCAATACACGGTATTAAGAACTGGGGTATGTAAACTTTGATCAGGGTCATTTGGCTAGTTTCTGTTTCCATTATGATTTAAAAAGAGTAAACACAGTTGATTTATAATAAATGGCTTCAGCCAAACACTTACCATGAGTGAAAGAAAAGGTTTTGTGTTATCATTAATATTCTCTGAAAAATGGCCAATAAATCATAAATTCTGCCAGGGTATGTAAATGTATGAGCACAACTGTATATAGTTATCTACACACAGTGCATAATGCTTATTGTCTTCATATAACTTTGTGTTCTTTTTAACTTTGGTTTCACTTTTTAAACTCGGCTGCACTGTAATCTCACAAAATATCATGAGATTACAGGCAGACCATCCCTCTAAAAACAGACGTTCTCAGCTTCATAAACAGTCCTCTGAGAACTGCCAAGAACTGAGAGAAAACTTCTCAGTTTAAGAAATGTACACCTGAGTGTATAGAAATAATAATTACACTATTAAGCAGTTTATGGTCCCCAAGCCATACAGAAAAGTGGTTATTGGAACTCACCCATGGGCATTTATTGAGCATTCATTTGGGTGAAGAGAAAACCTCTGAAAGAGTTTTGCAATGTTCATACTGGCCAGAGACTGTTTATAGTCACAAATCTGCACACTTCTGTTTATCACCATCAAACTGATGTTTTGGTGGAATGATTTAATAAAACCTTAAAGAGTATTTATTTATTTTTATTTTTTTAAAGTTGGAAAAAATTGGGATTCATCTCTTTCATACTTGATGTTTGCCAGCTACTTCTTCTCACTTGCATTGTTTTACAAGAGACAACCTTGGGGCCTTATGCACTTATAGCCAAGGAGAGTCATTTAATATATTTTACACATGCATAATATAATTATAGTAGTAATGTCAATTGTAAAAGAACATTAAGCTTGGGCCCAGGCAGCCCAACAAAGAATATACAACAGGGGTACCTAGGTCCACACTTCCCCCCCCTGGCAACTGGGTGCTAGTGTTGATCTCCACCATTGATAGTAAATTCTTCAACAAGTGGCAGGGTCACTCTGAGATGACTGATAAAGTTGGGGAGGTAAATTACAAGATTCATCAACCAGGGAGAAAAAGACAAATTGACTATGGAAATTTTCGAAAGCCCCAGAAGAAGAACAGGGTGTTCCTAGCTGCAGTCTGACAGTGGTTGAAGGTTCTGTAACAACCCTAGGACATGGACAAAACCCTAAGACTCCACTAGCAGTATGCTGCAGTGTACTTAAATGATATACAGTAGTAGTCTATAGCACTGACTGGGAATCTCACTTGCCCTGGGTCCAGACTAAACATGTGCATTCGTTTTTTGTCCGAATGCATTTTCGTCCGAATTTTGGGTTAATCGTTTTAACAAACGAAAACGAACGCGCAGAATCTGAAATCCGAAAGATCCGACATAAAAAAATGCTTTATTTTCGTTTTCGTTGCTACAACAGTTCGATATAGATAGGAGATTCGACATGACACTGACAATAGCAATCTGTGTCTATCGAACCTGTGGTCGAATGTGCCTAACCTAGTCCAAGACTATTCTACATAGAGAGGAAAGATTTGACATAGAGAGAAAAGTTTCGACATTATAGAGACAGTGTTGGGGTAGACCATTCGACATGAACGACGAAGATTCAACGAAGCAGCGAAAAACATACAAACGTTGAATCTGTCATTGAAGGCTTATGGTGTCTGTCGGAAGTTCTAAGAAGATTCGACAAGCAGCTAAACTGTACGATGCCGCAATCGTACATTTCCGGTCAAATGCTCGGCCCATAGGCTATAGAAGAATTTGAATGTTGGTTGACTAGTAATAATAATTTATAAATATAATTATTACTAGTGTCATACAACATTAGAATTCTTCTATAGCTTGTAGGCGGAACATTCGACCGGGAATGTCGATGCTCCGTCGAATCTTCTTAGAACATTCGACAGACACCATAAGCCTTCAATGACAGATTCGACCTTAATTAATTTGGATTTTTGGACGAATGCATTTTTTTAAAGAAACAAAATAAATAAAAACTAATTTCGGGAGTAACTAAATAAATACATTTTTTGGACGAAAACGAAATTTTTAAACAAAATATTTCAGTGTGCACATGTCTAGTCCAGACTTTGATGCTTTCTTTAAATCAAGTTTTACTGCCAATTTCAAAAAGTATGCTATTGGGTTAGAGGAAGCCAAGTACTTAGGATA
Organism: Rana muscosa; assembly: GCA_029206835.1. Taxonomy (NCBI): domain Eukaryota; kingdom Metazoa; phylum Chordata; class Amphibia; order Anura; family Ranidae; genus Rana; species Rana muscosa. The sequence continues at coordinate 689,731,559 of CM055118.1, read as the reverse complement.
CACTATTGGTCATGGAGTAGTAAAACCTCAGGTAAACAAAACCAATGTCGCACAATTAAGAAGCGGGTCAGAGTTTCCCTTGGTGTAACTGGTTGTGTATTGTTGTGAGCAGGAGATTTCTGCCCCAGGATTGAAGGATATATCCCTCCCTCTATAGAACCCACAGTGATGGAAAATGCTGCCGGTGCCATATTCAAGTTGCTAATCCAGCCAGCCTTGTTTTCACACATGTGGATATTGACCTCTCTATATGGGCAAACAGTCTTTTAGGATGACATGCTACTCAGTTTGTTCAAGACTCTATGTAGGATACTTCCAGTCAACAATGATCTAATGTACCAGAACCCAATCTTACACCCCCAAGTACCAACGCGTGGCTTAGTGACTGAATAGCAACCTATCAATTTCTGAGATAGAACTAATATATAGGTATCATAGGGCTCATTTAGTCATCCTTTTATATACTGTTTAAAAAAGACATTATTTATAAGACTGTGTTGCAGGTAGCTCTTGGCCATATCAGGTGTTTCACTGGAAGGCACCCGTTACTATTTTTGAATCCTACTGCATAGTTTTCTCAAGCTAAATAGCTCTTTTAGTACATCTGGGGTCGGAAAAAAACTTTCCCCAAGTTCATGGGGCTGAGGCAAAAATGATTCCTTCCCTATCTTTAAACCCATCCAAGGATAGAAAGCTATTTCTCTGTGCTTAGATGTATTCAGAGCCACAATATTTTATCTTAAAAAAAAACATGGAAAAAAAACATAGGCTTTTGGTACTATTTGCAAGGCCCGAGTGAGGTGCTAAGGTGTCTTAGAATACCATATACAGGTGGATCAGATTCATCTTTTCAGAGCATGCCATAAATACTATATAGATATACCATAGACTCTCCCAATGGTTTTAGAGGTAATTTCAAATGCCTTCAGTCTCAGCATGGACTAGTGGGTTGCCTGAACAGCTCTACAGAGCTTTCACCTGCTCCAATTTTCATATGGTGGTTCAACACATCTGGATTGCCCTACTGTCCAGTCAGGTCTAAGCCTCGGTGAATAGGTTCTGCAAGCAGAACCCCCCCACCCTAATAGGTTATTTCTGGCTTGTCCTTCAAGTGTTGTTCTAGAGAATGATAGAGGAAAACAGGCCCTGAAAACCTTGTTCCAGAAGGAAGCAATGTTAGTACATAACCAAAGTAAATGGTATAAAAGGCCTGTTTTTCCACATTTCCTCCAACATAAAGGTGATTTGGGTCAAATGTATGTAACTGTGAAGGAGTGATGTACCATCAGAGATTCCGTTTGTAAGTAATATCCCATAAGTTGGAGGAGCTTGTCATTTAGATTAGATTAGATTTAGATTAGAGGATATGGTTCTAGATTGTAAGCTCTAACAAGCAGGGCACTTTGATCCTTCCTGTATTGAATTGTATTGTAACTGTACTGTCTTCCCTGGTGTTGTAAGGCTCTGCGCAAACTGATGGCGCTATATAAATCCTGTATAATAATAATAATAATAATAATAATAATAATATGGCAGATTTCTATTGGGAATCATTAAAAATAGTACCCATGTCTCTTTCTCATTTATTCATATGAGGCAATTTGTTAAATGAAGATTTGTCTTGCAGAAAGCTGTAAAAAAGGGTGATGCCTTTAGCATCTATCAGGGATGAGCCGAACACCCCCCTGTTCGGTTCGCACCAGAACCTGCGAACAGACAAAATGTTCGTGTAAACTTTAGAACCCTATTAAATACAATGGACTCGAACGTTCGAAATCTAAAGTGTTAATTATAAAGGCTAATATGCAAGTTATTGTCCTAAAAAGTGTTTGAGGACCGGGGTCCTACCCCAGGGGACATGTATCAATGCAAAAAGAAGTTTTAAAAACGGCCGTTTTTTCGGGAGCAGTGATTTTAATAATGCTTAAAATGAAAAAATAAAAGTGAAATATTCCTTTAAATTTCGTACCTGGGGGGTGTGTATGATATGCATGTAAAGTGGCGCATGTTTCCCGTGCTTAGAACTGTCCCTGCAAAAAATTTCATTTTTGAAAGAAAAAAAGGCATTTAAAACTGACTCGCGGCTATTAATGAATTGTCGGCTCCCGGCAATACATACAAAAGTCATTGATAAAAAAAAAAAAAAAAGCGTGGGGGTTCCCCAGAATTCAATTACCAGGCCCTTCAGGTCTGGAATGGATATTAAGGGGAACCCCGCCGCAAATTAAAAAAAAATTGACGTGGGGTTCCCCCAAATATCCATTCCAGGCCCTTCAGATCTGGCATGGATTTTAAGGGGAACTCCACCCCAAATTTTTAAAAAAAATGGCGTGGAGTCCCCCTAAAAATCCATACCAAACCCCTTATCCGAGCACACAACCTGGCCGGCCGCAGGGGAAAAGGGGGGGACGAGAGAGCGGCCCCCCTCCCTCCTGAACCGTACCAAGCCACATGCCCTCAACATGGGGAGGATGTCCCCATGTTGATGGGGACAAGGGCCTCATCCCCACAACCCTTTCCCGGTGGTTGTGGGGGTCTGCGGGCGGGGGGCTTATCGTAATCTGGAAGACCCCTTTAACAAAGGGGACCCCCAGATCCCGCCCCCCCCCTATGTGAATTGGTAAGGGGTACATTGTACCCCTACCATTTCACGAAGAAAGCGTAAAAAAATGTTAAAAAAAACACACAAACACCTTAAAAAAGTCCTTTATTAAAAAAAAAAAAAAACATTCCAGCGGTGAAATCCAGTGTCCCGCGGCGATCCCGATGTCCAGCGCTGTCCTTCATTGGTTGTGCCTGAGCGGACCTGATGGGGAACTCCCTCTCAGTATTTTAAATGTATAGACCCGCCCCTTCTAAAGTTCCCCATCAGGTCCGCTCAGCGGACCAGATGCGGAACATGAGAAGGGGCGGGTCTATATATGTATTACCAAAGTGAGAGCAGTCCCCCATCAGGTCCGCCCCCTCGGTATGTCGGACCCGCCTACGTCATTGGCTTGAGCGGGGAACTTCTTTCACTATGTAAATTTAAATTACACAGTGAAGGAAGTTCCCCGCTCAAGCCAATGACGTAGGCGGGTCCGACATACCGAGAGGGCGGACCTGATGGGGAACTTCTCTCACTTTGGTAATACATGTATAGACCCGCCCCTTTTCATGTTCCGCATCTGATCGCTGAGCGGACCTGATAGGGAACTTTAGAAGGGGCGGGTCTATACATTTAAAACACTGAGAGGGAGTTCCCCATCAGGTCCGCTCAGGCACAACCAATGAAGGACAGCGCTGGACATCAGGATCGCCGCGGGACACTGGATTTCACCGCTGGAATGTTTTTTTTTGTTTTTTTTTAAAATAAAGGACTTTTTTAAGGTGTTTGTGTGTTTTTTTAAACAATTTTTTACGCTTTCTTCGTGAAATGGTAGGGGTACAATGTACCCCTTACCAATTCACATGGGGGGGGGCCGGGATCTGGGGGTCCCCTTTGTTAAAGGGGTCTTCCAGATTCCGATAAGCCCCCCGCCCGCAGACCCCCACAACCACCGGGCAAGGGTTGTGGGGATGAGGCCCTTGTCCCCATCAACATGGGGACATCCTCCCCATGTTGAGGGCATGTGGCTTGGTACGGTTCAGGAGGGAGGGGGGCGCTCTCTCGTCCCCCCCTTTTCCCCTGCGGCCGGCCAGGTTGCGTGCTCGGATAAGGGGTCTGGTATGGATTTTTAGGGGGACTCCACGCCATTTTATTTTAAATTTGGGGTGGAGTTCCCCTTAAAATCCATGCCAGATCTGAAGGGCCTGGAATGGATATTTGGGGGAACCCCACGTCAATTTTTTTTTAAATTTGCGGCGGGGTTCCCCTTAATATCCATTCCAGACCTGAAGGGCCTGGTAATTGAATTCTGGGGAACCCCCACGCTTTTTTTTTTTTTTTATCAATGACTTTTGTATGTATTGCCGGGAGCCGACAATTCATTAATAGCCGCGAGTCAGTTTTAAATGCATTTTTTTCTTTCAAAAATGACATTTTTTGCAGGGACAGTTCTAAGCACGGGAAACATGCGCCACTTTACATGCATATCATACACACCCCCCAGGTACGAAATTTAAAGGAATATTTCACTTTTATTTTTTCATTTTAAGCATTATTAAAATCACTGCTCCCGAAAAAACGGCCGTTTTTAAAACTTCTTTTTGCATTGATACATGTCCCCTGGGGCAGGACCCCGGTCCCCAAACACTTTTTAGGACAATAACTTGCATATAAGCCTTTATAATTAGCACTTTAGATTTCTCCCATAGATTTTTCGAATTTGCCGCGAACACCCCAATTTGTTCGCTGTTCGGCGAACGGGCGAACAGGCAATGTTCGAGTCGAACATGAGTTCGACTCGAACTCGAAGCTCATCCCTAGCATCTATAGTATCGGACCCAAGGTACTCCCATAATTTCCTATGAACATATTTGTGGAGGTGGAGGTGGGAATTACAGTTAAGCGGTGAGATACTTGGATGTACTTGAAGTACTCTTTGCTCGGTAATGAGAAGGACTTTTGTAAGGAGGAAAATGGGAAAAGGAGGTCATTTGAGTGTAGGTCAGAGAGTAAGATGCCCTTTTCCTCCCAAGATTTAATAGTGATTTTGGTTATAATAATACAGAAATTGAAAGAGGGATTTTGCATGGACTGTCCCCTATTGTAGCATCAGCCATGTAGTCTATGCTCTTTTAGTGGCTATGATTGTGGGGGAGAGATTAGTATTACTCAGTTTCCTTGAGGAGGAACTAAGTAGCCAGTTTTTTTAGATTACGCCCTGGGATCTGGAGGGCTTCCACACCACTCCATAAGCAGGAGCTAGGTTGGAACCATGCTTTACCTGCGCCAGTATGTAGGCTACGTAGTAGTCTCTGAAGCAGATATACCCTGTACCTCCCACAGATCTATGTTTGATGAGACATGTTTGAGCGGTTCTGGGTTTTTTTTCTTGTGTCACACCGTGCACCTCAGTAGAGACTGAAGGGAATTAAAAAAGGTTAGTGGGATTGGGATGGGTAGGGATCGGAATAAGTACAGTAGCTGTGGCAGATGGATCATTTTAAATGCTGATAATCTGCCTGACCAAGATAAAGTGAGTTTAGTGTTTTATTTCTAGATCCTTTGGTTGATTGTCTAGGAAGGGGACAAAGTTTGCCCAGTAAAGAAAGGACACATATTTTGTAAGTTTGATTCCTAAGTAGGAGAGGAAATCCTTAGCCCACCCATAGGGATATTTGTTTTCAAGAGTGGTATGCATGTTGTTCGATAAGCCTAACGGCAGTATGTGAGGCTTAGATGCGTTCACTTTGTAGTAGAAAGCAAGACTGAATTAATTTAAAGATTGTTGTATCGAAGCCAGGGAAGATGCAGGGTTGGTCATCACTGGGATGACATCGTCTGTGAATAAGTAAATGTTATGCTCCGTGGGGCCCATTTTGAAGCCAGATATATCTGAGTGGGTTCAAATTTTTTCAGCTAAGGGTTCCATTGCCAGGTTAAAGCTGAGGGGAGAAAGGGGGCATCCTTGTCTTGTACCGTTTGATATTAAAAAAGGCTTGGATAGCATGGTAGAGCAGTAAACTTGAGCTGAGGGGCAAGAGTATAAGGCCAAACTTCTGTAGCGCCAAATCTAAGTATTGCCATTGGACTCTATCAAATTCCTTCTCTGCATCCAGAGAGAGAAGCAGAGAAGGCATCCCCAGTCTTTCAGCATGGTGAAAGATATTGATCATTCTGCGAGTAGTGTCTGAGGTATGGCGACCCTTTTTGAACCCGGATTGATCTGAGTGGATGAGAGAAGGCAATAGGTCAACTAATCTGTTAGCTATTACATTGGCGTAAAGTTTAGTATTGTGATTGAGTAGGGAAATGGGCCAAAAGTTTTAGGGTGGTGTAGGTTTCTTCCCTGGCTTTTGTATTGTGACAATCAAAGCTTTTAACATTTCTTGTGGGAACGAAGCCAAGGAAGCAGCAACATTGAAAACATTTGTAATATGCTCAAGCAGGATGGGTTTAAAATTTTGGTAATATTCCCCTGAAAAACAGCCCGGGCCAGGAGCCTTGTTTTTTGGAAAGCAGTCTATGGCTTTACCCACCTCAGTAGTGGAGAAAGGGGAATTGAGATTGTTTAATTGATCAGCTGAGAGACAGGGAGGTGAACCGAGTCAAGAAAGGCCTGTATGGTACCTACATCTGGGTGCTCAAGAGAAGTCTCATCCTTTAAGTTATAGAGGGTGCTGTAATAACTACTAAATGCGTCTGCTATGGCCTGTGGGTCTAGTACATTAGTCTTGTTCATAGGGTAGTAGATGTAGTGTATTTGAGTTTTAGTGCGGTGGCCTTGAATTTGTTGGGTAAGAAGTTTCCCCGATTTGTTTTAATGAATAAAAAATCAAATTTTAAGGCGCTTCTGGAGGTATTCAAAATTTTCTAATAAGTGGGATCTTAAGTCACGTTGCTGCTTGATCAGTTTAGACTTGAGATCAGCTGAGGGTTGGGTTTTATTGAGTGTGTCAATGGTCTGGATCTCCAGGAGGAGAGAGTACAGTCGCTGCTTCCTTAGCTTCTTATCCCTAGCCCCAAATTGAATAAAAAGGCCTTGCATAAAAGCCTTATGCGCAGCCCATAGTGTGTTAGGATCATCAACTGAGTCCTTATTCAATGAAAAAAGTTCTCAAGGTTGTCACGTAGGGAGCTTGCATAGGGGTAGTTTTCAAAATCTTGGTGTTCATAGGCCATAGGTAAGCAGAGGGTGATTTATCACAGTCCTCTATAGTGATGCAAACTGGAGAGTGATAAGAACACGTTGGGGGTAGGATAGTGGACGATGAAACCTTCTGGAGGGTCCATTGATCTGTTAGAAACAGATTGATTCTTGAATAAGTGTTGTGGTATGGAGAGAAGAAAGTGTAGTCCCATTCTTCCACATGTTGGCATCTCCACATATAATATAAACTGAAAGAAGATAGGAGAGGCTTCAGTGCGGGTCTGCGTCTTGTGGGTAAAGCAGTGGAGACCAGCTCTGGGTCTGGGGTGGCATTAAAGTCCCCACACCAAATTGTTGCTCCTTGTTGGATAGAAGCTACTTTTTTGTGTAGTTTTAGGAAGAAGTGAATTTGGTGGACATTCGGTGCGTATACGGTGATGATGGTGTATGGGGCTTCATTAATGGTACAGCTGAGGATGAGGAACCGAACGTCATTATCCTTAATATTCTAGCATCCTTGTAAATGGAAGCGTAGAGTCACTGATAATGATAAATATTCCCTTTTTCTTTGCAGGAGCTAAGGCTATGAAAATATTGGTGACGTTTTTGTTGGTGCAGGTCGGAGCATTTCTTGTACACATAAGATATCGCACTGGTTCTGAGTCGCAAGTTTCCAGAGTGATGCTTTTTTCGCAGGGTGGTTGAGGCCCTTAGCATTGATTGAGAGGAGTTTGATGGTCATTGGTCTGTACTTCCTTGTTGTGGAATTGGCAAGATGTAGAATTTGTGTCCAAAGTTACAGGGGAGGGGCCGTGAACTAAGCCACTGTTTGTGGGTTGCCAGAGTCCGCAGTGAGCAGAATCAATAGAGAAGGCAGACAACCAAGTGTTAATTAGTGTTATAAGTAATGTAGAAATAGAACAAGACAAACAAAGCAAAACAGATTAAGGACCAATGTCCTATAACTCTTCCTGTGCAATAGGTACAACAGGTACCAAGGAAGAGCAACAGTGGGGTAAAAAGTTCCAGAGGCCGAATGTGGCCACTCACTGGGTAGGTCTGCATCTAATTAGCATTCCTGCAGAATCTTAGTGACGATATTGCACTTTGTTGTCGCGTTTTGGTAGCGGGTGAGTAAGGCATTCCGTTCCTCCGCTGTGTTCCATCGGCATATAAGTGGGTATGTTGCGGATGATGTTCCAATCCATTAACAGGCATAGCCTGAGTGAAGATACACTATGTTTGGAGCCATTATGAGTGATCAACATTTTAGCTGGAGCAACCCATTGATATTAGATGTGATGATTTTGTGGGGCTTTGGTGATTGTATTTAGTTGCCTACCGCGCTGCAGCATTTGTAAGGTAGCGTAAGGGTCTGGTAGGGTTCCCATAGCTCTCATATTTTGCATAAGTTGTTCCTTCACATGGTAAAAGTGAATGTGAAGTATCAAATTTCTAGGCGTTGTTTCTGGCAAAAAGGGGAGTTTTGGGAGCTTGTGAATCCAGTCAATGATCAATTCTATGTTTTTCAGATCAGGTAATACAGCTTTAATCAGAGTCTTGACATATGAAGTCTGATGTTTGTACTGACTTATTGTGGCTAGACCTATCCTTGATATCTGCCAACTTATCCCTGATCCATGTCTGTTCTTCTCTGTGGTCAGTGAGTGCATCTATAAGGTCATTGACTGTACTGGTAATATCCCCCATGTTCACTTCTATATGTGACACTCTGTCTTCCAAAACAATAATGTTGTGATCAAATTTATGCAGGAAGGACAGCATACCAGCTTGCAAGGAGTTCCTGAGACATATGAGCATCTCCTTTAGTTTACAGGCATACCCCACTTTTAAGTACACAACGGGACCAGAGCATGTATGTAAAACGAAAATGTACTTAAAGTGAAGCAATACATTTTTTCACTTCTAGGCTGTAGTGAGGGAGTTAGGGGCTGTAGTGGGGGTGCCAGGGGCTGTTATGGGGCATCAGGGGCTGTAGTGGGGGTGTCAGGGAAACACTCACATGTAATTAGGCTCTTCTGATGCAAGGGGGGGCCCACTCCAATCCATCCCCCGGACATCGCGCTGTGCACAGAAGGTGGGGCGGCGGCCAGGAAACAGGAAGAGCACACTGGAATAGGGTAGGCTACATGCTCAGAGCTTAAGTTCCTTCTACTGCGGCTGATGGTGCAGGAATGTTTGTCTTGTGAGGCACTTTATGTACACTCTGTAGTGAAATAGTATAGTGGTTTCCAGTAGATAATTGATGTTTAGGTATTAGTATGATGATATAAGTTATGTTCCGCAGTATCACCCAAGTTCTCAAGAGAATGCACTTTATTTTGACTTCCAATACAGAACAAAGTTCAATACTTGCACAGATGACAACTAATCCAATCAGAGTATATATATATTTCAGAGTCCCACATCTCCTAGATCATATTCTAGACCTGTGCTTTCCTAACCATGCAGGGTGACAAGACTAGAGCAGACCGAATGCCAGCTTGAGTGTCTCAAATACTGGTCTGACACCCTCAAGTCTAATTACCATCTAAACAATGTCCCCTTTGAACTGTTCAATTAAGTTAACAGGCCACCTCACACTCCTAGGTAGACTTGCATAAGATTAGCACATCAGAGTCATTATCTGTCCCCTCTGATAAACCTTGTTTGGCCACTAACCCCTTTTGGTCAACAAAACACCCTTTGATGTGCGTAACTAGAATGCCTGTATGTAACACAAATATATTGTGCCATATATATATATAACACAATATATAATACATACACCTATATAATATTACATATATATTATTATATATAATATTACAACACACTCGCGGGTATGTCCATACTCGCGAGTGTACGTAAAGTGAGTGTCCGTAAAGCGGGGTATGCCTGTAGTTTCTATGAGAGGTTGGCCTGCAGTAGGGTAAGAGGTGATGGGGTCTGGCTGTGCAGCTTGTGAGCCCTGTGTGGGCTTGATGGCTCACCTCATGTATGTCTATTGCTGGAGAATCCAGCCTCATCTTTGCTTTAGCAGAGCTTCCAGATGCTGGTGTACCCGGGGGAGAAGCTGGAGAGGTGGGTCTGATGTGCAGAGGATCCACTGACCCTGACAGTGGAAGAGCTTCCCCAGAGATCCGCTGGGATGTGAGAGTTACGGGCTGCCCTGCATAAGATGCGGCCGCGCGCCATCTTGGCCGTGCCGATCGGCCGACTGGAACATAAAGGCCGTCAGTTTCCGCGGTATTCCTCTTTGCGTTTCAGCGACATACCGCTGTGAGGTATCGAGTGAGGGTATGTACGGGTGAGTAGTGGAGGTGATGCTCGGGCCACGGAAGAGCAGAGAGACGCTGAATTTCCCCCTCAGTGAGAAGAGCCTGTGAGTTACGCGGCCATCTTGGCCGCTCGCCGGCCACGCCCCCGACTATGTATAGTTACATTGTGGATAATGTGTTTCATGTTCCAGAAGGCAGAGCCCCTCTTGCTCTCTCTCTTCTATGTGCTGCCCTTGAAGATTTCTGGAAATTGAGTAACTAGGTAACCGATTCTGTTTTTTAAAATGTTATCTCAGTGTAACTCCAGTTACTTTCTCCCAAGACTGCACTCTCAGCCTTTTTAGGGTGTAAAAATCCTGCCATGAAGAAAATATGGGGTATTGCATTATGGCAGTGACATATGGTAATTGACACAGTTGGAGAAGAACCATTAATATGATAGAAATTACAGAAAGAGAAGTCAGACATGAACCCCTGACTTAGATCATAAAACTGATGGAGTCTATCATTACACTCTGTCAGTGTTCAACTATGATTAGTATTGCTGTACTCACTCACTTGGTTAAAAGGTTGAAAGTCATCATCCTGCTTTTTCCACTGCAAAAGAAAATGAATCATTTTGAAAACTGTGTTGGATATGAATTTCTCTCCTAGTGGGTTTTGCCCTTTTACATGCTTCACTATATGTGTTCCTCTGTGTTCTTGCTGGTGCATAAAATGTTCAAAGAGATTATATAATTCCATATATAGAACACAGCTATGTGCATATATTTGTACTCTTCTCCATTTAAAAAAAGAAAGGTGTCATGCACAAAAATACTTTAGATTCAGCCAAAAACTTTTATAGTAAAGTGAAAATGTTAGAATAAATCTGTTAATCTGCAGAGAAAATAAAGTGGGTGCAGAGAGTGAGAACTCAACTGCAATTGTGTTCTAATTAGCAGATGAGGTCTAAGCTGCAATTTTTATTACACCACTTAATAGGATTTGTAGATCGTTGCCCTTTGTTTCATTTGGAGCTTAAATTGTTTGTGATCCCCACGAATAATGAAAGCCTTGGAGATATATTTTGATAAAATCATACTATATTACATCTTTGTTGTAATATTACCATCATTTCACTTTCAGTTAGCAATATGTTTGTATGTTGAGAAAAGAACTGTGGGGAGGATTTGCTAAAAATGATCCGCACAGAATCTGGTGCAGCTGTGCATAGTAACCAATCAGCTTCTAAGCCCAGGTTCACACTGGGCTTGCGGGAGTGAAGCCGTGCGAGTTCAGCTGAACTCGCATGATTTCACTCTCGCTGGCAGTCCCGATTTCAGCCGCGATTACAAAGACATCTGACACAGATGTCAATGTAAATCCCAGCCGAAATCGCAAAAAGTAGTACAGAAACTACTTTTTGAAATCGGTGCAGCGCCGCAGATGTGGCGTCGCACCGATTAGGACGGTGCCATTGCCCGCAATTTGCGGCAAATATCGCCGATTTGACATGCGATTTGACATGTCAAATCGCATGTCAAATCGCACCAGTGTGAACCAGGGCTAACTTCAGCTTGTTCAATTAAGCTTTAAAAATAAAATCTGGAAGCTAATTGGTTATTATGTAGAGCTGCAACAGATTCTGTGTGCACCAGTTTTTGTAAATCTCCCCCTGTGCCACTAGCTCCAAATATAGTTCTGCAGCTCTAGTAGTTATATTCATAGTAAACAAATTAGCTGTAATTTGACAGCACACAACCCTATTTACATAAGGGAAGCAACTTATTCAATTAAACACACAGATTTTACAGCGTCAGCATACTAGTACACCTGTGGAACAAAGCAAGATGTCCTCTATTTTTATTGAATGACCATTCTACTATATAGGCTTAGTCAAGATTAGAGTTTGAGACATGTTCACAAAAATGCTATGTTCGCAGTCATTATAGATGCAGGCAGATATTTGATGACCAATCTTAACAAAGCAAACACACAGCAGGATCACTAGGGTCACACATTGAATGATGGTTCATAAGAAGATCCACAACAGACAACTCACTAGTTGAACCTGTATGAGGAATCCACAAAACAAAGTCATTCAAGAGCACCACATGTTATCTCCAAGGTCACAAGAGTGCCAGGCATAGCAGTAAAAAACACAATTTATCCAAATGATATAGTCAATATATTTCACATAAAAGTTTAAAAGAAATATTGTTAAAGGAGGCCTTTAAAAGTATAGCAGAGCTTCTTGTTAAAAAAAAAGTATAGCAGAGGATCCACTTCCCTCTTCTGTGAATCCTCCTGTCTCTTATGACACAAAACCAAGGTTTATTATAGGTTTCAATAGTGACTATAAAACCATTGGCCATATCATTAAGAAACATTGGCACATCGTGGAATCTAACCCCAAGCTTGGCCCCCATTTACCTTGAGTCCTTCAGGTTACATTTAGAAGGGTGTGTACACATAAAAACCACGTTGCACCCAGTAAACTCAAACAGCCTGGAAAGTCAAAAAGCACTGATATTAGATCATTCTTTGATAATAAAGTTGGCATTTTGCAATGCAAAAAACATGGCTGCTTGACATGCCAGTTCATTCAACATGGGCAGACATCTGTGATAAAACTGGAAAAGTATAAAATTTCCGACAATTCATCACATGCTCTATGCAGTTCATGGTGTACAGTATGTGTGACTTTATGTGGGGCGCACAATATGTACTCTACGGAAATGCATAGATGAACACTGTAGATTTATAACAGAAGGAAAGAGTAAATATAACATCCCTCATCGTTTCACATCCTGTCACAACAAGGATCCTAGAGTCTTAAAGTGGATGTAAACCCTCCATATACCCAGTGAAGTGAACAGCCTCAGATGATGCACAGAGATGAACCAAATCTCCCTACATAAGTTTTACATGTATATCTGCTGTCTTCACATTTATAAACTGTTTAGAAAGTTCAGATCGTGTTAGGACATTTTCTCTTCCTGTTTAACACAGAGTGTGATTTCTGGGCATACAGCCAAGATAGCTAAAATTTCTGACTGGAGGAAAGGCACACACCCCCTCTCCACATAGGCAGAGACTCTCAGAGGTGTTTTGTAACTGGGCCAGCTGCCTGATAATCTACAGGTATTTATAGCAACCTCCCCGGACAGAAATTTCAGGCTGCTTTTAGCTGATGTGTCTGAAAATTTGTCAGGAGTTATCAGGCTGATAACAGAGTAACGGGTCAGGAGAGAGCTATGGGACTTAGCTCTTTGAAGAGAGATAACAAAATACTGCAGATATACATGTGCCCAGCTCAAATTTCATGAATTGGGTTTACATCCACTTTAACAATAGAGTATATACTGGAAGGTTTCCTTACAGAAAACTATTGTGCAAAAGAGAGACAGCCTGAATCTACAAACTCGGAGAAAATGAATGAAGACCTTAAAATGTGTACCATAATATGAATTACTGTTTTGCTTTTGTTTTGTGGATTTGTATTATTACTGTTTTTTAATAATTTTTGGATGATAAAATTTAACAATCTTTTTACATTACATGTACATTTTTTATTTATTTGCATAAATGCCAGGCATTTTTGTAATAGGTGCACTTAACCACTTAAGCCCCGGACCATTTGGTAGCTAAAGGACCAGAGGTGAATTCAGAATTTTGCACTGCGCTGTTTAACTGTAAATTGTGCGGACATGCAATGTTGTACCCAAACGAAATTTGCGTCCTTTTCTTCCCACAAATAGAGCTTTCTTTTAATGGTATTTGATTGCCTCTGCGATTTTTATTTTTTGCGATATAAACGGAAAAAGACCGAAAATTTTGAAAAAAAATGATATTTTCTACTTTTTGTTATAAGAAAAATCGAATAAACTCAATTGTAGTCATACATTTAGGCCAAAATGTATTGAGCCACATGTTTTTAGTAAAAAAAATGTCAATAAGCGTATATTTATTGGTTTGCGCAAAAGTTATAGAGTTTACAAACTAGGGTACATTTTCTGAAATTTACACAGCTTTAAATTTATGACTGCCTATCTCATTTCTTGAGGTGCTAAAATGACAGGGCAGTACAAAACCCCCCAAATGACCCTATTTTGGAAAGTAGACACCCCAAGGAAATTGCTGAGAGGCATGTTGAGCCCATTGAATTTATTTTTTTTTGTCCCAAGTCATTGAATAATGTCTAAAAAAAAAAAAAAAAAAAAATTACAAAAAGTTGTCACTAAATGATATATTGCTCACACATGCCATGGTTATATGTGGAATTTCACCCCCAAATAAATTTTGCTGCTTCTCCTGAGTACGGGGATACCACATGTGGGGGACTTCACTCCTCACTACCTATTACAGTTTCGAAGGCCATAAAATGCCAAAATCGCACAAAACCCCCCCAAATGACCCCATTTTGGAATATAGACACCCCAAGCTATTTGCTGAGAGGAATGGCGAGTATTTTACAGCTCTCATTTGTTTTTGAAAATGAAGAAAGAAAATATATATATATATATATTATTTTTTTAAAATTTTCAAAACTTTGTGACAAAAAGCGAGATCTGCAAAATACTCACAATACCTCTCAGCAAATAGCTTGGGGTGTCTACTTTCCAAAATGGGGTCATTTGGGGGGGTTTGTGCTATCTGGGCATTCCATGGCCTCCGAAACTGTGATAGGCAGTGAGAAGTGAAATCAAAAAATTTACACCCTTAGAAAGCCTGAAGGCGGTGCTTGGTTTTTGGGGTCCCGTACGTGGCTAGGCTCCCAAAAAGTCTCACACATGTGGTAACCCCGTACTCAGGAGAAGCAACAGAATGTATTTTGGGGTGTAATTCCACATATGCCCATGGCATGTTTGAGCAATATATCATTTAGTGCCAACTTTGTGCAAAAAATAAATAAATAAAAAAATTGTTGTTTTTCCGCAACTTGTGTCAACATATAAAATATTCCATGGACTCGACATTCCTCTCAGTATATAGCTTGGGGTGTCTACTTTCCAAAATGGGGTCATTTGGGGGGGTTTTGAACTGTTCTGGCATTTTATACACAACATTAGGAAGCTTACATCCACTCTTCTAACCACTTAAAGACAAAGCCCTTTTTGACACTTTTTGTTTACATGAAAACATTTTTTTTTTGCAAGAAAATTATGTTGAACCCCCAAACATTATATATATTTTTAAAGCAAAGGCCCTACAGATTAAAATGGTGGGTGTTGCATTTTTTTTTCTACACAGTATTTGCGCAGCGATTTTTCAAACACATTTTTTGAGTTAAAAAATACACTTTTTTTAATTTTAATGCACTAAAACACACTATATTGCCCAAATGTTTGATAAAATAAAAAAGATGATCTTAGGCCGAGTACATAGATACCAAACACGACATGCTTTAAAATTTCGCACAAACGCGCATTGGCGACAAACTACATACATTTTTAAAAGCCTTTAAAAGCCTTTACAGGTTACCCCAGTAGATTTACAGAGGAGGTCTACTGCTAAAATGATTGCCCTCGATCTGACCTTCGCGGTGATACCTCACATGCATGGTGCAATTGCTGTTTACATATGACGCCAGACCGACGCTTGCGTTCGCCATTGGGCAAGAGCAGGGCAGGACAGGGGTGCTTTTTTTTTTTCTTTTTTTTTTATTATTAATTTTGCTTTTTTATTTTATTTTTAAATTGTTCCTTCCAAGTATTTTTTTTTTTAATCATTTTTATTGTTATCTCAGGGAATGTAAATATCCCCTATGATAGCAATAGGTAGTGACAGGTACTCTTTTTTTGAAAAAACTGGGGTCTTCTAGACCCTGGATTTTTCCTCTGCCCTCAAAGCATCTGACCACACCAAGATCGGTGTGATAAAATGCTTTCCCAATTTCCCAATGGCGCTTTTTATATCCGGGGGGGCATTCCCTCCCACTGCTTGTAAAAGCAGTCCAGAGGCTAATTAGCCGCTAGGATTGCTTTTACATGAAAGCCGGCCGCAGGCTGAAAAGAATGATACCAAGATGATACCTAAACCCGCAGGCATCATTCTGGTATAAACATTCAAAGTCCAGCAACATACCAGTACGTTGCTGGTCCTTGTTGGACATGTATTGTAATCTTTTTTTTTCATGCAGCCAGTTGGCTGAACGAAAAAAGAGATTGATCGGTGGGTATGCCCACCATTAGAATACCGCCCTTCATCCACCCACTTCCAATGATGGGCATACACGCACCATTTATATATGCCGAAGCATGGGGGCATCCTCCCGCAAAAAAGTTATGCCGCACACACATGGTCGGACTTTTCCACGGGCAAGCCTCCGTCGGAATTTCGACCGTATGTACGCGGCATTAGGAGCAAAGTCGCTCCTCCGCCCCTGCTGCCCCAATGCTTCGGCATATTTGCTTTTTTTTTTTAACTGTGGTGGTGAAATCACCTCCTACAGCACTGGAGTCGCAGGGATCAGGCCTGTCTCTGCGAACGCTGCAGTTATGTGTGTTTTTGTTTTGTAAGTGACAGTGATCGATCGATACTGCACTTGGGTGGCCTGGGCTGGACGGAGGGGCAAAACGCAGGTGCCAGCAGGTATCTGGGCTGATCCCGCTAACACTGCGTTTTTGGGAACCCTAAACTGCTGGGGACGCTAGTATAGATCTCATCAGATCAGATATTGATCTGTTCAGATACTATAACACTAAGGGGGGTGTATGCTTCACGCGTGGGTGTTAGCGTTACTGGCACTAACCTGACGCTGCCTGGGGTGTGACTCAGACCCTCTCTGACGCTAAAACCTAATTGATATCACCCGCCGGGCGATCAGGGGGTTAAACCTTTATTGGGTTATATACACGGTGGGTGCCCTGACACTATAAAAAGCAAACTAACTAACCAGCGTCACCCGTAACACTTATATGGTGATCACTGGTGAAAGGGTTAACTAGGGGCAATCAGGGGGTTAAAACCTTTATTAGATAATATATGGGGGTACCTGACGCTATAAAAACCTGCGGCGAACCTAAAAAAAATTACCAGCTACCGATCTGCATCACCGACACTAAGACAGCGTTTAGAAAAACGATCGCTTAGCGACAGTGGTGATGGGGGTATAAGGGTTACCTGGGGGGCGATCAAGGGGGTTAAACCTTTATTAGATAATATATTGGGATACCTGACGCTATAAAAACATGTGGCGAACCTAAAAAAATTACTGGCTACCGATCTGCATCACCGACACTAAGACAGCGTTTAGAAAAACGATCGCTTAGCGACAGTGGTGATAGGGGGTGAAAGGGTTACCTGGGGGGCGATCAAGGGGGTTAAACCTTTATTAGATAATATATTGGGGTACCTGACGCTATAAAAACCTGCGGCGAACCTAAAAAAAATTACCAGCTACCGATCTGCATCACCGACACTAAGACAGCGTTTAGAAAAACGATCGCTTAGCGACAGTGGTGATGGGGGTGAAAGGGTTACCTGGGGGGCGATCAAGGGGGTTAAACCTTTATTAGATAATATATTGGGGTACTTGACGCTATAAAAACATGCGGCGAACCTAAAATAAATTACTGGCTGCCGATCGGCATCACTGACGCTAAGACAGCGTTTAGAAAAACGATCGCTTAGCGACAGTGGTGATAGGGGGTGAAATGGTTATCTGGGGGGTGATCAGGGGGTTAAACCTTTATTAGGGGGGTTAGGGGGCTACACTGGACCTAAGACTAAACTTTGGTGACACTTTTACAGTCACAAATGTCACTGATTGCAGTGATCACTAAATAAATGGTCACTGCAATCAGTGACACTGTGACTGGGGGCTGGGGGGGTGATCTGGGGGGTGATCTGGGGTGTCTGGGGGGGCCTGGGGGGGCGATTTATGTCCCTATGTGTCCTGGTGTCAGTGTAGTGTTGTGTGCACTGACCTGATGTCTTCGCTTGTACGGCGCTCGGTATATGTGAGCGCCGCACCAGAGATGACATCACTTCCTCCTGCTCCCTCTGTCTGACACAGACAGAGGGGGCATTTCCATTCGCCGGGAGCGATCGCGAGGGGGTGGCCAGAAACGAATGGCTGCCCCCTCATCCCGGAACGCTCCCGGACACTTAGCCACCGCTCACTGTATAGGAGGGGGGTCCGATTGGACCCCCCAACTATACAAAGGCAATCACGTACACTCTACGTGATTGTGCCTGTCGGTGCCATTCTGCCAACGTATATATACAGTGAGCGGTCGTTAAGTGGTTAAACTAGACCGCCTCTTTAAGCTTTTATATTATTAGGAGTTATGTCATGATGGGTTCATTTTAGTGAGTGGATAAAGGGTTGATTCAATTCCTCAGTCTCCTATATAACTTCCCAAGCTAATTCCTGTCACATGACTTGTAGTCATGTAGTCAAGACAACTGGCTTTTCTTATCGTTCCATCTACTGGTGATTGCTCCCAGACCATCCAGTGATTTGCCCTTCCAGCAGCTTTCCCTTAGAATGTTTGTGCCAGCCTGTGATATCACATCCGGGTCACCACCCACGTCACCTCTGGTCCACAGTTAGCTGTGGTCCGAGCCCTGGCAGATACCGGAATTCTCTCTGCTCATTAGCAGTCACAGGGGTGACATCCAGGATTAGTTCTCCAGACTCCACTGTAAGAGGGTATGTGATTACTTTTTTCCAATTTGGCAAGCTCGCAATACTTCTTTTAACCTTTTATTTTCAATATACAGTATTGATTATACCATTTGGATAAATAAACTGTTTTCTCCTGCTATGCTTAGCATTCTTGTGACCTTGGAGATATTATGTGGCATTCCTGAATGACTTTATTTTATGACCAGTCTTAGGTGATTCATAGAGGGGCAGATGTCTCCCCTAGAATGTTAGACAGAGAAACATATTCCAGTTGTTTAGAGCATGGTGTCCAGTGCGGTATCTTGTGTGACTCAAATGGACTGAAAAAAAATGCATGCACACTTCAAAACTTTCCTTACCTGTTTTTTTGTTTAAAAGATGGAAGAATTGACTGGGTTACTTGAATCATTTTCACCAAGTTGCAAAATTTACCAAGAGCAAAAATTATCATTTTAAATTTGTAATTGCTCAATAATGCCTTTTAGGGAGACCCATGGCTTTTTCCTGTTCGTGTGAGAATAGGTACAAACTGTCAGGGAAATAAATAGCTTCAATCCGTGCAGCGTGTCACATGACAACCTGGCTGCCTGTCAGGAAGTAAACAGCCTCAATCAGATTCAGTGTGTCACATGACATCCTGGCTTCCTATATAAGCTGAGCAAATCTCCAAGCAAATTGCTGTTTTGTCTTCAGCTTCCTGTGTCTCAAGTTCCTGTTTCCTGCCTGCCTGATCTACTGCTGTGACCCGGAATGCCTCTTGACTAGGGTGACCACGTGTCCCGGATTGCCCGGGACAGTCCCGCATTTTGCAGGTCTGTCCCGGGCACCTTCATTCCAGGACAATACAGTGTCCCGGAATGAAACTGACACAGCTACTCCCCGTGCCAATCAGATGCCCCCAAAAAAGGCCACCACATCACCGCTTTACTCACTGACAGTACTTGTCCTGGCCGGGAATGCCTGGAGGAGCACAATCCCCGCCCCCTGCTTGTGATTGGAGAAATCATAAATCCCGCCTCTTGTGTCCAATCACTGTGCTGTGATTCGTTACAGCACAAGCTGATTTTTGGGAAGGGAGGGTGTCCCTGAATGGTAGTTTGGAAATGTGGTCACCCTACTCTTGACTACCCTGATCTCTCCTGACCCAACCCTTGGCTTGCTTATTGGACTTCGCTGCTGTTTCCTGTCTTTTACCCTCTGCTTGTGACCCAGACTTTGCTGCCAGCCTCCTGCACCTGACCATCTTGCCTGTGACCCAGATTACCTCCAGTCTCCAGTATTTGACCCTCTGCTTGCCTTTGGACTTCCCTCCTGTTGGGTGTTTGACCCCCGGCCTGCTCTGGACTTTCTGCACAACTACACCAGCTGAGTTCTGACCACCATCAGTTCCTGTACCTGTCTTCTGTGACCCTCACGCAGGTCCTTCTCAGCTTACTGGTAGCTTGTGCCTCTTTGTGCCATCCACCCTCTGTCCCATCTCCAGGGGGTGGAGTGCGCTTAGTCGCAAGAGTGAGCCGCTTTCTGCACCTCGGCCTCGGTGAGTACCCTTTTCTGACACAAACTTTATTCACCCTTTTAGTACAAAAAGTCAGAAAAATATATTAACAAGGTCTTGGACCAAAAGTCTCTGCTTTTGTTTATCAGTATTTCTGTACAAGCACATGAAGAATATGCTCTGGAACAATGTAACTTTCAATAATACACATATGCATTAACTGTCAGGTCTCCCCAAGGTGACTCTAAAAGTACAACCATAAGAATATATACTGTATATATATATATATATATATATATATATATATATATATATATTACAGTATATTGCACTATTCCATCATTTTTAATTCAGTTCATATTAAACCACAGGTTCATATATTCTATGAATGTTGTTAGAGTGGGCAAGAATGAGCTGTGGAAATTTCATCTCCACCAATGGTACCATTTGTTAAGCATTCTGAAACTCCACAGCAACAGCAGATGAAAAAGCTATTTTAACCACATAAGTCTATTTCACAGACATACTAAATCTGTTTATAGTGAATGAAAAAGGCATTATTCATGTTAACTTGCAGTGTAAAATACATCATGGCATTAGGCAAGAAAATTATTAAAAGTGAAAGATCCTCAAAGAGAAAGCAAAAAATAAGTAAAACCATGATTCCAAGCATATATGTAATGAAATTTAAATTGAATTTAGTTCAAAATCATTTACCTTTTGACATTATACATCAGTGTACTAAGCATCAGTTAAGAAAGTAAATAGCCTTTCCATTTAAATGAAAAATTGCTCTGTCTCTTTTGATTTAGAAGTAATTTCCAAATTTAAAGTACACTGCAGTTGTTTATTTAGGACTGACTTGAAAGTACTGTTCATTTGATAAGTGTTGCTGTGTCCTTCATCACTGCAGTACCTTTGAATTGTATTCTCCACTTCTAGTGAATAACAATGTCAATCCTGTTTATTTACTTTTGTTAATAGTCATTGCTTATTGTCTTTCTATCAATCAGTTTAATAAGACAACTCTTGCAAAGCAGAATAGGGCAAGCAAAAACAAAGATCTCAATGATATTTAAAGTATCAAAGGCAATGTATAGTAATTTTTCATACACGTTCTTTCTGTTGAAGGGTATAATTTAATAATTTATACAGTTAAAAAAAATCTTAGCCATTTAAATATAGCATATAATTATTTGGTATTTTCATATCTAGCCATTAGGTAAAGCTCTGTTTTCCCTTTTCACATGCTTACCATCCTTATGAACTTCATTGAAAGAAGCCCATTGTTTACAAATCTCTGTAATGCAAGTTGAAATTTACACATAATATTGGGGAAGGCTGACCATACAAGATTCATTTGTTTCGTTCAAGCAGCAGGTTGAATGAAAATACAATATGTACCATTTCCCCCTTCCACACATTCAATGTAGATGGGGAAATCCTTCCACTTTGCTATTTTTTTCTGCTTATGGGGAGTCATCTCCACAGGTATAATACAATGAACAATGAACCGGCCAACTTTTAATCCATGTATGGCTGGCTTAAGGCAAAACAGTTATTCAGCCCTTTACTCCTCTCCTTCTTCTTTTAATAGGCTCTGTCTTGAGTTTCAGTTAAAGAACGATAGGCAAACAGGAAAAAAGCCTCTGTGGAGCTCTTTTTAAAATAATTTAAAAACTCATTACAGGATGTAAAAAATTTATTTTTATATACCTAGAAATATTAGGTACATGATCCTTCAACTTAAAGTTTCTAAAAATATAGAACATCTGGACCAATGAGATATTCTCTTTCATACAACTATAAACTATTCTCACAGAAACCTCCCAGTCCTCATTACATTGTCTAGACATGTCATATAAATTGTCCACCATTAACCAATATAAAAAATCTAGTTATAAGATTGTCACTAGATGATACCATACTCCAACCGCATTGCATACAATGTCCCCATCTAGAGATCTGCTGGAGGTGCAGTCACAATCCAGGAGATATATCACATAGAGGACCTGACTAGCTCCCTAAAAAACACAGGAACCAGTGTCACAAATGTCACGTCTACCCCAACGCAGGTGGTCAGACACTATAACTAGCTACTGTGCTTCACCTATAGCAGACCCCTTTTCCCTTAAGACAAGCAGTCCTACCGATACGTGGTTGCCCCCAGGACTTATACACAATGCTATAGTGTCTGGCCAGTATGCCAGGGCAGATGCAAACTGAGCAAAGCAAACAGGTACTTGCAGTTTAGCAGATAGCGTGATTCAAAGGCAGTTCAGGTAATAAGGCAGGCTGAGTTCAGGGGATAGTCGAGTATCCAATCCAGGTCATACACAGGGGATCCAACAGCAAGCAAGGCATATGGCAGATTAATGGAAGGCTTGATCTAGAACAATGCAAGTCTTTCTCTATCACAAGCAAAGGATAGAGTGTTCGGTTTTCTTATATCAGGTGACTGATCAGATCAATCAGCTTGCAGGTGAACACAGACAGGGGAAAAGTAACAGCCTACACCCGGGTGCTGGAATGAGGAACAGGGGCCCTAATTGATCACCACATTACCCCCCCTCTGAGGAGGTGCCCCCGGGCCCTCAAAGACCAGTTGGACATCCAGCACAGGACCATACGACTGGGCAGAGGTCTGTGGATCCACGAGGCCAGGCTGGTTAGCAGGGGACGTATCACAGGGATCAAGCCGGACAGCTGAAACATGAGCGGAATACAGAGAGCCCTGAAAAAAGGATCAAAAGCCCCACCTGGTCGAATGAGGCTGTTTATCCAAAGGGTGGATTGAACCTCTTGGACCGGTTAGAGAAGGAGGGTGAGGCCAGGTTACAGAAAGTCCTAAATAAGAAAAAGCAGGAAGCACAATGTGCATGGGCCGGACTGGCACAATTGATGCAGTGGCCGACAGAGTCGCATCGACAAGCGCAGCAAATGTCTGTAATGCATCACCAACAAGTCCTGAATAAGAAAAAACAGAAAGTTCAATGGGCATGGGCTGGGCTGGTATAACTGATGCAGTGGCTGACTGGGCCACATCGCCAGGTGTAGCGACTATCTGAATCGCATTACCAGAGAGTCCAGAATAAGAAAAAGCAGAAAATTCAATGGGCGTGGGCTGAACAGGCATAATTGATGCACTGGCAGACTGGGCCACATTGCCAGGTGAAGCAACCATCTGAATCGCATCGCCAGGTGTAGCGACTGTCTGAATCTAATCAGCAGGCGTAGCCACTGTATGAATCCCATTGCCAGGCATAGCGACTGTTTGAATCGCATCGCCAGCTGTGGCGACAGTGGATCTGTCTGTGGCTGTGCGTCCAAGGGAGTTTTGCGACAGGCAAAGGTAGCGGTAATCCAGGGGGCTTGACTTCTGAGGATTTGAAGGTAGTTTCCAAACAGGGCTCAAGGCTACGAGACAACGGACAAGCTTGGTTTCTAGAAGGAGAGGGTTCAGGCTGTGGCAATTGGCTGGAGAGGTGGCCTGTAGAGAATTCAATAGACTTGTCAGAGTCTTTTGTTATAGTAGAGTCATATAAAGGCACATGGTTATGTAAACTGCAGTCACGTTTAGAAATGGCTATCCACCCTTTGTAAACAAGGTAGTCATATGTGTACCCTGTGGCCCCCTTTTACAAAGTTTATATACTGTAACTTCCCACTATATCTAGCATGTTTACTGAAACCATGAAAAAAATAAATAAAAAATCCGTAAAAAAATGAAATTTTCTGAAAAATTCAAGAAAATAAAAATCTATTTTAGAGTAGCTTACGTGGTTGCCCCCAGGACTTATACACAATGCTATAGTGTCTGGCCAGTATGCCAGGGCAGATGCAAACTGAGCAAAGCAAACAGGTACTTGCAGTTTAGCAGATAGCGTGATTCAAAGGCAGTTCAGGTAATAAGGCAGGCTGAGTTCAGGGGATAGTCGAGTATCCAATCCAGGTCATACACAGGGGATCCAACAGCAAGCAAGGCATATGGCAGATTAATGGAAGGCTTGATCTAGAACAATGCAAGTCTTTCTCTATCACAAGCAAAGGATAGAGTGTTCGGTTTTCTTATATCAGGTGACTGATCAGATCAATCAGCTTGCAGGTGAACACAGACAGGGGAAAAGTAACAGCCTACACCCGGGTGCTGGAATGAGGAACAGGGGCCCTAATTGATCACCACATTACCCCCCCTCTGAGGAGGTGTCCCCGGGCCCTCAAAGACCAGTTGGACATCCAGCACAGGACCATACGACTGGGCAGAGGTCTGTGGATCCACGAGGCCAGGCTGGTTAGCAGGGGACGTATCACAGGGATCAAGCCGGACAGCTGAAACATGAGCGGAATACAGAGAGCCCTGAAAAAAGGATCAAAAGCCCCACCTGGTCGAATGAGGCTGTTTATCCAAAGGGTGGATTGAACCTCTTGGACCGGTTAGAGAAGGAGGGTGAGGCCAGGTTACAGAAAGTCCTAAATAAGAAAAAGCAGGAAGCACAATGGGCATGGGCCGGACTGGCACAATTGATGCAGTGGCCGACAGAGTCGCATCGACAAGCGCAGCAAATGTCTGTAATGCATCACCAACAAGTCCTGAATAAGAAAAAACAGAAAGTTCAATGGGCATGGGCTGGGCTGGTATAACTGATGCAGTGGCTGACTGGGCCACATCGCCAGGTGTAGCGACTATCTGAATCGCATTACCAGAGAGTCCAGAATAAGAAAAAGCAGAAAATTCAATGGGCGTGGGCTGAACAGGCATAATTGATGCACTGGCAGACTGGGCCACATTGCCAGGTGAAGCAACCATCTGAATCGCATCGCCAGGTGTAGCGACTGTCTGAATCTAATCAGCAGGCGTAGCCACTGTATGAATCCCATTGCCAGGCATAGCGACTGTTTGAATCGCATCGCCAGCTGTGGCGACAGTGGATCTGTCTGTGGCTGTGCGTCCAAGGGAGTTTAGCGACAGGCAAAGGTAGCGGTAATCCAGGGGGCTTGACTTCTGAGGATTTGAAGGTAGTTTCCAAACAGGGCTCAAGGCTACGAGACAACGGACAAGCTTGGTTTCTAGAAGGAGAGGGTTCAGGCTGTGGCAATTGGCTGGAGAGGTGGCCTGTAGAGAATTCAATAGACTTGTCAGAGTCTTTTGTTATAGTAGAGTCATATAAAGGCACATGGTTATGTAAACTGCAGTCACGTTTAGAAATGGCTATCCACCCTTTGTAAACAAGGTAGTCATATGTGTACCCTGTGGCCCCCTTTTACAAAGTTTATATACTGTAACTTCCCACTATATCTAGCATGTTTACTGAAACCATGAAAAAAAAAAAAAATCCGTAAAAAAATTAAATTTTCTGAAAAATTCAAGAAAATAAAAATCTATTTTAGAGTAGCTTTATAAATTGAAAGTAATTTTGTTACACTGAGAACATAAACTGCAGTGTATATAAAAGTACTATGATTGAAATAAAAGTACAGTTTATTCAGTAAACAATCTAAGCTTGCTTTTTAACCTCTTCCCTACCCGCCCATAGTAATATGACGTCCACAGATGGGATCTCCCCATCCTGGGTGGATGTCATATGACGTCCTGGGCTTTGTGGGGGAATATCTGAATGATGCCTGCAGCTAGAGGCATCATTCAGATATCCTTGTCTTCTGCCGGCGATTCTGCGCACCATAAGAACGATCATAGCGGCGGTTACGCCGCTTGATCGTTCTTATAGGCGGCGGGAGGGGACATCCCCCCTCCCACTGCCATCCGGTGCATCTCCGGGCTCTCCCGGAGAATGAATCGTCTGGCATCGGAGGTGAACCATAGAGATGACTGGTGACCAGACCACGATATCATGATTTCCAGCCTGGAGGAGAGATGTGGGGTCTTATTGACCCCGCGTATCTCCATAAAGAGGACCTGTCACACACATTCCTATTACAAGGGATGTTTACATTAGGAATAAAAGTGACCAAAAAAACCCCGCCCCTGTCCCCAATAGCTTGCGCTTAGAAGCGTACGCACACGTAAGTCCCGCCCACATATGTAAGCGCCGTTCAAACCACATATGTGAGGTATCGCCACGTGCGTTAGAGCGCGTGCAACAATTCTAGAACTAGACCTCCTCTGTAACTCTAACCTGGTAACCTGTAAAAATTTTCAAAGCGTCGCCTATGGAGATTTTTAGGTACCGAAGTTTGGCGCCATTCCATGAGTGTGCGCAATTTTAAAGCGTGACATGTTAGGTATCTTTTTACTCGGCGTAACATAAGCTTTCATATTTTACAAAAAAATTGGGCTAACTTTACTGTTTTGTTATTTTTTAATTCATGAAACCATTTTTTTCCCCAAAAAAAGGCGTTTGAAAAATTATTGCGCAAATACCGTGCAAGATAAAAAGTTGCAACAACTGTCATTTTATTCCCTAGGGTGTCTGCTAAAAAAACATATATAATGTTTGGGGGTTCTGAGTAATTTTCTAGCAAAAGAATGATGATTTGTACATGTAGGAGAGAAGTGCCAGAATAGGCCCGGTATGGAAGTGGTATAAAAAGCCCTGTATGGAAAGGGTTAAAGACCTTTCATCAATTGAATCAGAGGTGGCCGTTCTTAAAACACTTTCAACAGATTTATATTCTGAATCAGAATCTGACACTAAGAGCTCCTCCCTATTATTCTCATTGGTCATACAATCAGGTTGACATTGGTGATCAGGCTCTGGTGACACTGTCCTGGTGTGGCAATGATGTACACTGATCTGGCATTACTGACACTGGTCTGGTGGCAGTCAGAAACACTGTCGCTGGTGTACACTGGTGTGGCATCACTTAAACTGGTCTGGAAACTTTCAGGAACACTGTTGCTGACATACACTGGTCTGACTACACTGTGAATGATGTGACAATGATTAACAACACTGTTGCTAGCTTATACTGGACTACACCTAAACTGATATGGCAGAGATCAGAAGCACTATTGCTGGCGTACACTGGTATTGCATCACTGACACTCGTCTAGTGGTGATCAGAAACACTGTTGCTAGCTTACAATAGTCTGGTGGTAATCAGGAACACTGTTGCTGGTTTACACTGGTCTGGCATCACTGACATTGGTTTGTTCACACTCAGGAACACTGGGCTCCATTCGCAAAAGCATCTCATACGCGGTATTTAAGTGTTCAGACACATTTCCCTAAATACTGCATGCAGTCTTAAAACTATCAATTCACTATACCGTTCTGTGGTATTTGCCACAAAATGCTGAAAGTGCTCGGTAAATAACACATGAACAGGCGTTAAACTCAATTCACATAAGGAAATAATTAATTAATTGCATGCGGTAATTAAAGGGGTTGTAAAGGTTTGTTTTTTATTTTCTAAATAGGTTCCTTTAAGCTAGTGCATTGTTGGTTCACTTAGCTTTTCCCTTGATTTCGATTTCCCTTCTAAATGTTTTTTTTCTTTGTCTGAATTTCTCACTTCCTGTTTCTCCTCAGTAAGCTTGCCCCCTTCATCCGAGCGGGGGTTAGTCAGCCAGAACAGCTTACTGAACAGCTTACTGAGGAAGAACAGGAAGTGAGAAATTCAGACAAAGAAAACAAAGAAAAAAAACATATAGAAGGGAAATTGAAGGAAAAGGTAAGTGAACCAACAATGCAGTAGCTTAAATAAACCTTATTTAGAAAATAAAAAACAAACCTTTACAACCCCCTTAAGTAGTGATTGAGACATGCAGTATTTATGGAATGCGTATTGGTTGTTAAGAAGCGTCATCAGTTGTCAGCAATGCCGGCAATGAAAGATTTATAAAAAAAATTGGCATGGCCCCCCCAATCCATATCAGGCCCTTCAGGTCTGGTATGGATTTTGAGGGGAACCGCCATGCCAAAATTAAAAATAAATGTTGTGAGGTCCCCCACAAAATCCATACCAGACCCTTATCAGGTCAAGAAAGAGAGGGGATACGAGAGTGCTCCCCCTTCCTGAAATATACCAGGCCACATGCCCTCAACATGGGGGGAGTTATTTGGGGTATGTTGATGGGGACAAGGGCCTCTTCCCCACAACCCTGTCTGGTGGTTGTGGGAATCTGCGAGTGGGGGGCTTATCGGAATCTGGAAGCCTCTTTTAACAAGGTGGACCCCAGATCACCCTCTCCCTAGGTAAATGAGTGTGAGCTACATATTAGACCTACTCATTCACCCAAAAAAGTGTAGTGTAAAAAAGACGGATGTCGTTTTTGAAGTCCTTTACGTCAAAAAAAAAATGTCCTGTGGTGTAGAACTATTGTCAATCATGATGCCCTCCACCACCGTTGACCCCCCCCAAAAAAAGAAAAAAAAAAGCTGTGCTCCACATGAAGGCTTCAACTGTCTGACAGCTCCATCATCTGACAACTCCACTGTCTGACAGTTCTTAAATAACTATGGGCTGGTGCCACTTGGTGATGCCACCTGGTGGCACCACCCCTTTGTGACATCACCGGCCGGGGCATGTTATTACACTACAGTTTTTTCTGGTGAATGAGTAGGGGTGCTATTTACCCCATGCTCATTCACCTGGGGAGGGATCTGGGGGCTTAACTCATATGATATTTAAGTAGCATTTTTTAGTGAATGCCGAAAAACTTTTTGAAAATGCAGTGCAGTATTTTACTGCATACTCAGATACAGTAAGATACCACTTTGTGAATGGAGCCCACTGTCACAGACGTAAACTGGTCTGATGTCACTGACATGGCAGCAATTATGAACACTGGCTGGCTGCACTGGTCTGATGCAACTGCACTGGTGACACCTGGGACTGGTGTGGCTATCGACCAGAGGTACTGTTGCTGACTGCACTAATTTAGTGACACTGGTGTGGATAGCAACATTGTATGTGTCGCTATGTTCACTGTAAAACTCATGATTACATGATCAGTTAAAAATTATCTGTTTCCTCTTACAGGTGCTCAGTGTGTAAGAGGAAACAGACCAGTGGCTGCAGCCTTTGTTTACTTTTGTGATCCTTGTGATTGGTCAATTTCATTGACCTGTACCCCAGTCTGTGATCTGCTGAATCTGAAGGACACAGCAAACACAGTATGCATCACTGCATTCCCTAGAGGTTGCACACAAGTAACAGGAGTGGGAGAATGTTTTAATACATCTTTCAAACTCCAGGAAGAAGCCATCCATCTGTTTTTATAAAGACCACAACCGGGTAAACTGAGTAAGGGAAGTGAAAATGTGGAACTTCCTTCCCCTGGTAGTGGTACTAGCCGAGAGTGTGGATAAATTAAAAAAACTGTTAGATATCTTCTTCAGTGAACATTAAAGAGGTATAGGATATCCTAACCACATAAAAACTCAACTCAAAGACATATTGGTCAGGCTAAGGTGCTTTGGGGGACCCCCATTTTTTGCGGGAGCACCTTCAATTCTAAAGGCCATGGCCTTGCACGTTTAATGCCCCCTTGGGGAGGAAAGTGGAATACTTATTTTTATCACTTTTTGCATTAAAATAAAAATCCATTATAAGTGCAGGTTCAGCTTTCTCCATGAGCTTAAATTTATACAGTTCTAAAGAAAAGAAGCACTTTAAACCATGAATAGTTTGATAATTGTTTGAATGAGGATAAAAATTGGACAATGTTGGACAAATTTCAGAACAAATCTACATTCACCGAGTGAAAATTGGATGAATATTGCAATAAGCCCACTTTCCCACTGAAGAGCAGATGTTATATGAATCCTTTATGATGATATTTTCACTAGGGCGAATCTTCTTTGATGCTATTTTCGACAGGCAAAGCTTATTTTAAAATGGGTGAAAAGTACTGTGATAAATAGAAATAATGTAGAAAACAAAATCATGACAAAACAATGGGTGAACACTGGGTTTAAATACAATCCTGTTTTTACTAACTTATTTATACTTTACTTTCAATGCATCATGTAATGCAATTCTATCATCTTTGCTTTGGCTAACTTTAGGTATTTATATTTCTTTTCT
The DNA here is from genome assembly GCA_029206835.1 of Rana muscosa. Classification (NCBI taxonomy): domain Eukaryota; kingdom Metazoa; phylum Chordata; class Amphibia; order Anura; family Ranidae; genus Rana; species Rana muscosa. The sequence goes on along the minus strand of CM055118.1, from coordinate 689,701,442 downwards.
GTGCTACAGTATTAGTATAGTATTCTGAATCCCAAGATACACTGTAACAACAAAACAAGTTCCATTAAGCAACCAATCAGTGCTTTAAATGTATACATTTTATAAATTTTGAAGCTCGGTTACAAAATGAAAAAAATTGCTACTTATTTTCTTGAGTTAACATACATACTGTATTGTGGTAATAGAAAATGTATCAACCTAGAACATAACTGTTTTTTGAGCGCTAACTTTCTTTATATCATTGTACTTTACTTAGCAAAGCAAAAAAACAGCTCTGTATTTTTCTGAGATTAATGCACCCCTATGGAAATCCTGTTTCATCGTATGCCAATGACATAATTTAAGCACTTAATCAATTATTACAATTTACAGTGGTTCAAAATTATCCCTGCAGTAGGCAGTTTGTCTAAGGCTGCATAGACAGACCTTGAGGAATAGGTTTGCGATATCAATCATCAATCCCCAATCACCTCTGCAGAGAAACACTATAAAGCACATGAAAATAAAATGTACTTTCTATACATAGTAATATGAAGGTTAACAATTCTGCATATCCATATTTTACTCTTAAAACAGAACACTTAAACATTTACGGATACTTTATTTTTTTACCTGAAAATACTAGTTATCTAACAACATTATAGTACAGTAATGTAAATGGGCAAAAGAGAAGGATAGTCTTACACAGATCTCTTATCTAGAATCGCCACACTTGGAATCTGCAGCAATACAATTGGCTGATGAAGTTGTACTCATTTCTCATAGAAACATTGTGTGTTTGAAAATTTTACAAACCACCGCTGCTCATTGCACAAATAAACCTGTCCAAACTGGTAATAATGTTAACAATAATAATAATATCATATTTTATACTCTTTCCATGCAAGGTGACAGGGTCTGTATGAAGACCTGCCCCTAAACACTTTATGCTCATCTCTCCAGTGCTCCTCCGCTGCTTTTTTCTGTGGACACAACTGTATAATTCAAGGTAAAATAAAAGGACAAACAAGATTTGCACAGCTACTAAGGACCCCTCGCAGCTAACACAGAATTTGATTCACACACCAAAATGCTAATATAACAATAAATAGTGCAGCATTATGATATTTTATACATAAACTAATGTAAGCCTATAAAAGGGTAAAAAAATAACATTTGGTAAAGTGAATAACCTAAATGAAAATAGTAACAATACACAGTGTGTAATTTCCAACTTTGTGACGTCTTTCACCTCCAGGGCCCTTTGGGTGTGATTTTATTATTGAATCCCTGTTTCCAGGTAATAAAAATCAAAGTATACCCCTCCAAGTGTTAGGTATCCATACAATACAACTCCAACTCAAGAGAAACACAAAAGAATCATAGTGCTTTCCTTGCAATAACGTTTTCAATAAAACCATAGAAAACAACTCACATTAAAAGGCTGCATATCATTCTACAGCATAAGACAGTAGACTGCAAACTCCCATAGCAAATTATCCCAGTGGGTCATTCCCCAGAGCATTATGATATTATTGCCCACAAGCTCTGCCTTATGCTCTACATCCTCCTGTGTATGGTGGAGCTTGTGGGCAGTAACATATCATGTTCTCTTTGTATTTCTCTTGAATTGGAGTGGTATTATATAGGAGAGGTTGTTGGATACCTGAAGGCTAAGTTCTCCTTTAAGAAACAAAAAACAAATGCACAGATTTTTGCAGGAAAAAATTAGCATGCCACCAGCTTGCCTGCTCATAGCTCCATATGGGCAGACAGTTACAAAGATTGTGGATTTTGCAATGAACTATAAGGACACTTATCAGTGCCCTCAAAGTTCATTGAGAATTACAAGCTGTCTGTCACTGTGGAAGATGGGACCTGTAGTTCATTTATTCACAGATTGCTGTGAATAAATGTCAGAGCTGAATGGGCAGGGCCCCGCACAGCTGCACTGCTTTGAAAAATTACAGCGGGTCCAGGGAGAGGAACCCCCAGCTTGCTATCACATGGGGGGGGATCAGGCTGCATGTGGGAAATCAGACCTGGAGCATGTTACACGTTACACCCTAAATATGGGTGTAACATGTAACATGCTCCAAAGGTGAACTTATACTTTAACTCTTGGAGGGGTAGATGCTGATTTTGACCACCTAGAAACAGGGGTCCAACTTTAGAGGACCCAAAAAGGCACTGCTCCTCCAGACCCAAAAAGGGTCTGGAGGACCCTTTTTGGGTCTCCAGACCCAAAAAGGCACTGGAGATTAAAGATTTCACAAAGCTGGAAGTTATACAATGGTCTTGTGAATCTGGAATATTAACTTCACGTGGGAAATTCAGCTGATTAAGAAGATTGTGGACTATCACTTATGTGTGCTCTCTGTATGTATTTTATATTGTGTATTGTTAATATTTTCATATAAAGTGGATGTAAACCCGAAAAAATAAATTAAATTAAGGATTTCATGTCATCTGTGCCCAGTCTTGCCACAAAGAGTTAATCCAGCTCTGAGCAGTCCTCTTATCTTTTTTAAGTGAGATAAAAATGGACAGGCAGAGAAATAGGAGTCTGTTTCTCCCCCTTGCTGTGAGTGAAAGGTGATTTACATATCTCATGCACAAACCTGAGAGAGACATTCTGTTTACTTCAGATCCCCTCCTCCTTTCTTCTCCAGCTCTTCCAGGATTGGCTGCTCCACACCTCAGCATGATTGGGCTTGCTGAAGTCATGTGGTGACTTTTCTGGGTTTTGACTGGATGTTAGTGAACATAGCAGAAGTTCAGTGTAAGAAATACACAGGACAAAATGCATGTTGACAAGGGGAGTGTAGCAGTGGGCTGGGAGTCTAGTGACATCACGACTCCACCCACCGAGCACCAAACAACAGACCCACCCACAGAATCTGCAGTTTTTCGGGTCTCATAACAGACAGAGGGGAGACATGACAGGTAAGGGTACATGCAGGAGGCATGTATATCCTTATAGATAACCACTATGTCAGTAGTTTAGAAGGAATGAGAGTGGGTTTACATCCACTTTAAGGTAATCCCTATAGCAAGGGAGGATTTATACATTTTTATATACACATATTAGTTTATTTATACAATACTTGAGTGCTGTGCTATTTTTTGTTTGATGAAATGTGCTTCAGAGTATAGGAGAGCATGTGTTCTCCTCCAATGATGCAGTTTCTGACTCTAGTGGGCAATCAATAGGCCCAAGGACATTCACTTAATGGAGGGATGATTTCACCACTCCCTCTGAGCTCCAACAAAAGTCAACATCAAATATTATGGTGGCTGAGCTATAGGAAGCAGCAATAGAAGACCACTGGAGAGGTGTATACAAAGTGGATAGCATTGGGTTTACACTGTCACATTGTCTTTAATGGGCAAAGTTACAGTATCTTTTCAAGCTTCAACATTTTTACATTGCCAACTATAATATATTTAGGAAGAACTGTTCTCGGTTGTCAATTTTGTTTAACTTTGTATGTATTCCTGTGGTTGCTACCGTTTAATACCAAATATTAAAATGAAATACTGACAAATTTAGGATAATTAGTTAGTTCTTAGCTTCATTAGTTTGTGGTATGTTCATGTCTCGTTGCTTTAATCTTACAAGTAAAGTCTGCTATTAATAGTAATATGTTTAACAACTTAGTAAAACTGTACAAATGATGGCAAACTTAAAGAGTAACTCCATCTGATATGTAATATCATTATCAGATGGAGTTACTCTTTAGGTTTGCCAACATAAAAATGCATAAAAATACATCAAAAGCACATAAAAATGCACTAATAACAAATGAAAATGCAAACGCACAAGTGTAAACCTAACCTAAATCATGAGTGCAGGTTGAATATTCATGCTGAACAGTTATTTTCTTTTGGAAAAGCAGCAGTAAGGTATGAGTTAGCTAAGTATGTCTTTATTTTTTAAGGAAATATAAATATAAATAACTGATCACTATTACATTAGGTGAATGAGATTTCACAGTCCATAACTTGCTCGAAGTATGTCTTGAGGACATTTATTGAAATGTTTTGACTTCTCAACATATACATTTCCATCTCACGACTATGTTACTTTCTAAAAGTATGCTTTCAAGAGGACTTCCTTTGAGAAAGAACAGTGATAACATAAACAATGATAGTGCTCATTGGCAATGTGGTCTCGCATTTATTTCCCTGTGGAAAGGGCTCCCACTTTGTCATGTAATTTATATTGCTCAACTGCAGATCTATAGCACCAGTAGCAATCATTTATCATTTATCTTTATTGTAAAACAAAGAATATTTGCACTAAGCTCATTTTAATATCTTAATAATAACTCTTCCAAGTCAAAACCCTTACAAAACATGTATCTTGTACATTTATCTTGAACCTAACTGGATGTCTCTAATTAACAAAAAAGCTGCAAGACAGGATTGGGCTGATGAAATAAGTAAACTAGAATTTGCCTTTAACATGACTGGAAAATGAAGTGAACATTTACATAATTTGTTGTGTGAAGATTACAGAAGGGAAGGCATGGGGAAAAAAAAAGATATTTTCCATTTTGTTCAAAGCTGTTTTTTGTTTTGTTTGATTTTCCAGAAAAAAAAGGGTGGAATATGCTCTTTTGCAATGATAAATTATATATCTACAACATGGTATTCAAATGATATAACATGAAGACCTTACTGAAAGATTTGTGAGACTTTGGGGGTTATTTACGAAAGGCAAATCCACTTTGCACTGCAAAGTGCACTTGAAATTGCACTGAAAGTACACTTGGAAGTGCAGTCACTGTAAATCTGAGGGGTAGATCTGAAAGGAGAGGAAGCTCTGCTGATTTTATCATCCAATCATGTGCAAGCTAAAATGCTGTTTTTTATTTTCCTTGCATATCCCCCTCGGATCTACAGCGACGAGCTCCGTGACCGTGACCCCTGCCACGAGCTCCGTGACCGTGCCCACGGGACCCGTGCACTTGATGTCCGCCGGTGTCCCGCGATCGTTCCACGGAGCTGCAGAATGGGGGGATGCCTATGTAAACAAGGCATCTCCCTATTCTGCCTAGTGACAGGACACTGATCATCTGCTCCCTGTCATCAGGAGCAGCGATCAGTGTCCTGTTCCAGTAAGCCCAGCCCCACACAGTTAGAATCACTCCCTAGGACACACTTAACCCCTTCCTCGCCCCCTAGTGGTTAACCCCTTCACTGCCAGTGTCATTTACACAGTAATCAGTGCATTTTTATAGCACTAATCGCTGTATAAATGACAATGGTCCCAAAATGGCATCAAAAGTGTCTGATGTGTCTGCCATAATGTCGCAGTCACGATAAAAATCGCTGATCGCTGCCATTACTAGTAAAAAAAAAAATATTAATAAAAATGCCATAAAACTATCCCCTATTTTGTAGACACTATAACTTTTGCGCAAACCAATCAATAAACGCTTATTGGATTTTTTTTACCAAAAATATGTAGAAGAATACGTATCGGCCTAAACTGAGCAATAAATTTGTTTTTTTATATATTTTTTGGGGATATTTATTATAGCAAAAAGTAAAAAATATAGCTTTTTTCAAAATTGCCGCTCTATTTTTGTTTATAGCGCAAAAAATTAAAACCGCAGAGGTGATCAAATACCCCCAAAAGAAAGCTATATTTTTGGGGAAAAAAGGACATCAATTTTGTTTGGGAGCCACGTCGCAAGACCGCGCAATTGTCAGTTAAATTGACGCAGTGCCGAATCGCAAAAAATGGCCCGGTCAAGTAGCCAAATCCTCCAGGGTTGAAGTGGTTAAAAACTCCTGTAGTAAATCAGCCTTGATCTGTTTTTATTGTATCAAGATAATTAATTATACAGTCTGTCATGTGTGTTTATTCATTTTTACAAGTGTACCTAGTATTACTACTGTCTTTTTACAATGACAGTAGTAAGTAAAATATTAGTGTTACGCTATTTTCTATGTATAAACAGCATGGGTGGGGAGAAAATAAAATGTAGGTTTATGAAGTAGAACAACCTGTCCCCTGCCAGCATGCTGCAGAGTGGGACCCTTGCTCTCTGTGGGGAAGCAGTTTTCTCTTCACTGTGGATTGCAGGACTATAGGCCTGAATGCATATGCCTGACCTTTTTGCAGAAATAATACTGCTTTTCCACAGGCAATGAGGGTGCCACTCTGTAGCTGCTGGCAGAGAACATGATTTTCCACTCAGGCTTTAGCTGCTTTAGAAAGAAACAAACAGTAATGCCTTGTACACACGATCAGAATTTCCGATGGAAAAAGTCAGACAGAATTTTTTCATCGGATATTCCGACCGTGTGTGTGCCCCATCGGACCTTTTTCCGTCGGAATTTAGAAAGAGAACATGTTCTCTTTTTTTCCGACGGAAAAAATTTCGATCGGAAATTCCATTCGTCTGTAGGGAACTCCGATGGAGAAAAAACACGCATGCTCAGAATCAAGTCGACACATGCTCAGAAGCATTGAACTTAATTTTTCTTGGCACGTCGTATTGTTGTACGTCACCGCGTTCTTGAGGGTCGGAATTTGGTGTGACAGTGTGTATGCAAGACAGCTTGAACGGAATTCCGAGTTTATCCCGACGGAAAATCCGATTGTGTGTACAAGGCATTAGACAATAGACACTTGAGTTGTAATGCACCTGGAATGACTATTGGCTTACCTGATTTAAACTGAAAGTTCAGTTAGGCTTTAACCTGTTGCATAAACCTTACCTATTATGAAAAAAAAAGACAAGTTGTCTTAAGTAGAATTTGCATGTCAATCAATCAAGATTATAGGCATCCAAAATATTATGTTAACATTTGCTCTATTTTAATTAATCATGGTTCTGTCCCAAGGATGCTGGGCTTGGAGACAGGGGGTCCTTTGTACTAGTACTGATAGAATATGTTCGACTGGTGTATCTGAGTGGAAATGCTTCACTTTTCAGACAACATAACTACCTGATCCACATTCAGACCCTCACGGCATCTGGCAAAGGGGAAGCATTTCAGCTCCAACTTCCTTTGTGTCTTTGAGATGCCTTGTTAATGAATGTAGAGAGCTGTAAAAGATGCCAGTGCTGAGGGATGTAAAAAAAAGTTTCACAATTGTTATATCCTCTGAGTTGTTAGAGACACAAGACTCTGGTCTGGAACAATGGATGTTTATTTCAGGTCACTGTACAATGCAACATACATCTCAGGACAGGAATATCTACTTATGCTTCCTTACATGTGCACTAAGATGGCTACTATGCCCCTTGACCCTTGTCATCACTCCCGGGTGGAGCTAGTCTTAAAGTGACGGTACATGTGGAACCATTCAGTTAAAACAACAATAAAATCACATGGGTACTATTGGGTACTTAAACCCCCTTCCTTCCCAGACCAATTTTTAGCTTTCAGCGCTGTCGCACTTTGAATGACAATCGTGGGGTTATGCAACACTGTACCCAAATTAAATTATCATTTTTTTCACACAAATAGAGCTTTCTTTTGGTGGTATTTAATCACTGCTGGGTTTTTTATTTTTTGCAAAAAAAATGAAAAAAGACCAAAAAAACCCCCCCAAAAAACTGTTTCATAGTTTGTTATAAAATGTTGAAAACAGGTAAATTTTCTCTTTTATTGATGTGCGCTGAGGCAGCTGCACTGACGGGCATTGATAGGCTGCACTGATAAGAAGGCACTGATGGACACTGATGAGGTGGGACTGATGGTTGGCACTGAGGGGTGGGACTGAGAAGTGGCACTGATGGGTGGGATTGATGGTTGGCACTGATGGGCGGCACTGAAGGGCACTGATAGGTGGGCACAGACAAGGCAGCAGCGGCTCTCTGTGTGAGGAGGGACCGATGTCCCTCTGACAGAAGCTGGTGATCAGCTTTTTTTTCCCTTAAGCTTTTAGCTTGAGGGGGAAAAAAACGATTACCGATCTTATGTTTACATCTTGCGATCAGCTGTCAGTGGCTGACAGCTGATCACGTGGTAAGGGGCCAGGATCGACCCCTTACTCTGATCTGTGATCAGCCGAGTCTCATAGACTCTGTGATCACAGAGCGTGCAGGGCGCACCCCGCAGGGAAGGGCTCACAGCACATGCTCAGGAGGATGTCTATTGACTGCCTCCCGGCAATTAAGGCCGTCATTCAGCTATAGCACAGGCCGGAGGTGGTTAAAGCGGTGGTAGACCACAGTTAAAGACAAAAAAAAATCCCTGCAAGGCAATGTCATGATGTGCTAGTATGCATCGCATACTAGCACATTATGAGAGACGTACCTTAAAACGAAGCCTTAAAGTGACACGCTATCAGCACTGAGAGGGCTTCCATCTTCACCCAGTCTTCCTTCCAGGTTCACGGCCTTCAGCTACATGAGTGGCCGGGGGCGCAATGATGTCACTTCTGCACATGCGTGCAGGATCTGAGGTTTACGGGACAGGGCTTTGATGGTCTAGCACAGTATGTCAGATCGCGCATGCATGCAAGTTTAGTAGATAGTTACAGTACCTACTATTATACAGCAGGCTTACCTGTAGGTATAAGTGGCAAAACTGAGTTTACTACCACATTAACAACTTCCCTACTGCTGTAATGTCATATGACGGCCGCAGGAACCCTTCGTCCCTCTGAGCGGCCGTCATATGACGTCTTGGGATTCCCTGCATTGTGGAGAGCACGCGCTCGCCGCATCATTGGGGACCCGATGCGCGTGCCCAGAGGCCGCGATGCCCGCCGGGCACCCACGATTGCTCGTCACAGAGCAGGGACGTGGATCTGTGTGTGTAAACACACAGATCCACTTCCTGTCAGGTGAGAGGAGACCGATCCGTGTGTTTCCATTACAGAGGAACACCGATCGGTCTCCTCCCCTTGTGAGTCCCCTCCCCCTACAGTTAGAATCACTCCCTAGGTAACATATTTAACCCCTTGATCACCCCCTAGTGTTAACCCCTTCCCTGCCAGTCACATTTATTCAGTAATCAATGCATTTTTATAGCACTGATCACTGTATAACTGTGAATTGTCCCAAAATAGTGTCAAAAGTGTCTGATATGTCCACCGCAATGTGGCACTCCCGATAAAAATCGCAGATCACCACCATTACTAGTATGGAAATAAAAATTATAGCAAAAATGTATAAATATTGTGGGGTTTTTTTCAAAATTGTTGGTCTTTTTTTTTTATAGCGCAAAAAATAAAAACCGCAGAGGTGAATTTGGGTACAATGTTGCACGACCGCGCAATTCTCATTCAAAGTGTGACAGCGCTGAAAGCTGCAAATTGGCCTGGGCAGGAAGGGGGTGAAAATGCCCGATATTGAAGTAGTTAAGAACATCCACATTTTATTATGGACACCAATCAATATTAGAAGCTGTATGACTGAATTAAATGCAAATTTAGTCCTGTAAGTAAAAAACCTAAGAGACGCTCCTTGTAAGTATATTACCATACTTTTCATCACTGCATTGTGAAAATGTTAACGTAAAAAACACGTACAAAAATGCAGCACTTTCATACTTTCATGATACACTTTCATAAGCCCAAAAAAATTTATCTTTTCATTAAATTGCTAGTTACTTGTGTTTGACCCCTAAAGGCCTAAGGTTTAAAGTGCACCCATGTCCCCTGTCACTTTCCAATCATTGCTTTTGGTAAAATAGGCTACATATCACAGGACCATTAGGGAGACTTTGGGAGTAGAGAGGGGATGAAACCAAGCTTGAACATTTCAGGAAAGTGTAGATTTAACTATTTTCTCGATCTCTGTATCTCCTGATACTTTTGACATGCAGTTATCACTAAAAGTAATCTTTGCTTTCACATTGTCTCTTCATATACTCAGCTTGAATTGCCCTGGTTTGCCACAGGGTTTCTATCATTATACTCTTTAACACACAATTTGTAAAGCTATTAATAGAATTGTACAGAATACTAAGGTATTATAATGAGTGACCTACTATACACAGACTCTCAACACATGAAAAATGCCATATGAATGCACAAAATCATTAGATTACCATGATACATGAACTAGAAGGTAGTAAATAAACATCTTAATGTAAATTAACATATGCCGTGCCCAACAACTTAAAGCATTTTCTCTGTAAAAAGTCTTCTATCCTTTCAGTTGGGTTTATAGCGCCATCTGTTTTAATTATACTTTTGGTGGTGTGCTATAAAGTTAATAGAAGTAGTACTGCAAAGTCAATCTGAAACAATGTTTTTTTTTTCTGGTGTTATCTGTGAGAACTCATTGCTGGGGTCTCAGTGTAATAAACTTCACAAGTGTTAGATTACTGTTAGAGCTCAACAGATGTTCCTTCATTTTTTCCCTTATGTGGAATGCATGTTTCTGCCAAGCCCTGATATTATTTAGGTAATTAATTAGTGGCAGCAAATACTCTTAAATCAATTCTAATTCTATTCACTTTTTATTTTGCTGATTTCTTTCAGTCTTTTCCATTAACTATTAGATTTAATTAAGTATTCAACATGCACACTGACATACATTAACCTACTTTGTAGCATAAGGATAATGTTTTAAAAATGTTTACGGAAATGCAATTAAACACAAATAAAAAGGGCTGGCATTTAAAATAAAAAACATAGGGACATAATTTTAATGCATAAAAACAAGAGCACAGTTAGCGTTTAAAGTAGAGCTCCAGCTGTACTTTGTTTTTTTGTTTTTATTTTATTTTTATTTCTATGCTTGACCGCCATGTAGCAAATTTGTTTCTTTCTTCTAGAGGAAAATCTCTATAAAGCCTTGTACACACGAGCGTAATTTCCATCGGAATAAACTCTGACGGGTTTTTCCGACAGAGTTCCGAAAGGAATTCCACTCAAGCTGTCTTGCATACACACGGTCACACTAAAATCCGACCGTCAAGAACGCGGTGACGTAAAACACTACAATGAGCCGAGAAAATTAAGTTCTATGCTTCCGAGCATGCGTCAAATTGTTTCCGAGCATACGTGGTTTTTAGTCCGTCAGAATTGCATCCAGACGAACGGAAATTCCGATTTCTTTCATCGGAAAAATTGAGAACATGTTCTCTATCTAATTTCTTCGGAATTTCAGATGGAAAAAGTCCGATGGGGCATACACATGGTCGGAATATCTGATGAAAAAATTCCGTTTGACTTTTTCCATTGGAAATTCCGAGTGTGTGTACGCGGCATTACAGTCACACAACAACAATAACAACCATTTTTATTCACAAGAGTTTGGAATGGTTAAAACAATCATTACCTTATAATTTTTGCCTGTATACTCATTGGATATTTGCTCTCACTTTCTCTCTGAAGAAATTCACAGGAAACCTCACCAATGTAGACAAGAAAGTAACTAAATAAATAAATATATAAATAAATAAATAACAAACTTTCGCCCACTTTTTTGCAAAATAAAATAAACTAATTGGAGTTAAAGTGATTGTAAAGTCTTTTTTTTAAATTAAAATAACAAACATGTTATACTTACCTGCTCTGTGCAGTTGGTTTTGCACAGGGCAGCCTCAATCCTCCTCTTCCCGGGTCCCTGGCTGGAGCTCCTGGCCCCTCCCTCCTGTTGAGTGCCCCCACAGCAAGCAGCTTGATACACTGATAAAAATGATTCTGTTGGCTTGTAATTTTAACATAAATTTTTTATAATTTTAAACATAAAAATAAATGTTAATTAATTTATTTTGATATTTTAAGTACCTTACTTAATTTCCATTAGTTCTTAAAACACACCTTTTACATTTACAAAAATACTGTATAATATTGAGTAATCTAGACAAAACTTTTAAGGTATGTGCATTTCCATATTCTAATTGAGTTACATTTACTTAAAAAAATTATCTTTTCATTTGACTGAAATTGCGGGACACATATGTTTGCCAAACGTGCAACCACGAGTTTTGATTCTGTATATTTTAAAGAGTTTGACGTCTATTGGAACTTTGAAAACCTGCACAAGGCAGTTCCCATACATTTGAGGCCCATCAGGACAAAAGAGCACCACCAGTGACAAGAATTTTTCCAAGTCACTACAAAGCCATGCAATGCCATTGAAAGGTAAGAGTGAACATTGAACAAATTATCGCTCACATGCTTTAAATGTTGCTTAACATACCATTCAAAATGTTTATTTTATTTGCAGATTAATATATTTATAATAATTGGACATACATCCATTGTGTACACCTATTGAGACAACTCACTTGTGCGCACGCGAAGTTTGCGCTTACTGCAAGCGACAGAACGCAACCAAGATGCAGGGTGAGGAACCGCCGGCTGTTAACCTTAAAAACTATTTTGTACCACAAAAATTAATGTTTCAGATGGTTCCGTTTTTGAGATATTGGAACTCAAATTCAGATTATGTAACATCAAGCCTCGCCCACTTTGCACCCAATGTTATTAAAAATTAAAAACAAAGATAGCATTCGTTTGTACTGCATCTGTGACGATTTGTGCTGCAAAAACTAATGTATGTGCTGGTTTGGTTTCAGAGATATTGCGCATTATAGTTGATGAAACCTCTCCCACTTTGCACTACATCTTATTACATTTTAAAAACAATTCTACAATTTGTTTGTGCTGCGTTTGTGCTGATTTGTACCACGAAAACAAAATTTCTGTTTCTTAGGTTTTTGAGATATTGGACATTGAAAGTTAGATTATGTAACCTAAAGCCCGCCCACTTTTTACTATGTTATTACATTTCAAATACAAATATACCATATTTATGCTGCATTGGCAGGAAAAACAAGCATATTGGTTTAGTGTATTTTTTCATATACCATTTTGTATCAGAAAGAATGATTATGGGACTCATTAATGCTTTTAGCCTGAGCTACCCTGAAAACCTATCATATACTTTTGAAGTTTTTAGAAGATCTTTTTGGAGCTAGATTTGGGGAATCTATCTTCAAAGGTTCACACTTTAACCGCTTGCCGACCAGCCACCGTCAATATTCTGCAGCAGGTCGGCTCTCCTGCGCAAACCGCTGTAGGTGTACATCGGTATTTGCACAGGAGACAGTGGACATGCACGTCCGTCGCATGCCATGGGTCCGGTGGACTCGATTTCCGCCAGCGACCCACGATCATGGTAAACAAGGCGACTCCCTGTTCTGCCAGATGACATGTCAGAGATCTTCTGTTCCCAGTGATCGGGAACAGCTATCTCTGTCATGTCCCTAGTTGCCCATCCCCCCTACAGTTAGAACACACCCAGGGAACACATTCAACTCCTTGATCATCACCTAGTGTTAACTCCTTCCCTGCCAGTGTCATTTGTACATTGATCAGTGCATTTTTATAGCACTGATCAATGTAATGTCACTGGTCCCCAAAAAGTGTGATAAGGGGTCAGATTTGTCCGCCGCAATGACTCAGTCCCACTAAAAATCGCAGATCGCCACCATTACCAGTAAAAACAATTTTAAAAAATCCCTAAATCTATCCCATAGTTTGTAGACGCAATAACTTTTGCCCAAACCAATCAATATACGCCTATTGCGATTTGTTTTACCAAAAATATGTAGAAGAATAGATATCAGCCTAAACTGATGAATACATATTTTTTGGGGATATGTATTATAGCAGAAAGTAAAAAAATATATAATTTTTTTTCAAAATTGTCGGTCTTTTTTTGTTAATAGCACAAAAAATAAAAACCGCAGAGGTGATAAAATACCACCAAAAGAGAGCTCAATTTGTGAGAAAAAAAGGACGCAATTTTGTTAAGGTACAGCATTGTACGACCGCGCAATTGTCAGTTAAAGTGATGCAGTGCCGTATCGCAAAAAAATGGCCTGGTCATTAAGCGGAAAAATCCTTCCAGGGCTGAAGTGGTTAAAGTGCAAATTACTTTCCTAAAAGGCTTAAAAAAAATATCTTTACAAATATACTGTATATACATGTTTGTGTTTCAGTTTGATTTGTTAGCTGAGAAAGAGGCATTTTTTTTTTTTTTTTTTTTTAATGTTTACATTTACATTTGATGCTGCTTTAATAATATTACATTTGTAACACTTTATAAATAATAAATGTTAATTTGTTTTAAAAGCCTGTTTTATGAGACTATTCCTTTTATTAAAAAACATATTATTGTATTATTTTTATATAAAAACCTTCAAACATATATCAAATACATTTGGAAAATACGTTTTGTCAACTTAAAAAAATTGAGTAAGCTTCAAGTTAATATCACTTGAAACTAAGTGACTAAGTAGCTAATTAATAGGGCAGCACAGTGGTGTAGTGGTTAGCACTTTCTTCTAGCAGCAAAAGGGTAGCTGGTTTATATCCTGACCATGACACTACCTGCCTGCAGTTTGCATGTTCTACCCTGTGCCTGCATAGGTTTCCTCCCACACTCCAAAGACATGCTGGTAGGGTAATTGGTCCTACTATGTGTTTGAATGTGAGTTAGGGATCTTAGATTGTAAGCTCTTTGAGGGCAGGGACTGATGTTATGTAAAGTGCTCTGTAAATTTACAGTGCTGTATAAGTACTTGAAATAAATAAGTTAATGTATGTGTTCTTAACTTAAACTTTTCTAGAAACTGGAAACATTTAGTTGGCTTTACTTAAAACTATAGTTCCAGACAAGTTAAGTTATGTATTCCTAACTTCAAACACTATGGTCTATAAACTGAAAAACAAATAAGTTGGCTTTACTTAACTACATCAATACCAGGCATTTTCACCCCCTTCCTGCCCAGGCCAATTTTCAGCTTTCAGCACTGTCACGCTTTGAATGACAATTGTGCGGTCGTGCGACGTGGCTCCCAAACAAAATTTACGCCCTTTTTTCCCACAAATTTAGCTTTCTTTTGGTGGTATTTGATCATCTCTGCGTTTTTTTTTTTTTGCGCTATAAACAGAAAAAACTGTCAATTTTGAAAAAAAACAATATTTTTTACTTTTTGCTATAATAAATATCCCAATTTAAAAATAAAAAATATTTTTTTTTCTCAGTTTAGGCCGATATGTATTCTTCTACATATTTTTGTTAAAAAAAATCGTAATAAGCCTATAGTGATTGGTTTGCGCAAAAGTTATAGCGCCTACAAAATAGGGGATAGATTTATGACATTTTTATTTTATTTAATTTTTTACTAGTAATGGCGGTTATCTGCGATTTTTGTCAGGACTGCGATATTGCAGATCTGACACTTTTGACACTATTTCGGGACCATTCACTTTTATACAGCGAACAGTGCTATAAATATGCACTGATTACTGTATAAATGTGACTGTCAGGGAAGGGGTTAACACTATGGGCGATAAAGGGGTTAAATGTGTTCCCTAGGGAGGGATTCTAACTGTGGGGGGAGGGGACTGACTGGGGGAGGTGACCGATCGGTGTCCCTATGTACAAGGGACACACCAACAGTCTCCTCTCCCTAACAGGAGGTGGATCTGTGTGTTTACACACACAGATCCACATCCCTGGCTCTGTAACTGCCAATCGCGGGTACCTGGCGGACATTGTGGCTGCCAGGCACGCGCATCAGCACCCGAGTGACGCAGTGGGCTGTCGCGCGCCCCCTAGCGGCCGGGAGGCCCGAGGAAGTCATATGACGGCCACCCAGGATGGCAGAGCCACCTTGTGGCTGTCATATTACAATAGCCGGGATGTGAAGTGGTTAAAACAACAAAGTTGAAAACATGAAAAGTCTAATGAGTCAGGCAAAAATAAGTTTAGTTGACAGTACCTAAAATGCTGATGCAAATAGTTGCCTCAATTTTTTGGAGTAGACCAAGCACAATAGTTTTTACAGTGTATGGGGGCACCCGAGCCGAGCTGAAGGACTCATGGACATCACAGGATAGAGATGGGGCTCAGGTAAATATTAGGGGGGCTGAGGGGCTACTGCACACAGCAGCCTTTTTTATCTTAATGTATAGAATGTATTAAGATTTACAACATGTGGCATTCAGTTTGAAATAACAACCCAGTCCCAGACTGCATTTTCTAAGCTTACATATACCTAAATATGTATATACATATGCCCAATTTTATTCAAAGAACAGCATATATACCATGGACTGAACTAACTGCTTTTTAACCACTTGCCGACCGCCTCCTGTACATTTACGTTGGTAGAATGGCACGGACAGGCACATCAACTTACCTGTACGTCCCCTTTAAGTGCCTGTCCATGTGGTCGCGTGCGTGCCGCCGGCGGCATGCTCGCGACCCTGCCGCCATCCCCGTGAGTCGGACCGCGGGGATCCCCGCGATCGTCTCACGGAGGTATAGAGCGGGAAGATGCTTGTGTAAACAAGCATCTCCCGGCTCTGCCTAGTGACAATGACACTGATCTCGGCTCTGTGTACTCTGAGCGGAGATCGGTGTCATGTACAGTAAGAAACACTATGCAGGGAACACTTAACCCCATACAGCGCCACCTAGTGGTTAACCCCTTCACTGCCGGTATAATTTTCTCTGTAATCAGTGCATTTTTATAGCACTAATCGCTGTGAAAATGACAATGGTCCCAAAAATGTGTCAAAAGTGTCCGATGTGTCCGCCATAATGTCGCAGTCATGAAAAAAATCACTGATCTCCGCCATCACTAGTAAAAAAAAATTTTTTATAAAAGTGCCATACAACTATCCCCTGTTTTGTAAACGCTATAACTTTTGCGCAAACCAATCAATAAACACTGATTGCGATTTTTTTTACCAAAAATATGTAGAAGAATATGTATCGGCCTAAACTAAGGAATTTTTATTTATTTTTTATATATATTTTTGGGGGAAATTTATTATAGCAAAAAGTAAAAAATATTGAATTTTTTTCAAGATTGTCACTCTATTTTTGTTTATAGCGCAAAAAAAAAACGCAGAGGTGATCAAATACCACCAAAATAAAGATATATATGTGGGAAATTTTGTTTGGGAGCCACGTCGCACGACCGCGCAATTGTCAGTTAAAGCGACCCAGTGCGAATCGCAAAAAGTGGCCTGGTCTTTAACCAGCCAAAATGGTCCGGGGCTGAAGTGGTTAAAATATATTTGTGTACAACTGAATCCATTTATTAACATAAAAATTAATAAGAATAAAATTCCCAAAACTACAAAAATAACAAAGCTTCTAATTTTTGAATAAGCAACTGAAAGTTTGAAAAAAATTTCAGTGCTGCAAAATGGAGTATATATTCCACATCTGATATGTTTTTTTTTGAATCTCCAGTTCTACCATCCCAAAAGACAGCCAGTGCAGGCAAATTATTAATGTGTACTGAAACACCAACCGCCACCAACCACTCAAGGTGTTCACTCACCAGATGGTAAGACTTTAGAGGTGAAGACATGCTTAATACCATTCAGGTTTGATAATCTTGTCTGCCAGAATAGATCGCAGATGCTATCTCCCCCCATCAAATATAAATAGAGAAGAAGCCTTTGGATAGTGTAATACTACAATGATTTTATTAAAATGTTTAAAACAAGCTGTTATTAAAAATACAGAGAATGCTGTCGGTAAGCTTCCAATAGCCTGTGATGTCAATCAGCTAGCGCCGTCCTACACGACTTGTCTGAAGGGACGTCATAATTGAAAGGTTACCACTGTTGATGAATGGGCTATTTACTATGGAGTTTTGTTTACATTGATCAAGAGCCTTCATCAAGGTGCACAATGAAGACATACAGCAAGGGAAGGAGAGGAAATGCAAAAAAAATAAACTGAAAGAAGGAACTTAAAGGAAAATGCTACTCTGTATTAAGGCTAAATATAAATAAATAGTTAATCAGTATTACAAACAATGGGTTATAGAAGGTAGCAAGATAATTCTTTATCTATGTGTTTCCACATTTGTTTAATTTTGCAATAGTGTGGGAAGGGATAGTTCCTTTAGCATCGATCTTATTATATTATATCCTCTGCCAAACTTATTTAATGTTCAACAGAGCTCTCTCAGCCTTAGCTAAGATTTGTTTTGCTGCTGTAATGGTACAATTCAAATAATTGTGGTTTTTTTTCCGGCATCATGTTTTATACCTGTTTAGATAGAATTTTTTGAATTCTCTAATTTTAGTCCTCTTCCCAGAACCTTTTGGCTTTTGGGCAGTCCTGACACAAATTAAAGTTGAATTATGGTTAAGATAAAAAAAGATCCCCTTTTCCTCTTCCTTTTTGTGCTCTCACTTGAACTATTCATTCAGAAGGTATAGGCCAACCCAAACATTACCAGGCTTCAAAAAGGAAACCAGCACTCCAAGATCTCAGCATATGCAGACGACCTTCTCTTCTTCCTGACACAAACTTTTGCTTTCCAAACCAATTACATGCATTTGATAGACATGGGTTGCTCTCATCCCTAAAGAATAATTTCCAAAATTTTGAGATGATGGGAGTGACAATTACACCCTCTCACATCAAAATGCTTCAGAACTGATTTTTAAGTTGACCCTTTCAGCTTTCAAATATCTTGGCACCTCCATATCAGCAAACCTAGATGAGATGTTCTCACTTAATTTACCCCCTCCTCAAATGCACAAAATCCTTACTACTGAAGTGGAACTCTAAATAGTTTTCCTGGCTTGGAAAGTGCAACATCCTTAAAACGTCCAGCCTTCTGAAACGTTGGGTGCTTCTAGAGCATTATATCTTCTAGTTCTCTCTGGAGAGAACCATGGTGTGTCTGGACTATGCCATTGTGTCTGAGATCTCAACCCACTTTAGGTCCCACTTTACGACAATGCCCCGAGGCACTTCGGATATTCAATCTGTTTCCTTCTCCATCTTTTCTCTATCTTTCCACTAGTAACTTTAAAAGGCCCCTTCCCTTATAGAGAAAAATCTGTAACAGATCTCACATTTCTTGACCTGCAGGTACCTGAGCTTCAATCCCCAATTGAAGAACAACCAAGGGTCTGATGCAGTTATCTCTCTGGAAGGCTCTACAACTCCACCAATACCTCACATCTTTGCCAAAAACTGTGGCTTCTATTAGACTGATAACCCCCTTTGACACTATGGGCAATGTCCAATGTCCTCTTGGACATTCCCTCTCTGCCATGCAATCTCTCATAGTACAATACAAAGACAACTTCAACGCTCCATTCCTATCACAATGACAAAACAGCCTGAATCTCGCCTTCTCGCCTACCCAAACCCACAAGATCCATTATCTCAAAATCTTCAATCAACATTAAAACACTGTAGAATAATTATAAAATTGTATCTCACTTGTACAGGAAAACAGAGATTCCCCAAAAAACATATCCTGAAGTCCATGACACTTGTTGAAGATGACAAAAGGACATCAGCTCACTTCTACTGTACATATTCTTCTGTCCTGTCCAAACATCCAACCCTTATGGACTGAAGTTAGACAACTGGCATAAAAATTTACAGACTTTCAATTCCCTGACAATACTGCCTTTTACCTTTTACAGCATTCTGCCATTCCTCTTAAAACTAACAAAACATTTTCTTTGAAAGTTAATTTAAAACGACATAATCGCCTAAGACTACCCTGTCTGAAGGGTGGCACCATTGGTGTGCAGAACAACAGATTGAACAATATTTATGTTCATTCCATTACATAAAATGTGAAAAATGGATCTACTTGCAGAATCCAAAGGAAATAAAAGTATGTTACAGAGAGTATCAAGAAAAAAAACTCTAACGACAGACTGCATCATATTTGTATTTTTTTATTTTGCCCATACTTCCACTTTAAAAACAAAACTAAACAAATTACTATTTAATATTTTCCCTTATGGACACGAGCATGAGCTTCCTAAATCAGTTCACCAAGACACTGATATTCTTTTTTGTTTTTTTTAACATATAATTTTTATTGAATTTTGTGCAATTCAAAAGAGTGAAAAGATATTTGAGTAGGACAGTAGTACATCAATATACGAATGTTGTAGTATATATACTTATCCGATGGTAATAGGAAGTAGATAGTGTTAAACTAACAAGCAACTTATGGTATATTCTTTAACATATGCATTGTCTAATTAAAAAAATCGAATCAAACCCAACATTTCGTATTCCTGATATGTGCCTGCTGTACCATGTACTTTTATGAAAAAGTATCCTGTTCTCTTTGTAGTGCTTCCTTTGCTTTCTTTTCCTTTGCCTCACTGGTGTTCCTGACAGTCCTTCTACTTTCCTATTAAAAACTGACTACACATGGGCATGGGAGCACAGTGTGGTCAGTTCTCTAGCTGTGCTGGGAATTTAGCATGCTCTGCTCCAATGATTGGACTTGTCCCGTCAAAACCCCTCTCCCCCTGCGCAGCTATTGACTGGGGAGATTAGTGTGCTGCTGTTCCTCTTCCCCCAGCCCAGGGTATGTGATCACTTATAAAAAATAAAAAATAAAGTATTTATACTTTATTTTATATGTATACACACATGTTTTGCCTTTCACTTTTATTTGAAAAGAAATAAGTTGTTTTAAAATGTGAGGGTTTAAATTAAATTTAAAGAGGAAATAAATTGTATTTGAGTACCATAAACTGCAATTACTATTTAATTCATATTTAATATTTAAAGTAATCTGTAACATCATGGTGGTCTAGGCCAGAAACAAGGAAGCAACTGAAGAAATGTAGATACACATTTAAAACAACTAAATATACCTTATAATATATTTACTAATGCTAGCAGCATAAGAATTAAAAATAGGTGAAGTTGATGAGAGAGTTTAGTTTTGCTTTAAACACGTGTTCATCACATTGGTCACTCTATAAACAATCACTGTTTTTTGAGCAGTAAATACAGGGTAGACCATATTACTAACATTCCCTTTGCAAAGTAAACATACATTTTTCAAAGTTAACATTGACTTTCCTATCATAACAGCCTCTATGGTCCTTATATGTGAGTACACCCCTGTTTTTGTAGTTTCTTATAGGAACTAACGTAAATCTATTGCTAAAATTAGCATTACATGTATTATTTCCCTTGATTTAAACAACACACATTTGCATTCCCATTTGAACAGAACATATGCATGTTTATGAAAGTTTATTGAACAAAAAAAAAGGCAAATGTACTTTTGAAATAGGTCTACTGTGGGTTAATTTATTAAAGACAAAGAATCTGTTCACTTGGAAAGGGAAGATGCCATTTGCATGGCAATATTGTCCAGAGCTTAACCACTTAAGACCCGGACCAATATGCAGCATAAGGACCAGGCCCCTTTTTGCGATTCGGCACTGCATCGCTTTAACTCACAATTGCGCGGTCATGCGACGTGGCTCCCAAACAAAATTGGCGTCCTTTTTTACCCACAAATAGAGATTTCTTTTGGTGGTATTTGATCACCTCTGCGGTTTTTATTTTTTGCGCTATAAACAAAAATAGAGCAAACATTTTGAAAAAATTCAATATTTTTTACTTTTTGCTATAATAAATATCCCCCAAAAATATATAAAAAAAAAATTTTTTCCCTCAGTTTAGGCCGATATGTATTCTTCTACATATTTTTGGTAAAAAAATCGCAATAAGCGTTTATTAATTGGTTTGCGCAAAAGTTATAGCGTTTACAAAATAGGGGGTAGTTTTATGGCATTTTTATTCATTTTTTTTTTTACTAGTAATGACGGCGATCAGTGGTTTTTTTGATGACTGCGACATTATGGCGGACACATCGGACACTATTTTGGGACCATTGTCATTTTTACAGCGACCAGTGCTATAAAAATGCACTGGTTACTGTAAAAATGACACTGGCAGTGAAGAGGTTAACCAGGAGGGGGCGCTGTAGGGGTTAAGTGTGCCCTGATTTGTGTTTCTTACTGTGGGGGGGGGGCGTGGCTTAGTGTGTGACATCACTGATCATCGTTTCCTATTACAGGGAACAGACGATCAGTGACAGCTCACTAGAAAGCACAGGGAGAGGTTTGTTTACACTTACCTCTCCCCGTTCTTCCTCTCTGTGACCCGATCGCGGGACACCAGTGGCGATCAGGTCCGCAGTTCCCGCGGGGACGGTCACGGAGAAGAGGACCGCGACCCATGGCTGGGCTCTTAAAGGGGACGTACCTGTACGCACATGTGCCCAGCCGCGCCATTCTGCCGACGTATATCGGCGTACGGCGGTCCTCAAGCGGTTAATAAATGTGGCTAACTTCAATCATCCAATCACATGCAAACAGAAATATTATTGCTAATTTTCTTGCACATAGATGGGTATTCTTTGTAAAGTGAAATTTCACTATATTCACTAAGCTCTGGGGAAAATACCCTTGAAAAGTGCAACTTCCCCTACAAAGGGAACAGCCGTTTGCTTATAGCAAACTAATTCCAATGTCTACATGACAAATATGTGGCTAAACCTATAATGAATATCTCCAGATAAATGTAAACTATACACATATAGTTTCAAATCTAATGTTTATAATAAGCATGATGATAAAATCAGCATGATTGGTAGTGTCATTTATTCATTCTTCCCTTTTACTGACAAAAACTTTTTTTTTTTTTTTTTTTTATTTAATGTCAAAACACAAGAATCTATTTCAGTTTCTAAGTACAGATTTTCTAATTATGTTTAATGTAATTTATTGAATTGCCTTTAAATTATTTTACAATTTGTGAAAATAATTAGTTGTGTCTTGGTTGCCTGCAAGTTAAATGATTCAATCAATTTTAATGGTTTAAGCATTTTTTCACGTCATTTTCTAATTTAGACCTCTTTCTAATTTCTCTCTATATTATGCAGAACACAAAATTCAAATAAGGTCATTTTTCTTCCACTTATCCATTTCTCTTATAAAGTTCAATCACAAAGAATACGTATGAAGTAAAATCACTGGTATTAAATCCGCACAGGGCAATTGACTCGCATTATGAATGCAGTATCACCTGACTAGTTTTCATTGTGAACTCTTAAATTTCTAATCTGAATCATGGATACAATATCATAATTCAATATATAAATTACCAGTGTATACCCTGTGTTGAGGCGCTGGCTTAAATAATCTGTGTAGAGTGTACGAATCCCAATTAACTAATGATGTGTCAGTCACACATCAGCAGCGCAACTTCAGGGTCTTGCTGACGTCACTTCCGGCTTAGGTGGAATTCACACCGGTTCGTTTGCACAAACGGCAAGGAATATACTTAAAATCTAAGCAATTGAACAGTGGTTTCTGCTTGGTGACACAAAATAATGTGAGTGGATTTACAATTGTTTTTATTGCAAACTCTTTTCATTAAATGTTATTGCACGATTATTGTGCTATTTACTTTTTCCATATTTGGGGATATTCCTGCTGGTGAAACTGCATGAGAGAGCAAGGAGGTGAACGTTGGGCACATACCATCCTTTAAAGTTACACAAGCTGTGAGTGGCCCCCCTTACACTAAGTGGTGGATCACATATTTTAAGGAGAGCATTCATTGAATAAGAAGAGCATGTAGCACAAGAGCACAAGTGATGATCGAAAGAATCTGAATAGAAGAACAATTCATGTTCACATTTCTTTGACTATTTTGAATTATTGTGAAATATTGTGAATTTTTTTTAGATTTGTTTTAAAATTTACAGAATTTTCAATTGTTGTTTAGGTGTATGCATGGCTTGCTTGCACTGTAATTAGTGGTTGACACATCATTTGTTAATTGGGATTGGTACACTATACACAGATGTTTTAAGCCAGTGCCTCAACACAGGGCATACGCAGTTTTTGGTGACATTCACCACAAAATTGATGTCAGTGGCTCAATAGCTAGCACTAATATAATTTTAGGTGCTATTTCCTCTTCATTTACATTAACTAAATCAATTAAGATAAACACACATTTGATATCAAAAACAGTCAAGCCTCAGCGCTAAAGAAGTGCGCAAACACCTACTGCATTAGCTTTATCACCATAGAATGTATTAGAGAGCCAAAAGCATATTTACAAACATGAGCATTTAAGCATTTAAAATCACAACTCCAACATGGTGTATCCCAGATTGCTGTGTTGGGAAATCTGACTTATTTTGGGAGACAGGCTGCCTTCCTCAGAGCTAATCCAACTAAATCCAAAGCATGATTTATATGGGAACCTGACACACCATCTCCTCCCCTTTGTGGCCCTCACCAGGCAGAGCTTACAATACACCTATAAATTTACCCTTTCTACTCATCTATAGTAAAAAAAAAAGAAAGAGAAGTGCAGTGCTGAAAGTGACAAATAATCAGATGACTGATAATATACAATATATAAAAATAGACACCATCTTGTGTACACCGTGATGAAAACACATGTAAATAGAAGTCTATAATGAAATCCAGATAGTGAGTGAAGTCACAGTCTATCAGTGTTTGAAATAGAGGACATTTTGCTGGAAGATCCACCACCGTAAGTCAAAAAGGCTTACCAGAAAGACTGGACCCAGATGAGTGTACACCCACTGAGTCAGTCAAGCTTATGAGGTTGTTAAACCACAAGGAGGATGTCACAGCAGGAACAATGCCAGAATCATGGTAAACCCATGTAGGCCGGTGGAACTTGAAGATTCAATGACCCATAGGAAGATATCACAGCTTTTATGGACAGGTTTCGGTTGCAAAACTTCCAGTGAGGTATTATGAGTGTTGACACCCAAATGCATAAATGGTAATATGAAAAAAGAAGAAAACAGGGGCGCACATAGCGTAACACTGCAAGGTAATTACAGCTATTTATTTAAAAGAAAAATTTTACACTCACCTTTGGTAGGTATAAAAAGCGCTTATAAAAAGACAGTGGCATCAGTATTCCTTCCCGACTCGTTTTGTTCCATTGAACATCATCTGGGGTGATGTTCAATGGAACGAAACGTGTCGGGAAGGAATACTGATGCCACTGTCTTTTTATAAGCGCTTTTTATACCTACCAAATGTGAGTGTAAACTTTTTCTTTTAAATAAATAGCTGTAATTACCTTGCAGTGTTACGCTATGTGCGCCCCTGTTTTCTTCTTTTTTCATATTACCATTTATGCATTTGGGTGTCAACACTCATAATACCTCACTGGAAGTTTTGCAACCGAATCCTGTCCATACAAGCTGTGATATCTTCCTATGGGTCATTGAATCTTCAAGTTCCACCGGCCTACATGGGTTTATTACCGTGATTCTGGCATTGTTCCTGCTGTGACATCCTCCTTGTGGTTTAATAACCTCACAAGCTTGACTGACTCTTAGGGTCCAGTCTTTCTGGTAAGCCTTTTTGACTTACGGTGGTGGATCTTCCAGCAAAATTTCCTCTATTTCAAACACTGATAGACTGTGACTTCACTCACTATCTGGATTTTATTATAGACTTCTATTTACATGTGTTTTCATCATGGTGGACACAAGATAGTGTTTATCTTTATATATTCTATATTATCATTCATCTGATTAATTGTCACTTTCAGCGCTGCACTTCTCTTTCTTTTTTTTCTGTTTATTGCAAATGTTGATTTTTTTTTGCTGTGTCAGCTGCTTTAATTTTAAGGGAGAGTGCAGTATTGTTGCTTTTTATTGTTACTCATCTATAGTAGCCCATTGTACACTAGGGATGGTAAAGCAGAGAGTGTGTTTTGTATAAACTCTATACTGAAGGTGCAGTGACATGTGTAAACATAGGGGAACAATAAATGTCTTCAAATTGTAGCTGGATGCCTTCCATACTAAGGTAATAGGAGAAGGACATACTTTCCAAATGAAAAGATCATTCCTATTCAGTCCCTACATCATTCATGGTCACTGGCCATGAAATGCAAGCTGTGTTTTGGGATGCATAAGCTTTCGGTGCTAGAAGCCGGAAGGCAGTCAGTATGGCAGTGTCAGAGAGGGGCGGGGTCTATTGGCCAGGTCACCCCATTGATCTAAAGGATGCCACACGCGGCAGAGGCTGGTGAAACGTAACAAAGAAGCATGAGATTAAGAAAGCAGGGGGATGGGGTCTAACAGCCAGGCCACCCCATTGTATACAAGGATGCATCCCACAAACGCGGTCAGTGACAATCTCAAGGGAGGGCAGAGCCAAACATTGAAGCCAGTTCAAGTCTTTCTAGATTCTCCAGGCTAAATCATGCTTTGGAATTAGTTAGTTAAGCTCTGAGGAAGTGAGCCTGTCTCCCGAAACGCGTCAGTATTCTCAACACAGCGATCTGGAATCCACCATGTTGGAGTTGTGAATTAAAATTCTTGTGATTTCCTTATGTTTGTGAGAATGCTTTTGGCTCTCTAATAAATTCTATGGTGATAAAGGTAATGCACTAGGCATTTCCATCCTCCCTATTTTCTTATACACATTTGATACATGCCTATAGTTTAAATGGTTTCTGTTTTTTTTTTAGATAAAAAGGCATTTGAACATACTGTAAGAGATGTATCCTAAAAATGTTAACAAAGTTTACAGGACACATCTCTTACCTTTCTTTTCCCCTTCCACCTCTCCCACAACTGCTGTTATTGAAAATTACATGCTGTCAAAATGACATCAAAGCAATGCTTTAAATTTCACAGCAGGAGTGGCTGTCAAAACATAGCCATTCTTGTGTAAAATTACACAAGTTCAGCACTGCTGCTACTCTCCCTAGAAGTGGGCGTCCTGTAAAGATGACTGCAAGAGCACAGCGCAGACTGCTCAATGAGGTGAAGAAGAATCCTAGAGTGTCAGCTAAAGACTTACAAAAGTCTCTGGCATATGCTAACATCCCTGTTAGTGAATCTACGATACATAAAACACTAAACAAGAATGGATTTCATGGGAGGATACCACAGAGGAAGCCACTGCTGTCCAAAAAAAACATTGCTGCACATTTACAGTTTGCACAAGAGCACCTGGATGTTCCACAGCAGTACTGACAACATATTCTGTGGACAGATGAAACCAAAGTTGAGTTGTTTGGAAGAAACACACAACACTTAGTGTGGAGAAAAAGAGGCACAGCACACCAACATCAAAACCTCATCCCAACTGTGAAGAATGGTGGTGGTGGCATCATGGTTTGGGGCTGCTTTGCTGCGTCAGGGCCTGGAAGGATTTCTATCATCGAAGGAAAAATTAATTCCCAAGTTTATCAAGACATTTTGCAGGAGAACTTAATGCCATCTGTCCACCAGCTGAAGCTCAACAGAAGATGGGTGTTGCAACAGGACAACAACCCAAAGCATAGAAGTAAATCAACAACAGAATGGCTTAAACAGAAGAAAATACGCCTTCTGGAGTGGCCCAGTCAGAGTCCTGACCTCAACCCAATTGAGATGCTGTGGCACGACCTCAAGAAAGTGATTCACACCAGACATCCCAAGAATATTGCTGAACTGAAACAGTTCTGTAAAGAGGAATGGTCAAGAATTACTCCTGACCGTTGTGCACGTCTGATCTGTAACTACAGGAAACGTTTGGTTGAAGTTATTGCTGCCAAAGGAGGTTCAACCAGTTATTAAATCCAAGGGTTCACATACTTTTTACACCTGCACTGTGAATGTTTACATTGTGTGTTCAATAAAAACATGGTAACATTTAATTATTTGTGTGTTATTAGTTTAAGCAGACTGTGATTGTCTATTGTTGTGACTTAGATGAAGATCAGATCACATTTTATGACCAATTTGTGCAAAAATCCAATCATTCCAAAAGGGTTCACATACTTTTTTTGCAACTGTATATATATATATATATATATATATATATACATACACCATATTATGAAAAGTATTGAGACGCCTGCCTTTACACTCACATAAACTTTAATGACATCCCAGTCTTCGTCTGTAGGGTTCAATATTGAGTGGGCCCACCCTTTGCAGCTATAACAGCTTCAACTCTCCTAGGAAGGCTGTTCACAAGGTTTAGGAGTGTGTCTATGGGAATGTTTGACCATTCTTCCAGAAGTGCATTTGTGAGGTCAGGCACTGATGTGGACGAGAAGGCCTGGCTTGCAATCTCCTCTCTAATTCATCCCAAAGATGTTTTATCGGGTTGAGGTCAGGACTCTGTGCAGGCCAGTCAAGTTCCTCCACCTCAAACTCACTTATCCATGTCTTTATGGACCTTGTTTGTGCACTGGTGCGCAGTCATGTTGGAACAGGAAGAGGCCACCCCCAAACTGTTCCCACAATGTTGTGAGCATAAAATTGTCCAAAATGTCTTGATATGCTGATGCCAAGCTCAACCCCTAAAAAACAACTCCACCCCATAATCCCTCCTCCACCAAATGATTTGGACCAGTGCACAAAGCAAGGGCTATAAAGACATGGATGAGCATGTTTGGGTTGGAACTTGACTGGCCTGCATAGAGTCCTGACCTCAACCCGATAGAACACCTTTGGGATGAATTAGAGTGGAGACTGCGAGCCAGGCCTTCTTGTCCACATTAGTGTCGGAAATGCACTTCTAGAAGAATGGTCAAACTTTACCACAGACACACTCCTAAACCTTGAACAGCCTTCCAAGAGGAGTTGAAGCTGTTATAGCTGCAAAGGGTGGGCCAACTCAATATTGAACCCTGTGTAAAGGCATTTGGTAATATAGTGTGTGTATATATATATATATATCACAAAATAAAGAATATTCCTTATACCCCTCTACACATTAATCCTGAATAATCCCACAATTACTTTGGATGCTTTGCATGACATTTTCTATGCGATTGTCAAACCAAAGTACATTCCTACTAATTTTTGTGCACACAAAACTGACTTGATCACATCCTAATGCTAAGAATTTTCAAAAATAGTTATTTTTTTAATGAAATGTGGCATTGAAATGAGAAAAGAGAAAAGAGTCTATCCTAAATGAATACTAAATTATTATTCTTCTTCAGCTGCTGTATTTACACAGCAGTCCCAAGCTGTAACTTTAACAGCCAGGAATTGCCAGCAAGAGTGAAAATGAAGCAGCAGTAGGACAGAAAGGAACAGAACACTACACTTGCTCTATGTACTATGATGAAGTTATTTGGGCATGTGTGGTGTTCTCAACTTGTTAATAAAGTGCTATATTTTTTATCATAACAGATGTAACTGATTTTAGCAAAATAAAAAAATAAAATCTGCAATAATATATTGCAAATGCCATGTTTTACCTAGAAGTTCCCCAGGATGTTATGTTCACCCTATGGCAGGTAATAACAATGGCTAATTCAACTCTGATATGGGGAAAACATGCAGGTTGCAATCTTTGACTTCCCTGGTTACATGCTTGAATCTGAACAGTAAATCACAAAGTAGTTAACAGCAGACAAGCATTGTAGTCACGCAACTTGTGTGCACATTATCAAATCCTTTAGTAAATCAGCCTTAAAGGGGTTGTAAAGGTACATGTTTTTTCACCTTAATGCATCCTTTGCATTAGGGGGAAAAAACATTCGACAATACCGCCCCCCGAGCCCCCATTTTACTTACCTGACCCCTCGAAAGTCCCGCGCTCACTCCCGTCATCCTCCGAGTTCCTGAGCCCGGCCGTTGATTGGCTACAGTGGATGGATTGAAAGCAGAGCAGCCATTGGCTGGCGCTGCTGTCAATCACATCCAATGATGCCATGCGATCTCGCTCGCATTATGGTGTGGAGTCCTTGCGGGGAGGAGCTGAAACAGCCGCCGAGGGACCCCAGAAGACCAGGATCGGGGCCACTGTGTGCAAAACGAGCTGCACAGTGGAGGTAAGTATAACATGTTTGTTATTTTTTATTTTTTTAAACGGGAACCTTTAGTGTTCCTTTAATGTGTGTGTAGAAATCTCTAATATTGTTAAATTTACGGTACACTCTTCAGTAAATATCAAGACTATTGCTTATTTGTGTAAGAATATGTTTTTAATACTAAATTTGGTTATTGGTTAACCTAAACTCCTTGTTATTAGGATGATGGGGATTGCAGGGGATTTTATTCACCACTGGAAGAACAGAGTCATAGATGACACCAAGACAAAGTTCTGTAGTGACAGAGAGAGTGGTTGAGTTAACCATGATAAATAGGATATGTGCAATAAAAAGCAATTATAACAGTGACTGTAACTTTAGTTTAGGAAAGGTGAATTTCAAGAAAATGCTTTTGCTCTTTAACAATTTCTAAATTCTTTATGGCTTCACCATTTAGAAAATGTTAACTTTAAATTTTATTATGGTATTTTGCGTAAAATTCATGTCTACATTTACTACTTCTACCAGTGCTATGAAATGTATCTTAATGTTTCCTCTTGCTGCATTGAAACTATTTCACTTGTTAAAGTGTAGAACAAAAATCAATTAAGAAGATATAACAATTGCCAATACAGCTGTAGACAGATGAATATAAGGAGATCGGATGTATAGAAAATAGTTAGTCTAGATTTTAAAGTAGCTTTCACAGATAGAATTTAGATTCAGACATTTAACACTTGAAATTAGCTCCAAAATGCAGTAATTTTCTGCATGACATAGCAGACTATAAACGGGTGCCAAATCAACTGTAATTAAATTTAACATTTAGCTGGTTAGATATACTTATGAATAATTAAGCAATTACTAGCAATCCTTTTAAAAATGCTTTCTATAAGACCGTTGTGTAAGTCTTATGTTCTAAAAATGTATTTCATTCTCTTGATGCTTTACAAATAAAACACATAAAACTAAAAAACACAAATACACAACTAAGTAAATTAAAATTAAAATAAAATCACAAAAGTAACAAATCAATAAATAAAAGGCAGGCAGAATTTCTTTGTACAGTGGTGTCATACAGCTTTCATAATTGTATTCTTATGTTTATGTAGCACAGGGGTTTGCTACCAAAGTTATCATGTTAAGTAGTTCATTGTTTCTTAAGTAAGGGTTTGGCTCCCTCTAGTGCAGTGTTTCTCAACTCCAGTCCTCAAGGCGCACCAACAGGTCATGTTTTTGGGATTTCCATTGATTTTTACAGGTGATTTGAGCAGTTTCACTGCCTTAGTAATTATCACAGCTGTTTTATCTGCAGGAAATCCCAAAAACATGACCTGTTGGTGCGCCTTGAGGACTGGAGTTGAGAAACACTGCTCTAGTGAACGCCAAAACTTTGTAAGGATCTTTTCTTCATTTAAGAAGCAAACAGTTATGCATTGTGGGACATATAGTTTGATGAGGAAGTGACTAATGTTGTTAAATCAGTCTGGGAACTACTGTACCCACAATGCCAAGTCACATACCCACAATGCCTAGTCACAGAATAGCCTGCTGGGTAAACAGATAAAAGGACAGGCGTGGCCTGCTTTCAGTCTCTCCGGATGCCATTCAACAACCAGCAGGAGGTTTGTGTGTGTGACCAGAACTGAGAGCCTGCGGCCTACAGAGGAGAGCAGATCACCCGCCCCAGAGGGATACTTGTGAACAGCCCTGCTGATCGAGCAGGAGGATCGGCCTGTGCTTCAGAGCATTTGAAGCCATCTGCCTTCCAGCACACCGGGAGGAATAGCACGGCATGGCGGCGCCATCTACACTGACGGAGACACCTGTAGGAGGTTCCGGACGGAGTCTGCAGCCAGCTGGGATCCCTAGTGGTGAGAAGGCACCTGCCTATTCAAGCAGTGACTGTAATATTGCTAAGTGAGTTTCTTCCATACAGACTGCCGCTGAGACCTGTAGTTCCACGGCTGTAGAACTGCTGCACCTGAGCATCTTACAATTAGACTTTGGGGTTTTGTCTTTTTCCCCTGTGCTGAAAGGTCAGTACTTTATTACTCATACATAAAAGGAATCACAATTGGGAATAGTGTCTTCAGCTAAGGAATCCATAGCATCATATTCTACAATTATTGCTATTTCTCTGTTTCTTGTGGATTACAATTAACCACACAACTCAACACTGCAGTATAAATTAAGCTAGCTGAAGACAAACTGGAACTTGAGGAACATTCACAGCTTTAATCCTTTGCAAAGCTTTACTGATCTACACTGGAAAATTGCTCTGAACTGCAACCTAGGGGGGGCCATTGGTATTGGAGGTGTTTTTATATCTATATTCACTTATCGTAATAAACTATTATTACTAATAAATTATTTCACTTTACATGCGTTTGGTTCCCTCTGTTGCAGTCCACACGGTTCTGGTCACACCTGTTTATGACAGAATACCAAGGCCATCCCTGACCAGAAGTGGCTGAAAAGAGGAACCATTTTGGTTCTGTTGGTTTTGCTAAAATGCATCTTGATGAAATTATTTATTATTTTCTGCTGGCGTGAGAGGATGGTGAATATTGCCACCAGACATTGAAAGAGTGGACCAGTGACCAGCTACTAGAGTGTATCCGACTGGCTCATTCCCTAGTTGATCATGGCCATATGCTGTTTGGGGATGTTCAGCCTCTGATCCGGCCTCAGAAATAGAGATTTCCCAAGAAGCGCGGCAATATTGGACGTCTCCAAATCCCATACTATAGCAGTAGTGTCTCCCTAAACAAGATAAGAAAAAAGAGCTCCATGTTACCTTCCTGCAACAGGGTTGGTGTGTGTCCCTGTCTGGTTCTATTAGATGCAGCGCTGTGAATTGCTGGCCACATCTAGGTCTAAATATGGCGTGAAACGCCCATGCCCACGCACTAGTGTGGCAATACGGCGCAGGTGCCAGGCAACAACGTCAGCGCACATGCGCAACCAGCGGCCAATGAGACCAACCTATGCCTACCGGGTGGCGACATGCGCTCCATGAGCACCGGCGCACATCCACGGCTCCACCATGCGGCAACAATCCCCCCTACCAAGAAGAGAGAGACCCACTGAAGGCGATGCCACCTGAGAACGGGGGCCCCCCACAACAGTAATGTCATGAAAAAACCTATTTCAATTAAATTTGTTAGGGTATTTAAATCTGTTAGTACATCTAACACTTTCCTTCCCCCAGAATGACAATGCTACTGTCCAAAAGTGCCCTTTGTGCTCAATTATCCAGAGTGGGGGCACTCCACTGCTACTGGCCAGATCACCAGGTGAAAACAGATGGAAAAAGCCTAAGAAAAAAAACAATGCAGCCACCAAACCTAATGATTGGTAATCTGCAACATATTACATGTTTGGTTTTGGGTTTAATACTGCTTAAAAGAGTAAGACAGACGACTGATGGATATATTTTTTTTTTAATTTAATATCTTTTTATTGTTTTTTTAACAACACATCACATATTTACAATACAGTACATAGGACACATACACACTCTCAATATTTCCAAACAGCAACAAAAAAAACAAAAACAAAAAAAAACA
The DNA here is from genome assembly GCA_029206835.1 of Rana muscosa. Taxonomy (NCBI): domain Eukaryota; kingdom Metazoa; phylum Chordata; class Amphibia; order Anura; family Ranidae; genus Rana; species Rana muscosa. The sequence goes on along the minus strand of CM055118.1, from coordinate 689,668,297 downwards.
ATACTCTACACTCCTATATATAAAAGGCCCGGCCATGAAATCTCCCAATGCCTAGGGGAATCAAAGCTGGGCGGGAGAGAGGGCAAGGAGTAATCAGAAATAGAAACAGAGCAGCGAGGAAGGGGGAGAGATGAAAAAGAACAAAAAAAAAAAAAAAAAACCTTCTACCTACTAACAAAAAGACAAGTATTAGAACCTGATATAGGCTATGTAAGTAAAAAAAAAAAAAAGTGTCAATTCCTATGTGTAGAGACAAAAAGTGACCAGGATGTGGAGGGGGAAGGAAAAAGAGGGGGGGGGGGAAGGGAAGAGAATTAAGAAAAGAGGGGAGGGAAAGTGTCAATACCTATGTATAGAGACAAAAAGTGACCAGGTTGTGGAGGGGAAAAAAAAATAAAGGAGGGGAAAAAACTGCTTCATACTAACAAAAAGACAGGTATTAAAACCTGATATAGGCCAAATAGGCCAAATGAATGACCAAGTGACAAAACATATGTGTATAGTCATAAAGTGAACAACCAAAAAAAAAAAAAACCTTCTATCTACTAACAAAAATACTTATAAGTGATGCTCTAATATGGGTACTCTTTAAAATGAGATAGTACCAAACACTTCTACTAATTAAAAGTAGAGAAAAAAAAAAAAAGGGGGGGGAAAGGGAAGAGGATTAAGAAAAAGGGGAGGGAGGGGGAGGGGGAGTAATATTATTTTCTCCCCGGTGTCTTATAAGTGATACTCTGGTATGGGTGCTCTTAAAAATAGGATAATTCCAAACACTTCTACTAACTAAAAACCTAGTGTTAAATTCTGCCAAAAAAAAAAAGGGGGGAGGGGGGTGAAAAGGAGAGGGGAGTAGGGGCCACCTTATTCTCACCCCAATATCTTATGTAGTGAAACTCCAATATTAGTGCCTTTTATGGTGAAGTGATTCCGAAAACTACCTCAAACTAAAAGTCTAGTGTTAGGGTCCACTCAACACAACAAAAAACAAAACAAAAAAAAAAACCCTCCCCCCCTCCTCTCTGTGTTCGTTAATTTTACAGTATGTATCTCCTTCCTCATTGTTATTTAACTATTCTCTCCTGTATAATTTATCTTAGCTTCACTTAAGGTCCCTCTCGGAGCATACAAATCTATAAAAAAAAACAAAAAACTGATGGATATTAAAATACATTACACGGAGGTGCATGTGCAAGGCTGACTAGGCAGGTAATGTCCACCTAGCGCGCCGCATCTACCGGGACTTGACAACCGACATAAAACGAGTTGAAGACGCTAACTGTACCGGAACGGTAACCGATAGATAGCTAATACTCTCAGGCTCATAGATATATGATGTATAGTGGGAGAAGATCAAGGCTTAAAACACCAAAGGTCCCTGAAGCGCTGACAAAAGCTGTGACTAAAATGGCAGCAGCCTCTTCTTCCCGCTCCTCATTACCTCATTCACAGAAACTGAGTAAAGCTCAGTCAGCTTATAATATAGAACCTGAACCTGAATTTGACTTTAATTTGAGTCCGAATATCCTACAAAGTACAGCACCAAATTCAGACCTTATTGCCCAATTTGAAAGAGTTTTACAGAGGGCACTACAAAACACCTCAGATTCCATCACAGAGAAACTGACACGGGAAATCTGTGAGGTGGGCAGACGAACATCAGTATTGGAGCAAAGGATGGATGAAATTGATGGAATAATTGCATATAACACAGACAAATTGGAATTATTGAGAGAAGACAATATCTCCCTTAACAACCGTTTAGAAGAATATGAGAACAGAGCCAGAAGGTCTAATCTAAGAATATGTGGTATACCAGAATCTATATTAGACCTCCAACCTACATTACCACACTCCTTCATGAACTAATTCCTGCAGTTCCTATTGAACGCTTGGAGATGGACAGGGTCCATAGAACACTAGCCCCCCGAAAAGAAGAAGGTCCCCCAAGAGACATTGTTATTAAGCTGCACTACTTCAATACCAAGGAACTACTTCTAGAAGCAGCCCGCAATAAAGATGCTCTGATTTTCCAAGGGCACAAATACCAGGTTTTCCAGGACCTCTCACAGCAAACCCTAACCAAAAGAAAGATGATGAAGCCTCAACTTTTAATTATTCAACACAATCGCATACCTTATCGTTGGGGCTTCCCATTTGCCCTACGTTTCACATATAAAGGTAACTCCTACACCTGCAAATCAACTGAAGATCTTATCTCCATAATTAAAGAACTTCGTCTATCCATACCTGAAAATACCTCAGAAGGATCCAAGAGAAGAGCTTCCTCAGGTTCTCCCACAGCACAACAAGACCTGTCAGCTCTTCAAGCCCTCTCCAACACTAACAAAAGAAGCCGCTTAGCTGCTCCACAACAAACTGTCGAAGATCAAATGGACTGAGTCTATTCCAATTGGTGATATAAAAAATAAAAATATTATTATTATCTAGATACTCGGTTAATAACCTGTTATGGTGACCCCTGAGGCAGACTTATCCTCTGTCTCAGCTGGTCTAACTCTTTATTGGGTTCTCCAAAAATTATCCACTTTGCATGTGATAATATTCATAGACTAATAGCTATGGAAGAATTAACTACAACCACATTATACATATATATAGCTGAGTCACAAATCTATGTGATAAAAGAACTGCATGGATTTTGTGAATACACCTCTAATAGTTTACCTGCTAAAGTGTTACCTCCCGTGCGTGAGTCAGAGAAACCCTTCAGTAATTCTCCACTGTCATTATATACATCCCAGTTATTCTAAATGAATTACATAATCTTTATATTATTTCTCTGCCTCGCGCATGGGACACTACACTTCTTATCCTACACAGATCCTAATAGGAAACTTAAATGGTTATTGTTTTGTTTAAATTTGCCTTTAAAACTTGTTCAGTACAATAAGTTATATGTTATAAAGTTATACAGGTTGTTCGGTTCTCGTAGACAGCCCACTGCACCTCACAAACGTTCCTTACGTGCCTGGTATAATATACCAGACATCCTTTGGACGAAATAGTACCCATTGTGTGGTAACTGTTGTCACACATTGGATACTAGCTCCAATTCGGAGCTCAACTTAAATACTTAACACATTAATAAACTTCTCTCCATCACATTAATACCAGATTTATTATTTCATTTATTTCCCCCCCCCCCCCCCAAGAAATAAAATTAAATTAAATTACCCAATACATAACTGATACTTACCTTTTCATATCCATTTTCTTAGCTTTAAACAATTTAACGTACATTTCTCCTGAACTCTCCAACTACTACCTACACACTATATATATTCTGTTTAAGCTTACTCATTTATTACCATGACTTCTCTAAATGTGCTTACACTAAATGTACAGGGTCTCAATTCCCCTCCTAAAAGAACGAAAGCCTTTCAATTTTTCTCTTCTCTTTCAGCACATATTGTGTGCTTACAAGAGACACATTTTTCTACTCTTTCCTCTCCCAAATTTTGCCATCGTCGATATCCCCAAATTTTCAAAGCCTCAGCCTCAACTAAACAAAGGGGAGTAATGATAGCTTTCCATAACACTACACCATTTACTCTCCAGGCTGAGATTGCAGACCCTGAAGGTCGATACCTAATACTCACAGGTTTATTATTAGATGCCGAAGTAACCATTGTCACATATTATGCCCCGAACAAAAACCCTCTTGCCTTTCTTTCACACCTATTCACTATTGTAGATACACATAAAAAAGGGATGCTTATAATGTGCGGAGACTCAAACCAAGCAATATACCCAATTCTGGATAAATCCCCTACACCTTCCTCAAACCTCCGCCCCACTTACCAAAACCTGCTCAACCAACATACACTACTGGACACTTGGCGTGAACAACATCCTAAAAAACGACAATATACCCACTATTCCCACCCACACAAACAATTCTCTCGAATTGATCATTTATTTACTAATATCAATTCTGCACACCTTATCCTTCACTCCCAAATTATTCCATGTACATGGTCAGACCATAATGCTACTATCACTACCTTCTCTTCCCTTGTCCCAAAACCCAACTATCGCTCTTGGACTATAAATGACAATCTTTTAGCCATCCTGACCTATAGACAAACAATTGAAAAAACTATTCAAGAATATTACGCGAATAATAAGTCACCAGATATTAATCCTTTGACGCTTTGGGAAGCCCACAAACCAACAATAAGAGGAGCATGCCTCAGTCAAGCAGCTCATCTTAAAAAACAGAATAAAATTATTCAGACAAAATTGGAAGAAACTTTTTACAAAGCTTCAGAGGATTTTCAAACAACTCCTTCCCCCAGTAACAAACTAACCTATGATAAAGCAAAGCTGGAACTAGACATTTTCTTAACGGACTCGGCAGAAAAAATCCTTCGAAAATCTAGACATACATTATACATGAAAGCAAATAAACCCACTACCTTTTTAGCTCTAGCTTTACATAAAGCAGACCACATTAGAAAACCAATACGACTGCAAATTACAAAAAATTATTTTTCTAGCAATCCACTAAAGATAGTAAATGAATTCCAAAGGAAACTGACAGATTTATACAAAGATACCCATAAAATAGACCAAACAAAACTATCCTCTTTACTTTCTACTATTCAACTGCCCTCACTCAACACTAACCAACTTGAATCCCTTGAAAGACCTATTACAACAGAGGAATTACAATTAGCTATAAAAACTTTGAAACTGCATAAGCGTCCTGGCCCAGATGGCTTTTCAGCCACATATTACAAACGATTCTCCACACTACTCTCCCCTCTCCTAACAGAAGCCTTTAATTCTCTCCTCTCAGGACATTTTTTTCGTCCTGAAACCCTTCTAGCCTCTATATCAATGATACCTAAACCGAACTCTGACGACACTTCCTGGTCCAATTATAGACCTATCTCAGTACTAAATTTGGACATCAAATTACTAGCTAAGATCCTTTCAAATAGACTTAACCCCATAATAGGGAAACTCATAAATAAAGACCAAACCGGCTTCATACCATCCAGACACACGGGAGACAATATACGGAGGGCAACCCTTCTTGCACATATGGCACGTACCCGGCGCATCCCTACCTGCTTCCTCTCAATAGATATCCAGAAAGCATTTGACACTTTATCTTGGGATTATCTAAAATCTATTCTCCAAAAATGGGGTTTCGGAACAAATTTTCTACAATGGCTATTATCACTGTATGATAATCCAAAAGCACATGTTTTATACTCAGGATTTCGATCTGAACCCATAAAAATAGAAAGAGGAACCAGGCAGGGCTGCCCTTTATCCCCACTCCTTTTCGCTTTAGCGATCGAACCCCTTGCACAAATGATTCGTACGAATGTCAATATTAAAGGTCTCGAATTGGGTGGACACCAACATAAGCTATGTATGTTTGCTGATGACATTTTGATTTTTCTCACGTCTCCCCTAACATCAGCACCTAACCTTATAGATACACTTACTAAATTTAGTATGATCTCCGGCCTGAAAATAAACACCCAAAAATCTAAAGCCCTGAATATCTCACTCCCTCTGGAATTACTTACGGAATTACAAAACTCTCTTCCCTTTACCTGGTCTAACACACATATTACCTACCTAGGTATCTCATTTACAGCTGACCCATCTAATTTATATCAAGCTAATTACCCTCCTTTACTAAAACAACTTACCTCATTGATGAAGAATTGGTCCACATTACCACTGGCATGGTTGGGTAGAATAACTGTAGCTAAAATGTCCATATTACCAAAACTTTTATATCTTTTTAGAAACCTTCCAATCCGGGTCCCAGCCTACTTTTTCCGAATCATCCAACGCAAAGTGTTGCAATTTATATGGGGCAAAATTAAACCACGCTTATCACAAAATACCCTTTTTACTCCTCGAACACAGGGAGGTCTAAGTGTACCCAACTTTAGTAAATACTACTATGCTGCCCAACTTGCCCAACTCCCTAAATATCATGCCACTAAGGAGATTCCACTATGGGTTTCGATCGAATCGGCCGATTGTGACCCCCTTTCACTGGCAAATATCCTATGGCTCCCCCCTTTACTCCGGCGAAGAATTTCTAACCCTATTACCAAACATAGTCTGACTATCTGGGACAGGTTCAAATCACGATTTAGATTACAATCCTTACATAACCCTCTTCTTTCGTTCTTACATAACCCTGATTTCTATCCGGCCTGGACCTTCCCATCCTCTTTTTCAACTTGGACTAAAAAAGGACTAATACGAACACACCAATTTATTGATTCAAATGAAATCATCCCCTTCCCCACACTTAGTGATACCTATGACCTACCTCCAACAGAAACCTTCAGATACTTACAAATTAAGAATTTTATACAGCTAAACAACCCTCAGAATATGTTCACTGATGAACGCACGACATTTGAGCATACCTGCATTACTGACCCACATAAACGAGGCTTGATCTCTGACCTATACAGACAACTACTGCTTCCTATCTCTGAAAACCCTCCACCATACACATCTAAATGGGAATCCGATTTGAATCTCCAACCTGGAAATTTAAATTGGCCACAAATATGGAAAGCAACAAACTCAGCAACACCAAATATTGCTGCCCTAGAAACGAACTACAAGGTTCTCACACGATGGTACTTAGTTCCTGCTAGAATCTCTAAATTCCACCCACAATATCCTGCACAATGCTTTAGAGGTTGCACTGACAAAGGCACACAATTACATATTTGGTGGACCTGTCCCATTGTTCTCACCTTTTGGAAAAAAATATTTGATCTATTATCCACCATGTTTAGCACCACTTTGCAACCAGACCCCACAGTAGCTCTTTTAAATAGTAAACCCCCAAATATTACTAACCGACAATTTAAACTGATGTTATATGTAACTACAGCTGCAAAACAATCAATTGCTTTCGCATGGAAAACTTCCACTTTAAGCATTGTACCGGTTAAACATAGAATTAATCAGGCATTACTTCATGCTAAAACAGAAGCGATCTATTTAGATAGAATTGCCAAATTTAAAGCACTTTGGAGCCCATGGATAAATCACCACCTACCACAGGGCTTTGACCTTGCACTGGTACTGACTTAATTACAATGCCTTAATCACTATCCAATCCTATTTAGACACATATCCCCCACTCCTGACTCCCTCTGGAGAAATTTCCCACATCCTATCCCCTATTCCCCTGTTACCTTGATCTTGTCGAATTAGAGACCCACAAAATGTATTTTCACTCAATAAAACAATGTATATTTATACCACGGATGATTTAGTTCACTGACCTATCATTAGCGACTTTAGTATGACACATAGTTGTCCATTTAGACAGTGACGACCCTCTTTATCTTCAGGACACGCCAAGCCACCTAGCTGGACCTTGGCCCTGATACGATTTAAGTTGACCGCGACTGTCTTTTATTAATATACCCAATTAAACTATTCATCTTCTTTTATGTATTCCTTACGATTAGATATTGATAAATCTGATTACAAATGGTATAAGATAAGCTTTCTTATTACATATTACTCTTTCCCCCCCCCCCCTCCTCCCTTTTTCTTTTTTTTTCTCTCTTCCCTCTTTTATTATACTGTTTCATTTAATGATTGTTATTACTTATGCATTTATTTTCAATAATACATTTTCTTTACTCCATATTTATATACAAAATTGTAGAGAAGATAAAAATTCCATCTACACTTATCTACTTAATTTTAAAATCTTGTATAACATATATGAACTGTATTGTGTAATCTTTAATAAAATATTTGAAAACAAATAAAATACATTACACTATAGTTAAAACAGACAGCAAAAACTGAAGACTGAAAAACAGTTACATTTAAAAGCATTATATAAAATAATGATTGCTTTTATAAAAGTAGAGGTAAGGAGTTATGTGCAGTATGCACTGCCAAATGTGCTTAACATAATTAGTTATGTTTGTCTATTACCATTCATTTATATTTATTTTGCTTGCCTAAAATAAATAATCTACTTGGTTATTGCTGATGTGAGTTCACGTGCCTATAAGGCCTCATGCCCACGGACGTTTTTACAGCCGCACGTTTTTTAGCGTTTTTTGACGCTTCACGTTTTTTTATGCCTAACGCCAACGCCGAGGAACGCACTGGTCCTGGGTTTTTTTACAGCTTAAAAACGCATATGCTATTTGCAGCTCAAAAACACCTAGGTGGGCATGAAGCTATAGACCAGTGATATGCAATTAGCGGACCTCCAGCTGTTGCCAAACTACAAGTCCTATGAGGCATAGCGAGACTCTGACAGCATCAAGCATGACACCCAGAGGCAGAGGTATGATGGGACTTGTAGTTTGGCAACAGCTGGAGGTCCGCTAATTGCATATCCCTGCTACAGACTAACATGGACAGGCGTTTTTAAGCTGTAAAAAACGCTCAAAAACGCGGCTGTAAAAACGTCCGTGGGCATGAGGCCTAAAATGTGATATTTGATATTTGTCAAGTAGTAATCATAAATAGTTGACATATCTAAATGGGAAAACCAGGCATTATATTTGAAATTATAAAATGCATTTAATAATCGGTGGCAGAAAAATTGTTTCTTTGTAGCATTATGAATAAGTCAGCACGCATGTATAAGCACAAAATTTCAAAAGTACTGTTACCAATTAACCACTTGAAGTCTGACATGGTAAACCCCCTTCCTGTCCAGGCACAATTTCAGTTTTTAGCACTGTGATACTTTGACTAACAGCTACTTGGTGATGTAACACTAAGGCCGGTTTCACACTGGGGAGGTGTGTGCGGTGGCGGTATAGCGCCGCTATTTTTAGCGGCGCTATACCGTCGGGATTGCTGAGGTATTCGGCCGCTAGCGGTGCGGTTTTAACCCCGCTAGCGGCCGAAAAAGGGTTAATACCACCCGCAAACCGCGGTTACAGGAGCGATTTGCGGGCGGTATTACCGTGGTGTCCCATGCATTTCAATGGGAAGGAGCGGTGTAGGAGCGGTAAACACACCGCTCCTCTCACCGCTCCAAAGATGCGGCTAGCAGGACTTTTTTCACGTCCTGCTAGCGCACCGCTCCAGTGTGAAAGCCCTCGGGGCCCTCGGGGCTTTCACATTGGAGAAACAGCAGCCGCTGTTTAGCAAAATAGCGCCTGCAAACCGCCCCAGTGTGAAAGGGGCCTTAGGCTAAATAAATTTTATATAATTTATTTGAGACAGATACAGCATTCTTTGGTGGTATTTAATTTTTTTTTTTTACTATACAAAGAAAAAAAGACTCACAATAAAAAAAAAAAAAAAACTGTTTCTGCTATAAAACTTTGCAAATAAATACTACTTTCTCATACATTTAGGATAAAATGTATACTGCTATATTTCTTTGATAAAAAAAGTGTATTATTCAATCTGTTTGAAAGTTATAGGATCTACAAATTATGGTTAACTGTATATATTTAAAATTAATTAACCCTGATGTTCTGACTGCCTATGTCATTTCTTGAGGCCCTAAAATGCCAGGATAATACAAATACCCTAAAAATGACCAATGTTTGGACATTAGATACTCTCACAGTATTTAGTAAGAAGCATGGTGTGTTTCTTGAAGCTGTGATTTTTTTTACATTTTTGGGATAATGAGGAAAGTAAATAAAATTTTATATTATTTCACAAAGTTGTTATTTTCATCAAGTCAATTCTCTCACACAGCATTGGTATACAATTACGCCAGAAAACAGATTGTTCTACTCCTCCCAAGTATGAGAATACCACATGTGTCAAGCCTCGTACACACGACCGATTTTCTCGTCGTTAAAAACACGTTGTTTTTTTCGACGAGATTCTTGTTAACCTTGACGAGTTTCTCGTCAAGCTTTCTATGCGTACACACTGACATTTCCCAATTTCCTCGTTGTTCTCCGCGCTCACGGCCAGCACGTACGACGGCACTATAAAGGGGAAGATCGATTTCCTTGGCGCCACCCCTTGGGCTGCTTTTGCTGATCTTGTGTTACCGCGTGTGAAGTAAAAGTTTGGGAAGAGACGATTCGCGCTTTTCAGTCTTCGTGCTTTTCAGTTTGTTTTCTGAGGTTCAGTTTGTGCTTGTGGGTTCGTATCTTGACTTTCAGGGCATCTAGGCAGGTCGTATCTGTTTTACAGTGCGTTCTTGCCCGTTCGTTTCTGATTTTCAGTTCGTTATTCATAGGCCTTGCTGTTCTAAAGTGCGTTCTGTTCTGTACGTTCTGATAAGACGACCGTTTCCTAGCCATGTCGCCTGGACGTTCTCGTCGTCAAGTTCGTGCTGTGCGTGCGCTTGGTGTTGGTCTGCTTGTTTTGGACCAAGACCAGTCCATGAATGGTGTGAGGAGGAGTTCATGGACCAAGAATTGGTTGCTCCAGCGGGACCAATTCTGCCACATGCCTCTGCTGCGGGAGATAGTCGAGAATAATCCTGAGGACTACAGGAATTTTCTGCGGATGTCTGAGCCCGTTTTTCAGGAACTGTTGGCTTTGCTGTCCCCCTATATTACCAGGCAGGACACCGTTATGCGGGAATCCATCAGTGCTGAGCAGAGGCTCATCGCCATGTTACGTTATCTGGCGACAGGGAGAAGTCTTCAGGACTTGAAGTTCACGACAGGCATCTCCCCCCAGGCTCTGGGCCTCATAATTCCAGACACCTGTTCTGCCATCATCCAAGTCCTGCAGGAGGACTATATTAGGGTAAGTTTTCTCCTTTAACATCACATTTTATGTATTTCATGTATGCTAATGTATTGTATTTCTTTCATCCTTCCCTAATTACCATGATTGTAATATGCTGAGAATGTCCCCTTTGTCCTCATGCATGCTGGAAGCTTTAGATTACCCCTTTTTTCTCCTCCATGCATATTTCCCTTCACTAACCTTTCCAACAGGGGCGTCTGTTGCAACAAATGTTTGGGGTCCAACCCCAATTTAGGAAATAAACTTCCTCCATTTTTGCAAAGGTGCCTATTAAACGCCCCCAGTTGTCCCCTCCAATGCAGCCATTTTGTCCCCTCCAATGCAGCCATTTTGTCCCCTCCAATGCAGCCATTTTGTCCCCTCCAATGCAGCCATTTTGTTCCCTCCAATGCAGCCATTTTGTTCCCTCCAATGCAGCCATTATGTTTCCCCCAGCCCTGCACATACCTTCTTGTGGTCAGCGCCATCCTTCTTCTGTCCTTGATGTCTTCTCCTTCCCTTGATGTTGCATCAGCCAATCATGTTACCATTAAACAGACTTGGTGAACATGATTGGCAGAGCAGCCTGTCAGTGTTTACCCAAGTAATGCTCCCCCCCCTGCGTCCCCTATTTAACTTTTATGAAGCCAATTACATCCCTCAGGCTGTAATGTGCAAGCCTATTTGCCTCCCTGTTTCTGATATGCAATTTTCACCCCATAAATGTCGCAGTTATTCATATGTTGGTCGCTTAACAGGGGGCCATCCACCTGAATAGTGGGCGGCATTGACAATACATAGGTTAATGCAAGGCATGAACCTATGTATTGTTCTGAGTGACGGGCACAGGAGAGAGGGGGCAGTGCTCCAGCGCCCACTCTGGACGCACCGCCACTGCACTGCTATCCTGTGGCCAAACACATCTACCCCCCCCAAAATAATGTATTAATGGACCATCAGAGGGGGTGATGAACCTTCCATTGTACTTATTTAAAACACCTTAATAAACTTAGAATTTGATTGATGTTGGCCTCTAATGTTTTTTATTATAATCTCCTTGTAATGTAATATTTTTAAATTCAAATTTTCTTTCATCTTGTTTGACTCCCCAGCTTCCTTCCACGCCACAGGAATGGCAGACTGTGGCATCGGAGTTTTCCACGCGGTGGGACTTCCCCAACTGCGGTGGTGCCATAGACGGGAAGCACGTCCGCATCGTGCCGCCACCCCATTCTGGGTCCTACTACTTCAATTACAAGGGGTTTCATAGCATTGTGCTGATGGCGGTGGTGTCAGCACGGTATGAATTCCTCTATGTTGATGTAGGGAAGAATGGCCGGATGTCCGATGGGGGATCCTTCATCCAGACGGAGTTTGCCCTCCGTCTCCAGAGTGACGACCTTGCATTGCCACCGGATGCAGGGAATATTGAAGGACTCCCCTTTGTTTTCTTGGCTGATGAAGCCTTTGGACTCGGACCGCATCTTATGAGGCCATTTCCTCACAGGACCCTGACCCCAGAGAAGAGGGTGTTCAATTACCGGCTGGCCAGGGGCCGAAGAGTCGTTGAAAATGCCTTTGACATAATGGCCAGCCGGTTCCGCATTTTTATGACTTCCATACACTTGGCGGACTACAAAATAAACTATGTAGTTTTATGCTGCTGTGTGCTACACAATTTTCTCAGCAGAAAATCCAATTCATATATGGCCTCAGTATTGCCTGAGACTGGACTTTCACCTGCTAATCCCCTGCCGGGCCTGGAATCTGCCCGTCCTGGCTTGCCCCCCCAAAATGCCCGTGAGGTTCGGGACAAATATATGCAATATTTCACGGGTAGGGGGGCAATTCCTATGCCAGGCTATGGCTAAAGATTCCTGGAGAATTACCTAAATAAAATTCTGATTTCAAATTTTAACTTTGGTTTGTTTCCTGTCTCCTAGTTTGTCTTAGTGCATTTGTAGTGCCAAGTGTATTTTCCTTTAGTAAATAACAACTATTTCACTATGTAACCTTAAAAAAAAACACAAATAAGGTTAGAGCGTATTGAAAAAAGAAGCTACATGTTGTTTCTGTTCAAACATTTTACTCTGTGCACATTCACACACATGTTTCCTTTTTTTTTTTTTTTTGTCCTGGCTACAAACCGCCAATTCTTTTCTTAGGAAAATACAAAAACAACAGTTGCATTCCAAAAATTACAACATTGGATACCTCTGAGCAATCTGACATATTCACTTACACAAACTATGTCTCTATGTGCCCGTCCTAATATGGGGTCTTGCCACCCCTTGCCCAGCCAAAAATTGAATATGCACACATTTTGTATTATTTTCCACTAGGGATTTTAGACTCCTGATCCCTATTGTCAACATGTGCTATCTGCCATCAGGGGTGATCAATGGACGTGTTTTGGGGGTGCAACCCCTTCCTCAGTTCACCTACTTTAGATATGAGGAAGGGGTTGGACCCCGAAAAGACGTACATGGATATCCCCTGATGGCAGATGGCACATGTTGACACACTGTGTGCATATTCAATTTTTGGCTGGTTGCATTGTCAAAAACAGTTTAAAAGGTTGATGAACAGTCATTCCTGAGAAAAAAATGGGGGTTTGGTTGACTTATTCGATTCTCCCCAAAACATCTAGAATGTCTTTAAATGTTTGATCCATCACATGAATTATTTGTTTTATTCTGTCCAGTTCCGTGCTACATTCCATCACTTGCTGTATTATTTGGAGGGCACTGTCAGCAGAGAAACATGTACTATCCTTCACCACAACATTTACATCCCCTAAAAACAAAATAAAAAGGTATTATAACTCTGCAGGCCTACATCTCTTACCTGAAGCTGTGGTGTCAGATACTGACCTGTTGTGGTGACCAGTTCCACAACGTCATCCACCTCTCCTTCCTGCACTTCTCCTTCCTCCACCTCAACTTCCTCAACATCCTTCGGTTGTGGGTCTTTGGGAGTTTGGGGTTGTTGTGAAGCTGTGGGGTTCCTGTGCTCCCTGGAGTGTTCTCCTCCCAGTCTTCTCTCCCCTATGATAATCAAACAAAAGGTCTATTTATCACACTGAAAAATAAAAACAGCCTAAATTGCTTGGAAGTGGGGTACAAGTGTGTGTTTGGGCGGAAGTTAAAGATGAATGCATTATTTCTGACCAATAGTATGTTTAGTATTCACCTTTGGCTGTCAGTTTTTAGACATGGAGGCACCACAAAAAATCACTAATGCACCTGTGTGGGACACCCAAAAAAGGCGGGTCTGGTGGCCCACACTATAGTGCTCCAAAGTACAGATGTGGAAGCAGCTGCTGAGTGTCCTCTCCTTTACACTGACTAAAGTTTGCATTTCATTCTCTTTACAAACACATCATCTAGCCTAAAAATTTTGAACAAAAATTTTAAAAAACACGCAGATGTCTAATTACTTTTGTGGCTATAAAATAAGCCAAAACAGCGGATAGTGGCCGAACGAAGTGTCTGTAACGTAACGAACGATTACTGTGCCAAACCACGTTCAAATTATTAAATTAGGGAAGGGAGTCCAATATGATAAAATCAAAAAAAGGAGCAACATGTAAGTTGAGAAAAGCATTAATAGCAGAAAAGTGTACATTTTACTTACTTTTTTATAGCATTCTCTTAATGCTCCTTAACTGCTCTGGCTCCCTCTGTTTGAGGTCTGACCACCTCTTTCTGAGCTGCTCATTTGAGCGTTTCACCCCGAAATTCGTCTTCAGACTCTTCACGACTTTCTTCAGGATTTTGGCCTTCCTTCTATTTGGTTTGCTATACGGCCCATGCTTTGCGTCATAATCAGACTTGAGCAAGATGTCCACCATCTCCGCCATCTCCGCAAAAGACATATTAGATGCCTTGAATCTCCTCCTTGATCGTGACATTTCCCCGGTCTCCGGGCTTGTCTCCTCCTCGTTAGTTGCGGAATTATCAGACACCTGCTGTAAATCCGCCATATCTGTCTGCGCGCCGAAAGAGAAGGGGCGGGGAAAATATGTTAGTTAGAACGTCATGGGCGGGCGATGTGTGCGGAGCGACGTGTTCGTAGTTTGACGCATGCGTGGTGTATATATAGCAAACAAACATGTGACTATACTACGTTCGGTGTGCGGAGAGAGGAGTTCAAGTTACGGATGTGCGAACGAAGGTATGTGATTTTGTGAGTTGGACAAATTGTTGGCCTATACTGTCTTGAGAATGTTGTAGGATATATATGGTGACTACGATGTTAAGGAGGTTAGACTGTTTGCCTCACATTAGTTATATATTATTTATTTTACTTGCAGATACAATATGAATGTCTTCATTAGTGATAGAGATTTCCTGGCGGAATTTATAGACCGGGTAAGGGAGCTGCCCGCTCTGTGAGAGACGAAAAACCCCATCCACAAAAAAAGAGGGGTGAGAAAAGCAGCGCTGGAGACCCTGCTCCCATTTGTGCATACCAAGGTGCCCACAGCCACAGCAAAACAGGTGGACACTAAAATTGGGAGCTTGAGAGGCACCTACAGAACTGAACGCTCTAAGGTCCTGGCTTCTCAGAGGTCAGGAGCAGCAGCAGATGATGTTTATGTCCCGAATTTGTGGTACTACAGCAGGATGTCCTTTCTGGATGACCACATTGAGGCAAGGCCATCACTATCCACTCTTCCCCCCAGACTTTCCTGCAGCCAACCTGAGCCTTCTCTGGAGCAAGAGGAGGTAGCCATCCTGGATGATCCTGATTTGGCCATCTGGAGCCAGGTATAGTATTAAATGAAAATGTATTGGGATAAACTTAATGTTTGACAAATATGTCAAGATGACAAACATAAACTATTTAGAGTTCCACAAGTGAAATCAAGATCTCTAGACATTAGTCTGCACTTAATTGGCTGCTAAATAGTCAATCTGATGTAGTTGTAAATTTTAGAAACTGATTTCAGGATTTACATTCTAATTGCTTCAATCATGATTATAAATTTTGAGGCAAAGATTAAAGCAACATATTAAACTATGTCCCTTTTTCATACACAGGATGAAATCAGCCAGGAGGAGGGTCTGGAAACTGTCAGGCAGGAGGAGGCAGGGCCCAGTGGCAGCCAGGAGGTGGCAGGGCCCAGTGGAAGGCAGGAGGTGGCAGGGCCCAGTGGCAGCCAGGAGGTGGCAGGGCCCAGTGGCAGGCAGGAGGTGGCAGGGCAAAGGAGAAGCACCAGATCACAGGTGCCTCCCATCCGATTTCCCAAAAGAGGCAGGAGGGACAGGACCACCAGTGAGGCAGCAATGGCCCTTATTAACGAGGCCCATGCCACCCTCAAGGAGCCCACATCCCCTGAAGAGGCCATTGCCGGCCTAGTGGAGGCAAAGTTCATGGTGATGAGCATGTTGCAACGCCTCCTATGCGAGCCCCTGCTCATCACCTTGCTCAACAAGGGGGATGATGGGAAAAATTACCCCCAATACAGCAATTTGTGAGGTGGCACAACTGTCCCAACCTCAACCTCCTCCTCCACCTCCACCTTCTTCTTCTGCCCCACCCCCTTCTCCTTCACCTCCACCTTGTTCTTCCGCCCCACCCCCTTCTCCACCTCCACCTTGTTCTTCCACCCCACCCCCTTCTCCTCCACCTCCTCCTCCACCTTGTTCTTCCACCCCACCCCCTTCTCCTCCACCTCCTCCTCCACCTTGTTCTTCCACCCCACCCCCTTCTCCTCCACCTCCACCTTGTTCTTCCGCCCCACCCCCTTCTCCTCCACCTCCACCTTGTTCTTCTGCGCCACCCCCTTCTCCTCCACCTCCTCCTCCTCCTGACAGGAGTACCCCTCCAGTGGCCCAGCCTCCAGCCAAACGAAGAAGGAAGGCTGCAGGGAAGGCTTCAGGGAAGGTTGCAGGGAAGGTTGCCAGGAAGACGAGGAAGTGATGGCCTTGCTTCATTGTGGTCGGACAGAAGGCAGCCTGTTGTAGTACCACACAGTTGGGACATATATCTCACCTGCTGCTGTTCCTGACCTCTGGGAGGCCAGCATCAGATTGTGCTCAGAAATGTTGGCCTTCTCAAGCTCCCAATTTTAGTGTCCACACAGGGTTGATGTGTGGTCTGGGGTCCCTGGGATGCACAAATGGCAGCAGGTTCTCCTGCGCTGCCTTCTCTTTATTTTTTACAAAACATGAATAAATGTTATTTTTGTTTAAGTTCATACTTGACTATGTGTATTTGTAAAAATTAAAAATTTAGCTTTGGAGTAAGCAGAGACATTTGACTGACAAAAAAAGGGACAGATAACAACCCCCCTAAAAAATAAAAGAATCTGATTTCCCAAAAAGTGGGTGTAAAATTTAACAACTATATATTAAAATATTCAATGGGAGATCACTATCAAAACATTGCGAAATTAAAATTAACATCAGTTTGAAAAATATAAAAATTTTAAATATTCATAAAAACTTGCACGATATAATACACATAAATCTTCTTAAGAGCAGCATGAAAAAGGTTAAAAAAAGATAGTCATAACTCTGTGTGAATATCAGCAGCAAAAGAAGTTCTTTCGTTTTGATTAATGTAACATTCTAAAGAAGATTTCAATGCACAACATTTAAACGATGCAATAATTTCGAGCGTGACGAATGTGCTATCTCCATTACGAAGGCTTGTTTTACCAGAAGATGCGCTCCCGTCTCATACTTGCTTCTGAGCATGCGCGCTTTTGAAAGACTCGTTAAAGCATACATTTTCTTGTCACAAAACAGGCCGACAAGAAACACGACGAGGAAATCAGGAATCCTGACGAGAAAATAGAGAGCAGGTTCTCTATTTTCTCGTCGAGATTCATGGCAATTTTCTCATCGTAAAACCATACACACTAACGGTTTTCTCAAGAAAAAAGCTCTCGCGGCACTTTCCTTGCCAGTTTTGGACGAGAAAATTGGTCGTGTGTACGAGGCTTAAGACTTGTTTGTTGCCTAAATGCATAGAGGGCCCCAATATCCAAGGGAAACAGTCAAGCTTTCAAGGACATAAATAATGCATCTGATTTCCTGACTACCTATCACACTTCTTGAGGCACTGAAGTGTCAGGAAAGGAGGAACATTTACAAAATGACCACATTTTGCAAAGTAGACCATCCAATATATTTAATTAGAGGCATGATAAGTATTTTGAAGAGCACATTTTTTCCTATTTTTTTTTTTTTTGGGAAAATTAAGAAAGAAATTGATTATTTTTTTTTTTTTTACCCACAGCTGTCAATAAGATATTTCTCACACAAAGCATGGGCATACTTAGAATTACACAAAAAAAAACACTTTCTGCTATTCCTCCTGAGTAAGGGGTTACCATATACAGTATGTGGACTTTTTTGCAGCCTAGCCATATGGAGGGGTCCAAAATCCAAAAGCTTTCAAAGAGCATAAATTAGTCATTAATTTCCTGCACATCTATCCTGTATTTGGAGGTCTTGGAGTGTCAGGGCAATAGAGAAAAAAGAGGCATGGTAAGTCTTTACATTTTCTGTCACGAGTTTTAGAAAAATGCAGGAAGAAAATTAAAATGTATTTTTCTCACCCAAAATTGTAAACTTAGATATTTCTATCACAGTATGGGCATACCCCTCAAAGCACATTGTAATACTCCTATGAGGACACCACATGTGTAAGACTTTTGAAGGGTACACGGTTGATGAATTATATGAAGCTTTTGTTTTTTTCATAATAAGTCCTGTTCTGGGTACTGAAACATTTGTAGAACTTTTAGATGGAAATAAGTTCTAATTCCCAGATTCACATCTTACCTGGTAGCCTGACCTCATTATTTACATAAAGATTTTTTCTTACAATTTTTGTAACCATAGCTCTTTCAATCTAGTAATACAGCTGGTAAATGTTTCACTTTCCGCTGAAGCCAGAGGTTAAGTTCTGCAGGACACTCATTTAGTTTGGTCCTTCTTCAAGAAAATTTCATTCAGAAGAGGGGTTTGATAGGAACTGGAAGATTGTCCCTAGTCTCTATTTTAAATAGAAAGTAAAACAAATAAGTATAAATACATAATTATTGTATTTTATGCTTCTGATATTTTTTTTGCCCTAGTATTTGTAGGCCAAAGAGATATTCTTGCTCTTCAACTTCCATTTTAACTTAGGTTATTTTTTAATCTATCATCTATTTATTTTTTTGAATCAAAAAGGTTTTTATTGCTCACAAAACATACAGAGTATGAAAACATGAAATACAGTATGCTATATCCAGATATTGAAATGATACATCAAAAGGTTCTTGAGTACACCATTCAACATATGCATTTTAACATTCTGCTCATAATCCTCTCTTGCATACTGCATTCTGCTTACATCATATCATCCCGTCCCAACTCCACCCCCCGCATGCCGCCCACCCTCCCGCAAGCCCCCCGCCTGTTCAAGCATTTAGACAAATGTCCATCAGGACGTCCCCCATCATAATGTCTACGTCTATACGCCTCTCAAAAGTCTCATCCGTACCAGTTCCATGGGGCTTAAGCCAGGTATAGCGAGCCAGGCATCCCACAATCTATCAAATTTTCGGGCGTTTCCCCTGTGCTGGTATATGTATCTCTCCATTATGAGCATTTTACCCATGTGTTGTATCCATGTCTTGACCGTGGGCGGCATATCTGATTTCCAGCTCAAAAGGATGTTTTTTCTTGCCTGGAACATTGCCTTGGTGAATGCCATTCACGTCACCTCCTCCGGTATCACCCCCTCCAGAACTCCAAGCAGGCAGCATAATGGATCAAGAGGGACGTTGGTCCGGAACACCAAGTTAAGTGTAGCCAGAACCTCCGTCCAAAATCTAAGGAGTTTGGGGCAACGCCAGAGCAGGTGAATCAAATCCCCAGGCACTGCTCTGCACCTACCACACAGTGGATCGGGTGCTTTACCCATTTTGAAGAGTTTCACCGGGGTATAGTGTACTTTCAGTAGAATGTACAATTAAGACACCTTTTGTGACACATTAAGCGAACAGGCATTGACTGCCTGTAGTGCCTCCTCCCACAGTTCCTCTGCAATTGGTCCGACATCGCCCTCCCATTGACTCACTGCTTTCATGGGGTGCCCCTCCAGAAACGTAGATAGCAGCATGTTATAGCACTGGGAGATGATACCCTTTTTTATTTTTTATTTTTTTTAACAATAGATTTTTATTGAATTTTCAAGTAGATGACATGAAAAGTATACATGTTGCGTTCCAATTCCATTTCAGGATATAACTAATATACAGCTCGAAGAGCACATTCACATTTTTCAAAAGTAGTTAGTACAAACATATAAACAAAACAGCGTATTCCACTTCTGTAATATGGCATAGGTTTAATTAACAGGTTCAGGGTTTACTATCTGGGTTGTTGAGTCATAAGAACAATTCTGCTCTATCCCAATTAGACCAGGGATCCCATTCCTTTTTTGTTTTCATGAGTAAGCCTCTACTGGATGCCATTGTAAGTTCAAAGTTAAAATGCAAATTTACTAGATCGAGAGTATTTTCTATCGTAGGAGTTTGGGTGTTCTTCCATAGTCTAGTCAAGCTTATTCTAGCTGCAAGGAGGATGTTGGTCGTGACCAATCTCAGCGGACCTGGGATCAGCTCGATCGACAGATTGAGCAATGCCAGTGCCTGTGATGGTGTTATGTGTTCTTTTGTGATATCCGACAAGATGCGGAAGATAGTTGACCAATATGGTTTTATGGAGGTGCAGGACCAGAGGATATGTAATAGGTCTCCCCTCTCTGTGTTGCATCTCCAACATGTGTCCGAGGCAGTATTATCGAATGAGGCAAGTTTGGTGGGTGTAAGGTACCACCTCAGGGAATTTTTTTGTGTAAGTTCCCAGAATGCTGAATTTTGGGTAGCTTTGTATATAGAGCGTAGAGCTGTGTGCCATTGCGTATCTGAGAAGGTTCGCCCTAGATCTGTGTCCCAGTGGAGGTGAGGTTTGGTTTTAGTAAATTCCTGTTTCTGATGGAAAATGTTGTAAAAGAGGGAGATTCCCCTTAATTTTGAGGTAGGATTTGTCAAGAATGACCACACCTTAGGTGGTAGTGTGTAAAATGTTTGCTTTGGTTGAGATAAGCAGTGTTTGATTCGAATGTAGGTGAAGAGATCTGTATGGTGGAGGTTAAACTTTTGTTGTAAGTTTTGGAACGTCATTAGGGTGTCCCCTATGAATAGATCCTGTATATGTTTGATGCCTTTAGCTACCCAATGTGTCAAAGAAAGGTCTGTAGTACAGTGGCAAAGTATGTCTAAAGGTAGAGGAGGAGAGAATGAGTATTCCATTGTTGTACCTAGGTTCACTAGTTTCTTCCAGGCTAGTGCGGAGGCTCTGATTGTTGGGGGTAAAGCTTTGGGGATGGGAATGCCGTAGGGGATTCCCAGTAGCCAACTCTTTAAGGTACGGTGTTTAATCATTGATGTTTCTAATTGTACCCAAAGCGTATGAGGAGAGTCGTGGAACCAGTCTTGTAGTTGTGTCAGTAATGATGCCCAGTAGTAGTCTTCAAACTCGATTGACCCTGACCCACCTGCTAGTTTGTGTTTGATTAGAGTGTGTTTTGCGCATCTAGGTGTCTTTCCTTGCCAGAGAAATTTGTTTAGGAGTGTTTGGAGAGATTTGAAGTATGATACCGGGATAGGGATAGGGATGGTCCTATAAAGGTAAAGCAGTTGGGGAAGATGTAACATTTTGAATGCGGCAAGTCTACCTGACCACGAGAGTTCATGTTTAGCCAGTTTTTGGACCTCGGTTTGAAGTTTAGTAAGAAATGGTATAAAGTTGCTACTAAATACATTTTTTGATGATCTTGTCAGCTGAATCCCTAGATACGTGATACTGTGTGTTGCCCATGTGAAGGGGAATTGGGATTGTAGTAGGTTTCTCGACGTAGCGTCTAGTCCTAGATCTAGTATGTATGATTTAGTAGCGTTTACTCTGTAATAGGAGATCTTGCTAAACCACTGAAGAATATTTTGTGTTTCTGCTAGGGAGGAAGTCGGATTCGTGATCATGAGTATTACATCGTCTGCGCGCAAACTAATTTTGTGCGTTTGCCGGCCTATTTCAAATCCTGATATTTTAGGGTTCTGCCTAATGTGCTTGGCTAGTGGTTCCATGAGCAGATTAAAGATCAGTGGCGACAGCGGGCACCCTTGTCTGGTGCCATTGGTGATGTCAAACGGTTGAGATAGCATGTCTGCAGAAAACACTCGGGCTGAGGGGGTTGTGTATAAAGCTAGTATGGCGTTTAATATTTGACCTTTGAAGCCAAACTTTTGGAGGACCTGGTATAGATAGTTCCAGTGTATTCTGTCGAACGCCTTCTCCGCGTCCAATGCTAGTAGCAGAGAAGGCGTTCCACTAGACTCGGCGTAGTGAATGATGTCAATCAGTCTCCTCGTGGCGTCAGACGCTTGTCTACCTGACGTGAAGCCTGATTGGTCTCTGTGGATCAGATTGGGCATAATATGCATCAGTCGTGTAGCAATCATTTTTGCGTATATCTTCAAGTCTAAATTTAGAAGCGAAATTGGGCGGAATTTTTGGGGTGTAACTGGTTCTTTGCCTGGTTTCGGGAGTGTGATAATTAACGCTTGAAGGGATTCATGTGGAAAATTGGCGGAGGTGGCCGCGTCGTTGAATAGGTTCGTGAGATGGGGAGCTAGTTGGTGCACGAATTTCTTGAAGTATTCTCCTGTGAGGCCATCTGGGCCCGGAGATTTTCTTAAGGGGATAGTATTAATAGTCTCTATTACTTCTTGTACCGTGAAAGGATCGTTGAGACTGGATATTTGTGCAGTCGTCAACGAAGGGAGTCTAATGCGTGAAAGAAAGTCATTGATGTCATCTGGGGAAGGTTGGTGTGTATCTGGGTCCTTCTTTAAGTTATACAAATCACTATAGTAAGCGCTGAATGCGTCTGCTATTTCCTGTGGGTTCCTGAGTGATTCATTGGTGTGGGGATGGGATAATCCATCAATTTTGTTTTTTATTCTCCTGCCTTTAATACGCTGTGCTAGAGCTTTGCCTGCTTTGTTGGATGTGGAGTAAGAGGTGGCTTTTAATTTTCTTTGTATCTGTTCGTATGATTGAAGGAGGTGGAGCCTGAGCTCTCTTCTAAGTGTCAAAATTTGCGCTGAACATGTTGGGTTGGTTTTGTTCTTGTTTTGCTGTTCAAGATTGGCTATTTGGGACAGTAGAGCATCTACCCTCATTGATCTTTTTTTTTTGTGGTGAGAGCTAAGTTTAAGCAGTATTCCTCTAATGAACGCTTTGTGCGCATTCCACAGCACGCCTGGATCAGATACAGAGCCCGAGTTAATTTGGAAATATTCAGTTATTTTTTCCTTTATTTCTGGAGAGTAGGTTGGATGTTGCAAGATATAATTGTTCGCTCTCCACAGGAAGGTATTTGTTCGTTGTGATGAATCTGATATAGTAATGGTGATAGGGGCATGATCTGACCAAGACATACTGTGGATTACCGCTGCGCTAATGTTTTGTAGTAACCACTTATCGGTGAAGAAGTTGTCTATGCGAGAGTACGTTTTGTGGAGAGGAGAGAAATAAGTGTAGTCCCTCTCCTCTCCATGTAAGCATCTCCAACTGTCAAACAGGTCGTGTGATACAAGGAAGTTTTTCAGAGGGGATTCTCTGCGTTTTAATGCAGAGGTTGAGTCTAAAGTAATTTCAGGTACCAAGTTAAAATCTCCACAGATGATTAGATGCCCTTGTTTGAGGGGGTTTATTGTACGAATGAGCCTACGGAGGAAATGGACCTGTTTGGCATTTGGAGCATATACATTCACCAAGGTATAGGTAGCATTGTTTATTTCACATACAAGAATAATATATCGTCCCTCTGGGTCGAGAGTAACACTTTTCGATTGGAACGTAACCGAGTTATTCACTGCGATCATCACCCTTCTCTTTTTTGAGGTGAATGGGGCGGAGAATACCTGAGAGAAATGTCTGTTTGAACAGAGAGGCACAGCTGTGAAAATAAACTGTGTCTCCTGAACACACAGGATGTCACACTTTAAGTCCAGGGCTGTCCTCCAAAGTGAGTGTCTCTTTGCAGGATGGTTTAGTCCATTTGCATTTATAGATAGAACCGTGACCGGCATTGTAAGAGCTGTAGAGGAACAACTGTTATGGTGTAGGCACTTACAGTTCGATGAGGGCTTACGAGTTCCCTGGGTTCACAGGACAGAGCGTCTTCGAGGTGAGTTCAGATAAAGCCGGAAGGATTAACTGGTCGCACGTTGTGTGCAGTGAAGTTGCTGTAACAACAATAGAGTTAACCGATGACACTAAACAAGTTAAAATTGGAACTAGTAGGCTAGTCACGAGCGGTGGGATTACCACTCGTTATAACGGTAGGTGGAGTAGAGAATGCGGTATTCAGCTAAACCACTAGGAGGGGTAACAATGTCAATAACTAACTGAAGAAACAAATCAAAAAGGCTGAAAGCCAGGGAGAGCATCATTCATGTAGATTTATAGGCCCAATTTAGTGTAAAGAAATTAGCTTGTTCAAGCGTCACGACCACTCTGGTTGCGGCGAGATGTGCGGCTGCTGCGTTACTCCAAAGGTGTAGCGGTATCTTGTGGGGGGTCAGGTATGATTCCCCAGGAGTGTAGTAGTTGCATACCTTTGTGGAGGTTGTGTATCATGTGTGTTTCGCCAGTCCTCGTGATAAGCAAGGATGCAGGGTATCTCCATTTAAACGGAATCTTGTGGTTGTGGAGGCCCTTGGTAATCGGATTGAGCTGTCTTCTTAGCTGCAACGTGTATTTGGAGAGGTCTGGAAATAGGAGAACTCCAACGTACGGCTCAGGGAGCAAGGGGTTGTTTCTCAGTGTCATAAGTAGTCTTTCTTTGATGTGAAAGAAGTGCACCCTCATTAAAACATCTCTAGGTACTGACGCTGCCAAGTGAGAGGGTTTAGCAATTCTATGTATTTGATCCACAATCAGGTCTCTGGGTGCTGCGTCAGACAGGATTAGATGCATAAATTCTTTAGCATATTTAGGGAGGTCTATTGGCAGGATGGTCTCAGGAACTCCTCTGATTTTCACATTGTTCCTCCTGGACCTGTCCTCTAAATCTGCCAGCTTTGCTCTTACCCAGGACTGTTCATCTTTCATGTCAGCATAGGAGTCAACCAGGTCGTTTACAGTGGATGTGCATTCGCCCATGCTGCTTTCCAGGTGCGCTACTCTGCCATCCATTGCATGCATGTCAGCGGTCATTTTGGTGAATAGGGATGACAGGTCTGACATTAGTGAGGTCTGGAGGGACATCAGCATGTCCTTTAGCGTAGTATCGATTACTGGCTGCCCTGAGGTGGGGAATGAGGCCATGGATGATTTCAGGGCCTGGTTGGCCTGGAGGTGGCTGAAAGCCTGGGCCTCGATTTGTGTCCGCGGCTGTAGCGGCGGCGGATCCTTCCGCATGCGTGTTTTCGCTGGGCTTCCCGTGATGGGGTTATCTCCCTCTCTGAGGGTAGGTGATAAGGGAGGGCAGAGGGGTCCCTGGTCTCCTGGGATCTCATCAGGGAGATCCGTATAGGCCTCCGAGATCGCGGCCACGCCGGCGCCATTTTGGGTCTGACTAACCTTGCTGGACGGCTTGGAGAAGAAGGCAGTCAGCTTTTTTGGTTGCAATTCCGTCATCCTCTTTCTGGACATAGCTGGGCTTGTTGTCCTAGTTGTTGTGAGGCAGGATGGCCGCGGATTGTCTTCTGTAGTGGGCCTGAGACGCTCCGTTTCTCTCCCTAGGCTGACGAGCTCAGAGTCTAGGCAGCCATCATCAGCGCTGGCAGACCACGCCCAGGGAGATGATACCCTTAGTGTCAGATGCGTCTTGCAGTATATGGAAAACCGGAGTGGGGGACTGAACCCACTCCATCGCATCTCCCTGAGCTCTAATAGCATGCAGTAGTTGTAAATAATAAAATAACATGTTAGATGGAAGCGCATATTTGGACTGAAGTGCACTAAAAGAAAGCAAGGCTCCATTATGAAAAACATGTCTCAAGTGTGTTATACCCATGGGGCGCCAATTGGGTCCCTGCTTAATCCTGGCTAGTTCAATATACGTGTTGTTTCCCCAGAGCGGGCTGTACACAGTGTACCCTTTTACATTCTGGAGCTGTTTGGCCTTGTTCCATACCTTCTGAAGGAGTGAGTAGGCATTTGTTTGTTGGGTTTTTGAAACTGCTGGGCCTCTAGTCATTCAGGTATCGTGTTGGTTCCCTAACCAAGCAACATGAGCTTGGTTGAAGAGCTTGCGGGCAGGGGGGCCATGGCACCTATCAGGTGCTGTAGCTGTGCGGCTAGGTAATATATCCAGGGGTTGGGTAGAGCAAGCCCCCCCCCTCCTTTGGGCGTTGTAGTTGCTCTAGTTTAATCCTGGAAGGTTTGGTGTGCCACAGTAATTGTCTAAAGAGAGAATTGACAACTCTGAATATTTTATGCGTAATAACTACTGGCGTATTGTGTAGCAAATACAGCAGCTGTGGCATTAGGATCATCTTAATGAGGTTTGTTTTGCCTGCCAGGGACATTTTGAGCTTGTTCCATATATGTATTTTATCTCTAAACCGAGTCAATAGGGGATATATATTCAGTTGACAAAAATCAGTTACTTTAGGGGAGACGTGTATACCTAGGTATTTGAAGGATGTTACTATGGGGACCGGGAAGGAGGCCGGCCTCCCAGTAAGCATGGGGGTCTCGTCTAGGAACATCAGAGGCGATTTAGACCAGTTAATAGTGAGGCCCGAAAAGGGGCCGAACTCTATGATAAGGGACATGACCTGAGTTAATGAGTCGTCCACATCCTCCAGGAAAAGGAGCATGTCATCGGCGTAAAAAAAGATTTTCTCATGCAGTTCACCATAGCGGAAGCCCTTGACCTGTGGGCAGTTCTGCACCTGGGCTGCCAGGGGCTCAATGGCCAGAGCAAAGAGCAGGGGGGACAGGGGGCAATGTTTTTTCCCCTTCCTCATAATAGGCTTGTTTGGTAAAGAACCGCTTCCTTTCTGCGGCGGAGGCTCTCAACCGGTCCAGGGAATCCTGGCCCGAGATCCATGCCTCCCTCGTGGAATCCGTCGGGTCCAATACAAATGTTCTAGCTGTCTCACCTGGTCTTCAACCTGTTCCAAAAGAGCAGATGAATTGTGTTTAATGGCCGTAATTTCAGTTATAAACGTACCCCTCAAGCAGGCCTTGAAGGCATCCCATCTCAGTGCTAGACTAATACAGTCGGTTGTCTAAAAAGTATTGTTCTATCTGTTGCACCACACGATCATGCGATGTAAAAAGCTTTAGCCAGAAGGCATTAATTTTCCATGGTGCCCTAGGCAGGGAGGAGGCTGGGCGGGTGACAAGATAGGCAGCTAACGGGGAATGGTCAGATACCCCCCTAGGGAAGTATTCCACTCCATATGTATAACCTGAGGGGACCCCACGCAAAGATCGATGCGGGACAGCGATTCATGCATTTTAGAAAAACAGGAGAACTGCTTGGTTGTCGGGTGTCTAGCCCTCCACACATCAGTCCAGCCCACCTCCAACAGTAGTCGGCTTAAAATAGTGCCTCTGCCCCCTAGTGGTGGTTGGGCTGGCGGATGTCTATCCATTCTGGAATCCAGACAGCCATTGAAACCTCCCATAATCATAATGGGGACGTTAGGTTTATCGACCAGGTAAGACAGAAGAAGCTGTAGAATCTCTCTAGAGAAAGGGGGGGTATATACACAAAGGCAAATATCATTGTCACAGTAAATACTTTGCAATACAAAAAAACATATCTCCCAAGGTAGTCTATAGCCACGTCTATTTCCTGGTAGGCCAAGGATTTGTGCACCAGTACACTCACCCCGTGGGAATATGCGGTGTGAGTGGAGTGGTAGGCCTTGCCCACCCAGGAAAACCCCAGGCAACTAACCGTATCTTTCGTAAGGTGGGTCTCTTGGAATCCCACAATGGCAGGATGAAACTTTTTCAAGCAGGAGCTGATCATGGTACGTTTCAGCGGATCATGGACACCGCAAACGTTCCAAGTCACAATCGGGGTGGTGGCCATGGTGGGTAGAGAAAAGTATCACAGCCGGTGGCAAAAGAGCACCGCAGCAGATTCCTGGGCCAGGGAGTTGGGGCAGCTTGCCCGTCGTGGACACAAAGTTCAGTCAAGAGTTGGGCTGTCATGCATGGGTACAGCCATGAGAGTTGTCGGTAGGAGTGCAGGGAGAAGAAGTTAATTGTGCAGTGCAGCAGTGTGAGCAGTAAGAAAAATGCGAACTGTCCTGAACAGATCTGCGTGTAGCAGACCCGCTAGGGGTGGGGGCAAGTCGCCTCTCTCCAACCCCAATTAAAAAGCCTGTCAGGAAACCTGTGCCAACCAGGCACCAAATAACATGTCCCCTTAACTGGGACTCAGTATAGTCATAGGAGTCAAATTGGGTGTAAATCCCCCATGGCAGCTCAAATTGCAGTGTAGGTAGATGTTGATTTCCAAAGCTCTTGTTAAGCGCTAACGGTGCAAAAGATTATAAAGTCCCATTCTGTAAACGATAGACTAAACTTGTCTGTAGGTAACATACCGACCTCATGGGATGGAATGCTGGGCCTCAGTCACCCATGTCCGCATCTCGGCGTCTCCTTAGGTCTTGCTCATTGCGATCTAGCCACTCGGTTGCCTCTGCGGCGGATTCAAAAAAGGTAACTTGACCTCTGGCTGTGACACGCAGTTTGGCCGGATACAGCATGGCGTAGGTTACTTGGATTCTCTGCAGGCACTTCTTCACCTCGGCAAACTTGGCTCTTTTGCGTTGCACCTCGGCCGAGAAGTCCGGGTAAAACTATATCTTTGCTTCATTATAATGCACTGCACCCTTTTCCCTGGACAGTCTAAGTATGATCACTCTGTCCTTGTAATTTAAAAGCCTGGCCAGCATGGATCTGGGTGGATTGCCAGGGGGAAGGGGTCTAGATGGCGTGCAGTGTGCCCTTTCCACCGCGAACAGTGTGGTGAACGCCTCCCTGCCGAAAATTTCCTGGAGCCACATTTCTGTAAAGGCCATAGGGTCTCTATCCTCCACCCTCTCATGGAGCCCCACGATGCGGACATTGTTTCTCCTTAGGCGGTTCTCAATGTCGTCCGTTTTGGCATTCGCCTGTGCTGATTGTTGTAGTGCAGATCTGGTATCTCTGGTGAGGGGTGGTAGCTGGTCCTCCACCTCACTGATCCTTCCCTCTACAGCCATGGTCCTCTCTCTAATTTTCTGGAGGTCATGTCTCATGAGAGATACTGTCTCTGTGAGCCCCCCAAACTGCACCTTTAAGCCGTCAACAGAGGCTGTGCATCGCTGCACAGCACGCAGGATTTCACTCAGTGTGGACTGTGGTGTGTCATCTTGCAGCTCATCAAATATATCAGATATATGGTCAGAGGAATTTTCTAGTGGCATTGTGTCATCCAGGTGTCTGCGGCGGTGGGGTAAGAGAGCAGCTAGGGCCCTGTAGCTTTTGGGCGTAATACAGCATGTCTCTGGGCTGCTCCTTCCCCTGCTGTTTCTGGGCTTTGAGAGACTTACCGCCCGACTCCTGCAGTTTGTCCGCTCCACACGCCGCTCTCTGGGGCTGAGTGGAGCCGGCGCAATCTTGGGTGTCCATAGCCGCCGCAGCTGCAGCTTCTTTCTCGCTTTTGCGGGTCATTCGGGGCTCCGATGAACGCCGATTCTCCCTCCGCTGTGGCCAGTGAGGTAAGCCTGAGTCTTTGGACCGAGTGTCGGTGCGGGTGTAATGCGGGAATAGGATCGAGGAAGGATCGTTAGTGGGAGCTCCGTGTAGTGAAACCACTCACATGCCCGTGTAGGCCATGCCCCCCAATCTATCATTTATAATTAAGAGTTTAAAGTTTAAAATTCTACATTATTTAGCATGTAATTTATTTTACAAAATCAATTTTGGATCGTTGCTTAACTGGGGTTCAAACTTGCAACATTTGTGTTGTTTTCAAACAAAACAACATTTCCCAAATGTCCTCTTTGTTAAGCAATGTAAACTGAAATGGGATGTAGGATTCATTACAAAAAAGGGCTTCTCTGTAATTGATTGTAGCAATAAATGTATTTCTTTTCAAGTCTCTGCATAAAAGGTTGTAAAGCTATAGACTTCATTACTAGAACAAAAATACTTGTGCTATTGATAACTCCATGATCAGTGAGGTTTTCCTGCTGCTAAACTATGAAAAACATAAATAAAGTGGCTATATTGCTCTGATTGGTCCAAACATCAAGTTAAAGGAATTTTTTAACACTGTGGAGGAAATTTACTAAAACTGGTGCACACAGAATTAAAAGTATATGGCTTTTGCTGTACCCACAATTGATGGGAGCATCCATTAAATGTTTGTTTGTAAATCAAGATTTTATAAATAGAAATTTTTCAGATTTAAAATACAAAAAATTCATCCCAAACAATTATTTTCACCTTAAAAGAATAGACCTTTATATAATGGAACAGTGTAAAAAAGATTTAAAAACGTGTAGTACCCTATTTTTTAGCAATTTTTTCAGTGAATAGAAGCCAAAAACTTGAGAACAAAAATCTGGATATTATAGTTTCTCCACCCTCTTCTGACTGGGTTTAGAACAGCAAGGACTAAAAATGGAAATAATGATTTTTGCATTTGATTTGTTTACATATAAATCAGTCAAAGATTGTAACTGTTGCATACTATCATATAGTTATAAGCAACTAATAAATTTTTGCAAAATGTTGTCACAAGACAAACTTTTCATGTGCTATCATTTTAACCTATAATGTTAAATTACAATGTGATTATGCACACACCAATCAGTTTGTAATGCATATTCATGAGCTCATTAAGCACATGTTTACAATGTCAATTGCTGCTTAAGATTGATGTGTCTGGATGTCTGAGAATGTTTTCTCAGGAGTAGTTATAATGGTGTGTTTCAAATATTCAAAAAATTAGAGAATTATCAAAAATAAAAACCCACAGTATTGTTTAATACGCAGAGTATATAAATGTAATGATTCAGTAAATAGACTTAAATAGAAAATCAAGCCAAATAGCTAAATATACATTTGAAACATGTATAATATATAGGTCCAGTTTTATTATGTTCTATGTGATATTGCAGAATGTGTTTTTCTGTATAACTGTATTTATATATGTACCGTACATACTGTATATAAACTATTGTTTTACAGGGGATCACTGTGCAGTAATTCATCATTCAGTGATCCAGTTCAGTCATCAGATGACACAAGAAGTCACTAACAGACAAAGTATATAGGGGCCCTATCCAGAAGTGGAGTTTGCATCCCACAGCAAAACTATAACAATTTAAATAAGTGGTAATTATGTAACCTCAGCACCATATGCCTGTAAAGGTCAAATCTCAAAAAATAGAAAAAGATGGGACTTTCATAATGCTAAACCTCAGAAAAAAACACACATACAAGTTTATTAAAAACACATTTTTTCAATTAGAAAAATATTTTTAAAAAAAAGGACAATAAGTCCATAAAAAACATAGATAAATATGAGATGTTTATAACTTCATCTACCCCATACACCTTCTTATGTTCAAATACATATTCAATCATGAGTATAGGAGGTTTAGAACCAAACAATAAGCAGACTGATGGTAATCAGAACGATGACAAAAGGTGTAAGATCCCAAACGCGTTTCACTGGTTAAGCTTCCTCGGGGATTCAAGGGGTACAGCTGATGAAGAACGATATAACATATAAAAAGCTACAGATTCAAAAAGATAATATAATAAACATCATAATTACAGATATAGATGTACAGCTATACACAATTAATTACTTACAGCTATATTATTCATCCAGAATGCATTAATCCTATTCAATGTGAGTGAAGACCAGTAGGGAGCTAACATCAGGGCAAAAACAGTGCAACAGATCAGGGGCAATGGGGATCTAGGAAGCCCAGAGGCAACCAATAGGGGAGGTGCAAACCCTCCACCTTGTAACCTGCGTTAAAAGAAAGATTGTAGTTACAGAGTGTGGTCAACTCCTATGAGGCTAAACAGAATCATAATCTGCATTGAATTTTATTAAACGACTATGAGTTATCTGTGTTCCAAAAGAATAATTTGAACGTAACGCATACGGGGGAGGAGCCACGCTTGGATGACGTCACCCGCTGCCATCCATACGATACGTGTACATAGTTGTTGTACAGAGAGCCTGTCTTTTATTTCCAAAATAGTGCAGCGCTCAGATTATGAAAATAATTCTGGAGTTGCTACTGGAAGCAACTCAAAAACACGTGAATAACTGATATGCACTGTGTGTTAGTGAACTAATAGTGAAGTTCATAAACAGTCCATTCCAATGGATGGTCTCACATTTGAGCTGTCCTCCATAGGAGCTGAAAAGTGTACCCCCTAGGGGTTAAATGAAACTGTGATGAATGAACAAAAAAAGAGAGAGAAAAGAGTCCAAAACAACATGTGTGTAATTTGGATAAATGTCTTGTCATGGACAACACCACTGCAGCATGAACTGACAAAAGGAACCCAGTGTTGATGGTGGGATTTCACAATGCAAGGTACAGGTGATACAGTTGGGTACTCTTACCACAGATGGTGGACCCACCTGTCGTACGACAGTGGGTCAGTCGGGCTTGGTGGTCACCTTGACCAGAAATGATGAGACTGGATATCCTGGATTCCTCAGACCAACTCCAACGGGGTGGTAGATGAACAGCCCACAAGATGGAGACTCCTCCGATCATACAGGCTCCAAATTAATCCAGGGTGGACACAAGGGTGGGAGAAAAGAAAAACTCCAGATGGTGCAGGTCAATAAAACCAATGGGGGGGTTTATTATATAAAATTTGTCTTACAGACATAGGACAAATAAAGGTGATCACAAAATAAAAGGTAAAAGCAATGTGGGGTGCAGCATCGGCAGGCCCTACGCGTTTCGACTGCAACAGTTTTCAACAGGGGCAAGACGGGACCACTACTGAGCTGGCCAGAACCACCTCTGGAGGGAGTCTGTTCCACATTTTCACAGCTCTTACTGTGAAGAAACCTTTCCTTAAACCATAGAAATAACTATGTTGTCAGACCATTCCCCAGTGACGCTGAAAATGATGGTACCAGGAGCTCAAAGACGGCCCTACTCATGTCGATTGAACGAAGAACTAATACAGGATAAGAAAGATGAAGAAATAATAAAAAAATTAATAGAACAATATTTTTTATTAAACAACACAATGGAGATAACAGAAGCTACCCTATGGGAGGCTCATAAAGCCTACATAAGGGCATTCTGATTGCAATAGGAGCAAGGGGAAAAAAGAAAGAATAAAAAATATGGAAACTCTAATAAAATAAATATATAGATTAGAACAGGGACATAAAAAACATAAAGGGCGCCAATTGGAGCTATACCAGGTAATAGTAATAAAAAGAGATGAATTAAAAGACCTAATGGAACAAGAGACGAGAAGGACATTCAATAGAATTTCAAAAGAAAGATACCAATGGGGAAATAAAGTGAGTAAATACCTAGCAAGAATGCTAAAAAAGAAAATCAATAAACTATATAGAAAAAATACAAAATAAAAACGGGGAAATGGTATACTCGACAAATGACATAGCGAAAGTGTTCCAGAACTATTATGGGGTGTTATATTCGGTAAATCAGAAGAGGCAACAGGAAACAGAAAACAGAAAAGATAAAATAATTTTAAAAAAAAGTCATGCTACCCCAAGTGACTGATAGTGAAATATCTACCTTAGAAAAACCCATAACAGAAGAGGAGATTAATATAGCATTAAAAAACTCTGCCCTGGGCAGGGATGAGCCGAACACCCCCCTGTTCGGTTCGCACCAGAACCTGCGAACAGACAAAATGTTCGTGTAAACTTTAGAACCCTATTAAATACAATGGACTCGAACGTTCGAAATCTAAAGTGTTAATTATAAAGGCTAATATGCAAGTTATTGTCCTAAAAAGTGTTTGGGGACCTGGGTCCTGCCCCAGGGGACATGTATCAATGCAAAAAGAAGTTTTAAAAACGGCTGTTTTTTCGGGAGCAGTGATTTTAATAATGCTTAAAATGAAAAAATAAAAGTGAAATATTCCTTTAAATTTCGTACCTGGGGGGTGTGTATGATATGCATGTAAAGTGCCGCATGTTTCCCGTGCTTAGAACTGTCCCTGCAAAAAATGACATTTTTGAAAGAAAAAAATGCATTTAAAACTGACTCGCGGCTATTAATGAATTGTCGGCTCCCGGCAATACATACAAAAGTCATTGATAAAAAAAAAAAAAAAAGCGTGGGGGTTCCCCAGAATTCAATTACCAGGCCCTTCAGGTCTGGAATGGATATTAAGGGGAACCCCGCCGCAAATTAAAAAAAAAAATTGACGTGGGGTTCCCCCAAATATCCATTCCAGGCCCTTCAGATCTGGCATAGATTTTAAGGGGAACTCCACCCCAAATTTAAAAAAAAATGGCGTGGAGTCCCCCTGAAAATCTATACCAGACCCCTTATCCGAGCATGCAACCTGGCCGGCCGCAGGGGAAAAGGGGGGGACGAGAGAGCGGCCCCCCTCCCTCCTGAACCGTACCAAGCCACATGCCCTCAACATGGGGAGGATGTCCCCATGTTGATGGGGACAAGGGCCTCATCCCCACAACCCTTGCCCGGTGGTTGTCGGGGTCTGCGGGCGGGGGGCTTATCGGAATCTGGAAGACCCCTTTAACAAAGGGGACCCCCAGATCCCGGCCCCCCCTATGTGAATTGGTAAGGGGTACATTGTACCCCTACCATTTCACGAAGAAAGCGTAAAAAAATGTTTAAAAAAACACACAAACACCTTGAAAAAGTCCTTTATTTAAAAAACAAAACAAAAAACATTCCAGCGGTGAAATCCAGTGTCCCGCGGCGATCCCGATGTCCAGCGCTGTCCTTCATTGGTTGTGCCTGAGCGGACCTGATGGGGAACTCCCTCTCAGTATTTTAAATGTATAGACCCGCCCCTTCTAAAGTTCCCCATCAGGTCCTCTCAGCGGACGAGATGCGGAACATGAGAAGGGGCGGGTCTATACATGTATTACCAAAGTGAGAGCAGTCCCCCATCAGGTCCGCCCCCTCGGTATGTCGGACCCGCCTACGTCATTGGCTTGAGCGGGGAACTTCCTTCACTATGTAAATTTAAATTATACTCTCACTTTGGTAGTACATGTATAGACCCGCCCCTTCTCATGTTCCGCATCTGGCACCTGATGGGGAACTTTAGAAGGGGCGGGTCTATACATTTAAAATACTGAGAGGGAGTTCCCCATCAGGTCCGCTCAGGCACAACCAATGAAGGACAGCGCTGGACATCGGGATCGCCGCGGGACACTGGATTTCACCGCTGGAATGTTTTTTGTTTTTTTTTTAAATAAAGGACTTTTTCAAGGTGTTTGTGTGTTTTTTTAAACATTTTTTTACGCTTTCTTCGTGAAATGGTAGGGGTACAATGTACCCCTTACCAATTCACATAGGGGGGGCCGGGATCTGGGGGTCCCCTTTGTTAAAGGGGTCTTCCAGATTCCGATAAGCCCCCCGCCCGCAGACCCCCACAACCACCGGGCAAGGGTTGTGGGGATGAGGCCCTTGTCCCCATCAACATGGGGACATCCTCCCCATGTTGAGGGCATGTGGCTTGGTACGGTTCAGGAGGGAGGGGGGGCCGCTCTCTCATCCCCCCCTTTTCCCCTGCGGCCGGCCAGGTTGCGTGCTCGGATAAGGGGTCTGGTATGGATTTTTAGGGGGACTCCACGCCATTTTTTTTTTAAATTTGGGGTTGTGTTCCCCTTAAAATCCATGCCAGATCTGAAGGGCCTGGAATGGATATTTGGGGGAACCCCACGTCAATTTTTTTTTAAATTTGCGGCGGGGTTCCCCTTAATATCCATTCCAGACCTGAAGGGCCTGGTAATTGAATTCTGGGGAACCCCACGCTTTTTTTTTTTTTATCAATGACTTTTGTATGTATTGCCGGGAGCCGACAATTCATTAATAGCCGCGAGTCAGTTTTAAATGCATTTTTTTCTTTCAAAAATGACATTTTTTGCAGGGACAGTTCTAAGCACGGGAAACATGCGCCACTTCACATGCATATCATACACACCCCCCAGGTACGAAATTTAAAGGAATATTTCACTTTTATTTTTTCATTTTAAGCATTATTAAAATCACTGCTCCCGAAAAAACGGCCGTTTTTAAAACTTCTTTTTGCATTGATACATGTCCCCTGGGGCAGGACCCCGGTCCCCAAACACTTTTTAGGACAATAACTTGCATATAAGCCTTTATAATTAGCACTTTAGATTTCTCCCATAGATTTTTCGAATTTGCCGCGAACACCCCAATTTGTTCGCTGTTCGGCGAACGGGCGAACAGGCAATGTTCGAGTCGAACATGAGTTCGACTCGAACTCGAAGCTCATCCCTAGCCCTGGGTATAAGTCCAGGACCTGATGGGTTTACGACCTTGTATTTAAAAAAGTTTAAATAGATTTTAGTACCAAAGTTATGTTCATATATCAACAGACTGGGAACAAAATATGAGATGAGTAGGGAGGCCTTGCTGGCCTCGATAATCATTCCGAAGGAGGGGAACGATAGCATGTTATGTTCAAGCTATAGACCAATATCTTTGTTAAATGCAGACACAAAATTATTTGCAAAAGTATTAGCTACTAGGATGAAAGAATTGATGACCGACCTGGTACATGCTGACCAGGTGGGGTTTATTCCGGGAAGAGAAGGGAGAGACAATGGAGTGAGAACGTTGCTCCTTCTTCAGAAAATTAAAGAAGGAACTACCCCGGGTCTATTCCTGTCAATAGATGCTGAAAAAGCATTTGACAGGGGGGACTTGGGATTTATGATGAACACATTGGAAACTATGGGAATAGCTCCAAGGATGATCCAATGGATTAAAGTGCTATATAAACATTCGACTGCAACCGTAAAAATCAACGGTGTTGCGCACCCCTCCTTCGAAATGTACAATGGGACAAGACAGGTGTGTCCCCTCTCACCACTTTTATTTGTGTTGTCATTAGAACCCCTCCTTGCATCGATCCAAAACAACCCAGATATAGGGAGTATTAAGATAAGGGAGGATGAACATAAGCTAGCGGCATTTGCCGACAATGTGTTGTTTTATATCTCAAACTCCAGGATTACAATGCCAAACCTACTGAAGACACTAAAACACTATGGAGAATTATCAAACTTTAAAATAAATCTTGCCAAATCAGAGATTTTAAATATAAATATAAATAAACAGGAAGAACAGAGTCTACAAAAGGAATTCCGATTCCCATGGAGGAAGACGGAATTAAAATATCTAGGGATAAGGTTAACAGCATGTTTAGGGAAAATATATCAAGCAAACTATATATCTCTATTAGATGAAATAAAAAAATTTAATGAAAAAAAAATAGCAACAAGACCTATTTCATGGATAGGGCGTATAAAAATCCTTAAAGATGGTAATACTACCTAAAATCATGTATACGTTTAAAATGCTACTGATTGCATTACCGCAGGTTTAGCGGTACCAGATTTTAAAAAAATATTATAATGCAGTGGTGCTATCACGAGTAGTGGAATGGGCAAAAGAAAAAAAATGAAAAAGGTGGGTTCAATTAGAGAACACAATGGGGGTTATTTAGTAAAGGCAAATCCACTTCACACTACAAGTGCAAACTACAAGTGCAAAGTGCACTTGAAATTGCACTTAAAGTGCAATTGGAAGTGCAGTCGCTGTAGATCCAAGGGGGACATGCAAGGAAAATAGAAAACAGCATTTTAGCTTGCACATGATTGGATGATAAAATCAGCAGAGCTTCCCCTCATTTTAGATCTACCCTTCAGATTTACAGCGACTGCACTTCCAAGTGCACTTTCAGTGCAATTTCAAGTGCACTTTGCACTTGTAGTTTACACTTGTAGTGCAAAGTGGATTTGCGTTTTGTAAATAACCCCCAATGTGTAGTGCACAATTAGGGATGAATAATATGGAACCCTCCACAATATAGGGCACTAGGAGAGAATACACATGTAATGACATGTAATGCACTCAGAATCTGGGACTTATTACACAAAGTAAATGGAAATATAATCCACCTTTAATTTCACTGAAGGAAAACAATTACTTTACACCGGGGAAAAGGACAGTAGGGGGGTAATTGGATAAAAAAAAGAAAATGCACAACTTAGAGACATAATAAAAAAAGGGAAAATATGCACATTTCAAGAGTTAAAGCACGAACCAGATTTGATGGTGGTAAACGGATAGCGGTATCTCCAGCTGAAAGATTTTGTAGCGAATTTGCCCCAACCAATAAGATCAGGGGAGGACTTAACACCGCTGGAGCGGTTATGTACAGTGGTAAACATAAGAAATAGCATATCCCAGATCTATAAAATACTAATCGCAGCAGAGGAGCTGGAGGACCCACCATATATAAAAAAATGGACGAAAGAATTGGGGACACGAGGAAACAAGCATAATATTGGAAAGATTTTGAAATTAGTACATAGTTCTGCGGTAGACATAAAGACTGCCAAAATGAATTACAAATGCCTGACAAGGTGGTATATAACCCCAGAT
The DNA here is from genome assembly GCA_029206835.1 of Rana muscosa. Classification (NCBI taxonomy): domain Eukaryota; kingdom Metazoa; phylum Chordata; class Amphibia; order Anura; family Ranidae; genus Rana; species Rana muscosa. Next base: position 689,629,836 of record CM055118.1, on the reverse strand, counting down.
AAAATATGCAAATATCAACCTGGGAAATCCTTGGAGTGTTGGCGAGGTTGCAAGGCAGTAGGAACTAGGCTTGTGCAATTCGTTTCGTAACGAATCGAAATTCGTCCGAATTTAGCAACTTTCGGACATTCGGAAGCATTCGAATTTCCGAACAAAGCAATTACGAATAAAACCGAATCCGAAATAAATTATATCGCAAATAGCGAATGCCCGAATGTCTTCGGCATAATTCGTTATGAAAAAAGTTACGAATGTACGAATCCATTCGAAGCACAATAACACTCTGCTCTGCTCTCTGCTTCTCCCTCACCGTGCTGAACTCCCTCTCAAAATGGTGTACAGGGGCGGAGGCTATAGCCGCATGTAAAAAAACAAAAGTAAAATACGAGATTTTGAATACAAATAACTGCTATGTATTTAGAAAAGTACAAATCCATTTGAAGCACATTAGGCATAATAGGCAGCGTCGTTGTGAGAGAGACACGGAAAATTACGAATCAACGAACCCAAAAAAAGTTACGAAAGTAGGAGTTGTATCCAGAATCAACGAAAAACAATGTACTCTACCGAAAGTATGAATTATAAATCAACTAAAAATAAGGCTTACATTAATACGAAACATTCCGATTCAACGAAAAATGTCGCTTGCAAAAATACGAATTAGTCCGAACACGAAAAATCCCGTCTAGAAAAATTACGAACGATTACGAATCAACAGGACCGAAAAGAAACGAACCAAAACTAAACAAATTTTTCCGTTGTGCACAAGAAACGAACCGAAACGAAACAAATTTTTTCGTTGTGCACAAGTCTAGTAGGAACGATGCCCCATATTTGGTGGGACTGTCCAAAAATAAAAAAATATTGGTAGGAGGTTTTGCTGTTTTGCAACTCATAAAGGAGTATATTAAATACTCAAAAGAGTGAAAAATAGGACTTTGTAGGCAACACAAAGAACGAGGCTGACTCCCGGGGGCTAGCACTGCGACGTTTATTAGTCAGACTCTACATAGTGGCAGAATCCCTACTACATTGGCTGATTCATCTGCACTTCTATTGTGAATGCTTATGGTTGGATTTGTTGGCCTTAGAGAACTTCACTACCATAACGTCTTCTACCCCCGTTCTGGCAATTCTGCTTGGATACAGCTGATCTGTCAAGCTAGTTGTAGCTGCAAGTATCAAGTTTGTCCATCTATCTCTCCGCGGACTATTTTCCTGCGATTTTTTTGCCTTTTGACCAGCAGATCATATACACACACTTATTTCCAGACTACATATATGAATTGGTAGCCTGTTGAACAACTTTTTGCTATCTGGACTGTCTTCCAAGATAGTGAGATTTTGTCCCAAGTGTGTATGTAATCGCCCCCCCTATTTTGTCCGTCCTGACGAAGCCTCACGCCGAAACGCGTCGACGTTCAAGGGACTCTCCATTGTCACTTTATATACACTGTATGGTCTTTTAATCCTTGTTTAACATTTTTTGTGATAATAAAATTATTTTGTACTTCATGTTCTGTGTGTTGCCTGCAAAGTCCTATTTTTCACTCTTTTGAGTATTTAATATATCCCCTTAAATTTTGGATGTGGCAATGTGAGTGCTTTTCCCACATTCCCCTTTTTCATATAACTCATAAAGGAGGTCACCAACAGAGTAATACCTGAAGAACCGTGGACGTGCGTCTTCCACGGGGGGGAAGGTCCAATAAAGCAATATAAGGACTCAGTAATACCCCACATGATGAATGCTGCTAAAAGCTTGATATCTAAAAAGTGAAATAGAAAGCCCCAAAATTAGGGACTGAATGAATAGAGTAGAAGAGACATATAACACGGAGGGTTTTAGGTGCAGTGGGGAGGAAGAAATTAAGGGATTGGCAAATAAATGGAAAAACTGGAAGGTGTTTAAAAAGACGTGGAGATATGTTGAGGCAATAAGCGGATAGGTGTGGGGGAACTGGTTGAAACGGAATAGTAATAAGATAAAGATCTAAACAAGAGGTAGGGTATGGGTCATGAGAGGGGTAAGGAAGGGTACAGGGTGGGGGTAGGTGGGGGATCAGGATTGTAATTGTATTAATGCTATATTTAAAGCTACATTTTTTAAGATTTTTTTTGTATGTTGGCATTTTGATAAAATAAAAATAAACAAATAATAATAAAAAAAAGCTTGAATTCTACATTCAAACCTGATGGGAAAAAACAACCTAGTTTCATAGATCCAGAAATATTCTCTACGACCTGTCTTATGAAATTCCCTCCCCTCCAATGTTTCCTCACTCTTTCAATACCCCAACATTTTAAGCCTTTTAGATCCCTGTTGTGAAATAAAAGAAAATGTTTAGATACATTATGAGTCCCCTTTTTATATTGTTTACATGCTCACCTATATGGACATGAAGGTGTCCTCCCTACATATTGTAGATCACACTCTAGCATGTAAACTACACCTATCGTAGAGCTTGTGATAAGATCCTTAATGGAATAATGTTTATTAGTGGCCTGAGCTGTAAACTCCTTGCGTTTTTTTTTTTCTTTGAATGCCTATAGGCAGGACAGCGACCACATGCATGAAATCCTGATAAAAAAGAAAACAGCTTACTGTCCGTCTGTGTAAGCGGATCAACTACTCCAGGTGCTAAATGATCACAGAACGTGGGGGCCTTTCTGTATATAAACTGTGGACGTGTGTAAGTACAGAACCCAACACCCTAGCCTGTTTTAAAATGGACTAATTTTTCAATATTATTTTTCCAAACTTTTTGTGTTGGACATTAGAATCCAACAGCATTTTGAAATTATAATTATCCTCCTTATCGTCCTTATTTTTATTGACTACCAATGATTGTCGATCCATCATTCTAACCCGCTTTATTTCACCATCAAGAGTGGCTTGCATATAACCCTTTTGTTGAAATCTATTTGATAAAACCTGAGATTGGGCAATAAAATCTTCTTCATGAGTGCAATTCCGCCTCAATCTTATAAATTGTCCTCGCGGAATATTTCACAGCCACTGGCGATGATGACAGCTGTCTAAAGGTATATAAGCATTCCGGTCTGTAAGTTTCAAATAATTGCTTAATTTAAAACTGTCCCCTTCTTCCATAAACTCCAAATCTAAAAAGACCATTCGGTCTTTACTAACATTCCACGTAAGTGAAACGTTCTTAGTATTCAAATTCAATTTCTGCATAAAAAGGTCCAAGTTGGCCATATCTCCCTCCCAGACCACAATAAGGTCATCAATGAACCTCTTGTAGCATACAAGTTTGTGTGGATGATTTTTGAAAACCGATTCGTCCTCCCAGTGGGCCATAAATAAACTGGCCACACTGGGAGCAAACCTGGCCTCCATCACCACACCTCTGGTTTGTAAAAAGTACTGTTTGTCATACGAGAAAAAAATTCTAGACAAACAAAAAAACGAAGACTGTCAAGGAGAAATTTCTTATGTTTCCTTGACAGTTCGGAGGAATAGAAAGCACACTGTACCATGCTATTGCATCCTTATGGCCAATAATGATATATAAGGAGCTCACATCCGCTGTGATTAAAACGCTAGAAGGAGTACATTTCAGCCTTTCCAAAATTTGGATAATATGTTTAGTGTCCTTAAAAAAAGCACTACCATCGACTGAAGAAAAGAGTCAATGTAGTGACCCAATCTAGCAGGGAATGAATCAATACCATTCCACAATAGGTCTTCCTGGAGGGTTGACACTATCTTTATGAATCTTAGGAAGAAAGTAAATAATGGGGGTCCTACAAAACAGGGGATCCAAATATAGCACTTCTTTGTTATTAAGAATATCCTTCATCTTACCCACTTCTACTAAGGAATGTAATTCCTCTTTAAATTGTAGCATAGGGTCTTTATTCAATACTTTATATGTAGCCTGATCACTTAACAAATTCCTCATTTCATTTTGATAATATGACTTACTAAGGACAACTAGTCCCCCTCCTTTATCAGCAGGACGTATGATGATTTCTTTCTGTTTTTCCAAGGATTCCATACCTGTTCTGATATATTGAGGATCAACCACCTTCCTTACCTTTAGACTTTCCAAATCTTTAAAAACCATGTTCTTAAAAACCTGAAGAAATGTATTATCTACATTTGGAGAATTAAAAGTGGATTTATTACGAAAGATTGGAGTGAGTCCCTCGATCCACGTAAGATGTCCTATTATTGGTATTGCATTTAAAAATTGGTCCATTTTAAAACAGGATAGGGTGTTGGGTCCTGTACTTCCGACACGTTCACAGTTTATATACAGAAAGTGATCATTTAGCGCCTGGAGTAGTTGATCCGCCTACACAGACGGACAGTAAGCTGTTTTCTTTTTTATCAATGACCGGGCCATTTTTTGCGATTCGACACTGTGTCACTTTAATTGACAATTGCGCAGTCGTGCGAAGCTGTACCGAAACAAAATTGACGTCCTTTTTTCCCACAAATAGAGCTTTGTTTTGGTGGCCATTGATCATCTCTGCAATTTTTATTTTTTACGCCATAAACAAAAAAAGGGGCGACAATTTGAAAAAACACAATATTTTGTACTTTTGGCTATTATTTTTTTAAAAAAGCATTTTTTTTCCTCAGTTTAGGCCGATATGTATTCTTCCACATATTTTTAGTAATAAAAATTGCAATAAGCGTATATTTATTGGTTTGCGCAAAAGTTATAGCGTCTACAAAATAGGGGATAGATTTATAGCATTTTTATTATTTTTTCTTTTTTTTACTAGTAATGGTGTCAATCTGTGATTTTTATCAGGACTTCAACATTATGGCGGACACATCGGACACTTTGGACACTTTTTTGGGACCATTGGCAATTATACAGCGAGCAGTGCTATAAAAATGCACTGATTACTGTAAAAATTTCACTGGCAGGGAAGGGGTTAACTGCCGGTTACAAGCATCGGCACCCCGCGATGCAGCGGGCGTGCGTGTGCGCCTGCTAGCCCGCTTAAAGGAACCGACGTACAGCTACGACGGTTCGCGCAGGGGAGCCAACCTGCCGCAGTATAACTGTGGCGGCTGGTCCGGAAGCGGTTAAGGAGATTGGGATCATCTGACCTAAGCTTTATACAGCCACTGGTTGTGTTAACACCTACAGACGTGGAATCCACGTATATTGACCAGTTATGGGAAGGGGCATTTGACCCACCTGTTTAATCAGGGGTCCACGTAGTGTGGTGAGCTGCTAGTGATACCAGTGGTGGAAGCTCTGCACGTTGTCACCTGAATATATTAATTACGAGTGGGCGCTCTTTGTGGGAACCTTATATGAACTTTTATGAACTTTTTATGAATTTTATATTCATTTATTTGTTCCAGATATAATGTTTAGCGCTGCACTAATTATGATAATATCTTATTAGCTGGGATTTGGTTTGTTGACCCTGAGTTTACAGCTGCTCATTATTTCATCATATATATATATATTTTTGTGCTGATTAGTATCCTTTTATAAATAGAATATAATAGAAAGAATATAACCATTTTCCAAAATTCAAAAATAATCAATTTGAATTTGAATAGAATAGAAAATAATAGATTAGAATAGTAAGATGGTTATTTTCATTCTATTCTATTACTTTGCTTTTTTCATACTATTGTGTTATTTTCTATTCTATTTGACTCTATTCTTTTCTATTCTATTAAAATTTTAATTGATTCTATTTGAATTTTGGAAAATGGTTATATTATTTCTATTCTATTCTATTCTATTCCAAAGTATTCTTTTCTATTATATTCAAATTTCAGAAGCTGGTTATAATCTTTCTATTTTATTATTTTCTTTGTTTTCTATTCTATTATTTTCCTTCCTATTCCATTTTATGCTGTTATTTGATTTCCTATCCTATTTTATTCTGTTTTACTCTATTCTATTCTATTATTTTATTTTCTGCCATATTCTTTTCTATTCTATTCTATTTTTTTATTCTATTCCTTTATTGTCTATTTTATTTTATTCCCTTTGGAAATTGGAAAACCATTCAAATTCAAAAACTATTCGAAATTGATTCAAAAACTTTTCAAATCGATCCGAATTTGAATTCAAAAATTCGAATAGTTTGGAATATGAATAAACAAAAGGAATTCCGAAAATGAATTAGACAGATTAAACAAATTTAACTAAATTAATTAATGTAAATAAGGAATCGACACAAAACTAAACAAACTTTTTCGTTCTGCACATGTCTACTAAGTGACTCTCGTGATTTTCACCTAAGCTCTCTGGAAGGCTTTTTTCAAGCATTTTCTGCTGTATCCCCTCTGCAGCAACTGATTCTGAAGTTACTTTTGCTTGAACACCAAAGTCTTCTTCTCTTGTGTAGTTTTATTCACAAATATTGCCCATAAGGGATACTATCCTTCAATGACTTTGGATGAGCACTAGACGCATGGAGAATTGTGTTTGCAGCAGAGGGTTTCTGAAAAAAATCTGACACAAGTTGCCCATCCAAACTCACCATAATTTTGATATTTAGGAAGGTAACCCTATGCTGATCACATGATGTAGTAAAATTAAGATTGAAATCATTGTGATCAATATGATGCATGAAAACTTTCAGATCCTCACAGGACCTTGTCCATATCACAAAAATGTCATTGATGTACCTGTGCCACGAGAGAATGTGGCACAGGTCCATCACTGAACCCTGTCCAAAAAAGTAAAGAACGCACTTAACTCCCAGGTACAGGTTGGTGTATGACAGGGCACAACGAGTCCCCATCGCCACCCCATGCACCTGGAGGGAGCCATAAAAAATAAATACATTTCTGGACAAAATATAATGCAATAACTCCAATACAAATTGGTTATATTGCCACATCGATTGATTAAATTCCTTGAGGAATTCAGCAATAGTAGCATTTCCCAAAGAGTGGGGGATAGTGCTATAAAAAGCTTTCACGTCAGGAACCTCAAGTTATAGTAATGTCCTCGATAATTCTGAGGAGATCCCTAGTATCTTGTACATGAGTGTAACAAAGTGACAAATTGGGGCTGATTTACTATAACTCCAGGAAGTACTGAGCACATCGCAAAAAATAGCTCCAATTTTTGACAATTAAAAATTCCATGCGCGAATTTGCGAATGAAAAAGAGCCAAGTGTTAGTAAATGTGAAATCAGTGCTAATTAGCGAATCCGTGTACGCGCAAATGCCAATTTCCACTAAGTTTTTATATAGCACTGCACTGTAACCATGATCCATGTATGTGAAAGAAACATTTTTATATGAGATGTGCTCTATCTATTGATGTATATTGCAATTAATATTCCTAGTTTTTTTCCTTCTTTTGCTAACAAATGCAGTTATGAAGGATTATTACATAGTAATGTCTGCTATTATGTCAAATTACATGTATTAAACATTTAGGTTACCTATTTGTTGTATGTTGTTTTTTTCATGTTTTTATTTTTTCATTTAGGTGGCTATAAAGCGGTAATTATTTATGTCCATTCTTTAATCATACTACACTATTATGCAGGTCTTGTACTTAGCACAATGGCTTAGTGGTCTGCTCCCATGTCTATACAGCTCTCATGTTACAAGTTCAAATACCAGCCAACCTACCATCCAACAGCTATGTTTATTATTTGCACAAGCAAATTAAAATAAACAAACAAAGAAATGTAAACTGCCCATTAGCTAGTGTGTGATGTTTGGAAGTCCACACCATAATATTATTGAATAAAAGTGCATTGGCTAATTGGCATTCACCTATTTTCAGCATATGCTGCTTTGGCTAATTGGCATTTGCCTTTTTTCACCAATACAATCTTTTAGTATCTCTCTATGGGATTTGAACTCATGAGTGCTTCAAAGCCTGAGTTTTTCAAGGTAGAAGTGCTGACCACTAGCCTATTGAGCGTAGCACAAACATCTACTAGTGTGTGTAGATTAAGGAGATATTTCTTGCTTACCTGTAGATGCAAGTTGTCTAAGTGGGTTTACAACCACTTTAATATTATAGTAACAACCATGCTCATGCTGATGTGGCATTGGCTAATAGGCATTCGCCTCTTTTCAGCATATGCTGCTGAGTGTTTGATGGTGGGACTACTTTATATTCTAGGTGTAATAGTACTCAGCACAGTGACTTAGGCCCCTTTCACACTTGTGCGACCTGAAATTTGTGTGATTTTGATGCGACTTTAGGCAATGCCTGTGTAATCTTGAGGTCTATGGACGCAGGAGTCGCAGGGAAAGGCGCGCAAACTTCCGTCTGCATTTTTTCTGCGATCCCAGGGAATGCCTGTCAACTCGTATCAAAGTCGGACCAAAGTAGTACAGGGACTACTTTGAAATCGGTGTGACTTGAAGTTTCACAGATATAAATGGTACACATTGAAAATCATGGGGTATGACTTGTCATGCAACTCTGATGACCAAAGTCTCAGGAAAAGTCGCTCAAGTGTGAAAGGGGCCTCAGCCCGACTTTGTGAGCGATTTCAGAGACATCAGTGCACTTTCCTGCACAGATGTCTAGTGAAATCACATAGGTCTCAACTGTCCCTGATTTGGACCAAAGTCCCTCTGTCCCTCTTTCCTCCTCATTTGTCCCTCATTTTATTCGGATCTGTATAGTTTGATATAAAATGCAATTTTTATCTTTCAAAAAGTGTTTCCCAGCGCTAAACCTTTCATTTAATTTCTAAATTGCTTTGTTTGTAAATTCTCAAAGCCAATCTAAAGGGATATTATTGTTAAAAAAAAAGCACTTGGGGGTTTAACTAATATATATATATATATATTTTAATAATTCTCCTTTAAGAAGGTGTTTTAGGAGGTGTGTACTATGCCTACATACTTTTGCTAATAGTTGTCCCTTATACCCATCTCAAAAAGTTGGGAGGTAAGAAATCGCCTCCTGAAGTCGCCCAAAGTAGTGTAGGAAATACTTTTGGGAATCTGTGTGGCGTCGCACCAATTCGGACAGTTCTATTGCCGTCAATAGGCGCCGATTTGGCCTGCAATTTGACATGTCAATTCAGAGCTATGTGAACATGGGTGAAGTTGCATAGATATGAATGGAACTCATGGGGGGGGGATACTTTTAATGCGACTCTGAGGTCCAAAGCTGCATGAAAAGTCACATAAGTGTGAAAGTAACCTAATGAGATTAAATTATAACACCTTTGAATAAAGCCCCATTTGCACTTGTGCGACCTTAAAATTGCACAGCTTTGCCATGACTTGAAGCAATGTCTGTGTAATCTTGTGGTGTATGGACCTCAAATCGCATCAAAATCAAACCAAGGTAGTGCAGGGATGAATTTTCCCCACTTTCAGGATGCACAAGTGACAATAGGGCCAAATTCAAAGATATCCTTGAATCTCTTTCACACTGCTGCGACCTGAAAGTCACCCTAATTTGCTGCCACTTTGTCGCTGCAACTTGGCCCCAACTTCTGGGAATGCCTGTGTAATATTGTGCCCTATGTACCTCAAGTCACATGAGGCTCTGTTTCCATTATTGCAACCCTAAATTCGCATGATTTTGCTGCGATTTTGATGCGACTTGGAGCAATGCCTGTATATTCTTGAGGTCTATGGACCTCAAGTTGTATCAAAGTGGGTCCAAAGTAGTGCAGGGACTACTTTGAAATTGCTGCGACTTGATGTCACACAGATATGAACCATACTCATTGGAAATCATAGGGTATGACATGTCATGCGACTTTGCAGTCCCAAGTTGCATGACAAGTCGCACTAGTGGAAACCGAGCCTGAAAGTCACACCAAAGTAGTACAAGGACTACTTTGAAGTTGGTCTGACTTAGGCCCCTTTCACACTGGGGCGGGCAGGTGCGGTGGCGGTATAGCAGCGCGACTTTCAGCGCTGCTATACCGTCGTTCTTACGGCGGTATGCGGTCGCTAGGGGGGTGAATTTAACCCCCGCTAGCGGCCGAAAAAGGGTTAATACCGCCCGCAAACCGCGGCTATTGCCGCGGTTTGTGGGCGGTATTACCGCGGTGTCCCATTGATTTCAACGGGCAGCCACGGTAAAGGAGCGGTGAACACACCGCTCCTTCACCACTGTAAAGAAGCGGCTAGCAGGACTTTTGGAACGGTCCTGCTAGCGCACCGCTTCAGTGTGAAAGCCTTCGTGCTTTCACATTGAAGGCTACAGGCACAAATTTTTCATGCGGTATAATAGCGCTAATATTAGCGCTAAACCGCATGAAAAACGCCCCAGTGTGAAAGGGGCCTTAAAGTAGCACAGATATGAATGGTTATCATTGAGAATCATGAAAAGTCGCCCAACTGTGAATCAAGTCATATCTATTTTAATAGAAAGGAGCTCTCATTTATACTTGCATAGTCCTTACTGATTTACATCAGCAGAACAAATGCAGGAAGTAATGATGTGTGCACATGGGCCAGAAGCAAATGTGTAGTGATACCAAACAAATCAATGAAGCCCACCCACACCATATCCACCCCCACCTTGAGTAAGCACAAGTACATATCCTACACTTACCCGGCAAATCAGCAGCACTTCCTCTATGCTAAAGAGGGAGCTCGCCATGTCCACCTAGACGGAGATCCTGACCAGCACAGGAACTTCCGGGTGATTACAATGACTCATTTCCGGGTCAGGAGGTGAAACCACGCTCTGTTGATTGCAGCTGCGAATATTTGATCTCAATCACACTTAGAATTTATTATTTTTGATTATTTGCAGATATGCAAATCTGTATTTCTACATATGATATTTGAAGGTAAACTTAAGGGAGTTTGAAAAGAAATGGTGTCTCTGCCATAGCAGCAGGTGAATTACAAAGGCAAAAGGCCCAGTTTGAGCTCTGCTTCACACTGACAGCGGGAGGAAATCGTTCAGCTGAACTCATACGATTTTCATTCCCGCATGTCAGTCCTGACTGCAGGAGGGGGGGGGGGGACATCAGAGACATCTGTGCAGGTTTCTGCACTTATATCAATACAAATCACACCAATTAGAACAGCGCAATTGCCACTGATCTGACATGTCAAATCGCACCAATGTGAACCAGAGCTGTCACATACAACACTGTCTATCCTTCAGCTGAATTCATTACCTGCAATTCTCCACAGCTGTTATAAAGATTCCACCTTTATCATTTACTTGCAGGTGTGCTGAAGCCTAGGTTTACATTGGGGCGATTTGTCATGCATTTTCAGAAATCAAATCGCATGACTATTGGTGGCAATGGCACTGTTCCAATCGATGCAACCCCAATTTTGTGGCGCCGCACCGATTTCCAAAAGTAGTTCCTGCACTACTTTTGCCAATTTCAGGTGCGACTTCAGTAGACATTTGTGTATGAAGCCACACAGATGTCTATCAAGTAGTACCTAAAATCGCGCTAGCTTAAGTGAAGTAGCGCGATTTCAAAGTAGCATCAATGTGAACAAGGGCAAAGAGATTCATTTTTTGGTGCACAAATTCATATAGAAATAAAATATTAAGGATTTTGCACTTTGCCAAACAAAAAAAAAAACACACATACCAAAGCTCAATAACGTACTTTTATTTTGCCAGCAGAAACAAAATTAGGTACATTCATTTACTAGCTTAAAAAAAAATTGGACAGGATACATGGTGCTACATTTAGCAATTGGATTTTAAGGGCCCTGCTCATAGGAGCTCGCAATCTAAAATTTGTCAAAACCTTAGAGTGCACACAGCTTTACTTTTAGTGTATAACGGGCAAAATATCACATTTTTATCTGCAAGATTATAGAAACATACTCAAGTCATTATTCTTACAAAGCATTCCAACATAATATTAAAAAAAGACACATGTTCAAAACACCCACCCCCACCCCACAATCCACATATACATACATTGGTGACCATGTTCTGCTGGAAGCTGTATTTCTGTGTACATGATTAAGCAATGAGATCCAAGAGTAGAAGGTCAGCAGATGCTTCCAAATGATTTTGCACGGTCAGACAGGAACAATACACACACAATTTTTGATTGAAAACATGCACAAGAATTTCAGCAAATAACACTAGTCGGGGGTTTGTCAATCTGCACAATATCATTTCTTCTTCCCCCCCACAAATCACAGCAAAAAACCTGGCCTTCTCAGACCAAACGATCCCCCATACTGCAGGCCTTTATATAAGAGAGGTTCTATTGTTAGCAAACTGACACACGCCCAATAGAAGTACACGCCCAATAGAAGTACACGCCCAATTGAAGTACACTCCCACCAGTATCTTTCAATCTGTCCCTGCGTGTATGTCTAAAGTTATTTCACCTGATGGGCAGGAACACATAATACTATTTACAACTGTGTTAGCCCTTGGCTATGTGCATCAAATCTCCAACTACAGGCCAAAGATCCAAGTCCATTTCCATGCACATAAACAAAGCAACAGTTTTCTAAGCATATGTACCTGTGCAGTGTAAACCATACAATTTTAAATGTCCAAGTCCCTGGGTATGATTAGTGCTAACAAACATTAACATCAGTCCCTGGCTCCAATGAGCTTCCAATCTAAAGTCCAAAATAAACTTTCTTACATTAGAGACTATTTTGACAGGAGACAAATAAAATGCCAGCATGTCTTCAACATAAGCATTAGCATGTTGGGGAATTGAACCAGCAACCCCAGTGTTGCTAGACGGAATTGCTGCCCACTTAGCCACCAGGCAGCCTCGCACATGTTCTCTGCATCTCTGTGGTGTGAACCAGCCTTAAGTCCATAGCCAAGTTCCGTGTCTCCAAGCAATATACAATATATTGGCCTAAGTATTGGGACGCCTGCCTTTAAACGCACATGAACTGTAATCGCATCCCAGTCTTAGTCCGTAGGGTTCAATATTGAGTTGGCCCACCCTTTGCAGCTATAACAGCTTCAAGTCTTCTGGGAAGGCTTCTGGGAAGGCTGTCCACAAGGTTTAGGAGTGTGTCTATGGGAATGTTTGACCATTCTTCCAAGTGCATTTGTGAGGTCAGGCACTGATGTTGGACGAGAAGGCCTAGCCTGCAGTCTCCGCTCTAATTCATCCCCAAGGTGTTCTATTGGGTTGAGGTCAGGACTCTGTCCAGGCCAGTCAAGTTCCTCCACCCCGAACTCACTCATCTATGTCTTTATGGACCTTGCTTTGTGCACTGGTCCAAATCATTTGGTGGAGGGGGATTATGGTGTGGGGTTGTTTTTCAGGGGTTGGGCTTGGCCCCTTAGTTCCAGTGAAGGTAACTCTTAAGGCATCAGCATACTGAGACATTTTGGACAATTTCATGCTCCCAACTTTGTGGGAACAGTTTGGGGGTGGCCCCTTCCTGTTTCAACATGACTGCACACCAGTGCACAAATCAAGGTCCATAAAGAAATGGATGAGTGAGTTGGCCTGCACAGAGTCCTGACCTCAACCCGATAGAACTCCCTTTGGGATGAATTAGAGCAGAGACTGCAAGCCAGGCCTTCTCATCCAACATCAGTGCCTGGCCTCACAAATGCACTTCTGGAAGAATGATCAAACCTTCCCATAGACACACTAAACCTTGTGGACAGCCTTCACAGCCTTCCCAGAAGCTGTTCTAGTTGCAAAGGGTGGGCCAAAACAAATTTTAACCCTACGGACTAAGACTGGGCTGCCATTAAAGTTCATGTGTGTGTAAAGGCAGGCGTCCCAATACTTTGGGCTAAATTGTGTATCTGGCAAGATTTACAGTGGTGGTGGAACCCTCCTACACATAAATACAACATTTAGACATAGTTTTAGGACCTGGGATATGAGACAACTTCTCTACATGAAGCAGCATGTTTGGGATTTGAACTCTCAGGGATGCTAAGCAGAAGTTCTAACCTCTAAGCCACGGAGCTGACACATGTGGAAACCTCATACACGTAAATACACATAAATACTGCATTTCTTTGGACATACAGGTGATGGAATTACATTACTCAAGAGTTATTCTTCTTGATTTATTCTGTGAAATTTGGTGTTTTTTTGTGCGTGAGTTTAGAATAGTGATATTACCCTCAAATTTTGGGTAATTAAATTTTTATTTCTGGTGTTGGAACACATATCAAATTTTTGGGGCTCAAATTATGATTATTTAGAAATAATAAAAAGCACAAAAAAATGTGACTAATTTTAAATTTGCATCAGCAATAGTATTGATTGTGGTTTGTAAAGACACCTGTGTAAGTTTGGGTAAACATTGGTGTGAGATGGAGAGTAACTAGTGAAAGTGACAGAGAAAAATATATTTTATCAAAACATTCCACATTCTAGCATTCTTTAAAAACAAAATATTTTAATTAGAAGCAACATTGTTGTAAAGGAAAATTTATTTCAGCGAAAGATACATTTCATCTCAACATTAAAAGGATTTATTTGTGAAAGTTACAATTGTATCATTAGAATCAATGGCTAAAACTTGCATTGGACTAAAATAGCTCAGATTTTCACTTCCAAAACATGCTCTTTAATTAGCTCTCATTTTGGTATTTACTATAACTCTTGTGAAAATAGTCACTTGAGTTAAAATTTGAGTTATATTAGCTCTGGGCATGCTCAGTTTAGCTTGCAAATAGTTGTCCAAAAACGGGCATTTTTTAACTTCAGACTTTTAAAGATATTTCAGTGTAGAAATCACTTTTTCACACAGTTTAAAAGCAGATTATCTTTAAATAATATACCGCATATTTCAGTACCATTTAGGCAATTATATCACGCTCTAAACATTATTTCCATGTGCACAACTCCAGCTTTTAGTAGAGTAAGGATTTGGGCGCTATTTGGATTCTGGGAGCTATAGTAAATTCGAATTTGGTAAGTATTTTTTCTCCAGCGCTATAGTAAATACCGTTTTAGTGCTAATTAGCACAAATTGCCACGATTTGCGCTAATTAGCGCAGAGGCGCTATAGTAAATTACCCCCATTGTTTCAAATGACCATTACCTAGCGTTATCAGAAATACACCCAATGCCTGACACTATAGGTCAACCAGGAGGGTTATGGATATCTTTATGGATCTTCGTTAATGAGTAAAATGTGGGAGTAATGTGATGTTGGATGTTTAAAAATTCATAGGTATTTTTATCAATAATCCCCTCAATGTACAGTAGGCTTTGCTAATATATCCTGAAATTCTGCATGAAAGGAAATAATCTTACATTCTGGAATATGTTTGTACCACTCTGGGTTTTTCTGCATATTCAGACACATCTTAGGAAACTGAGAATGATTCATTACAACCACATTGCCCACTTTATCAGAACGTGAGAAAGGTCGGGTCTATTCATTTATTACACTGTGGAGGAAGTTCCCCATCAGGTCCGCCCCCTCGTATGTCAGACCCCGCCTATGTCATTGGCTGAGCGGACCTGATGGGGAACTGCCTCTGCAGTGTAATAAGCGGTGTAAGGCTAAGCGGACCAGATGCGGAATGTGAGAAGAGGCGGGTCTATTCATTAATAGACCCGCCTCTTCTCACATTCCGCATCTGGTCCGCTTAGCCTTACACCTACGTCATTGGCTGAGCGGACCTGATGGGGAACTTTAGAAGGCGCGGGTCTATTCATTTAATACACTGCGGAGGAAGTTCCCCAACAGGTCCGCTCAGGCTTAGCCAATGACGTTTCGTGTGGACAGCGCTGGACATCGGATCGCCGCGGGTCACTGGATTTCATCACTGGAATGTTTTTTGTTTTTTTTAATAAAGGACTTTTCCAAGGTGTCTGTGTTTTTTTTACATTTTTTTTACACTTTCTTCATGAAATGGTAGGGGTACAATGTACCCCTTACCAATCCACATGGGGGGCAAGATCTGGGGGCCCCCTTTGTTAAAGGGGTCTTCCATATTCCGATAAGCCCCCTGCCCGCAGACCCCCACAACCACCGGGCAAGGGTTCTGGGGATGAGGCCCTTGTTCCCATCAACATGGGAACATCCTCCCCATGTTGAGGGCATGTGGCCAGGTACGGTTCAGGAGGGGGGGCACTCTCTCATCCCCCCTCTTTTCCTGCGGCCTGCCAGGTTGCGTGCTCGGATAAAGGGTCTGGTATGGATTTTTGGGGAACTCCACACCATTTTTTTTTTATTTGGGGTGGAGTTCCCCTTAAAATCCATACCAGACCTGAAGGGCCTGGTATGGATATTTGGGGGAACTCCACGCATTTTTTTTTAAAATTTGCGGCAGGGTTCCCCTTAATATCCATACCAGACCTGAATGGCCTGGTAATTGAATTTGGGGGGACCCCAAGCTTTTTTTTTTTTTTTTTATCAATGACTTTTCTATTCATTATAGCCGCGAGTGAGTTTTAAATTACTTTTTTATCTTCAGAAATGACACTTTGTGCAGGAACAGTTCTAAGCACGGAAAACAAGCGCAACTTTACATGCATACTATACACACACCCTAGGTACGAAATTTAAAAGGAATATTTCACTTTTATTGTTTCACTTTAAGCAGTATTAAAATCACTGCTCCCGAAAAAGCGTTAGTTTTTAAAACTTTTTTTGCATTGATACATGTCCCCTGGGGCAGGACCCGGGTCCCCAAACACTTTTTATGACAATAACTTGCATATAAGCCTTTAAAATTAGCACTTTAGATTTCTCCCATAGACTTTTCGAATTTGCCGCGAACACCCCAAACATGAGTTTGACTCAAACTCGAAGCTCATCCCTACAGGGTATCACTGTGCACTCATTTAGCATTCAGTGCTCCAGCCCAGTCATAAGATGACACAAGTAGTCATTAACGGACAAAGTATATGGGGGACCTATCTAGAAGTGGTGTTTGCCAATTGTTGTTGCTAGAATTATTATTATTATCAGCAATCATGGCCAATAAGAGCAGAAAAAACTGTCACATGGCTGAAAACAATTATAATGTTGATAAATAACAATTATTATTACTAAGTGATTTTTTTTTCTGTGAGATTAAACTTTGAATTCTAAGAACATAAGGCTTTTAAGAAAAGTAGATGCCTGTTTCATGAGAAAAATAGGTTCCCCATCTAAACAATATTTATTTTTGTGAAATGAAACAAAATAAAATAATAAGTAAATAAAAATAACAAATACAAGAACTCATCAACAGCATGTCGTGCCATGTAGACATCCTACATCACACTGCAACAGCAAATTATATCACCCAGCATCAACACATAATATTGTTATACTATATCATGATCATGAACATATCACACTGTAATAACAAATTACATCAACCAGCAACAGAAAATTAAATCACGCCAACACATTATAGGCTCAATTTACTAAGCTTTAACACAGGGATAGGAATCTCTATATTTCAGCAATGTGACTAGCAATTTCTAATCTCAAAGGACAAAATTTACAGGGCTATTTTTAAAAAAGTGACAGTTTTTTTCAGCTATGTGTATTGAGCCTTATGTCACCCAGCAAGACCGTATCAGGCCGCAATATTGTAAAAGCAATTTATATTAAAAGGCAATATCAAAATATATCACAGAACAAGAGCACAATATATGACTCCAAGCCGTCCCTTTATATGCAGCCTGATTATAGACACTACTAGCTCCCTCACAATATGTACTTTCATTCCAATGGTGGTCAGTATAAATGCCGCCTAGCATTGGTGATTAGTGAACAATGAGAGGGCAGAGAGCAGGGAAGAAGGAATGTAAAAGAGAAGTCCATCTTTATGACCATATTTTAAGTTACCGGTACATCTTTTTTGACAGCATTTTATGAAACATGGTAACAGTCTGCAGCCCCCCACCCCCAAACTGCCTGCCTTTACAGAAACAAGGTGTTTTTCTACCCACTGGCTCCTATCATATGTAAACTGACCTCGGCACAACTGTATAATTTACATGAAATAACTGTGTGCACTACTCACACCCCCCCTCCCCCCCCAATACTCCATTCTCAAATGAATTCAATATCCCCAAGTGTCCAATACTAAATCAGCAATTATGAATAATGAAACTTATTATTCAATCACTAAGTGCATCAAACAATATTTTAAAAACAGTGCACAACATCAGTACACAAAATAATTATTATTTGTGTTTCATAATATGCAATGCATCCAAATAATAACACTCAAGATGCTGATCAGTCTAATACCTCTCAGGCTGCATTCACACCTGAGCGTTTTGTAAGCCCTAAGCCTGAAGCTACAAAACGCTAGAGGGGAAAAAATCCATTATTCTCTATGGAGATGGTTCACATCTCCACTCAAAAACGCCTGAAGCCAAACGCCTGAAGCTCAAACAAGTTCCGGACCCTTTTTTGTCAGGCGAATCGGGCAGATTTGGGCGTTTTAGGAGTCATAGAATGTAATGGAAACGCCCGCTCCAAGCATCTAGCGCGACAACAAGCGTTTCGACAGGTGCAAATTCGCGCGACAAAACAACAGTAAAAACTACTGTAAAAACGCTCGAAGCCCTATGCTCAGGTGTGAATGCGGTCTTAGTGTGCATCAGATTCCCTTATGACACACAGTTCAAAGAAAATCCTTAATGTTTCAGTTTTCTTAATGACACTCCTCCGTTGTCACCACCACATATGTACAAATAGATGTGTTCACACCCTTGTTAATTGACCTTTAAGCTATAGGAGGTCAATAAAAGCCTGTGGTGTGCGGCAGCTGTAAAGCCCTGTGCACACAATCAGAATACTATACAGAAAATACTGCTTTCAAAGCGATCATGCTATAATCTGATCGTTAGTACACAGCTTTCATCTGAAATTTTCCAAAGGGACAAACACAAAAATATTTCTCATAAGATACCAGATCGTACCATTTTATTTTAACCAGTACAGATTTCATCCAGAAATACAATACAAACAAATGACATCACTTCTGAATTTTTATTCTGTTGTACAAGAATTTTCGTACTTTAGTAACCCATTTGTTTTCAATGTAGAGACTAGCATGCAAAAAAAAAAAAAAAATGGACAATCATTCATCTGATAATCTCATTGTGCATACTAGGCTTTACTTTTTCTTCCAGTTACAGGTCCAACCAGGATCACTATTTACCGTCTCCAAGCTTTGTATGTGTAATCCTCAGTAGAGACACGATCTAATGTTCTCTGCCTTGTGTTCCCTGAGGGTTTGCAAGCCACATGAAAATTAAGGTTTTATATAGAAAGAGCTTTTATTGATGTTTTTATATGAGTATATGTTTTAATAAACATTGCCAAACTAAGAGCACTAGATGATGTTTTTTTTCTCTTTAGGAATACACATACAAATCTTATCTGGATATGGTAAATTGTGATTCCAGCTAGACCTTAAACTAGGAAGAAAAGTTACTGTTATCTGTGTACTATGAGAGATGTGACAACTATTGCTTGGATGCATCTACCACACTCCACAGGTGTTTGCTGACCTCCTATAGCTACAAAGTCAATTACCGTATTTATCGGCGTATAACACGCACAGGCGTATAACACACACCCTAACTTTAAGAGGGAAGTTTCAGGAAAAAAACTTTCCACAGCCCCCTGCATATAACACGCAGGCACAGTTTATCCTCTTTTTTCAGGGTGTTATACGCCAATAAATACAGTAGTTAGGGTGAGTGCACATCTATTTGTACATGTGTGGTGTTGACAATGAGGAAGGTGTAATCACTGTGCTATTAAGAAAACTGAAACACTAACTATGCCAAAAAGGTATCTGAGGTTCTCTGTGAGGTGTCATTCTACCGATATGGGACTTACCGTATTTATCGGTGTATAACACGCACAGGCGTATAACACGCACCCTATCTTTAAGAGGGAAGTTTCAGGAAAAAAACTTTCCACAGCCCCCTGCGTATAACACGCAGGCACAGTTTACCCTCTATTTTCAGGGTAAAAAAGTGAGTGTTATACGCCAATAAATACAGTAAGTACTTTTACTTGGATAAATTGCAAAATATGAAACACAAATAAAAATTTATTTGTGTACTGATACTATGCACTTTTATAATATTGTTTGATACACTTTGTGATTGAATTATAAGTTACATTAATCAGGTGATATTTACTGGTTTAGTATTGTAAACTGGGGGATATTTAATTAATTTAAGAATAGAGTGCTGGGGGAGTTTAGTGCTGCACCACTTTTTCATGTATTTGTTTAGTCTGTGTTTGTGAAATCACAAATTGGTTGAAGTCAGTTTTTAATTATGAAAGCTTTTTTTGCTGTGGGGGATAACTTTCACCTACCGTATTTTCTGCACTATAAGGCGCACCGGATTATAAGGCGCAGTCTCAATTACGGGTCTATTTCTGTACTTAACCCATACATAAGGCGCACTGGACTATAAGGCGCATGCTAAAACATACGGTCTACAAAAAGAAATTTAACGGAAGCAAAACAGTGAGTTAGGGCTCTTTCACATGGAGGTCCGTTCAGGTCCGCCTGTCAGTTTTTTAGGCGGACCTAAAATGGATCCTCCATGTACCCCTATGGAAGCACGGATGTCAGCGGAGACATGTCCGCTGACATCTACTCCGCTCCGCCAAAGTGTGACGGAGGAAAACCCTATTTTTCCTTCCGTCGGCGGAGCGGATCGGATGACAACGGACTCTACGGTCCGTCGTCATCCGATTCCCCATAGGGGAGAGCGGCGCTCTGACAGGGCGGTCCCTGCACAGTGTGCGGGGACCGCCCAGTCATCCGTCGGCTCAGCGGGGATCAACGGAGCGATCCCCGCTGAGCAAGCGGAGCTTCACGGGGCGGATCTGCACGGATCCGCCCCGTGTGAAAGGACCCTTTAGTTGAACTTTATTCTACTATTTAACAATACACTCACATTATTACCAAAGTCGCACAACAACATTTTTACAGATTTTGGAACTCAGTGCACACATAAGGCGCACCGGACTATAAGGCGCATGGCCGATTTTTGAGAAGATTTTAGGCTTTTAGGTGCGCCTTATAGTGTGGAAAATACGGTATATAATAGCTGTATCATTTTGTAACATGAATCGGAGACTAAAAAAGCTACAAATCTCATTTGCCATTACGCCAGAGAGACTTGCAATTTCCAAAGGATGACAAGTGTGGTGCTTATTTTTTTAAATCAATATGGATGCATGTATTATCATTTTTTTGCATAGTATATTGTATTCCAATTTATAATTGCTATCTCTTTAATATTCATAAACATTTGCTAAAGTGACTAATTTATGTTGCATGAATTATCATGATATACTCTTAGCAAACCATTTAAAACAAAGGTTTTGTTTCTAGTAACATCAGTTATCTACAAACTAAAGAATAAATACCAGAATAACACAATATACTACCATTTTTAATAAATTGTCAATAATGTAAATGGTGTAGGGTAGCCTTCAGAATCACTGTTCTATAAACAGAAGAAGTCTGTTATCACAAGGGAGAAATCTCAGTTTAAATATCAGAGGTCTTTTTTGTAAACCAAATATTTGCAGTTCAGAAAATAAGCTCTAGAAAATGACCAACATTTTTCTTGGTTGTAGTACAAAATGTGAATTCGATCTGTTTTACAAATTGAACAATCATCACTTTGCCTGAAAAGATCAAATGCTGAGAATATTAAATGTCATGTGTTTTTTTTTAAATCCACTCCTAACTAGGTCGTTTTTGATCAATAAGCAACCCAGCTGAATATACAACTCAACTTGCTCAGTTACATTAATAAAAATATAGTTTCTAAAAACAACCTTTGAACAATTTGTTTTCAGCATACATTAAATCTATCTTGGAAGTACAAAAATAAAGCTGGAATATGTATGCAATAAATCTGGAGTAGCCATTTGCTGCTAATTTTCCATACTCAGATATGCCACTTTCAATTTATACATTTCAAACTCACAGCACAGAATTTAAATATTAGGCAGAGAGTACACTGACCTGTACATTATGTGGACTACAAAATATCGGATAGTACATAAATCAGCATGATAAAAAAGGACAGTCTGAAAGCAATCTAAATATTACTTGCAAAAACTAATTAATAAAGTAACACTGGCAGTAAAGCATTCATGTTCCTTTGATGAAGGTGTATGTATACCTTAACAACAAGTGTTTGCCTTATCATGATTTTTCTAAGGCAGTAACTAGGAAAGCTGAGACATATGCAGTAGTGGCAGCTCTATTGTGGGAGCAGGGGCGCCGCCCCCCTAAACCATGCGCCCGGCTCCTAATATACATGCAGGGCGCTGAACGCATGGATTTCAATGTTTTTTTACGCACGTGATTAGAGCCTGAGGCTCTAATTGCCTTAAAACAAAGGGTGGGGTTGGGGCACAGAGCACTGTGCCCTGAGCCCACCCAGTTGTGTTACAATAGCAAATTATTATATGCTATCGTCTTCTCCTCTCAGCCATTCAAGAAGTGGGTCTTCAGACCCGATTGGTCGAGAGGGAAAGCGACTGTATTGGCTGGGAGCGGGGGGAGGCACAGAGGAGGAGACATGGGGGAAGCCGTGGAAGCTGCCCATGGCCTGGATGATCGACCGAGCGCTGGGGGAGTTTGACCGACTGACCGATTGACTGACCGAGCGACAGGGTGGTTTGACCGACCAACCGTCTGACTGATCAACTGACCTGAATGAATTAGGGGTTTGGGTGGTTTGTTTGCCACCCCCTCCAAAAAATAGAGCACCAGCCGCCACTGGATATATGGTATGTCAAACTATATAAAGTCTATACCTAGAGACAGACAAATAAGGTAAAATACAATCTCTATGGGTTCTTAATATGATGATCAAAGTGGGAGAAGAAACTGTAGACAGCACAAACAGAAAGAGGCAGACCTATAAATTAGCCACGAATCTTCACATACAACCAATTGAAGCTGCCTTGCCCTTGCAGTGCACTGGTCCCCAGGCTATGGGCATTAAATATTCTCTTCACAAGCAGTAAAAGAGCTTTAAAACAAGCCATCCTTGACAAAGACTTTAAAGTATCTTTCACACAGGCTCAGGTTGCAAGTTCTATGTTAATCTATGGACAGGTGGCTGTAAATGGACATGCATCTGTTTATATATGATTATCTACAGGTGCACTGTTATGTAGGCCATACACGGAGTGAAGTTATTTCCTGCAGGGGACAGGGGAATACCAGGCAGATGGGGAGACATTACAGTTAATTGTAATGCTGTGGATGTTTTCCCTTTCTATTGGCCTCCTGGGTGGCTTGGCTGAGCACCCTGCATGTGCAGCCACTACAGCCTTGATATACATTTCCAAGGGGAGTAGGGGATCCTTCTTCCAGTATGCATGAGATACCCAGATCAGTATTTAACATCTTTCTCTCCTGATTTGGTTTGGGTTTAAAATTCTTCCTATCTTATTCTTTGCTCACATATTTTATAGTCTTCCGGATGTTTATCTGAATGTGCTAGCACTCTCCTTCCTGTGTGAGGGGTGTATATCTGCTTATCACATGGTACATTTTTTGTGCTTTGAACTATCATGTCAAGATAGGGGTCTGCTAAAAGGATGAATTTTCAGTCTATATACTGTACATCCCTTACCAAATACCAAACTTTCTTATATGGTCCATTGGTAAAGAGACCTGGGTATTTACCTTTAACTGAATGAATTCCAAGACATTGTCTGTGCTTTGTCTAAGATCTCAAATAATACATTAATAGAATCTAATTATAAAACGCCCCTGAGGTGGTACCTGGTTCTCACGCGAGTTGCAAAGATGCACTCTGCTGCATCTTCTACCAGTTTCCGACGCTGTGGACAAATATGAACTACGGTGTGTACCATTTGGTGGCAATGCCCCATAGTTTCCAGAGTTTTGATTTGAATGTTCAATTTCATTCATTCAGTGTTGGGAGTAAATATTCGTAGATCCCTGGAGACAGCCCTTTTCCAGAAACTGCCTGAGGAGGTCCCAAAAAAATCCACAAAGCTGATTTGAAGCGGTTGTATACCCTTTTTTTTTAATTTTACCTACAGGTTAGCCTATAATAAGGCGTATCTGTAGGTAAAAAGAATATCTTCTAAACCTGTATGGTTTAGGAGATATTCCCCTTGCATGCAGCCGCTGACTTCAGCAGCGCATGCGCTCTAAATTTTCTCGGCTGAAAGTCCGGCAGACGCCGGACTTTGCCGGAAAGAAGTCTCCCGTGCGCATGCACGGGAGTGACAAAATCACGGCTCCGGCCACTCACAGCGCCGGAGCCGTGATACCAGGAAGACACGCCAAGGGAAAATGCCCGCTCCCTCAGCATGGACTGAGATCACCTGCAACGCCTCATTCTAAGGTAAGTATTTCATAATAAGCTAGTATGCAGTGCATACTAGCTCATTATGCCTTTTGCCTTACAGGTTTGAAAAAAAAATAATCTGCAGGTTTACTACCGCTTTAAATACTGTAAGAGAACGGTGGCGCCACTTGATTACATTTAAAGTAAATTTAACTGGATTATGGTTAATGACAAACGTACCAGCATCCTTCATATTAACAGAGCAAAATTTGACAATACGTGGGACCCACTGATCCAGAATTTGTCAGTCTCCTAGCGAGCCCTTGGTTGACCCTATTTTATCTCTACATACACTCTATTCTCTACTCTACTTATTCTCCCCCTCCCTCCCCCTCCTTTTTTTTTATTCTTTGGTCTTATTTTTCCCTGTTGATGTATTTGATTTTTTTTCATCTGACCATTTTTTGTGGTCTTACTCTCTGGTACCTAAACAATGTTTTTTTATACCATTTATTCCCCTAAGCCCCCTTGACTTCCCCTCCCCTCCCCCTCCTTTCACCATTACCAATACATTATCATTTTCATAACATTTATGTGTGGGGATGCTAAAATATTTCCCTCATCTAGTCTAGAAATGTAGAATAGTGTAACATGTTTAGGATTAGTGATGAAGGCTGCTGTTTATCTTCTTATCAATGAGTCTCATCAAAAGGGACCTTTAATAAGGAGATAAACAGGTTATTAAATTTTTGTATAACACTGATTTATTTTTTTGATCATCTTTTCACACCCTATAAATGCCATTTATGTTATATCTGACTGATAACCTGAAAGAAACCTGTTTCTTTCCATACAGTGTTTTTTTTATTATTGTACTTATTTTTCTTTAATAAAATGTTTTAAATATAAATATTGAAAGGGTGAGCTGAAAAGTAGATTTGGGTGTTATTGTCATAATTGGTATGGGAAGCTGTGGGATGGTATCAACTGACCTAGGGAGGAGGTGTAGGGAGAGAATAGAAGGGGCTGAGGTAGGACCTAAATGGAAAGAGGAAGATGAGAGCAGGAGATAGAGTTGTAGGTGACACGGAAGGTGTGGCACAGCTAAAATAGTTATAGCGATGGTCCTGCACACAGTCCTGAAGGGAATGAAGGAGAAGGGAGTGGAGTTATTGGAGGAGGTAGTGCTCATCTGTATTAAAGGCAGATGCCAAGTTTAAGAGTACAGGTATGGGATAGTGGCTATTGGATTTAGCAGTTAGTAAGTCATTAGTGAGTTTTTATAGGGCTATTTCAAGGAATGTTGTGTGAAACCAGACTGTAAGAGGTCCAAAACTTTGTTTTTAAGAAGGTAGCAGCTCAGTTAGTTGTAGATAAGGCATTCAAGAAGTTTGAAGGCAAAAGGGAGCAGGCAGATGGGTTTTAAGCTGTTCAAACTGGGGTGGTCCACTGAGAGTTTGTATGGGGTTGAACAGTGCATGAAGATGCTGGTAGAGAGGGAGAAATTGAAAATTGGAGTTAGAGAGCTCAGAATATAGCAAGAAGGTGACCGAAGTTGTGAGAGAATGGGATCAAGGGGAAAGGTAGTCGGGTGAACCACAGACAGAATTTTAGCAACTTCCTCAGTGCCAACAGGGTCAAAATAGGAAAGTATTGAGAGTGGTGGTAGATATGTTGGTTTTAGGAGCTAGCAAGACAGTGGAGATCTCATCACAATTTGTAGCAGCCCTGGTTCACACTGGTGCGATTTGACATGAGATTTGACATGTCAAATCGCATTTGTCAAATCATCGGCAATTTCCGGCAAGGGTACCGTCCTAATCGGTGCAACGCCGCATCTGTGCCGCTGCACCAATTTCAAAAAGTAGTTTCTGTACTACTTTTTGAGATTTCGGCCCGCAATTTACATTGACATCTTTGCAGAAACCTGCACAGATGTCTCTGTAATCGCGGCCCAAATCTGGACTAAGCAGCGGGAGTGAAATTGTTGTGTTACACTATGTGATTATTCTTGCTCTGTGTCTTTTAAGATCTGTCCCCTTCTTTCTAGCTGAACTCTCTCTCTCACCGTAGTTCTTTATATATCTCCTCCACTTCCTGATTCTGGTCATTACTCCTGTATATCTTCCATGCTAAACATCTTACATGTGGCTTACAACTGCAACGTTTTTCTACCTATGAATATCCATCATTAAACGGAACATTCGAAAGGATTCATCGTCTGTCGTCCTAACTGTGAGTTTATTCATTGAGTTAAACTGCCTGTATCGATGCAAGGGATGAATATCAAAGCAGCTTGAGTAAGGCCTACTTAAACCTGGAGATGAACTTTATCGCTTTGTAGTTGAGACAGAACAGTAGAAAAACAGAGTTTCACAGCCTAATTACAAGATTTCTGCATGTCAGTACTGAAACAGACAAGATTTACTGCCCTCATAGCAAGACAGAAGGGACAGAGCAGCACATGGCAGCCTTATAGCCTGAGACAATCTGCACAGTGTCATATTTCAGCACACAGATCCTGCCTGCTTTCACAGTCAGTCTGCTATCATGAGTGACCAAGCTTCTGCATGTGAACTCACATCTACCTCCCCACAAGTTCCTGAAGAAACTGAGTTACCCAAACGCTCAGT
Source organism: Rana muscosa (assembly GCA_029206835.1). Taxonomy (NCBI): domain Eukaryota; kingdom Metazoa; phylum Chordata; class Amphibia; order Anura; family Ranidae; genus Rana; species Rana muscosa. The sequence continues at coordinate 689,603,025 of CM055118.1, read as the reverse complement.
TAAACCCACTTGGAAAGTAATGGAGAATTATGAAGCTTCAAGGACTGAATTGTCAAATAGCTTGGAATTAGTCTGGGAGAAAATCCTTGCTGAAGCCAATACAGTGTCTGTTGAACGTGAACTACTGACACTAGAGGGCGCCATTAAACAACTTTCTGCCTCATATGAGCTTTATCAGCTTACCAGCATCAAATTCACTAATGTCTTACAAAACATGAAGTCAGAAAGTGCGATGATGCAATTAAAGCGCGTCAATGCTCTCAATATTGAAAGAGACAGTTTTATCCAGCAAACCAGATTAAAGGCAGAAGCAAAAATAAAGCTGTTACAGGACACTGCATCTCACAGATCTGTTTCCACCAGACGTTCTAAAAACTCATCAAGATCCCATAGTTCAAGATACTCAACACTCAGTGAGCGACTTATTAATGCCCGCGCTGAAGTGGAAGCCAGCAAAGTGCAGGTGGCATATGCAGAAAAAAGAGCAGAGTTGGAAGCGCAGTCAGCACGTCAAAGAGCAGAGTCAGAAGCGCAGTCAGCACGTCAAAGAGCAGAGTTGGAAGCTCAGAGAGCAGAGTCGGAAGCGCAGTCAGCACGTCAAAGGGCAGAGTTGGAAGCGCAGTCAGCACGTCAAAGGGCAGAGTTGGAAGCGCAGTCAGCACGACAAAGAGCAACAATGGAAACCTTAAATGAACAGTGTAAACATGACGCAGCTATGGCAAAGCTAAGGGTCCTACAGCAAGCTATCAGTGCAGACGAAGGTGCAAGTGAGAAAGACAGCATTAACCTAAACATAGCAGATATGGAAGACCCCCTCAAACGCACTAAAGACTATGTCCTAAGCCACTGCAGTGCACACTCCATTGTCTCCAATGCTCCCGACTACATAGAGACTCCTTCACAGCTTCAAGTTAAAGAGGTTCCAGCAACTTCCTGCACTCAAAATCACTCCACTGCATTTCCTACCTGTCTACCTTGCCTGCCTTCATACGTCACAGAGCATCAGCGCAAGCTTCAGGCAAGTCATCAATCTCCAGTCATCGGTACAGCCTTGAATCAACATACCATTGGAACAACTGACTTCAAGCAAGCAACTCACCTGGATGCATCTGCTGCACCATATTTCCCTGTGTCCTTTAACAACAATGTCAAAGATAACGCAATCAGCACCATACAGCCAACATCATCTCACATAAAGGCAGAGACAACTGAGACAGAAGAGTTTGTGAGGTACATGCTTCACAGAGAGCTCACAAAGACTGGTCTTACAAGTTTTGATGACCAACCTGAGAACTACAGAAGTTGGAAATGTGCCTTCAGAACTACAATCAGCAATATTGGCATTACAGCTGATCAAGAATTGAATCTGCTGATCAAATGGCTTGGTCCTCTATCTGCTGCACGTGTTAAGCCATTAAGATCGGTTTTCATGGACAATCCTACTGCAGGCCTCACAGCTGCATGGGAGCGACTAGAGCAAAGTTATGGAAGTCCAGAAGCTATAGAAAATGCTTTGTTCATGCGTCTGGAAACTTTCCCAAAGATATCCGGTAAGGACAACAAGGAGTTCCAGAGACTGAGTGACCTTCTCCTTGAGCTTCAGCTAGCCAAGACAGACCCAAAACTACCTGGACTCAGTTACCTTGACACTCCAAGAGGGGTAAACCCAATTGTCTCCAAGCTCCCGTATGGTTTGCAAGAGAAATGGACTGCACTAGGGTCATCATACAAAAGAGAGAACAAGGTTTCCTTCCCTCCATTCTCTTTCTTCTGTGAATTCATCAGGAAAATTGCAGAGACCAAGAACGATCCAAGTTTTTCCTACGGTGAGTACAGCCACTTCTCACCCTTTCCTAAGAGTACCAGTCTTCAGGGCAACTATAGAAACCATAGAGGCCCAGTGTCCGTGAAAAAGACTGACATCCTTCCCACTCCTACCACAGTTCTGGCCACGAACAAACAGAGTGGGAAGATTGAAAACCCTAACAGAGAATGTCCCATACACAAGAAGCCACACCCCCTCAATAAATGTATCGGCTTTAGGAAAAAGCCTCTGGAAGAGCGCAAGGAGCTTTTAAAGACATTTAGGGTATGTTTCAGGTGCTGTGCTTCTACAGAACATTTTGCAAGGGACTGTAATGTGTCCATCAAGTGCATAGAGTGTGGCTCTGAAGAACATGTGCAAGCCCTCCATCCTCTTGAGCCCAGCTCTGCACAACCTGCCAACACTCCTCCCAGGTTAACGCATGGCGGGGAGAATACAGACCAAGTGCCTAATTCTACCATCATTTCTTCATCCTGCACTGAAGTTTGTGGAGAAGACCGCTGTGGTAAGTCCTGTGCTAAGATATGCTTGGTGAACATATACCACAAGGATCAACCAGAAAAGTCTCTAAAGGCATATGCTATCTTAGACGATCAGAGCAATCGATCACTTGCAAAATCGGAATTGTTCAATCTATTTGAAATAAAAGGCGAAGCTCATCCTTACACCTTGGGTACCTGTAGTGGAACTATAGAAGTTTCTGGAAGAAGGGCTCATGGACTCATGGTATCTTCTCTCAAAGGTAACTTGCAATTACCCTTACCTACACTTGTTGAGTGCAATCATATACCTGCTAACAGGGAAGAAATCCCTACTCCAGCTGCTGCTTTCCATCACCCTCACCTCAAGGTAATAGCAAATGAGATACCGCCGCTTGACAAAGATGCTCAGATCCTTCTTCTGTTAGGAAGAGACATTCTAAGAGTTCACAAGGTACACAGACAAGTCAGTGGACCCCCAGATGCCCCATTTGCCCAGCGCATGGATCTAGGGTGGGTCATCATAGGCAATGTCTGCATAGGCAAAATGAAAAGACCTACCAACATTTCGTCATTCAAGACAAATGTTCTGCCAAATGGCCGAAACACTTACTTTGAGCCATGCCCACATCACTACTGGGTGAAAGAGAAGATAGCCAGCCACGAATGGCAACATGGTATCTCAGGTGACACAAGCCCTTTCTCCTGCCATGATGGCGACTTCGGCTCTACAGTGTTTAATGCAACCAGTGAAGATGACATACTGGCTCCTTCAATGGAAGACAAGGAATTCATCAAGGTAATGGACAATGAGTTCTTTCAAGATGACTCCAATAACTGGGTAGCACCCCTACCCTTTCGTCTCCCAAGAGAGAGATTGCCCAACAACTTACAGCAGGCCATCAGTAGATTCTCCTCCTTAAAGCGAAACTTAAGCAGGAAACCAGAGATGCAAAAGCACTTTGTGGACTTTATGCAAAATGTATTTGACAGAGATCATGCAGAGCCTGCTCCCCCACTAAAGGATGGAGAAGAATGCTGGTACCTTCCATCCTTTGGCGTGTATCACCCATGCAAACCAGACCAAATCAGAGTTGTCTTTGATTCCAGTGCTCAGCACGAAGGTGTTTCTCTTAACAACATGCTCCTTACTGGACCCAACTTGAACAACAGTCTAATAGGAGTCTTGATTCATTTCAGACAAGAGCCTGTAGCAGTAATGGCTGACATTCAACAGATGTTTCACTGCTTCATCGTCAGAGAAGACAACAGAAACTACCTCAGGTTTCTATGGCACAAGGACAATGACCTCAACAAGGAAGTTATAGATTATCGCATGAAGGTACATGTCTTCGGTAACAGTCCTTCCCCAGCAGTGGCAACTTATGGGCTAAGGAGAACAGCTCAGACTGGAGAAGTTGAATATGGATCTGATGCCCGTCAATTTGTTGAAAGAAACTTCTACGTTGACGACGCACTTAAGTCCTTTCCAACTGCTAAAGAAGCAATTGATCTTCTCACCAGAACAAAGGAGATGCTGTCTGTAGCAAACCTTAGACTGCACAAGATTATATCCAACAGCCAGGAACTTATGAATGCCTTTCACTCTGAGGACTATGCCACTAGTCTAAAAAACCTTGACTTAGGTACAGATGTGCCTCCTGTACAGCGAAGTCTGGGTTTGTTGTGGAACATCAAGCAAGACAAATTCACCTTCCAAGTGTCAACTTGTGACAAACCCTTCACTAAGAGAGGAGTCCTGTCCGTGGTGAATAGCATCTATGACCCACTGTGTTTCCTTGCTCCAGTTACCATTCAAGGTAAGATTTTACTAAGACAGTTGTCTACTGAGAACATAGACTGGGATACTGCCTTGCCTAGTGAGAATCAACACAAGTGGGAAAGGTGGAGATATTCTTTGAAGTCACTAGAAAAACTTCAGATTCCCCGTTGCTATGTTCCAGGATCCACTTCAACTGCTAACCGGAGAGAGATTCATGTTTTCTCTGATGCATCAGTTGAAGCTATTGCTGCAGTAGCCTATTTGAAGACCTCTGAACTGAATGGAGAATCACACTGTAGTTTTGTCCTAGACAAGGTAAAACTCACTCCCAAGCCTGCACATACCATACCAAGACTTGAACTTTGTGCAGCCGTGCTAGCAGTAGAAATTGCAGAGGTCATACGAAGTGAAATGGACACTACAATTGATTCTTTCACCTTCTATACAGACAGTAAGGTAGTACTTGGTTACATAAACAACCAAACAAAACAATTTTATGTGTACATCAGCAACAGGGTTGAACGTATCAAGAGATTCTCTCTACCAAGTCAATGGCATCACGTTCCCACTGAACTCAACCCATCTGACTGTGGGACCAGAGCCGTGTCACCTGCCGCTCTTCAGGACAGCTTATGGCTGTCACCTCCAAGGTTTCTGTGTGAGGACTCTTACTTACTCCCTATTGACACCACCTATGGGCTAGTAAACCCTGAAGATGATAAGGAAATAAGAACTGTGAACACCTCACTCCACACTTCTGTAAGTACAAAACAGAAGCTGCGGTCACACCATTACAAGCATCAATGGAAGCAGGTGCAGCATCTAGCCAATGTGTTCTGGGATCGCTGGAAGAAAAAGTATCTTCACCACCTTCAAGGTCGTAACAAATGGCAAGCATCTAAGCCGAATCTTAAGGTTGGAGACCTCATCCTTCTAAAAGACAAGGAAGTTTGTCGGAATGAGTGGCCTATGGGTCTTATTACTAAAGTTATGCCCAGCGACGATAACAAAGTCCGGAAGGTAGAAGTCAAGGTAACCAAGGGAGGATCGACACGAACCTTTAGTCAACCAATTACAGAGTTAGTACTCCTTTTGCCAGGTGAGTGACTTGTGCAAGGACTAGCCATGCTGTTGGCAAGGCGGGGAGTACATTGCTGCCATCTACAGGTTCTACTCAGAACTTTGGAATTATTTGAAGACATCATACTGTGACTTTATGTTCTTCATCCTGTTGAACTTACGTTTATTATTTGCTTGTTGCATGTTTTTCATTACAGGTTCCAGGACATTCGTCAGTATTGGACTTTTTGAAAATATATATTTTAGTTTAAGGTTATGAAATCTAAAGATTTCAGACGGGGAGTGTTGTGTTACACTATGTGATTATTCTTGCTCTGTGTCTTTTAAGATCTGTCCCCTTCTTTCTAGCTGAACTCTCTCTCTCACCGTAGTTCTTTATATATCTCCTCCACTTCCTGATTCTGGTCATTACTCCTGTATATCTTCCATGCTAAACATCTTACATGTGGCTTACAACTGCAACGTTTTTCTACCTATGAATATCCATCATTAAACGGAACATTCGAAAGGATTCATCGTCTGTCGTCCTAACTGTGAGTTTATTCATTGAGTTAAACTGCCTGTATCGATGCAAGGGATGAATATCAAACCAGCTTGAGTAAGGCCTACTTAAACCTGGAGATGAACTTTATCGCTTTGTAGTTGAGACAGAACAGAAATCATGCGAGTTCAGTTGAACTCGCACAGCTTCACTCCCGCAGCCCAGTGTGAACCTGGGCTCAATCTTGTTTTTACACAAATGGCAATCTCCTGGGCAGTGAGCAAATTAGTGGGAGCCAGGGAGGGACAAATAGTAAGTTAGGGTATAAAAGAGTTGTGAGCTGGTTTGGAGGGTATTAATGAAAGTGACAAAGTAGCAGCATGGAGGCAGGAGTTGTATATTTGGAGAGTAGATTTGTACAGAATCTTGCAGGGATATAGTTTTATGCCACAATCACTCAAGAGCACAGCTGCATCCTTTGAGTCCTCTGGTGTCTGTATCTGTATCTATTTGCCAGGGTTGTAGCAAAGTCCTGTGCATAGAGAGGGGAGCAAGTGTGTCCAGGGAGCATGAAAGAAAACTGTTGTAGACAGAAGCAGCCAGGTCATATTTTGTAAAATATTTGATCTACCATGCAAAATAGTTTTGAAATTATGGGTTGTTACATTTTTTTGTAAGAAGATCATAGGAATAGCCAGTTATTTTATTTAACATTTTTGGGTGTACTTTTTGATTGGCAAATGATTGATCATTTAATGCTATGATAATGTTATGCAATATATTTCTGAATTTTCACATGATTAATGAACATGCTGTATATATGCCTGTTCACTGTTTGGTGTTGTGAAATGTGTGATCTGGTTTTCTACCCTTTTTTTCTGCAATGTTTGGGTTTTATTTGCCATTTGTCTATTCTAGACAAGTGTATAGACCCTTGAATATTGCAATTCTTTGAATGCCATTTGCACTGGTCTTGAAAAAACAAATCATTTTTGTGAAACACATCAACCTATATATTTGGGTTTGGGTAAAAAATACAATTATAGATGTATGTGATCCAATAGCTATGTAACATACACTGCGTAAACAGGTGGTGAATTTAATGTAAGTATGTCTTATAAGTTTTTATTGAATTTATAAATAAATTTGAGACCCCCGGGTAGGGATTATATTTTCTTTGAGTGCTATAATTAAGGTCCCAACTAGTATTATTCATGTCGACTTCCTGTCCACCATGGAGAGAGATTGGAGCTTGCGGTGATCCCTGGACGGTGCACTGGACCCCCACGCATACGCCCTTCATATTCCATCTCTGGGCACTTCCGCCCTTTCTCGTGCTGGCGGTGGGGTAGACGTCTGACGTCATCACGCAACCAGCGCAGTGACGCCAGACGCCGCCTGGACCAAGGGCGGCCCTCATGACCGAGCTCTCTTCTCTCATTGATAAAGTGGATCATTGGTGCAGTTCAATCTGACCCTCCTGATCATACCTACCGCTCCACCCACTCCCTTTGGCGCAAATTTCAATACACATTGGATTAGCTATGAACTGCCTGGTGGCCGGATATAAAGCTGAGTTAAACTCATTCACATTGCTGCACCACCAGGATTCAGCCATATGCCGAGCTCTTGTATCCAAAGGTATTGTTGACTTTTTTGCTTACATCACGAATTCCAGCTGGGGTTACCTTACTCACCTGGACAGTGTATGTTATTACTATTATCTTAGCCATTACATATATATATATATATATATATATATATATATATATATACAATTTCCTTGTACTTATTCTTTATCACAGATACTTGTAGCTTGATCGTGGGCTTTCCCTGTGAGCCTTGGCGGGCTGATTTGAGTCCTCTTCCAACAGACCTCTTTTCATTTCTGGCATACCTTATCTTTCAAAGAGCCAGCAGTGACATTACACATTTGTAATCTCTGAGTGCATCATACTTTGGCTGGGTCAGGTATTAAGTGTCCCTCCACTGGCTTATTTTTGTCTTGAGCAAAGAAAAATTTGATTGCATATACAGTCATCATCCTATGTGGGATGTAAGTATGTGTTCACATATGTTCATATTATGCTTTATATGTCTTTTTTTTTTTCTTTTTCGATTTTTTTTTTTATGTTTACATTTTTTGCTGCCCTAGTGTATGTTAATCATATATGTATAGGAGATGTAAAGGAACATACAATGATACTCATTTTCATAGCGATATTATATACTGGTTTTCTCCTCTCTTTTCATTAGAAATATCAATGATTGTGTATCAATACATAATAACCCTGAAGAAGGAATTAAAACACGGGAGCTGTCACGAATCCAGCTACCAGTGTCCGAAACATGTTGGTTTTCAGTCGCTCTTTTATGTACTGACTTATCTGTCAACCTTGTAGCGCGTCTGTATGTATTTGAACAATCAGAATTGTACGCCAGTTCTTTGTTTTTAAATTTACTGCATTGTCAATCTATGTATAACTTTGTACAATAAATATTTTTCTATTTTAATATATCGGCATTCCACATTTCTATTTTCCAGTCCGCACCATCCCGGGGCATTCCTTCTCAAATTTTTCATTTCATGTTGATACTGTGAAATCTTACCTTCGATGTCTTCAAGACATATATAAAACCACCTGGTCATTAGGCTGGTAGCACTTACCCAGCACAGCAATTCAGATGTAATTGTCGTTTGCTTTTAAAGAAATATCCAGCCACATTTCAATTTACCAGAAAATCAACATAATATAAAGTTCTATGCACTTGCAAGTTTTACTGTAAGCCACAGCTGTACTGAAAGATACAAATTAGTTCCCACTAGTTAGGAGTATTATTGTAGTTCAGGAATGGGGGCGGGCCAATTACTTTTGTTGTAAGCATTTATTTTTCTGGTACAGAAACAAAACCTTCTTAACCACTTAACGACCGCCCACTGTAATTATACGTCGGCAGAATGGCACCGACAGGTAGGGATGAGCTCGGTGTTCGAGTCGAACATACGTTCGACTGGAACATCGGCTGTTCACTCGTTCGGCGAACAACGAACGATTTGGGCCGTTCGCGTCAAATTTGCAGTGCAATCCCGGCGCTGTGATTGGCCAAGCATGCACTGTGACCCTGCATGCTTGGCCAATCACAGCGCCGGCAGCGAGGAGAGCAATGTTTGGCCACAGGCAGGATGCCTGTGGCCAATTATAGCTGAGGGGGTTTAGTACATGTCCCACACTATAAAAGGCCGCCAGCGCGGCGGCCTCGTGTAGTGTGTTCCGGAGCAGGGAAAGAGAAGGATAGGCAGGGACAGTGTCATATCTATTCTTTGCTAAACCTTGTGTGTAGGGACAGAGAAGGATAGGCAGGGAGAGTGTCAGTGTCATATTCTTTGCTAAACCTTGTGTGTAGGGAGAGAGAAGGATAGGCAGGGAGAGTGTCAGTGTCATATTCTTTGATAAACCTTGTGTGTAGGGAGAGAGAAGGATAGGCAGGGAGAGTGTCAGTGTCATATTCTTTGCTAAACCTTGTGTGCAGGGAGAGAGAAGGATAGGCCGGGGACAGTGTCAGTGTCATTGTTGCTAAGCCTCCTGCACATTATACACCTGAAGCTAGCCCGTATTGCTGTGTTTTCCTGGTGTGTTACACTACCAGGCATTTGCAGCACTTGCAGCGGACGTAGTGTGCCTCCTGCACATTAAACACCTGAAGCTAGCCCGTATTGCTGTGTTTTCCTGGTGTGTTACACTACCAGGCATTTGCAGCACTTGCAGCGGACGTAGTGTGCCTCCTGCACATTAAACACCTGAAGCTAGCCCGTATTGCTGTGTTTTCCTGGTGTGTTACACTACCAGGCATTTGCAGCACTTACAGCGGACGTAGTGTGCCTCCTGCACATTAAACACCTGAAGCTAGCCCGTATTGCTGTGTTTTCCTGGTGTGTTACACTACCAGGCATTTGCAGCACTTACAGCAGACGTAGTGTGCCTCCTGCACATTATACACCTGAAGCTAGCCCGTATTGCTGTGTTTTCCTGGTGTGTTACACTACCAGGCATTTGCAGCACTTACAGCGGACGTAGTGTGCCTCCTGCACATTATACACCTGAAGCTAGCCCGTATTGCTGTGTTTTCCTGGTGTGTTACACTACCAGGCATTTGCAGCACTTACAGCAGACGTAGTGTGCCTCCTGCACATTAAACACCTGAAGCTAGCCCGTATTGCTGTGTTTTCCTGGTGTGTTACACTACCAGGCATTTGCAGCACTTACAGCGGACGTAGTGTGCCTCCTGCACATTATACACCTGAAGCTAGCCCGTATTGCTGTGTTTTCCTAGTATGTTACAATAACAGGCATTTGCAGCACTTACAGCGGACGTAGTGTTTCAGTTGCTGCAGGATTTTGGACTGAGAGGACGTGCCTGTAGGGAGCTCCTGGAGCTCCAGGAGGAGGGGGTGTGATGGCCTCTTCCAGCCCAGGACCGGGGCGGCTTTCCCGGCCTGATGTTGCTGCCTCCTCCCTATGGATTAAAGACCTGTCCAGGGAGGAGATGCTATTTCTGAAAACCCAGCACGAATTGCTGGACTGGACTCTGGCTCAGCCTGGTGAAGGCCCGGCTAAGGTGCAGCGAAGGATCACAAGGATCAAGGATCTAGTCCAGAAGGCCAGCCGGGCCTTCTGTGGGAAGTCTGCAGTGCTGACCGACCTCCGGAATCGCAGGGACCGGACCAGCAGCTTCAGGAGGGGGGAGTTCAGTATGGCCATTGACCCCCTGAAAGGCCAGTGTGGGGAACTCTGGGGCCTGCTGGGTGGCCTCTGTGAGAGGGGTCGAGGTGAGACCGACTTCCTTTTGGAAATCAGGGATGAGCTGAAAAGGGCCAGCAAAGAAGGATCCCAGGCTGTCAGGTGCAGCAACCAGCGGAGCCAGCAGGCACAGCCCCAAGAAAGAGCCATGGAAACATCAGGCTCAGGTGGTTTGGCTGATGGAACAGGAAGCAGATCTGGTGAGGATTCTTCCCCCCTCCCCTCCCCTCCCCGGGAGGCGCAGTCCCTGACAGCCTGGCTGTGGAGGGTCCCCGGGACCATGCGGTGCTAGGATCAGGGAAAGCTACCAGCATTCAGGCTGGCCCGGGTAGGGTATCCGAGGATACAGCCAGGGGAAATCAGGAGGGGAACGCCGTGAGGAATGCAGTGGGGAGGGGAAAGCTGGGGCGCACCCCAGTGGTGGTCCTTACACCGCTCCCAGGGATCAGGCCAGAGACAGAAGCAGGAGAGACTTCCAAGCATGTTGCTGTTGCTGGGGCCCCAATGACCCCGGTGATTCCCGCATGTAGCCAGGTGCAAGGCAGGCCACTGCTAATGGTGGATCCTGCCACTACCGCTCGTGCTGTGGAGGAGGGGGAGGGGTTTGGCAAGCATGGACAAACTCAAGCAGGAATAACTGTTAAAGATGGTGGTAAAAGGTTGGAGGCTGTTGGTGGGGAGGAGGGGGGGGGCGCCATTGCCTAAGGGTGAGTGCAGTAAGCAACAAACTGCTGCACAAACAAAGGGTGTATTGGCACCAAAAAAAGGAACTGCCTTTGCTGACAGTGGGGGCGGGGCTGTGGGGCGTGACTCTGGCAGGCTGGGTGGTCGGGGGAGGAGTCTGGGCAGGAGTCCGGGCGGGAGGCGGAGCTGGTAAGGTCGGGTGGTGTTTCTATGACCACTTCTGGTTTCTCTGGTCGGCCTGACCCGGAAGTGGGCGGGCAGGCTGACCCGGAAGTAGGGTCTGTACAGGAAGTGGTCGGGGATGGCCAGGAGCACGTCCAGTTGGCAGCCTCTGACGGCCTGAATGACCAGGTAATGTCTGAAGCATGTGGAGGGTTGGCAGGAGGTGATTTAATTGATTTTATGGAGTCATCTGGGGACCTGAGTGCCGCTCAGAGAGTGGGTAGGTGGAGTGATGCCGAGGCGGGGGATCTGTCCGGGGATCACCCAGCCCTGGCTTTTATCAGGGGTATTGAATCCCAGGAGGGACAGTTATGCATGAAGGGGAAGGAGCAGCCACAGGAGCAGGGGGGAGCCATCTGGGGCTCATGCCTGCTGCTCCAGTGGGCTCCTAGTGGTAGACCCTCCTCCCAGTGTTAGGAGGAGGGGTGTTGTGGGTGTGGCTTGCTCCAGGGGGGTGGTGGATGGGAGGGACCCCCCGGCAGGATTAGGCCGGCGGGTTCCCCCGGGTGGTGTGTCAGCCATGGGTGCTGGGGTGCCCTCCGAGGGTGACCCTGGTGATGCGGCGGAGGGCACTTCTGGCGCTCAGGCTGGGGGTGTTTTGGGGAAGGCCCAGGAGACAGAGCTGCTTGAGGCGCTGAGGGAGACCAGGTCTTTTGCCCGGGTGGCAGGGACCAGCGTCCCTTTGGCCCCCCTGTACGGCCAGTTTGGTGCCCAAAACTTCCGGGTTCCCCCCGCAGACCAGCTCCAGGGGGCGAACCCATGGTCGAGGGGTACAGGGGGTCCGGAGAGGCGCAGGCGCAATGTCGTGCAGCTGCGGTGGGAGGGACCTGGACACTGCCCCAGCAGGGGGCAGGTAGTGGATTTTCTGCTGAAGGGGGCCAACTTCAAGGTAGCCGACCTCTTCGCAGTGATCCATCCCACGGGCACCAAGGAGTTTGATGTTAGTTTTTCCTCCTTGGTGCTAATGGAGCTTTTTCTCACCGTCTATGAGCTCCTGAAGAGGTCGGAGCCGTGGAAGTTGTTTAAGGTGGTCCCCCTGTCCAGGCAGGAAGAAATAAAGTCCCTGACCATTTTGGTCAGGAACGAATCCCTCCCACCTGAGGACATTGCCACCTGGTTGGGGAGGTATGGGCAGCTGCAGTCTCCCCTCCGCAAAAACCTGGATGAGCGTGGGGTCTGGACCGGGGCGTGGTTGACCAGGATCCGTCTCAAGCGCCAGGGGACTAGTGTGACCCATGTCCCCGGAAGTGCGTTTATTGGGAGAGATAGGATCCTGGTCTTTTACCCCGGTCAGCCCCGTCGCTGCTTCAGGTGTGGGAGTCCCACCCATTTGAGTGCGGATTGCACAACGCCCCGGTGCGTCAGGTGCAACAGGCCTGGGCACTCCTCGGAGACTTGCAGACTAATTGTCTGCAACCTCTGTGGGGTATCCGGCCACCCATTCAGCCGCTGCCCTAAGGCTTTTAGGGGGCATGCGGCTGATGGGGATGGGCCAGGCCCAGAAGACGTACCAGAGGGGGTGGGTCTCCCACCTCAGGCGCCTCAGGCAGGCCCAGGTGATGGGCCTGGGGTAAGTGGCCCAGGGGGGCCTTTGCCGCAGAGACAGAGGCCCAGGCGTAGGCGTGGCGGAGTTGGGGCCCCTGCTGGGAATGTGCCTGGTCCCTTGGGACTTGTTTCTGGGGGGCCGGGTGCACCAGCATCGGGCCCAGTAGGGGTGAGGGGCCGAGGGGGTGAGGGGCCCTCTGTTAGGGGCCTCCCCCCTCCCCCTCCCCCTCTTTTTTGTGTATCTTCCCCTTCTACCCCCTCTCTTCCCCCCCCCCCTCTACTACCCTTCCCCCCCTTCTTTCCCTCCTCCCCCTTTCCCCCCTCCTCTCCCTCCTTCCCCCTATTCTCCTTCTTCCCTTCCCCCTTCCTCTTCGCCCCCTCCCGTCCCATCCTGGATCCCCTTGTGGTTTCCCAGGATTGGGGGGGAGATGGAGGTGGCCGAGTCGTCGAGGGACCTGCACAAGAGGCCCATGGGGGCCTCTAGCGGGCACTCCGGCGACGAGGTGGGCGGCCAGACCCAGGCGGGCTGGCTGTAGAGGAAGGTGAGGAAGAGGAAGAAGAAGAGGGATCCTGGGGAGGGGGTTGTGGGACCCCGGGTTGTCCCTGGTGGGGACCCTGGGGGCCCCCCCAGTGATCCTAGGGAATATGTACGGGGTCCTCTCCAATTCGGAGGAGGCCCCCGGGGTGTAGGCGAAAACGCAGAGGAGAATGCAGGCCAAAATCACTAAGGATGGCGGTACCCTCTCCAATACGCGTTGCGACTATTAATGTCGCAAGTGTGCGTTCTGCGGCGGCTCATTTTATGGCCTTCAATTTTCTCAGCCGAGTTGAAGCTGACATTTTGTTTTTGCAAGAGACCTGGCTGGCATCGGTGGCAGAGATGCATCTAGCAAAGAGGGAGTGGAGGTGCGGGCCCTCCCTCTGGTCTCTTGCGGCCAAACCCTGCAGTGGAGTTGCAGTCCTTTTTAAGACTGGTCCGGTGGCTTGCCGAAGAGTGATTGAGGTAGAGGTCGGTAGGTGCCTGGTGGTGGACGCCGTCGTGAGGGGGCAATTCCTAAGGCTGATCAACTTCTATGGCCCTCAGACCAAGAGGGACAGGAGGAGCCTCCTCACGATGGTCAAGCCCTACTTGTTTACGTCCCAGCAGGTGGTCTTTGGTGGTGACTATAACATGGTCACCAGATCAAAGGATCGGGCAGGCGCCTCAGGCCCCCTGGGATATGATAGTATCTTCTTGAATAGAATAGTAAGGGAAGCCGGGTTGATGGATGCACATGTTCAGTGCCTCCCCAACCACACTGGGTTCACCTATGCCCGAGGTAATAGTAGGAGTAGGTTAGATAGGTTTTTTTTTAAAGGGGAGCTCTACCTTTGCAGCACCTGTGCTGCAGGCGGTGGAGTTCTCCGATCACTGTATGGTTTCTGTGACTCTGAATGTGGCCGACACTCCTCAGAAGGGTCGGGTTTCTGGCGTCTTAATGGATCGCTGCTCGAGGACCTCGAGGTTAGGGAGGCCTATGAGATCTTCCTTGCGGATCAGGCCTCGCTCCTTGAGAGCGGCTGCTCCCGCCAGGAATGGTGGGAAGTGGTGAAGAAGAGGTCGGAGGGCTTTTTCCGCAGGATCTCTAGGTATCGGGCGACATCCAAGTACCTGGCCTACCAGAGGTTGCGCAGGCAGTTAGACCGCCTGGTTTCAGCTGGGGGCCCTCAGGAACAGATACCTGATCTGAAACTTCAGATGAAGGGGTGTCAGTATGACAGTCTTGCCTCCCTGGTCCTTGAAAGGGATTACGAGAAGTTTTCCTCCCCGGATCCCTACAGGAGCTGTGGTGAGGCGGTGAGTTCGAAGGTCATACATGGCTTGAAGGATGCCTCAGGGTCCCTGGTCCGGTCCAGACCGGGTATCCTGGGCATCATTGGGGACCATTTTTCAGGCCTCCTTCGAAGGAAGCCTTTAGATATGGAGAAAGCCAGGGCGTTTCTTGATGAGACCCCGCTTCGTGCGGGGCCTGATCTCCCGGACTCTCTGACAGTGGAAATCTCGGTTGCAGAAATCGAGCAGGCCATCGACTCTTTGTCCTTAAAAAAGTCGCCGGGGCCTGATGGGCTTACGGCTGAATTTTATAAAACCTTTAAGAGTCTTTTGGCTCCTCATTTGATGGAGGTTTTCAATGAGTGTTTGGCCAACGGCCTGCTCCCTCCCTCAATGAGAAGGTCAGCCTTGATTCTGCTGTCAAAGGGGAAAGATCCGACTGTGATTGAGAACTGGCGCCCGATCGCCCTTCTCACTACAGATAGGAAGTTGCTGGCGAAAATACTCTTTTTGCGTATGTCAGCAGTCGCTGGCGAGATGCTTTCTTGTTCATACATCACGGGACACAGAGCAGCATAGTCATTACTATGTGGGTTATATAGAATTACCTTCAGGTGCTGGCACTGGCAACTTCCAAAACAGGAAGTACCCTCCCCTATATAAGCCCCTCCCATCCGGGAGTACCTCAGTTTTTTGCCAGTGTCTAAGGTGTTGGCCAAGGTTAACATGTATTCATCTGGGCTTGTGTACAGGTTCTCTGGGCCTTAGCAAGCTATTCCGGATCCGACCAAAAAAGCTTCATAGCTAAACGGTCGGTACCCGGGCCTTGCAGAGAAGAGCAGGGTTTTGCCTGTAATGCCTATCTTAGGAGGGCTGGACCCTGGGATCCAGAGCTCTGGTCATACCCAAAACCAAGAGGCTATCTGTGCAGGGTGCTATACAGGTCCAGGGGAGTGGAATCCTTGGGAACCCGGTCCCTGAAGGTCTAGTACAATGCCTGCCGTGAGAGGTGAAGTTTGGGCTTCTGTGGACCAAACAAAGTCCTGCGGCAGGGAAAAGGTAAGTGGGGGCCCCTCAGGAACTTGGTTCTATTGAGGGGACCCCCAAGCCTAATATGTCTTTCTGCCTGTTACCTAAAGGTATTCCCGCTAATAGCTGTATATGCCTAAGAAATCCTAGAAATGTCTTTTCATAAAGGAAGTTTTAAAAACTGTAAACCTAGAAATGTTTTTCATAAAGGAGGTTTTAAAAAAAAAAAAAAGACAAAAGTGCGGTACCTGTGTTTGTCCACTAGAGGCCGCTGTGGAACGTCTTTTTTTCTTGGGACTATTCCTTCCATGGTGAAAGTCCAGGCAGATGAGTGAGCTCTCTATCAGGGAAGCTGCATTCCTCTGTCATGCTGCCAAGTAGTTTCCTTCCATCCCCGAGTCCTGGTGAAACAGGGACCCTGGCTCCTCTCCCTACATGGCGCCAAGAGCGCACACGTGCACGCGCGCGCACACATGCTTTCTTTTTATAAGATTTAGCTTCAAAAAAGGGGGCGGAGCCTGGCGGATGACGCGCTTTGTGCGCCCAGCGCTTCTGCGCATGTGCGGGCATCCCAGCAAGATAAAAGGACTCTGTCCACGCTGCTTGCTATGGACACAGAGCATGAAAAGGAGCTGGTAGCATGGTATAGGGGCTTACAGCGGGCGGTTGATACAGGCATCCCCAGAAAGACGTATTAGTAGACACCCACTGATGTACATAGCAGCAAATTGCATTAGACTATTTCAGTAAAGGGGTGTATTGCGGCTGGAATACCTCAGCTTTGAACTAAGGAATATGCCGTGTAAAAAACTCCGAGATATACCTCTCAGGAAGTGTAGGGGGTCTCCATCGGGCTCTGAGGATCTGGAGCAGTCATCTGCACCTTCCTCCCCTGAGAAATCAGAGGTTAATACCCATAAGGAACCCCCGGGAGTGCCAGGTACTGCGGCTGTCCTCAGTCCACCTGCTCCTGCATATATAACAGAGGAGGTTTTTGCCTCAACTCTGGAGGGATTGGAGCAGAGATTGGCAGCATTGATCGCTTCTTCTCTACAGGAAAGAAAGCGCGCCAGATCTCCATCCCCTCCATTAGAGTGCCTGTTGGCAGAGCAACAGTCCCAGGAAGGGACTGACCTTCCTGAAGGGGATCAGGAGGAGGTTAACTCTGTTTTTGAGGAATCGACAGTAGATGAACCATTTTCAGCATCACAGACTGAAAGATTGTGGGTCCAGACCCTAACTGACAGGGTTCGATCTGCATTTAAAATGCCTCTTGTTGAACCATCAACTACTGCTGTCTCCTCGTTGGGGTCGCTAAAAGCTCCCCAGATTAATTGCTCCTTTCCAATTCATCCATTATTGGAAGGACTTATATACCAGGACTGGGAACATCCTGATAAACTATTTGTTCCACCTAAGAAATTTCAGGTGATCTATCCCATGGAGGAAAAATTCACCCAGAGATGGAATGTTCCTACGGGGACGCAGCCATTTCTTCTGTGAACAAATCACTGACATGTCCAGTAGATAATGTTCAAATGTTCAAAGATCCAGTAGATAAAAAATTGGAATCTTTATTAAAATCTGCTTTTTCCACAGCAGGGGCTGTTACACAGCCAGCAGTGGCAGCTATTGGGGTCTGCCAAGCTTTAAAGGATCAAATGAAAATGGTCCTGAGGGATTTGCCAGACCAGCAGGCCCAGGCTCTGGCTGATCTGCCTAGAGCATTATGCTTTGCGGTTGACGCCATCAAGGATTCTATCCATCAGGCCTCCCGCCTCACGCTGTCTTTGGTACATATGCGTAGGCTTCTGTGGCTCAAAAACTGGTCTGCTGAGGCTCCCTGTAAGAAGCTCTTAGTTAGCTTCCCATTTCATGGGGAACGCCTTTTTGGCGAGGACCTGGATAAGTATATCCAGAAGATTTCCAGTGGTAAAAGTACTCTCTTACCGAGTAAGAAGAGGTCTAGGGGTCCATCTTTTAAGAGGACTACCTCTCCTATCCCTGCGACGTCTGCTACTAAGCAGTTCCGACGGCCTCCTCGGTCAAACTCAGGGGGTAAAAATCAGGGACAGTCACAGGGTAATAAGAAACCCTGGATCCGAAGGGGTACTAAACCAGCCTCCAAGTCAAGCCTATGAAGGGCTGCCCCCACTCAAACGGGTGGGGGGAAGACTTCAGTTGTTCGCAGAGACCTGGCGGGAGACGATCAAAGACAGATGGGTGCTCTCCGCAGTAACTCTGGGATACAAGTTGGAGTTAAAAGAGTCTCCTCCTTCCCATTTTATGTGGTCAGGCATGCCAAGAGACCCTCTGAAAAGAGGGTCTCTCCTATTGGCGTTAGAACAACTATTGCTCCAAGGAGTAATTATGGAGGTTCCTATGGAAGAGTGGGGGTTGGGTTTCTACTCAAACCTTTTCACAGTCCCGAAGCCAAACGGGGACATAAGACCCATATTGGACCTAAAGAGTCTAAACAAATTTCTAAACATCCGGTCTTTCCGGATGGAGTCGATCCGATCGGTCAGCGCTGCCCTACAAGGGGAGGAATGGTTAGCCTCGATCGACATCAAAGATGCTTACTTGCATGTTCCCATCTTTCCAGGTCATCAAAAATTTCTACGCTTTGCAGTAGAAGGGCGCCATTTTCAGTTCAGAGCCTTACCATTCGGTCTGGCCACAGCACCACGAGTGTTCACAAAAATTCTGGCCCCACTGTTGGCCGATCTAAGAACACGAGGTGTAACGATAATGGCATACCTAGACGACCTGTTGTTGATGGACCACTCAGTTGCTAAGCTAGAAGTGGTAATTGTCGATACAATCAAGTATCTAGAATCTCACGGTTGGGTCATCAACCTGGACAAGTCAGCCCTACAGCCAGTGAAAAACCTGGTATATCTAGGGCTACGGCTGGATTCAGACCAGAGGAAGATTTTCTTACCTCTAGACAAGGTATCCTCTTTGAGGGGCTTGGTCCGTCTGCTTTGTGCAAAAAGACAGCCGTCCATACGCCTGTGCATGAGGCTGCTAGGAAAGATGGTAGCATCATTTGAAGCTGTGCCATACGCCCAATTCCACTCAAGGAATTTACAGAGGGCCATATTGTCAGCCTGGAACGGAAAAATTCAGGCTCTAGACTTCCCGATGGCTTTGTCCCCTTCCGTTCGGAAGAGTCTCTGCTGGTGGTTGATCCCCCAGAATCTCCAGAAGGGAAAACCCTTCAGTCCGATATCTTGGAAGGTGGTCACTACAGATGCCAGCCTTATAGGCTGGGGGGCAGTACTGGAGCAATGGTCTCTCCAGGGCAGATGGTCAAATGTAGTAAAAACCCTGCCCATCAATCTCTTAGAGATACGAGCAGCCCGGTATGCCCTAGTAGCCTGGACATCCAGACTCCAAGGGTCCCCTGTCAGAATTCAATCAGACAATGCCACAGCAGTGGCATATATCAATCATCAGGGAGGCACCAGGAGTCGTGCAGCCCAGAGGGAAGTAAGTCACATCCTGGAATGGGCAGAAAAGCATGTCCCATGTATATCAGCTGTCTTCATTCCAGGGGTGGAGAATTGGAAGGCGGACTTTCTGAGTCGCCAACAGTTATGCCCAGGGGAATGGTCCCTTCATCCCGAGGTCTTCCGAGCAATATGTCAGCGGTGGGGAACACCGGATGTAGATCTGCTAGCATCCAGATTCAACGCAAAGGTGGACAGATTTGTCTCCCGGACAAGGGATCCCCTCGCTTGCGGCTCGGATGCTCTGGTGTTCCCTTGGGATCAGTTCAGACTGATATATGCATTCCCTCCGCTACAATTGTTGCCTCGACTCCTTCGCAGAGTCAGGTTGGAGAAGAAGCCGGTGATCCTGGTGGCTCCAGCGTGGCCCCGAAGGGCCTGGTACGCGGAGATCATCAAAATGTCTGTGGGGAGTCCTTGGACCCTTCCACGTCGTCCGGACCTGCTTTCGCAAGGGCCGATATACCACCCTTCCTTACTAACTCTAAGTTTAACGGCCTGGCTATTGAATCCCACATCTTAAAGAAGAGAGGTCTCTCTAACTCTGTGGTATCAACTATAATCAATGCCAGGAAGCCTGTATCCAGGCAGATCTACTATAGAGTTTGGAAGGCGTACATCACTTGGTGCGAGGCCAGAAAATGGCATCCACGTAAGTACGTTTATAGGCAGAATTCTGGACTTCCTGCAGTGGGCTGTAGACAGGAAGTTTGCCTTAAGTACTATCAAGGGCCAGGTTTCGGCCTTATCAATACTATTTCAAAGGCCCCTGGCTATGCATTCACTTGTCAAATCCTTTATGCAAGGGGTGACTCGTATTATTCCACCGATTAAAGCTCCCATATGCCCATGGGATCTAAATTTGGTTCTGTCGGTTCTGCAGAAGCAGCCGTTTGAACCTTTGCGGCACATTTCCTTGGTTCTACTCACCAGAAAATTGATATTTTTAGTAGCCATATGCTCGGCTAGAAGAGTGTCGGAATTAGCCGCCATGTCCTGTAAAGAGCCATATCTGGTTATCCATAAGGACAGAGTAGTATTACGCCCTCACCCAGCCTTTCTTCCTAAGGTGGTATCGAGGTTTCACTTGAATCAGGATGTGGTTCTTCCTTCTTTTTTCCCCAAACCAAGCTCGGTAGAGGAAAAGTTATTGCATTCTTTGGATGTAGTAAGAGCAGTTAAAGCTTATCTAAAAGCCACTGCTCAGATTCGCAGAACGGATTCTTTGTTTGTTCTGCCGGAAGGCCCCAGAAAGGGTCAGGCAGCATCAAAATCTACTTTAGCCAAGTGGATTCGACAGGTCATAATACAAGCCTATGGCTTGAGAAGTAGACCGCCTCCGTTCAAAGTTAGGGCGCACTCCACGAGAGCAGTTGGAACTTCATGGGCAGTGCATCACCAGGCCTCCCTGGCTCAAATTTGTAAGGCTGCAACATGGTCTTCAGTACACACGTTTACTAGGTTCTACCAGGTGGACGTTAGAAGTCAGGAGGATGTCGCCTTTGGGCGCAGTGTGTTGCAGGCCGCAAAAGATCCTCATGCCTGATGGCGCCCAGCTTATGTATGGTGTATCCCCCCCCTCATTTGGCATTGCTTTGGGACGTCCCACATAGTAATGACTATGCTGCTCTGTGTCCCGTGATGTATGAACAAGAAAGTAGGATTTTTAAAACAGCTTACCTGTAAAATCATTTTCTTGGAGTACATCACGGGACACAGAGCTCCCACCCCTCTTTTGGGGACACGTATTGCTTTGCTACAAAACTGAGGTACTCCCGGATGGGAGGGGCTTATATAGGGGAGGGTACTTCCTGTTTTGGAAGTTGCCAGTGCCAGCACCTGAAGGTAATTCTATATAACCCACATAGTAATGACTATGCTGCTCTGTGTCCCGTGATGTACTCCAAGAAAAGGATTTTACAGGTAAGCTGTTTTAAAAATCCTACTTTCTGTCTCCCAACACTGCGCAATTCCTGGCCGGAGCACCTTTAGTGCCGTCCTGAACGTCCGGGAGGCCGTGGAAAGGTGCAGGGCAACGGGGGATGGGCGGTATCTGCTGGCATTAGACCAGGCCAAGGCTTTTGACCGGGTGAACCATGAGTACCTCTGGCTTCTTCTGAGAAAGTACGGTTTGCCTGAGCAATTTGTGAATTGGCTGAAAGTATTGTACAGGGGGGCGGTGAGCTTCCCTCTTGTCAATGGTTGGGTGGGTCCTGCCTTTGCTGTGGACTCTGGGGTCAGGCAGGGTTGCCCGTTGAGCCCCCTTCTCTACATTTTTGCCGTCGATCCCTTTGTGAGAAGGCTCGACTGTGAGCGTTTGAGGGGGGTTCCGGTGGAGCCTTGCATTGGTCTGGATCCGGGAGTGAGGGTGGTGGCCTACGCGGACGATGTCTCGGTGGTGGTGTCCAGCCACGAGGAGGCCCTATTTGTGGAAACACAAATTGGGAGCTACTCCGAGGCATCTGGTTCGTTGGTCAATTGGGACAAGAACGAGTTCTCTGGTTGGGGAAGGAAGGCGAGCAGTTCGCTCTTCCGGACGTGTTTCCCCAGCCCCAGCCAGAAGTTAAAATTCTTGGCATCCTATTCGGCCCGGGTGATTACCCCAAGCTAAATTGGGAGCGCAGACTGGTCGGTGCATCTCGGAAGGTGAATGCCTGGAAGGGTTGGAAGCTGTCGTTGAGGGAAAGGGTAAGCCTGGTCAAAACATACCTACTGCCAGAGTTCCTCTATGTCAGCTACGTTTGTATTTTGCCTGCATCTCTCTATGCCCAGATCTCTGGCCTGTTTTTCCTGCTGTTGTGGGGAAACAGGCTAAATCTGATCAAGAGGGAAGTCACGTACCGACAGAGGAGGCATGGTGGGTTGGATATGATCAATCCGGTGGTGTTTTTCATCACCTTATTTGTGAAATTCAACCTGGAGTCCATCTTTGTGGACCTGCCTACTCTGTGGGAGCGCTCATGCAAGAACTGGCTCTTGCTGTTCCTGAGTAGGTGGGAGGATGGGGGTCGGCCCGGTGATCTTCGTAGATCACACGGGTATCTCCCGTCCTATGTACCCCAAGTTTTGAAGGTACTGAGGCAGTGGCGGATAACTGCCCTGGAGGTGGGCTCTTTGGGTCGGCGTGAGCTGTACTCAAGAGTCATGGCCTCAGACATTTTGAGGCCACTGTCTGTAAGGAATTGCCCGGAGAAAGTCCTTGAGAAGGGACTAGCCCTTCTGAATTCCCCAAGAGTCCCAAGCAAGTTTTGGGATCTTGCGTGGAGGGCTTTCCACGGATGCCTCTATGTCCGTGGAAACCTAAAGTTTAGGAACCTAGGGGACAGAGGTTGTCCTCGTGCAGAATGTGGGGGGGCATTGGAGACCATGGACCACTTTTTGGCCGAATGCCCCTTCAACATTGAGGTTCGCGAGGGGGCAGGGGAAGCCATTGGTTATCCCCGACTCTCGTCCTTGACTTACTCTGAGGTGGTGTACGGCGACTTTAGGGTTCATAGAGGGTTTGAGTTATCGTCACTTTATTTAGCTAGCTTAGTGGCCCTCTATTACACATGGCACGCTCGGTGTTTGGTGTCCACTAGGGGCAAAGTCCTGTCCACGCATGAGGTGGTGGGTGATATCTTTCGGGAGTTGGTGAAGGTGAGGAGTCTTGAGAGGGAAGGGGTTGGAGCCAATAGGAGTGCCCGGCTGTGGAGGGGTTTCTCCTTCCGGCCTCCTTGAGGACTCTGGGCCTTTTTCTTTCGGGGGTGGTTCTTTCTGTCCTTTTCACCCCCCTTAGATTTTGGGTTTCTTTTTTAAAGTAGGGCTTGCAGGCATTCTAGACCTTGTTTGCGTTCTCGCCTGTAAGTAGCCGGTGGGTGGTTGGTGTTAGCGTTTAGGTTTGGTGTTAGTGTTAGGTTTGATGTGTGTTAGTATTAGGATTTCGTAAGATTAGTGGGTGATGTGTTCTTTTTCTTGTATTTTAGGATTTCGGATATATATAATGAGAAACCCACGTGTGGGTGGTCGGAAAGTGGGTAAGGGTGGTGGTGGTGAGTTTTGGTAATGTGTGGTAGTTTGATGTGTTAGGGTTTCTTTAATGTATATGTTATTTCTTTTTGTATCTATACTGGCAGTAGTTTTTAAAATAAACAAAAATTTACAGCAGCCGTAGTGTGATTCCTGCAAAATATACTCCTGAAGCTAGACCTTATTGCTGGTTTTCCCATCTCCCTGCAGACCATTAGAATGTCTGGAAGGCAAACAAGGAGAGGCAGACAGTCAGGAGCCAATAAAAGAGGGCAAGCAGGCTCTGTGTCTAGAGACAACAGTGCTGGTCATGGACGCGGTGCATCGCCAGCAGCACGTGGCCATGGGACACGCTTGTCCTTCTTTTCGGCAGTTGGACGTGTTGAGCCGCATCATGCCGAAGACTTGGTAGAGTGGATGACCAAGCCCTCCTCATCCCCCTCATCCTCTCTCACCCAGGCTCAGGGTACTGGCAAAGCAGCTGCCAAAGCGTCCTCATCCCTGGTATCAATGTCATCATCAGTCACTCCTTCCCTAGACCCACCATGTCCTCCTGAGGAGTCCCCCGAACTGTTTGAGCACAGTGTTGGGTACATGCTCCAGGAGGATGCCCAGCGTTTCGAAGGGTCTGATGATGATACCCAGCTAGAGGAAGGCAGTAGCGTGAGAGCAGAGAGAGGGGATGCTCAAGAAGGACACCAATCTGGCAGTCATGTTCCAGCAGCTGCAGCATACTGCCAGATTGGCTCCAGTGATGAGGAGGGAGGGGATGATGAGGTCACTGACTCCACGTGGGTGCCTAATAGGAGAGAGGAGGAGGAGGAGGATGAGGAGGAGGCACATCTCCAATGAGGCAGGATGCCCTTGGGGGGCCAGCGTAAGGGCAGCACACCGACGGAATCACACCGCAGAGCTCCGCCTGTGCAGGGCGCTGCCTCTGCCCGTTATTCAAAAAGTTCTTTGGTGTGGGCCTTTTTTGAGTCGAGTGCATCAGATCGCACAGCTGCTGTTTGCAACATATGTCTCAAGCGTATATCGCGTGGCCAAAACATCAGCCGCTTGGGCACCACATGCTTGACCAGACATATGTTGACCTGCCATGCAGCTCGTTGGCAAGCCTACCTTAAAGACCCACACCAAAGAACAAAGCGGACCTCTCCTTGCACCGCATCAGCTGGGATCTCCAACCCCACTATACCTTCAGTCCTCTCTGAAACCTGCACTGAGAGGAATGAAGGTGTAGAATTAGGTGTGTCACAGCCAAGTACTTGCGGGTAGTGTTGAGCGGACCCGAACTGTAAAGTTCGGGTCCGTACCGAATTTTGGCGTTTTCCCGACCCCGGACCCGGACCCGGATTTTGCGCTAAAGTCCGGGTTCGGGTCCGGATTCGGGAATTTAATGGCGCAGTTAGAAATGCTTCAGGGGCCAGCCAATCACCATTTGATTAGCTGGTGTGCCCTTAGAAGCCATCATAGCCATGCCTACTAATGGCATGGCTGTGATTGGTCAGTGCAACATGTGACCCAGCATGTGACCAGCTTCTATATAAGCAAGAGGCACACAGCACAGATCGTCACTCTGCTTTTAGACAGTGTAGGGAAAGGATCCTGGCTGCTGTTGCTGTGAGGGAGAGAATTATATGATAGGAGTTAGTCCTGATTCTGCAATCTACTGATAGAAAAGATAGAGAGACAGTGTAGTGTAGTGTAGGGGCAGGATCCTGTTTGTGCTTTCAGGGAGAGAGATTTAGATAGGAGTCCAGATTGAGAGATATAATAGCTCAGCGATCTGCATAGGTTTATCTGTTTGTGTTGCAAGCTCAGTGCACCAGCACTGCATTACGTTGAGTGATACACCTATTCCATACTGTGGCTGTATTGTGCTCTTGCTAAAAGACCCATTTCGGGCAGAAAAAAAAAGGCACTTTATTGTGCTTTTGCTAAAAAGACCAATTTTTGGGCCCCAAAAAAAAAAAAGGCACTTTATTGTGCTGTTGCAAAAAAAAAAAAGGCACTTTGTTGTGCGCAAAAAAGACCTATTTTTGGGCAAAAAAAATATTTTGCAGTGTATATCTCTAGTTGTGTGAAATAACCAATTTCTATATATTTTTCTTGTACTATGCTATACTAAAAAAAAAAAAAAAACTTTTTTTTGAATAGCATTCTCTGCAGCTGTGCGATTCAGCAGTTATATACTGTGGGTGTGTTGTGCTCTTCCAAAAAACGCCATTTAGGGCCACAGAAAATATTTTGCAGTGTGAAATACACATCTGGAGGTGTGTGAAAAAACAACATTATTTTTGAATAGCATTCTCTGGCCTCTGCAGCTGTGCGATTCAGTGGTTATATACTGTTGGGGTTGTTGTGCTCTTGCAAAAAACGCCATTTAGGGCCACAGAAAATATTTTGCAGTGTGAAATACACATCTGGAGGTGTGTGAAAAAACAACATTATTTTTGAATAGCATTCTCTGGCCTCTGCAGCTGTGCGATTCAGCGGTTATATACTGTTGGGGTTGTTGTGCTCTTCAAAAAAACGCCATTTAGGGCCACAGAAAATAAATTGCAGTGTGAAATACACATGTGGAGGTGTGTAAAATAAACAATTTCTATATATTGTACAGTGCTATACTAAAAAAAACAACATTTTTTTTGAATAGCATTCTCTGCACTTCTATAGCTGTGCGATTCAGTGGTTAAATACTGTGGTTGTGTTGTGCTCTTCCAAAAAACGCCATTTAGGGCCACAGAAAATATTTTGCAGTGTGAAATACACATCTGGAGGTGTGTGAAAAAACAACATTATTTTTAAAAAGCATTCTCTGGCCTCTGCAGCTGTGCGATTCAGCGGTTATATACTGTTGGGGTTGTCGTGCTCTTGCAAAAAACGCCATTTAGGGCCACAGAAAATATTTTGCAGTGTGAAATACACATCTGGAGGTGTGTGAAAAAACAACATTATTTTTGAATAGCATTCTCTGGCCTCTGCAGCTGTGCGATTCAGCGGTTATATACTGTTGGGGTTGTTGTGCTCTTCCAAAAAACGCCATTTGGGGCCACAGAAAATAAATTGCAGTGTGAAATACACATGTGGAGGTGTGTAAAATAAACAATTTCTATATATTGTACAGTGCTATACTAAAAAAAAAAACATTTTTTTTGAATAGCATTCTCTGCACTTCTATAGCTGTGCGATTCAGTGGTTAAATACTGTGGTTGTGTTGTGCTCTTCCAAAAAACGCCATTTAGGGCCACAGAAAATATTTTGCAGTGTGAAATACACATCTGGAGGTGTGTGAAAAAACAACATTATTTTTAAAAAACATTCTCTGGCCTCTGCAGCTGTGCGATTCAGCGGTTATATACTGTTGGGGTTGTTGTGCTCTTTCAAAAAACGCCATTTAGGGCCACAGAAAATATTTTGCAGTGTGAAATACACATCTGGAGGTGTGTGAAAAAACAATATTATTTTTGAATAGCATTCTCTGGCCTCTGCAGCTGTGCGATTCAGCGGTTATATACTGTTGGGGTTGTTGTGCTCTTGCAAAAAACGCCATTTAGGGCCACAGAAAATATTTTGCAGTGTGAAATACACATCTGGAGGTGTGTGAAAAAACAACATTATTTTTGAATAGCATTCTCTGGCCTCTGCAGCTGTGCGATTCAGCGGTTATATACTGTTGGGGTTGTTGTGCTCTTCCAAAAAACGCCATTTAGGGCCACAGAAAATAAATTGCAGTGTGAAATACACATGTGGAGGTGTGTAAAATAAACAATTTCTATATATTGTACAGTGCTATACTAAAAAAAACAACATTTTTTTTGAATAGCATTCTCTGCACTTCTATAGCTGTGCGATTCAGTGGTTAAATACTGTGGTTGTGTTGTGCTCTTCCAAAAAACGCCATTTAGGGCCACAGAAAATATTTTGCAGTGTGAAATACACATCTGGAGGTGTGTGAAAAAACAACATTTTTAAAAAACATTCTCTGGCCTCTGCAGCTGTGCGATTCAGCGGTTATATACTGTTGGGGTTGTTGTGCTCTTGCAAAAAACGCCATTTAGGGCCACAGAAAATATTTTGCAGTGTGAAATACACATCTGGAGGTGTGTGAAAAAACAACATTATTTTTGAATAGCATTCTCTGGCCTCTGCAGCTGTGCGATTCAGCGGTTATATACTGTTGGGGTTGTTGTGCTCTTGCAAAAAACGCCATTTAGGGCCACAGAAAATATTTTGCAGTGTGAAATACACATCTGGAGGTGTGTGAAAAAACAACATTATTTTTGAATAGCATTCTCTGGCCTCTGCAGCTGTGCGATTCAGCGGTTATATACTGTTGGGGTTGTTGTGCTCTTCCAAAAAACGCCATTTAGGGCCACAGAAAATAAATTGCAGTGTGAAATACACATGTGGAGGTGTGTAAAATAAACAATTTCTATATATTGTACAGTGCTATACTAAAAAAAACAACATTTTTTTTGAATAGCATTCTCTGCACTTCTATAGCTGTGCGATTCAGTGGTTAAATACTGTGGTTGTGTTGTGCTCTTCCAAAAAACGCCATTTAGGGCCACAGAAAATATTTTGCAGTGTGAAATACACATCTGGAGGTGTGTGAAAAAACAACATTATTTTTAAAAAGCATTCTCTGGCCTCTGCAGCTGTGCGATTCAGCGGTTATATACTGTTGGGGTTGTTGTGCTCTTGCAAAAAACGCCATTTAGGGCCACAGAAAATATTTTGCAGTGTGAAATACACATCTGGAGGTGTGTGAAAAAACAACATTATTTTTGAATAGCATTCTCTGGCCTCTGCAGCTGTGCGATTCAGCGGTTATATACTGTTGGGGTTGTTGTGCTCTTCCAAAAAACGCCATTTAGGGCCACAGAAAATAAATTGCAGTGTGAAATACACATGTGGAGGTGTGTAAAATAAACAATTTCTATATATTGTACAGTGCTATACTAAAAAAAACAACATTTTTTTTGAATAGCATTCTCTGCACTTCTATAGCTGTGCGATTCAGTGGTTAAATACTGTGGTTGTGTTGTGCTCTTCCAAAAAACGCCATTTAGGGCCACAGAAAATATTTTGCAGTGTGAAATACACATCTGGAGGTGTGTGAAAAAACAACATTATTTTTAAAAAGCATTCTCTGGCCTCTGCAGCTGTGCGATTCAGCGGTTATATACTGTTGGGGTTGTTGTGCTCTTGCAAAAAACGCCATTTAGGGCCACAGAAAATATTTTGCAGTGTGAAATACACATCTGGAGGTGTGTGAAAAAACAACATTATTTTTGAATAGCATTCTCTGGCCTCTGCAGCTGTGCGATTCAGCGGTTATATACTGTTGGGGTTGTTGTGCTCTTGCAAAAAACGCCATTTAGGGCCACAGAAAATATTTTGCAGTGTGAAATACACATCTGGAGGTGTGTGAAAAAACAACATTATTTTTGAATAGCATTCTCTGGCCTCTGCAGCTGTGCGATTCAGCGGTTATATACTGTTGGGGTTGTTGTGCTCTTCCAA
This sequence comes from Rana muscosa, assembly GCA_029206835.1. Classification (NCBI taxonomy): domain Eukaryota; kingdom Metazoa; phylum Chordata; class Amphibia; order Anura; family Ranidae; genus Rana; species Rana muscosa. Next base: position 689,574,230 of record CM055118.1, on the reverse strand, counting down.
AAAACGCCATTTAGGGCCACAGAAAATAAATTGCAGTGTGAAATACACATGTGGAGGTGTGTAAAATAAACAATTTCTATATATTGTACAGTGCTATACTAAAAAAAACAACATTTTTTTTGAATAGCATCCTCTGCACTTCTATAGCTGTGCGATTCAGTGGTTAAATACTGTGGTTGTGTTGTGCTCTTCCAAAAAACGCCATTTAGGGCCACAGAAAATATTTTGCAGTGTGAAATACACATCTGGAGGTGTGTGAAAAAACAACATTATTTTTAAAAAGCATTCTCTGGCCTCTGCAGCTGTGCGATTCAGCGGTTATATACTGTTGGGGTTGTTGTGCTCTTGCAAAAAACGCCATTTAGGGCCACAGAAAATATTTTGCAGTGTGAAATACACATCTGGAGGTGTGTGAAAAAACAACATTATTTTTGAATAGCATTCTCTGGCCTCTGCAGCTGTGCGATTCAGCGGTTATATACTGTTGGGGTTGTTGTGCTCTTGCAAAAAACGCCATTTAGGGCCACAGAAAATATTTTGCAGTGTGAAATACACATCTGGAGGTGTGTGAAAAAACAACATTATTTTTGAATAGCATTCTCTGGCCTCTGCAGCTGTGCGATTCAGCGGTTATATACTGTTGGGGTTGTTGTGCTCTTCCAAAAAACGCCATTTAGGGCCACAGAAAATAAATTGCAGTGTGAAATACACATGTGGAGGTGTGTAAAATAAACAATTTCTATATATTGTACAGTGCTATACTAAAAAAAAAAAACATTTTTTTTGAATAGCATTCTCTGCACTTCTATAGCTGTGCGATTCAGTGGTTAAATACTGTGGTTGTGTTGTGCTTTTCCAAAAAACGCCATTTAGGGTCACAGAAAATATTTTGCAGTGTGAAATACACATCTGGAGGTGTGTGAAAAAACAACATTATTTTTAAAAAGCATTCTCTGGCCTCTGCAGCTGTGCGATTCAGCGGTTATATACTGTTGGGGTTGTTGTGCTCTTGCAAAAAACGCCATTTAGGGCCACAGAAAATATTTTGCAGTGTGAAATACACATCTGGAGGTGTGTGAAAAAACAACATTATTTTTGAATAGCATTCTCTGGCCTCTGCAGCTGTGCGATTCAGCGGTTATATACTGTTGGGGTTGTTGTGCTCTTCCAAAAAACGCCATTTAGGGCCACAGAAAATAAATTGCAGTGTGAAATACACATGTGGAGGTGTGTAAAATAAACAATTTCTATATATTGTACAGTGCTATACTAAAAAAAACAACATTTTTTTTGAATAGCATTCTCTGCACTTCTATAGCTGTGCGATTCAGTGGTTAAATACTGTGGTTGTGTTGTGCTCTTCCAAAAAACGCCATTTAGGGCCACAGAAAATATTTTGCAGTGTGAAATACACATCTGGAGGTGTGTGAAAAAACAACATTATTTTTAAAAAGCATTCTCTGGCCTCTGCAGCTGTGCGATTCAGCGGTTATATACTGTTGGGGTTGTTGTGCTCTTGCAAAAAACGCCATTTAGGGCCACAGAAAATATTTTGCAGTGTGAAATACACATCTGGAGGTGTGTGAAAAAACAACATTATTTTTGAATAGCATTCTCTGGCCTCTGCAGCTGTGCGATTCAGCGGTTATATACTGTTGGGGTTGTTGTGCTCTTGCAAAAAACGCCATTTAGGGCCACAGAAAATATTTTGCAGTGTGAAATACACATCTGGAGGTGTGTGAAAAAACAACATTATTTTTGAATAGCATTCTCTGGCCTCTGCAGCTGTGCGATTCAGCGGTTATATACTGTTGGGGTTGTTGTGCTCTTCCAAAAAACGCCATTTAGGGCCACAGAAAATAAATTGCAGTGTGAAATACACATGTGGAGGTGTGTAAAATAAACAATTTCTATATATTGTACAGTGCTATACTAAAAAAAACAAAATTTTTTTTGAATAGCATTCTCTGCACTTCTATAGCTGTGCGATTCAGTGGTTAAATACTGTGGTTGTGTTGTGCTCTTCCAAAAAACGCCATTTAGGGCCACAGAAAATATTTTGCAGTGTGAAATACACATCTGGAGGTGTGTGAAAAAAACAACATTATTTTTAAAAAGCATTCTCTGGCCTCTGCAGCTGTGCGATTCAGCGGTTATATACTGTTGGGGTTGTTGTGCTCTTGCAAAAAACGCCATTTAGGGCCACAGAAAATATTTTGCAGTGTGAAATACACATCTGGAGGTGTGTGAAAAAACAACATTATTTTTCAATAGCATTCTCTGGCCTCTGCAGCTGTGCGATTCAGCGGTTATATACTGTTGGGGTTGTTGTGCTCTTGCAAAAAACGCCATTTAGGGCCACAGAAAATATTTTGCAGTGTGAAATACACATCTGGAGGTGTGTGAAAAAACAACATTATTTTTGAATAGCATTCTCTGGCCTCTGCAGCTGTGCGATTCAGCGGTTATATACTGTTGGGGTTGTTGTGCTCTTCCAAAAAACGCCATTTAGGGCCACAGAAAATAAATTGCAGTGTGAAATACACATGTGGAGGTGTGTAAAATAAACAATTTCTATATAGTGTACAGTGCTATACTAAAAAAAAAAACATTTTTTTTTAATAGCATTCTCTGCACTTCTATAGCTGTGCGATTCAGTGGTTAAATACTGTGGTTGTGTTGTGCTCTTCCAAAAAACGCCATTTAGGGCCACAGAAAATATTTTGCAGTGTGAAATACACATCTGGAGGTGTGTGAAAAAACAACATTATTTTTAAAAAGCATTCTCTGGCCTCTGCAGCTGTGCGATTCAGCGGTTATATACTGTTGGGGTTGTTGTGCTCTTGCAAAAAACGACATTTAGGGCCACAGAAAATATTTTGCAGTGTGAAATACACATCTGGAGGTGTGTGAAAAAACAACATTATTTTTGAATAGCATTCTCTGGCCTCTGCAGCTGTGCGATTCAGCGGTTATATACTGTTGGGGTTGTTGTGCTCTTCCAAAAAACGCCATTTAGGGCCACAGAAAATAAATTGCAGTGTGAAATACACATGTGGAGGTGTGTAAAATAAACAATTTCTATATATTGTACAGTGCTATACTAAAAAAAAAAAACATTTTTTTTGAATAGCATTCTCTGCACTTCTATAGCTGTGCGATTCAGTGGTTAAATACTGTGGTTGTGTTGTGCTCTTCCAAAAAACGCCATTTAGGGCCACAGAAAATATTTTGCAGTGTGAAATACACATCTGGAGGTGTGTGAAAAAACAACATTATTTTTAAAAAGCATTCTCTGGCCTCTGCAGCTGTGCGATTCAGCGGTTATATACTGTTGGGGTTGTTGTGCTCTTGCAAAAAACGCCATTTAGGGCCACAGAAAATATTTTGCAGTGTGAAATACACATGTGGAGGTGTGTAAAATAAACAATTTCTATATACTGTACAGTGCTATACTAAAAAAAACAACATTTTTTTTGAATAGCATTCTCTGCACTTCTATAGCTGTGCGATTCAGTGGTTAAATACTGTGGGTGTGTTGTGCTCTTCCAAAAAATGCCATTTAGGGCCACAGAAAATATTTTGCAGTGTGAAATACACATCTGGAGGTGTGTAAAATAAACAATTTCTATATATTCTTCTTGTACAGTGCTATACTAAAAAAAAAACCTTTTTTTTTGAATAGCATTTTCTGTAGCTGTGCGATTCAGCGGTTACGTGCTGTGGGTGTGTTGTGGTCTGGCAAAAAACGCCATTTAGGGCCACAGAAAATATTTTGCAGTGTGAAATACACATCTGAAGGTGTGTAAAATAAACAATTTCTATATATTCTTCTTGTACAGTGCTATACTAAAAAAAACAACCTTTTTTTTTGAATAGCATTTTCTGTAGCTGTGCGATTCAGCGGTTACGTGCTGTGGGTGTGTTGTGGTCTGGCAAAAAACGCCATATAGGGCCACAGAAAATATTTTGCAGTGTGAAATACACATCTGAAGGTGTGTAAAATAAACAATTTCTATATATTGTACAGTGCTATACTAAAAAAAACAACATTTTTTTTTAATAGCATTCTCTGCACTTCTATAGCTGTGCGATTCAGTGGTTAAATACTGTGGTTGTGTTGTGCTCTTCCAAAAAACGCCATTTAGGGCCACAGAAAATATTTTGCAGTGGGAAATACACATCTGGAGGTGTGTGAAAAACAACATTATTTTTAAAAAGCATTCTCTGGCCTCTGCAGCTGTGCGATTCAGCGGTTATATACTGTTGGGGTTGTTGTGCTCTTGTAAAAAACGCCATTTAGGGCCACAGAAAATATTTTGCAGTGTGAAATACACATCTGGAGGTGTGTGAAAAAACAACATTATTTTTGAATAGCATTCTCTGGCCTCTGCAGCTGTGCGATTCAGCGGTTATATACTGTTGGGGTTGTTGTGCTCTTCCAAAAAACGCCATTTAGGGCCACAGAAAATAAATTGCAGTGTGAAATACACATGTGGAGGTGTGTAAAATAAACAATTTCTATATATTGTACAGTGCTATACTAAAAAAAACAAAAATTTTTTTGAATAGCATTCTCTGCACTTCTATAGCTGTGCGATTCAGTGGTTAAATACTGTGGTTGTGTTGTGCTCTTCCAAAAAACGCCATTTAGGGCCACAGAAAATATTTTGCAGTGTGAAATACACATCTGGAGGTGTGTGAAATAAACAATTTCTATATATTTTCCTTGTACTGTGCTATACTAAAAGAAACAACCTTTTTTTTTTGAATAGCATTTTCTGCAGTTCTGTAGCTGTGCGTTTCAGCCATTACGTACTGTGGGTGTGTTGTGGTCTTCCAAAAAACGTCATTTAGGGCAAGATCCTAAATTTGGAAAATATGAGGGGAAGGTCAAAGGGACGTGGTGGCCCCGGTCGTGGTGCTGCTGGTGGAGCTCCTGTTGCAGGGAGAGGATGTGGTGGATCTGTGCCAGCTGCACGCACAAGTGAAACACCTTCCTCAGGTGCGAGTAGGCGACCGAGCCTGCGGCGGTATTTTGTCGCGCCTAATGAGGCTGTACCAATGTTTAGGCCAGGACAAGTACAGGCGATAGTAGATTGGGTTGCTGACAGTGCCTCGGGTTCCTTCACATTGTCTCCCACCCACTCTTCTGATGAAAGATCAGAGTTGGCACCTGAAGCCCATGTCCATCAGTCTTTCACCTCACCCCCTTGCAAATCAGCCAAGCAGTCTGAGCCCCAAATCATGCAGCAGTCTCTTCTGCTTTTCGATGACTCTGTTAGCAGGGTTTCCCAGGGCCATCCACCTAGCCCTGCCCCAGAAGTGGAAGAGATTGAGTGCACCGATGCCCAACCACTTATGTTTCATGATGGGTACATGGGAGGACCATCGCAGCACGTCTCGGATGATGACGAAACACAGGTGCCAACTGCTGCTGCTTTCGCAATTGTGCAGACAGACATGGGGGGCAGGGGTGAAGACTGGGTGGAAGATGATGTGGAGGACGATGAGGTCCTCGACCCCACATGGAATCAACGTTATGCAGGTGACCAGTGTAGTTCGGAGGAAGAGGCGGTGGTCGCACAGAGCCACCAGCACAGCAGAAGAGGGAGCAGGGTGCAAAAACGGAGCATTCGTCCCCTAGACAGTACATCTGCTACTGCCCAACGCAGCAAGGGACCGAGCACACCAAAGCCAGGTCCAAGGACTTCCCTAGCGTGGCAGTTCTTCACACAGTGTGTTGATGACAAGACACGAGTGGTTTGCACACTGTGCAATCAGAGCCTGAAGCGAGGCATAAACGTTCTCAACCTGAGCACAAGCTGCATGACCAGGCATCTAAGTGCAAAGCACGAGCTGCAGTGGAGTAGACACCTCAAAAACCAAGAAAGGTCTCTGGCTCCTCCTGCTTCCTCTTCTGCTGCAGTCTCGGCCTCTTCATCCACCTCTGTAGTGACAGTGGCACCTGTCACCCCGCAAACAGAGGATCTGCCAGCAACACTACCACCTGGGTCACCAACCATCTCCACAATGTCCCATGGAAGCGTTCAGCTCTCTATCTCCCAAACATTGGAGCGGAAGAGGAAGTACCCCCCTAGCCACCCGCGATCCCTGGCCCTGAATGCCAGCATTTCAAAATTCCTGGCCTTTGAAATGCTGTCATTCCGTCTGGTGGAGACGCAGAGTTTTAAAAGCCTGATGGCATTGGCTGTCCCGCAGTACGTCGTGCCCAGCCGCCACTACTTTTCCAGGCGAGCCATCCCTTCCCTGCACAACCAGGTGGGGGACAAAATCAGGTGTGCACTGCGCAACGCCATCTGTGGCAAGGTCCACCTAACTACGGATGCGTGGACCAGTAAGCACGGTCAGGGACGTTATATCTCCCTAACAGCACACTGGGTAAATGCAGTGGCGGCTGGGCCTGAGGCAGATAGCGGTTTGGCGCATGTCCTTCCACCACCGAGGATTGCAGGGCGCTTCAGTTTGCCTCCTGTTGCTAACTCCTCCTTCTCCGCTTCCTCATCCTCTACCGCCTCCTCATCCATTCAGCGTAACACCTTCACCACCAACTTCAGCACAGCCAGGGGTAAACGACAGCAGGCAGTTTTAAAACTTTCCTGTTTGGGGGAAAATCCCCACACCGCGCAGGAGTTGTGGAGGGACATGGAACAACAGACCGATGAGTGGTTGCTGTCAGTGAGCCTCAAGCCCGGCCTGGTGGTGTGCGATAATGGGCAAAATCTCGTAGCAGCTCTGGGTCTAGCCGGTTTGACGCACATCCCTTGCCTGGCGCATGTGCTGAACTTGGTGGTCCAGAGGTTCCTTAAAAATTACCCCAATATGCCAGAGCTGCTGCAGAAAGTGCGGGCTGTCTGTGCGCACTTTCGGCGTTCTCACCCTGCTGCTGCTCGCCTGTCAGCGCTGCAGCGTAACTTCGGCCTTCCCGCTCACCGCCTCATATGTGACGTGCCCACAAGGTGGAACTCCACCTTGCACATGCTGGCCAGACTGTGCGAGCAGCAGCAGGCAATAGTGGAGTTTCAGCTGCAGCAATCACGCGTGAGTCGCTCTGCGGAACAGCACCACTTCACCACCAATAACTGGGCCTCCATGCGAGACCTGTGTGCCTTGTTGCGCTGTTTCGAGTACTCCACCAACATGGCCAGTGCCAATAACGCCGTTCTCAGCGTTACTATCCCAGTTCTATGCCTCCTTGAAAAAACGCTTTGTGCGATGATGGAAGAGGATGTGGCACAGGAGGATGAGGAGGAGGAGGAGGAAGCGGGATCATTTCAAAGGCTTTCAGGGCAGTCTTTCACAAGTGGCTACGAGGGTTGGTTCCTGCACCAACAAACGCCAGGTACACAATTGTCCGGCAGAAAGGGCACAGTTCTGGAGGATGACGAGGTGGAGGAGGAGATGGAGGAGGAGGAGGAGGAGGAGGAGGAGCCATGTTCACAGCAGGGTGGCACTCAGACCAGCTCGTGGCCATTACTGGTGCGTGGCTGGGGGGATACAGAGGACACAGACGATACACCTCCCACAGAGGACAGCTTTTCTTTGCCTCTGGGCAGCCTGGCACACATGAGCGATTACATGCTGCAGTGTTTCCGCAACGACAGCCGAGTTGCCCACATTTTAACTGGTGCTGATTACTGGGTGGCCACCCTGCTGGATCCCCGTTACAAGGACAACGTACCGTCCTTAATTCCCTCACTGGAGTGGGATCGTAAGATGCGCGAGTACAAGCGCACGCTGGTAGACGCGCTGCTGGTGGCATTCCCACCTGACAGCGGGCGTACGGTGGAAGCACAAGGCGAAGGCAGAGGAGGAGGAAGAGGTCGCCAACGCAGCCGGGGCACCGGCAGCACCTCAGAAGGCAGGGTTAGCATGGCCGAAATGTGGAAAAGCTTTGTCAGCACGCCACAACAACCAGCACCGCCAGCTGAGATGGAACGTCTTAGCAGGAGGCAGCATTTCACCAACATGGTTGAGCAGTATGTGTCCACAGGCCTACACGTACTGGATGACGGGTCTGCCCCCTTTAACTTCTGGGTCTCCAAATTGGGCACATGGCCTGAGCTTGCCGTTTATGCCTTGGAGGTGCTGGCCTGCCCTGCAGCCAGTGTATTATCTGAACGTGTATTTAGCACGGCAGGGGGCGTTATCACAGACAAGCGCAGCCGCCTGTCCAGAGCCAATGTGGACAAGCTCACGTTCATTAAAATGAACCAGGCATGGATCCCACGGGACTTGTCCGTACCTTGTGCAGAATAGACATGTATACCGGTGTTGTGACAAAAACTGTCCGGCCATCGGATTGTGCCCGGCCCGTACTGCGCAGGCGCAGCGCTTGCGCAGTACAGAGGACAAGGAGATTCCCAAAATCTCCGAAGATGAACGGCGCCTGCGCTGTGAGTGCAGGTTCAAGCCCCACCATCCAAGAGGACATACGGTAGCACATAGTAACAGGGCCCCTCACGGGCTCGCTTCGATCGCGGCCTTGCTTGGCTCGGCTTGAACCACGGATGGTGTGGCCTTCACCTGAACTCAACACGCAGGCGCCGTTAGTCTTGGGAGATTTTTGAAATCCCCTTGTCCTACATACTCAGCAAGCGCAGTACAGGGCGGACACTATTCGACAGGGGACAGAATTCGACACATCACCGGCCTTACCCAGCCATTGTTGTATTTTTGAACCAGTGTTGGCTACCTCGTCCTCCTCCACCGCCGCTTCCACCTACACAGCCACATCCACCGCCACCTCAACCTCCTACTCCATATGGACCTCGTCCTGCTAGGCCAAGATTAAAATTTTTATTTTATTTTTTTGTAGCGCACAGATCCTTTCCCCCTTACCTGCCTTTATGTTGTTGGCTCTTCGCAGGAGGGAGAAAGGCACACCGCACTACCAGCCCGTATCCTCCTATATAAAGAGGTTGAGCGGTGTACTTGACGGGCCGTGTCCACAGCCGGAGTCAAAACTCCTCCAGAGGATGATTCTCACCTCTGCTGTAGGTAGAGGCAAGTCCTTTAATTGCCAGTAAAGTCAATGTCCACACCAGCTGAAACTCCAACTCTTATTCTCTCATGGCAAAATAAACTGTACTCAGATAGAAAAGGTTAGAGCAAAGAAACAGGACAGCTTAAGGTGTGGAGGAGGTCCAGGCACAAACGTAGCACATTCACTTCACTGCTTAGGTTTCTCAAACAGTTTTTGGCGCACGGTCTCTGCCACAGACATTGAGGTTGGTCTCTGCCACAGACCGGGTGTACAAGGCCCCTGCCACGGGCCTGGAGAACTTTGGTCTCAGCCACAGACCAGGGTGTATAAGGCCCCTGCCACGGGCCGGTTGAATAAGGCCTCTGATACAGTCAAGGTGACCTTGAGCTTCTCCTTCTACGAACCTAGCCCATATCAAGGGGAAGACATCTCTCCAGGGAGTCAACAGACCATTCCTTCACCGTGACTCCCGCATCGGTCCATCAGAATGATCCTCCCTTCCCTGGAACAGGGTCCCCTACACGAGGCGGCTCTGGACTTCAGGCTTTACTCCCGCCCCTAGGCCTCCATACCCAGGGCAGCAAGAACTCCAGGATAGTACCTCACCCCGGGCTAAAGGTGCCCGAGATGGAACAGGAACACATGCACCCAGGCCGAAGGCACCTGGGCGCGGACCCCACTGGACATCAGCCCCCAGGCCAAAGGTCTGCCCCTTTTATATGCTCTCCCGGCATGCACAGCAGGTTCCCCGCCCCGCTGTACTACTGCCAAGAGGGGACACAAAAGGCGCCACCTGTAGGCTGCAGGGAACTGCACACCAATACTGTCCCCCGAGGACAAAATGGTCCATGAATCCTACAGAATTAGGGTATTTGAGCCTATTTACCACTCAAACACTTTCCTTAAATTTAGCACCCCGCTACATTTTTATTTCAAAGTATTTTATTTTCCCACTAGCTTATCCATTAAATTAAATAATTTATTCCAGAAAGGGAGTATTCTGGGGCATTCCCACCATATGTGTGGCATCGTGCCGTTGAGTTTCTGAGGTTCTTAATGACTTCCTGTACCTCTTCTGCTGAAAAGGGGGCCTCCAGCATATTTTTTTATTTTTTTTATTTTTTTTATGTTCTTTTAAGTTATTTCCTATCCACATTTGTTTGCAGAGCACTTGCCATGTTCTTAACAACATTTTGCTGCCATTTGCAGCCCTCTAGCCCTTTCCATTACTTTTTTAGAGCCTTTTTAGTCGTCAGAAGTCCGGGTCCCCATTGACTTCAATGGGGTCCGGGTCCGGGTCCGGGTTCGGGTTAAAGTTCGGTCCCGAATCCGAACTTTTTTCCGAAGTTCGGCCGAACCCGCTGGACCCGAATATCCAGCTACCCGCTCAACTCTACTTGCGGGCACTCTACTAGCAGTACACCGACGTCCGATTCTAGCAGGCAAATTTCCCTGCCCCAGCTGCTGGACCATCGAAAGAAGTTCACTCCCAGCCATCCACATGCCCAGCGGTTGAATGCTAGCTTGGCTAACTTGCTAGCGCTTCAACTGCTGCCTTTTCAGTTGGTAGACTCGGCCCCCTTCCGTGAGTTTGTGCAATGTGCGGTTCCTCAGTGGCAGGTTCCCAAACGCCACTTTTTCTCACGGAAGGCGATTCCGGCTCTCTACCGGCATGTGGAAGGCAATGTCTTGGCCTCGCTGGACAGGGCGGTCAGGTGCATATTACCGCTGACTCATGGTCCAGCAGGCATGGACAGGGACGTTACCTTTCTTTCACGGCCCATTGGGTCACTCTTTTGGCAGCTGGGAAGGATGCAGGACAAGGTGCAGTAGTGTTGGAGGTTGTTCCGCCGCCACGCCTCCAAAATGCTACTACTGGTTGTGACACACCTCTCTCCTCCACCCCTTCCTCTTCTTCTTCCTCCACGGCCTCTTCCTGTGCTTTGTCCTCGGAACCAGTGGTGCTCCGTAGGCGTTCAAGGGGCTACGCAAGTACGCAGGCAAAAAGATGCCATGCCGAGCTTGCGCTGGTGTGTTTGGGGGACAGGAGCCACACTGGGACAGAGGTTCTGTCTGCTCTGCAGGGGCAGGCCGAGAGGTGGTTGATGCCACGCCAGCTTAAGCCAGGAATGGTGGTTTGCGACAATGGCACCAACCTCCTCTCCGCCCTCCGACAGGGACAACTGACCCATGTGCCCTGTGTGGCTCATGTCCTTAACCTGGTGGTGCAGTGGTTCTTGAGCAGGTACCCGGGCTTACAGGATGTCCTGAGGCAGGCCAGGAAAGTCTGTGTGCATTTCCACAGATCTTATAATGCCAGTGCTCGCCTGGCTGAGCTGCAAAAGGAGTTGAACCTGCCCAAGAACCGCCTTATATGTGACATGCCCACCAGGTGGAACTCAACATTGGCCATGTTGCAGCGGCTGCGCACGTAGCAGAGGGCCATCAATGAGTACCTGTGCGACTAAGGCACCAGGACAGGGTCAGGGGAGCTCTGGTTTTTTTCACCACGCCAGTGGGGCATGATCAGGGATGCATGCACTGTCCTGGCACCATTTGAGGAGGCCACGAGGATGGTGAGCAGTGACAGTGCATGCATCAGTGACACTGTACCTCTTGTCCACCTGTTGGAACATACGCTGCATGGAATAATGGACAGGGCACTTGAGGCAGAACAGAGGCAGGAAGAGGAGGACTTCCTTGCCTCTCAAGGCCCCCTTTACCCAGACAGTGTTCCTTTTGTCCCACCCATCGCACAGGAAGATGAGGAGGAGGAGGAGAAGGAGGATTGTGTCAGCATGGAGGTGGAGCCTGGCACTCAGCATCATCAGCAGCAGTCTTTTAGGGATGATTTACAGTCCCAAGAAACCCGTGGACTTGTACGTGGCTGGGAGGAGCTGGCTGCGGATCATGTCGTCCTTAGTGACCCAGAGGACTCCGGACCGAATGCCTCAGCTAACCTACGCTGCATGGCCTCCCTGATCCTGCAAAGTCTGCGGAAGGATCCTCGTATTCTTTGGATCAAGGAGAGGGACCATTACTGGCTGGCCACTCTCCTTGATCCATGGTACAAGAGTAAGGTTGTGGACCTTATCTTACCATCGCAGAGGGAGCAGAGGATGAGACAACTCCGGGAGGCCTTGCAGAAAGGTCTGTGCAACGCGTTCCCAGAGACTGGGAGGTTACAAACTCCTGGTCCTGGACAACGAGTTGCTGAGGCTTCGGTCAGTAGCAGAAGGAGCGGTGGAGAAGGTGGCCGTCTGACCGATGCGTTCAGACAATTCTTTAGTCCGCAGCCCCAAGGTATGATCGGTTCCAGCAACCATCGTCAGCGTCTGATATACATGGTGCAGGAATACCTAGGGGCAAGGTCAAACTTGGACACCTTCCCCACCGAAAATCCTCTGGCTTACTGGGTCTTGAGGATGGATCACTGGCCAGAGCTTGCACAGTATGCAATTGAGCTACTGGCCTGTCCTGCATCCAGCGTTCTTTCAGAACGCACATTCAGTGCTGCTGGAGGATTTGTCACGGATCACAGGGTGCGCCTGTCCACCGACTCGGTTGATCGACTGACCTTCATAAAGATGAACCAGTCTTGGATCACCACCAGCTACCAAACACCTGAAGCTGATATAACAGACTAATTTATTTTCAAATGTCACATCCCTTCAAGACTGATGCTGATGCTGAGAGACTGTCCTGTTATGTTGACTGACTATCCTCCTCCTCCTCAATGATCCGATTGATGATGATAGCTTGGAAGAACATTTTTATTTCTGGGTGCCGCCACCAGTGCCTAAGGCCCAATTTTTCAGCCCCTGTTTAACAGGGGTATGTAATTACAATTTTTTTATGCAATGCTTTGCAGCAGGGCTCATTCCTGCACTCCAACTAGAGTATCTGGGAGAGGTTGCAGTGTCGTGGCACCAGCACCAGTGCCTAAGGCCCAATTTTTCAGCCCCTGTTTAACAGGGGCATGTAATTACAATTTTTTGATGCAATGCTTTGCAGCAGGGCTCATTCCTGCACTCCAACTAGAGTATCTGGGAGAGGTTGCAGTGTCGTGGCACCAGCACCAGTGCCTAAGGCCCAATTTTTCAGCCCCTGTTTAACAGGGGCATGTAATTACAATTTTTTATGCAATGCTTTGCAGCAGGGCTCATTCCTGCGCTCCAACTAGAGTATCTGGGAGAGGTTGCAGTGCCGTGGCACCAGCACCAGTGCCTAAGGCCCAATTTTTCAGCCCCTGTTTAACAGGGGCGTGTAATTACAATTTTTGATGCAATACTTTGCAACAGGGCTCATTGCTGTGCTCCAAGTACAGTATCTGTGAGGGGTTGCAGTGTTGTGGCACCAGTGCCTAAGGCCCAATTTTTCTGCCCCTGTTTAACAGGGGCATGTAATTACAATTCTTGATCTAATAATTCACAGCAGGGCCCATTCATGCGCCCACCAAGAGTAACTGTGAGGGCTTACAGTGTTGTGGCAACACCAACATGTAAGGGGCAAATTTCAGCAGAGTATATACGGCAGGCCCCTACTTTCAAACATCCAACTTACAAACGACTCCTACTTGCAAACGAAAGGAGACAACAGGAAGTGAGAGGAAATCTACCCCTAGGAAGGGAAATTCTCTCCTGTAAGAGTTAATATGGGAAAAAGGTGTCTCCTCTCTACTGATGCTTTATCACCAATCCTTGTTTCAATAAAAACCCCACTTTTCAAAAACATTTGTCATTAGGACGGAAAGTGAGGTGAAATGTTCTGAACAGGGGCACAGACAGCAAAACAAATATGTTACAGGGGTGATAACCCTTCCCTATGTTTTCCAAAAAGCTTAAAAATAGATTTTTTGGCTGGAGCTACACTTAAACAATGTACCTATTCAAAATTACAAACAGATTCTACATAAGAACAAACCTACAGTCCCTGTCTTGTATGCACCGCCTGTATACGGCTGTTCAGAGTATATAGGGCCTTTTTTATTTTGTGTGCAGGGTTCCCCTTAATATCCATACAAGACCCAAAGGGGCTGGTAATGGGCTGGGGTGGGGGTGGGGGGGGGGTGATGGGGTAGCTATGCCATTTTTCTCAAAGATTTTCATCCATATTACCGGGACCAGACATGACATTAAAGCCGCAAGCAGTTTTAAATGGCTTTTTTTTCCTTTAGAAATGTCATTTTGTGCAGGGACAGTTCTAAACACGGAAAACATGTGGCACTTTAGACACCCCCCAGGTACGATATTTAAAGGAATATTTGACTTTTTTTTTTTCACTTTATGCATCATTAAAATGAGTGCTCCCGAAAAACGGCCGTTTTTAAAACTTTTTTTTGCATTGATACATGTCCCCTGGTGAAGAACCCGAGTTCCCAAACCCTTTTTAGGACAATAACATGCATAATAGTCGTTATAATTAGCACTTTAGATTTCGAACTTTCGCATCCATTGTATTTAATAGGGTTCTAACGTTCGTGCAAACTTTCGGTCCGTTCGTGGGTTCTGGTGCGAACCAAACCCGGGGGTGTTCGGCTCATCCCTACCGACAGGCACAATCACGTATATCTACGTGATTGCCTTTGTATAGTTGGGGGGTCCGATCGGACCCCCCTCCTATACACTGAGCGGTCGTTTTCCATTGGGGAGCGATCCGAGATGAGGGGACGGCCGTTCGATTCCGGCCACCCCCTCGAGATCGCTCCCGGCGAATGAAAAGCTTCCTCTGCTGTGTAAATGTAAACACAGGCAGAGGAAGTGATGTCATCTCTCCTCGTGTCGGTCTTTTCGATCCGGCGCGAGGAGAGAAGACATCACATAGTAAGTGCACCAACAGTCCACTGACACCAGTACACGTAGGCACACTTTTCACCCCCCAGTCACCCCCAGATCACCCCACAGATCACCCCCAGTACCCCCAGTCACAGTGCACCGTTTGCAGTGGTCATTTTTTTACTGATCACTGCAATCAGTGTCATCTGTGACAGTAAAAAGTTGCAGGGCAGTTAGGTTTAGGCCCCTTTAGGTCCAGGGTAGCCCCCTAACCCCCCCCCCTAATAAAGGTAACCTTTTCACCCCCTAACGCCAGCGTCACTAAGCAATCGTATTTCCGATCGCTGTATTTAGTGCCGGTGGTGCCCTAGATAGCCAGTTATTTATTTTTAGTTTCGCAGCAGGTTTTTATAGCGTCAGGTACCCCCATATATTATTTTAACCCCCTGATTGCCCCTAGAGTTAACCCTTTCACCAGTGATCACCGTATAAGTTTTACTGGTGACACTGGTTAGCCAGTTAGTTATTTAGTTATTTAGGTTACCCGTCAGGTTTTTATATAGCGTCAGGTACCCCCATATATAACCTAATAAAGGTTTTAACCCCCTGATTGCCCCTAGTTAACCCTTTCACCAGTGATCACCATATAAGTTTTACGGGTGACGCTGGTTGGTTAGTTTGCTTTTTATAGCATCAGGGCACCCGCCGTATATAACCCAATAAAGGTTTAACCCCCTGATCGCCCGGCGGCTGATATCTATTAGGTTTTAGCGCCAGAGAGGGTCTGCGTCGCCCCAGGCAGCGTCAGGTTAGTGCCAGTAACGCTAACACCCACGCGCAAAGCATACACCTCCCTTAGTGGTATAGTATCTGAACAGATCAATATCTGATCTGATCAGATCTATACTAGCGTCCCCAGCGGTTTAGGGTTCCCAAAAACGCAGTGTTAGCGGGATCAGCCCAGATACCTGCTAGCACCTGCGTTTAGCCCCTCCGCCCAGCCCAGCCCAGCCCAGCCCACCCAAGTGCAGTATCGATCGATCACTGTCACTTACCAAACACAACACACATAACTGCAGCGTTCGCAGAGACAGTCCTGATCCCTGTGATCGCTAACAGTTTTTTGGTAGCGTTTGATACATTTGCTGACAGTCAGGTGCTTTTTTTTACCTGTGAATCTTACTAGTGTACCCCTAAATTTAGAGCCCAAAATGGCAAGACGAAGGTACACTAGTAAAGAGGCCTACGAGATTCTGAGCATGACAGATAGTGAAGAGGAGGTCACGCATCTGTCAGATTCAGGCTCAGAATATCTTCCCGTAGAAGACAGTGAAGTCAGCGGCTCCACGTCAGATAGCTCTGACGACGAAGGTGAGGTCCCTGCTAAGGTCAGGCATACCCGATCCCGATCTTCTGAGGTTGTTGATGAGCAAGAACCGCAGGTCTCTCATATCATGGAGCAGAGTAGTACTAGCGCCGCTATTCCTTCTGGTGAATTGGCAAGCACCAGCGGCCTAGTACAGCCTGGGCGTACATCCAGCACTGCAGTATCACGTGGTGACGTGGCGAGTCCCATAAGTGCAGTTCAAGCTGGCGAGGTGGCAAGCACAAGTAGTGTCCCGCTGCCACCAAGAAGACAAAGGCAGGCCCGTCGCGCCCATAGTGCCCTTCCTGCAGAATTCGCCTATCCTGATTGGGTCCCCACAACTTCTGCAGAACCCGTACTTCCCCCATTCACTGCCCAACCCGGTATTCAGGTGGAAACAGCTGATTTTATGCCAATTGATTTTTATTCGCTGTTTTTCACGGAAGATCTCTATAGATCTATTGTGGACCAGAGTAATTTATATGCTGGTCAATTCATCGCCGCTAACCCCCAGTTGCCTTCCATTGCCAAAGATTGGAAACCAATTACGGTTTCCGAATTTAAGACCTTTCTGGACCTTTCCCTCAACATGGGCACACATAAATTCCCGTCATTGCGTGCTTATTGGTCCACGCACCCAATTGACCACATGCCCGTGTTCTCTGCCTCCATGCCCAGGAAACGATATGAGCAGATTTTGCGGTTCATGCACTTCAACGACAATGAACTTTGTCGTCCACGTGGAGACCCTGAATACGACCGGCTCTATAAAATTTGGCCCCTCATAAACCACTTCAACGAACGTTTTGCAGCCTTGTTTATTCCCGATCAAGTTGTCTGCGTTGATGAGTCCCTGATTAAATTTTCTGGCCGCTTGTCTTTCAAGCAGTACCTTCCCAGCAAGCGTGCCAGATACGGGGTCAAGCTCTATAAGTTCTGTGACAGGGCAACAGGCTATGTATGGAGCTTTACGGTTTATGAGGGAAAAGACAGTCAGGTTGAGCCGGTCAACTGCCCGGATTACATAGGGAGCGCTGGCAAGATAGTGTGGAACTTGGTATCACCCTTATTCGGAAAGGGGTACCACTTGTATGTGGACAATTATTACACGAGCGTGCCACTGTTTAGTCACTTGTTTGATCATCAGATTGGAGCATGTGGCACTGTGCGACCTAATTGCCGGGGCTTTCCCCAGCGGCTTGTAGATGCCCGTCTTAGGCTGGGGGAGAGAGCCTGCTTGAAGTGTAATAACTTGATCGCTATGAAGTGAAGGGACAATAAGAATGTTTTCCTTCTTACCTCCCTTCATGCAGACACGACATTCCAAATTCGTACGGCGACTGGTGTTGTGGAGAAACCCCTCTGTGTCCACGAATATAACCAAAATATGGGAGGGGTGGACCTCAACGACCAGTTGTTGGCACCGTATCTAATTGACCGTAAGGCGAGATTCTGGTACAAAAAAGTGTCTCTATCCTTATTCCAATTGGCTTTGCTGAACGCTCATGTGTTATACAGAGCTTCAGGCGGGACTTTATCTCTTCTAAAATTCCAGAATGAGATAGTCACAGACCTCCTGTATTCAGGCCGTTCTGCACCTCACCATCCCCAACCAAATGCAGTAAGCCGGCTGCATGAGAGGCATTATCCGTATGCCCTCCCGAGTACCCCTCCCCAATGAACCCCCCAAAAAAGATGTCGTGTCTGTAGCAAGCGCGGATTTAGGCGTGACACCCGTGTTTTTTGTCCACTCTGTCCTGACAAACCTGGTCTTTGCCTTGGTGAATGTTTTGAACGCTACCACTCAAAAGTGAAGTTTTAGCGTAGGGTACAGCATTTCACAGACTAGGACACACTTACACAGGGTCTCCCAAGATGCCATTACATTTTGAGAGACCCGAACCATTACAGTTGTTAAAGTTACAAAAAAAAGTGTAAAAAAAAAAAAAAAACGTAAAAAACAAAAACACAAAAAAAATATAAAAAAAAAAAAAAATAGTTGTCGTTTTATTGTTCTCTCTCTCTCTCTATTTTCTCTCTATTGTTCTGCTATTTTTTACTGTATTCTATTCTGCAATGTTTTATCATGCTTGCTTTTCAGGTATGTAATTTTTTGTTTTCAGGTGCGCCATTCAGCTGCAGCGCGGAATTATTTATCTTGACAGCAACAGCGTTTGCTCCCATGATACATAAAGCCGTGACTCCAGTGCTGTAGGAGGTGATTTCACCACCACAGTTAAAAAAAAAAGAGCATATATGCCAAAGCATGGGGGCAGCAGGGGCGGAGGAGCGATTTTGCTCCTAATGCCGCTTACATACGGTCGAAATTCCGACAGAGGCTTGCCCGTGGAAAAGTCAGACCGTGTGTACGCGGCATATTTTTTTTGCGGGAGGATGCCCCCATGCTTCGGCATATATATATATATTTTAGGCACAGGTTGCGTTAAAAAAATGTTTTATTTTTTACTAGGTTTTGTTTTGGTATTTGCTTTGCAGGTATGGTATGGTAAGGTCTTACTGTTGTACTGTAATGTTACTTTGTTTTAATGTTAACCATCATTTGCTTAGCAGGTACGCCATTCAGTTGCAGCACGGATCTATTTATCTTGACAGCAACAGCGTTTGTTCCCACGATACATAAAGCCGTGACTCCAACGCTGTAGGAGGTGATTTCACCACCATAGTTAAAAAAAAGAGCATATAGGTTGAAATTCCGACGGAGGCTTGCCCGTGGAAAATTCAGACCGTGTGTACGCGGCATAACCTTTTATGCCGCGTACATACGGTCGAAATTCCGATGAAGGCTTGCCCGTGGAAAAGTCCGACCGTGTGTACGCGGCATAACTTTTTTGCGGGAGGATGCCCCCGTGCTTTGGCATATATAAATGGTGTAAAACCAAAAATGCAGCGCTTCAAAGTGAAAATCAGTCCATATAATTCATGACGAAAGAAATGGATGCAGGAAATTGAAGAACTCCACCACCAAAGACTTCAGTGTAAACAGATAACACACCACCACAAAAAATGTGCTCACAGACTGCTTACCAAAAAGCGAGCATCATAAGCATGTAGTGAAATGCAGAGGGTCACAGATGGATAAGGCTCTCCTATCTTGATAGAGTAACAACCGAAGTGTCCGATAATTTCAACATCAAAGGAACTTCCAGGATTTGGATATCATATATGCAGACCTCAGCAGGAGATATTAAACCCATACAGAAAGAAAGGCAGCATAGTGAAGCCCGTAAGGTCAAATAAAATGTATTTAAAATTCTACTTACAGGGTAAAAAGATCATCAAGGCAAAAAAAGTATAATCCGCGGTTCTTAGCGTGCTCACATTGGTCAGCCTGACATGTTTCATCCAACAGGATATCATCAGAGGCATGACCAATGATGTGAGCACGCTCATTTATATACAGGAAGTAACAATCACATTTACCTGTGATAGGTAAACATGAAAGGTGCACAGCTTTTCCTAATTGTCATCACACTCACATTCATCCATGACAGGGCAACATGAAAGGTGCGCAGCTGTTCCTTATTGTCATGACACACTCACAATTACCTGTGATATGGCAACATGAAAGGTGCACAGCTTTTTCCTTATTGTCATCACACATTCACGGAGCCGCGCATGCGCACCGCGACCACACTGATAAAAAAAAAAACACGGCCGCGCATGCGCGAACCGCCACACTTACCATGAAGACAGGAAGGAGAAACCACAATAACAATCACACTTCCAGAGGGGCGAGGCAGAGGACGGAACAGAGACGCGGCCGCAAGTGTCCTGCAATGACATCTCTGTATGAGAATGTAAAACATGATAATGACCTTCCTCGATGGGCGGAACAACAACCCGGAAATGAATCGCCACATCAAAAGGAGGTTCACTCAGATGTAAACATCCGGCCGGGAGGGAGAACAAAAAAACCGGAAGTGACGCAGGTAACACAATACAGCTGGGCTCTGCGTTCCACTGCTCAAAACCGGAAGTGGAAGGTGAAACTGATATTGTATAAAGCCAGCCAAAATAGATGCCAGCAAAAATCAATGGCATTACAAAGGACACATATTAAATAAAAATTCAATATGAAATAAGCGATTTACACTAAAGTGAGGATAAAAAAGGGAGGCTCACTAAAATCGTAAAGCGCACAAATAGCTATAATAAGAGTATTAAAATGTGTATATATAAAATGGACACTGCCCACTAGTGTCCAAATAAAGGAGTACTATATTGATAAATGAGCTAAATAGAATAGCTACATCACACACATCAAACAGGGAAAAAATCTCAACCTGTATGGTGCAAATATGAACAAAAATAATGTAAAACCTAATTAAAACACCAGGAAAAAATAGAATAAAAATTAAAAAGGGAGAAAAATCAACTATTATTAATAAAACAATTTATATCCCATTTGACGTTCATGCCGAACGGGGTATAACATTTTAAATCATAAATCCAGCGAGTTTCAAGTCTAGAAATTTCTCGCTTAGACATGCTTCCCCGCCAGTGTGCGGTGAAACGGTCAATGGCCAAAAAAATCGTGCCTTTGGGATTTTTGTTATGACATTCCAAATAGTGCTGAGATACTGTATGTTTAGGAAAACCTTTTTTGATATCGGTAATGTGTTCGTTCACACGAACATGCATAGCACGTGTCGTGCGGCCTACATATTGGAGACCGCACGGACAAATTAGAAGGTAGACGACATTGAGAGATGTACACGTAATGAAAGTGTTAATGTCGAATACCCTTCCAGTAGTGTGTGAGCTAAATTGGCAAATTCTCCTACTTTTTTCTTTATTAACAATACACACATTACAGTAATGGCAAGGATGATAACCTTTAGTTTTTTGAAAAAAGGAAACTCTATTAGGAGCGTCTAAAATATTGGGAGCCACTTGCAGTTTCAGAGGGGGAACCCCTCTAAAAACAACTTGCGTCCTATCGGGCAAAACAGGTCCCAGAATCTTATCATTACGTAAGACTCCACAATGTTTCGTAAAAATTGTCTTAATGTCAGTATGTTGTGTTGAAAAAGTGGTGACCATAGCAAAATTTAAATTGGTCTTCATAGAAGACACTCTATCCTTATTTCCAAGGATAAGGGCACGATCAGTGTCTCCCACTTCTTTAATAATAGCATTAAGATCATCTAATAAGTATCCCTTCTCCATGAACCTTTCTTTTAGTACATTGGCCTGTGTAAAAAAATCTCCCTTTAAAGTGCAATTTCGCCTCAACCGGACAAATTGGCTTTTTGGGATCGATTTCAGCCATGATGGATGATGGCAACTATCACGTCCTATATATCCATTGCGATCCGTGCTTTTAAAAAAGGTTGTTATATTGAAAATACCGTTCTTGATCCGTAGGTCAAGATCCAGAAAATGGATACCCTCAGAACTCATCTCAAATTGAAGAACAATCCCCAATGTATTATTATTGAGAGACTCCATAAAGGTGGCCAGAGATTTCATGTCACCATTCCAAAGGAGGAGGATGTCATCTATGTACCTTTTCAATTCAGATCTCCTGTTGGTGTAGATGACATCCTCCTCCCACTTTGCCATAAATAGGTTGGCCATACTAGGCCCAAATTTTGCGCCCATGGCAACCCCCCTATTTTGCAGGTAATGGGTTCCCCCAAACCAAAAATAATTATGGGTCATGGCATAATTCAATAACTCCAGGACAAAATCCTGTTGAGACGGGACCAAACTGGAGTCCCTCTTTAAAAAGGTTCCAACGGCTTCCAACCCATCAGTATGTGAGATAATGGTGTAGAGGGAGGCCACATCGGCGGTAGCCAAAATGTAGCCATCCCTCCACTCCAAACTCTCTAGAGATCTAATAACTTGTGCAGAATCCTTGATGTAAGATGGTGTAACAGACACCAAAGGCTGCAAAAAAACATCAATGTACTTGCCAATTCGCGAGGTAATAGAGTCAAGCCCACTAATTATAGGTCTTCCGGGTGGGTTACTCAGACTCTTATGTACCTTGGGCAAAAAGTACATGATAGGCTTCCTAGGGGCCAGTGGAATAAGAAAGTCCCTCTCTTTCCTATTCAAAAGGTTATTTTCAAATCCCCTTTCAATGAGTGAAGAGAGCTCCTTCTTATATCTAAAGATGGGATCATGACTAAGTGGAATATAAATATCCACATCCGACAAGATTCTTTCCATCTCAGAAATATAAGAGCTCTTGTCCATCACTACAATGCCCCCTCCTTTGTCCGCCGGACGGACAATAATGTCATCTCTCTCTTTAAGGGATTTTAATCCCTCACGAAAGCGGGAATCCTGATAGTTCTTCTTAATTTTTAATTTATCAAGATCCTTCAAGACTAACTCTTTAAAAACGGATATGGATGGTGGTATGAATCCAGGCTATGCATGTTCGTGTGAACGAACACATTACCAATATCAAAAAAGGTTTTCCTAAACATACAGTATCTCGGCACTATTTGGAATGTCATAACAAAAATCCCAAAGGCACAATTTTTTTGGCCATTGACCGTTTCACCCCACACTGGCGGGGAAGCATGTCTAAGCGAGAAATTTCTAGACTTGAAACTCGCTGGATTTATGATTTAAAATGTTATACCCCGTTCGGCATGAACGTCGAATGGGATATAAATTGTTTTATTAATAATAGTTGATTTTTCTCCCTTTTTAATTTTTATTCTATTTTTTCCTGGTGTTTTAATTAGGTTTTACATTATTTTTGTTCATATTTGCACCATACAGGTTGAGATTTTTTTCCCTGTTTGATGTGTGTGATGTAGCTATTCTATTTAGCTCATTTATCAATATAGTACTCCTTTATTTGGACACTAGTGGGCAGTGTCCATTTTATATATACACATTTTAATACTCTTATTATAGCTATTTGTGCGCTTTACGCTTTTAGTGAGCCTCCCTTTTTTATCCTCACTTTAGTGTAAATCGCTTATTTCATATTGAATTTTTATTTAATATGTGTCCTTTGTAATGCCATTGATTTTTGCTGGCATCTATTTTGGCTGGCTTTATACAATATCAGTTTCACCTTCCACTTCCGGTTTTGAGCAGTGGAACGCAGAGCCCGGCTGTATTGTGTTACCTGCGTCACTTCCGTTTTTTTTGTTCTCCCTCCCGGCCGGATGTTTACATCTGAGTGAACCTCCTTTTGATGTGGCGATTCATTTCCGGGTTGTTGTTCCGCCCATCGAGGAAGGTCATTATCATGTTTGACATTCTCATACAGAGATGTCATTGCAGGACACTTGCGGCCGCGTCTCTGTTCCGTCCTCTGCCTCGCCCCTCTGGAAGTGTGATTGTTATTGTGGTTTCTCCTTCCTGTCTTCATGGTAAGCGCGGCGGTTCGCGCATGCGCGGGCGTGTTTTTTTTTTATCAGTGCGGTCGCGGTGCGCATGCGCGGCTCCGTGAATGTGTGATGACAATAAGGAAAAAGCTGTGCACCTTTCATGTTGCCATATCACAGGTAATTGTGAGTGTGTCATGACAATAAGGAACAGCTGCGCACCTTTCATGTTGCCCTGTCATGGATGAATGTGAGTGTGATGACAATTAGGAAAAGCTGTGCACCTTTCATGTTTACCTATCACAGGTAAATGTGATTGTTACTTCCTGTATATAAATGAGCGTGCTCACATCATTGGCCACGCCTCTGATGATATCCTGTTGGATGAAACATGTCAGGCTGACCAATGTGAGCACGCTAAGAACCGCGGATTATACTTTTTTTGCCTTGATGATCTTTTTACCCTGTAAGTAGAATTTTAAATACATTTTATTTGACCTTACGGGCTTCACTATGCTGCCTTTCTTTCTGTATGGGTTTAATATCTCCTGCTGAGGTCTGCATATATGATATCCAAATCCTGGAAGTTCCTTTGATGTTGAAATTATCGGACACTTCGGTTGTTCCTCTATCAAGATAGGAGAGCCTTATCCATCTGTGACCCTCTGCATTTCACTACATGCTTATGATGCTCGCTTTTTGGTAAGCAGACTGTGAGCACATTTTTTGTGGTGGTGTGTTATCTGTTCACACTGAAGTCTTTGGTGGTGGAGTTCTTCAATTTCCTGCATCCATTTCTTTCGTCATGAATTATATGGACTGATTTTCACTTTGAAGCGCTGCATTTTTGGTTTTATACGTTTTTGAGTTTGCTTTATTCACAGACTGTGCACGCTGCTTTATATATTTATATTTTTGCTGTTAGCGCAAGTATTTGTTCACCCTGTATACCATATATAAATGGTGCATGTATGCCCATCATTAGAAGTGGGTGGATGAAGGGAGGTATTCTAATGGTGGGCATACCCACCGATCCATCTCTTTTTTTCGTTCAGCCAACAGGCTGCATGAAAAAAAAGATTACAATACATGTCCAACAAGGACCAGCAACGTACTGGTATGTTGCTGGACTTTGAATGTTTATACCAGAATGATGCCTGCAGGTTTAGGTATCATCTTGGTATCATTCTTTTCAGCCAGTGGCCGGCTTTCATGTAAAAGCAATTCTAGCAGATAATTAGCCTCTAGACTGCTTTTACAAGCAGTGGGAGGGAATGTCCTCCCCCCCCCCGGATATAAACAGCGCCATTGGGAAATTGGGAAAGCATTTTATCACACCGATCTTGGTGTGGTCAGATGCTTTGAGGGCAGAGGAAAGATCTAGGGTCTAACCCCCCAATTTTTTTCAAAAAAAGATTACCTGTCACTACTTATTCCTATCATAGGGGATATTTACATTCCCTGAAATAACAATAAAAATGGTAAAAAAAAAAAAAAATATGGAAGGAACAGTTTAAAAATAAAATAAAAAAGCAAAATAAATAATAAAAAAATAAAAAAAAGCACCGCTGTCCCCCCCTGCTCTTGCGCAAAGGCGAACGCAAGCGTCGGTCTAGCGTCATATGTAAACAGCAATTGCATCATGCATGTGAGGTATCACCGCAAAGGTCAGATCGAGGGCAGTAATTTTAGCAGTATAAGGTGAAAAATAATTTTGAATAATCAAAATAGTAGCGCTCAGTGTCTTACAACACAAATCTAAATATAAACCATATACACTCCGTGAGATAGTGCATAAATGCGAATGTTCATAAATATACACCCTGTAAAGAAATGTGCATACAATAAACTCATCAAGTGTCCATAACGTTCATGACAGTGATTTAAAACAATTGATATAAAGTGTTTAAATGAAAATGAGTCCATAAAAAAGTGCACAAAAAAAGTCCATAAAAAGTGCATCCAAAAGTGACTTCAAATGAAGATGATGACAAATAAAACTTTCTTGTGTTTTCTTCAAACCTTCACCACACCAATGTGCTCAGTGATTCCACTCCCTAAGGACTTGCACTCACCACAAGAATATGCCTCGCACTCTCATGCTTGGCTAATCAGCTTGATTACCCCCCAGGGTATCACAAACGATTCCAAAATGATGAAATTAGGTCAGTCAAGTCTCCCACATGAAAAAACAAATGCTTCCAATAGTGAAGTATATCAAAACTTTTAATTAAAATAACACAGCACAAGTGACCATCAATGGTTACACTCACATTTAGACAGATCAAATTGGGCACTTCAAAGCAAACATTTCCAAACGCCAGGCAAGTTTATAGTAGGCTGCCGCGATGTATTGCAGTCTCGGCGGACCATATAAGCATGTATGTCTCACCCTCCTTCATGTACGCTTGCCTCTCCACTGCAATCGAATCACCGCAGACTCCCGCCCAAACACCAAACTGTATATTCGACGAGTGGTCGAAAGATCCGAACGCTGCACACCAGGTGACTGTCGTGTAGCTCCTCCCAGACTAGTTTTGTCGTAAGACTTCTTCCAATGGGGTGATCCCATTGGAAGAAGTCTTACGACGAAACTAGTCTGGGAGGAGCTACACGACATTGATGGTTACTTGTGCTGTGTTATGTAACCATTGATGGTCACTTGTGCTGTGTTATTTTAATTAAAAGTTTTGATATACTTCACTATTGGAAGCATTTGTTTTTTCATGTGGGAGACTTGACTGACCTAATTTCATCATTTTGGAATCGTTTGTGATACCCTGGCCCTGGGGGTAATCAAGCTGATTAGCCAAGCATGAGAGTGCGAGGCATATTCTTGTGGTGAGTGCAAGTCCTTAGGGAGTGGAATCACTGAGCACATTGGTGTGGTGAAGGTTTGAAGAAAACACAAGAAAGTTTTATTTGTCATCATCTTCATTTGAAGTCACTTTTGGATGCACTTTTTATGGACTTTTTTTGTGCACTTTTTTATGGACTCATTTTCATTTAAACACTTTATATCAATTGTTTTAAATCACTGTCATGAACGTTATGGACACTTGATGAGTTTATTGTATGCACATTTCTTTACAGGGTGTATATTTATGAACATTCGCATTTATGCACTATCTCACGGAGTGTATATAGTTTATATTTAGATTTGTGTTGTAAGACACTGAGCGCTACTATTTTGGTTATTCAAAATTATTTTTCACTTTTTATTTTTTAAAGTAGCAGCTGATAGGGTAATTCAGTCTTCAGAATTCAGAATTTATCAGACGTTTCTCCAAGGCGCAGTGGAGTGTGTTAAGGAAAGGGGGCGGTTTATTTCTTAGTACACTGTTATTTTAATTTTAGCAGTATACCTCCTCTGTAAATCTAACGTGGTAACCTGTAAAGGCTTTTAAATGCTTTTAAAAATGAATGTAGTTTGTCGCCGCTGCGCTTTTGTGCGCAATTTTAAAGCATGTTTGGTATCCATGTACTCGGCCTAAGATCATCTTTTTTATTTCATCAAATATTTGGGCAATATCGTGTTCTTTAGTGCATTAAAAATAAAAAAAGTGTGTTTTTTCCCCAAAAAATGCGTTTGAAAAATCGCTGCGCAAATACTGTGTGGAAAAAAAATGCAACACCCACTATTTTAATCTGTGGGGCCTTTGCTTTAAAAAAATATATAATGTTTGGGGGTTCAACATAATTTTTTGCCAAAAAAAAAAATGTTTTCATGTAAACAAAAAGTGTCAGAAAGGGCTTTGTCTTCAAGTGGTTAGAAGAGTGGATGATGTGTGACATAAGCTTCCTAATGTTGTGCATAAAATGCCAGGACAGTTCAAACCCCCCCCCCCCAAATGACCCCATT
The DNA here is from genome assembly GCA_029206835.1 of Rana muscosa. NCBI lineage: Eukaryota > Metazoa > Chordata > Amphibia > Anura > Ranidae > Rana > Rana muscosa. The sequence continues at coordinate 689,546,899 of CM055118.1, read as the reverse complement.
TTGGAAAGTAGACACCTCAAGCTATTTGCTGAGAGGCATGTTGAGCCCATTGAATATTTTTTTTTTGTCCCAAGTGATTGAATAATGACAAAAAGAAAAAAAAATGTACAAAAAGTTGTCACTAAACTATATATTGCTCAAACATGCCATGGTTATATGTGGAATTGCACCCCAAAATACATTCTGTTTCTTCTCCTGAGTACGGGGATACCACATGTGTGAGACATTTTGGGAGCCTAGCCGCATACAGGACCCCGAAAACCAAGCACCGCCTTCAGGATTTCTATGGGTGTAAATTTTTGATTTCACTCCTCACTGCCTATCACAGTTTCGGAGGCCATGGAATGCCCAGATGGCACAAACCCCCCCCCCAAATGACCCCATTTTGGAAAGTAGACACCCCAAGCTATTTGCTGAGAGGTATGTTGAGTATTTTGCAGATCTCGCTTTTTGTCACAAAGTTTTGAAAATTGAAAAAAGAAAAAAAAAATGTCTTTCTTCATTTTCAAAAACAAATGAGAGCTGTAAAATACTCACCATGCCTCTCAGAAAATAGCTTGGGGTGTCTACTTTCCAAAATGGGGTCATTTGTGGGGGTTTTGGGCTATCTTGGCATTTTATGGCCTTCAAAACTGTGATAGGTAGTGAGGAGTGAAATCAAAAATTTGTGCCCTTAGAAATCCTGAAGGCGGTGCTTGGTTTTCAGGGCCCCGTACGCAGCTAGGCTCTCAAAAAGTCCCACACATGTGGTATCCCCGTACTCAGGAGAAGCAGCAAAATGTATTTTGGGGTGCAATTCCACATATAACCATGACATGTTTGAGCAATATATCATTTAGTGACAACTTTTTGTAAAATTTTTTTTTCTTTTTGACATTATTCAATCAATTGGGACAAAAAAAATATTCAATGGACTCAACATGCCTCTCAGCAATTTCCTCGGGGTGTCTACTTTCCAAAATGGGGTCATTTTGGGGGGTTTTGTGCTATCTTGGCATTTTATGGCCTTCAAAACTGTGATAGGTAGTGAGGAGTGAAATCAAAAATTTATGCCCTTAGAAACCTTGAAGGCAGTGCTTGGTTTTTGGGGTCCCGTACGCGGCTAGGCTCCCAAAAAGTCCCATACATGTGGTATCCCCGTACTCAGGAGAAGCAGCAGAATGTATTTTGGGGTGTAATTTCACATATGCCCATGGCATGTGTGAGCAATATATCATTTAGTGACAACTTTGTGCAAAAAAAAAAGTTTGTCATATTCCCGCAACTTGTGGCAAAATATAAAATATTCCATGAACCCAACATGCCTCTCAGTAAATAGCTTGGGGTGTCTACTTTCCAAAATGGGGTCATTTGGGGGGGTTTTGTGCTATTTTGGCATTTTATGGCCTTCAAAACTGTAATAGGTAGTGAGGAGTGAAATCAAAAATTTACGCCCTTAGAAATCCTGAAGGCGGTGCTTGGTTTTTGGGGCCCCCTACGCGGCTAGGCTCCCAAAAAGTCCCACACATGTGGTATCCCCATACTCAGGAGAAGCAGCAGAATGTATTTTGGGGTGCAATTCTACATATAACCATGGCATGTTTGAGCAATATATCATTTAGTGACAACTTTTTGTAATTTTTTTTTTCTTTTTGTCATTATTCAATCATTTGGGACAAAAAAAATATTCAATGGGCTTAACATGCCTCTCAGCAAATAGCTTGGGGTGTCTACTTTCCAAAATGGGGTCATTTGGGGGGGTTTTGTGCCATCTTGGCATTTTATGGCCTTCAAAACTGTGATAGGTAGTGAGGAGTGAAATCAAAAAGTTACGCCCTTAGAAATCCTGAAGGTGGTGCTTGGTTTTTGGGGCCCCGTACGCGGCTAGGCTCCCAAAAAGTCCCACACATGTGGTATCCCCGTACTCAGGAGAAGCAGCAGAATGTATTTTGGGGTGCAATTCCACATATAACCATGGCATGTGTGAGCAATATATCATTTAGTGACAACTTTTTGTAATTTTTTTTTTTTTTGTCATTATTCAATCACTTGGGACAAAAAAAAAATATTCAATGGGCTCAACATGCCTCTCAGCAATTTCCTTGGGGTGTCTACTTTCCAAAATGGGGTCATTTGGGGGGGTTTTGTACTGCCCTGCCATTTTAGCACCTCAAGAAATGAGATAGGCAGTCATAAATTTAAAGCTGTGTAAATTCCAGAAAATGTACCCTAGTTTGTAAACGCTATAACTTTTGCGCAAACCAATAAATATACGCTTATTGACATTTTTTTTACTAAAGTCATGTGGCTGAATACATTTTGGCCTAAATGTATGACTAAAATTTAGTTTATTTGATTTTTCTTATAACAAAAAGTAGAAAATATCATTTTTTTTCAAAATTTTCGGTCTTTTTCCGTTTATATCGCAAAAAAAAAAAATCGCAGAGGCAATCAAATACCATTAAAAGAAAGCTCTATTTGTGGGAAGAAAAGGACGCAAATTTAGTTTGGGTACAACATTGCATGTCCGCACAATTTCCAGTTAAAGCAGCGCAGTGCAAAATTCTGAAAACACCTCTGGTCCTTTAGCTACCAAATGGTCTGGGGCTTAAGTGGTTAAGCTATACATTGTCTTCCAAAAATGCATTCATGAACAAAAAGCTTACACGGGTAAGTAACTACTAACATAACACAAATACAAATTCTGTGCTTTAGCTAGAAATCTTTATTAATTAGTAAGGAATGCTATTGACTTATTCAAATAAGCCATTGCTAATTATCAGAGCGTGGAAGCTATTTCAGAAAAACAACTAATTCCTAACATTGAATCAATAAGGATTCAGCATGAACTCCTTATTGCTTATTAAACTACCTGATTTATATTTGATAGCTAAAAGTTAAAAGATTACAATTAATCTTCTAAATGTCTAAACTGATGGATGATATTTTAGTTTTGGGTAGCTGGTGTATTAAATCACCAGTTGTCAAATTTTACCATTCTTATGGTGAGACTTTCCTATGAGAGTCCCTTTTATTTTTCACTCCTACTGCAAGAGGTGGTATGATGGGTAACTCTGGGAACTATTCCAAGGACAACTCTTCCCTTGCACCAAAATATACAGTTATCTCAGTGCAGCGCTGTCTTATGATATGTGATCAAACGTGTCCAAAACATAACATGCGTGACAAAACCAACATCAAAATAACAAATTACAATAAAAAAAGATATTCACTTAAACAAAATGCATAATGTCCTTCTTTGTAAATGAATGTCATTAACCAATCAGTAAGTGCAGTACAGTCCTCCTATGTAGTCTGTATGGTATAAAGAATTAGTGCTGATATAAAAAACGTGGCAGAGATGTTATTCATATCCTAATTAATTCATGCAAATTGATTGATTAATGTGCAATCCATATATTTCACTCGTGATTGTTTCACCAACTGTAGTGCTCTTCCCTTCACTGACAAATACCTCGCCTCCAGTATTTGACCCAAATTAACCCCTTTGCGCCTAAGGGTAAAACAAATGTTTATGCCTAAGCACAATTTTGCAACTTTGACTTGTGTTTGTAAAACCATAGATATCATCACAGCTACTGTGCATCCAGTGGATTATACCACTTTTTTTCAGGACAAATTGGGCTTTCATTTGGTGGTTAATTGTAATGCATATCTCCTGATTTTATTTTATTATCAAAGAAAAATTGACCAAAAATAGTAAAAAAAAAAAATATTTTTTTAAATTTAGCTGTATATTTCTTGATATTACCATAGCCTTCTACCAAACAACAACACAAAATAAATTCTCCTGCCCCTGACAATCACAGCGATACCACATATGTAGGGATGAGCCGAACACCCCCCGGTTCGGTTTGTGGCAGAACATGCGAACGGACCGAAAGTTTGCGCGAACATTCGAACACGGTTAAAGTCTATGGAACCCGAAAGTGCTAATTTTAAAGGCTAATATGCAAGTTATTGTCATAAAAAGTGTTTGGGGACCCGGGACCTGCCCCAGGGGACATGTATCAATGCCAAAAAAAGATTTAAAAACTGCCATTTTTTCGGGAGCAGTGATTTTAAAAATGCTTAAATTGAAAAAATAAAAGTGAAATATTCCTTTAAATTTTCGTACCTGGGAGGTGGGTATAGTATGCCTGTAAAGTGGCGCGTTTTTCCCGTGTTTAGAACAGTCCCTGCACTAAATGACATTTCTAAAGGAATAAAAGTCATTTAAAACTGCTTGCGTTTGTAATGTAATGTTGGGTCCCGGCAATATAGATGAAAATTATTGAGAAAAACAACATGGGTACCCCCCCCCAGCCCATTACCAGGCCCTTTGGATCTTGTATGGATATTAAGGGGAACCCCACACCCAAATAAAAAAAAGAAAAGGCGTGGGGCCCCAGGCCCTATATACTCTGGACAGCAGTATATAGGCGGTCCCCGGGTTACAAACAAGATAGGGACTGATAGGTTGAATCTGTTTGTAATTTGGAACAGGCACATTTTGTAAGTGTAGCTCCAGCCAAAACATCTATTTTTAAGCTTTTTGGATAACATAGGGAAGGGTTATCACCCCTGTAACATTTGTTTTGCTGTCCGTGCCCCTGTTCAGAAGAAGATTTCACCTCACTTTCTGTCCCAATGACAATTGGATTTTGAAAATGTGGGGGTTTTATGGAAACAAGGATTGGTGGTAAAGCATCAGTGGAGACACATTTTTTCCATATTAACTCTTACAGGAGAGAATTTCCCTTCCTAGGGGTAGGTTTCCTCTCACTTCCTGTTGTCTCCCTCCGTTGGTAAGTAGGAGTCGTTTGTAAGTCGGATGTTTGAAAGTAGGGGACTGCCTGTATATACTATGCAGCCTGCCCTATATACTCTGCAGAAAATTGGGCCTTAGGTGTTGGTGGTACCATAACACTGTAAGCCCTCACAGTTACTCTTGGTGGGCGCTGGAACGAGCCCTGCTGTGAAATATTATTTCAAGAATTGTAATTACATGCCCCTGTTGAACAGGGGCAGAAAAATTGGGCCTTTGGTGGTGGTGGTCTCCAAGTCTGATCTTGCCCCTAGGTATTCCTGCACTGTAATTCAGACGCTGGCTGAAGGCATCGGTCAGACGGCCACCTTCTCTACCACTTTTTCTGTAACTAAACGAAGCCTCAGCAACACGTTGTCCAGCACCAGGAAATTGTAGCCTCCCAGGCTCTGGAAACGCATTGCACAAACCTTTCTGCAAGGCATCCCGAAGATGTTTCATCCTCTGCTCCCTCTGCGAAGGCTGGATAAGTTCCTGAACCTTACCCTTGTAACATGGATCAAGAAGGGTTGCCAGTCAATAATTATCCCTCTCCTTGATACCATGAATCCTAGGATCATTTTGCAGGCTTTGCAGGATCAGGGAGGCCATGCAGCGTAGGCTTGCTGAGGCATTCGATCCGGAGTCCTCTAGGTCACTAAGGATCACATGACCCGCATCCACCTCCTCCCAGCCAAGTACAAGTCCATGGGTTTCTGGGGAATTAAAACGATCCCTTGAAGACTGCTGCTGATGCTGAGTGCTATGCTCCACCTCCATGCTGACACAATCCTCCTCCTCCTCTTCCTGTGTGATCGGCCCGCAGGAATTCTATCTGGATAAAGGGGGCCTTGAGAGGTAAGGAAGTCCTCCTCTTCTTCCCGCTGTTCTGCCTCAAGTGCCCTGTCCATTATTCCACAAAGCGTGTGCTCCAACAGGAAGGCAAGAGGGACAGTATCACTAATGCATGCACTGTCACTGCTCACCATCCTCGTGGCCTCCTCAAATAGTGACAGGACAGTGCATGCATGAAAAAAAGCCAAGCTCCCCTGACCCAGTCCTGGTGCCATACTCACACACCTACTCATTGATGGCCCTCTGCTGCATGTGCAGCTGCTGCAGCATTGCCAATGTTGAGTTCCACCTGGTGGACATGTCACAAATGAGGCGGTTCTTGGGCAGGTTGCATTCCTTTTGAAGGTCAGCCAGCAGAGCACTGGCATTATATGATCGGCGGAAATGATCACAGACTTTACTGGCCTGCCTCAGAAGATCCTGTAAGCCCGGGTACCTGCACAAGAACCGCTGCACCACCAAATTCAGGACAAGAGCTAAACAGGGAACATGGGTCAAGTGTCCCTGACGGAGGGCGGAGAGAAGGTTGGTGCCATTGTTGCATACAACCATTCCTGGCTGAAGCTGGCGTGGCGTCAACCACCTCTGAGTCTGCCCCTGCAGAGCTGACAGAATCTCTGCCCCAGTGTGGCTCCTGTCCCCTAAGCAGACCAACTCAAGCACCGCATGCAATCTTTTTGCCTGAGTGCTTGCGTAGCCCCTTGAATGCCTACAGAGCACCGCTGGTTCAGAGGACAAATCTGCAGAGAAAGAGGCCATAGAGGAAGAAGAAGAGGAGGGGGAGGAGGAGAGAGCTGTGGCAGAATCACTACTACTAGCATTTTGGAGGCGTGGTGGTGGAACAAGCTCCAATAATACTGCACCCTGTCCTGCATCCTTCCCAGTTACCAGTAGAGTTACCCAGTGCACCGTGAAAGAAAGGTAACGTGCCTCCTGGAGTCAGCGGTAATATGCACCTTACCGCTGACTGCCCTGTCCAATGAGGCCAATACATTGCCTTCCACATGCCGGTAGAGAGCCAGAATGGCCTTCCGTGAAAAGAAATGGTGTTTGGGAACCTGCCACTGAGGTACCACACATTCCACAATTTCACGAAAGGGGGCAGAGTCTACCAGCTGAAAAGGCAGCAGTTGCAGTGCTAGCAATTTAGCCAAGCTAGCATTCAGACGTTGAGAATGTGGATGGCTGGGACCAATTTTTTTCGATGGTTTAGTGACTGAGGTAGGGATATTTGCCTGCTACAATCGGATGTTGGTGTAGCGATAGCAGATTGCCCGCAAGTACTTGGCACACCTAATTCTACACCTTCCTTCCTCTCAGTGCAGGTTTCTGAGAGGACTTAAGGTATAGTGGGGTTGGAGATCCCAGCTCATGAGGAGCAAGGAGAGGTCCGCCTTGTTCTTTGATGTGAGTCTTTTAAGTACTGTTGCCAACGGACTGCATGGGAGGTCGACATATGTCTGGTCAAGCATGTGGTGCCCAAGCGGCTGCTGTTTTGGCCATGCTTGATACGCTTCAGACATATGTTGCATACAGCAACGGTGTGATCTGCTGCACACGTGTCAAAAAATGCCCACACCAAAGAACTTTTCAAAATACGCAGGGAGTCAGCAGCGCCCTGCACATCCTTTGTTCTGCAGTGTGATGAAATAGTGTGGCTGCTTCTAAGCTGGCCCCTGGAGGGCATCCTCCCTCTTTGGAGATGTGCCTCCTCCTCCTCCTCCTCCTCTCTTCTATCAGGCACCCATGTAGAGTCAGTGACCTCATCATCCCCTCCCTCCTCGTCACTGGAGCAAACTTGGCAGTATGCTGCAGCTGGGGGAACATGACTGCCAGTTTCTTGTCTTTCTTGGGCACCCCTTTCTCTAGGCTCACGTTACTCCCTTCCTCAACCTGGGTACCATCATCGGAGCCTTCAAAATGCTGCGCATCCTCCTGCAGCATGTACCCGACACTGTGGTCGAACAGTTCGGGGGACTCCTCCGTGCATGATGGTGGGGCTAGGGAAGGAGTGACTGATGACATGGAGCCGATGGAATAGGTCGCTTTGGCAGCTGCATTGACAGGCAAACTACTCTGAGCCTGGGTGACAGAGGATGAGCAGGATGAGGACGGCTTTGTTATCCACTCCACCAACTCTTCTGCATGCTGTGGCTCAATAACACGGCCAGCTGCAGAAAAAAAGGACAAGCGTGCCCCACAGCCACGTGCTGAGAATGCACCATGTCCATGACCAGCACTGTTGGCTGTAGACACAGAGCCTGCTTGCCCTCTTTTAGTGGCCTGTGAGCGTCTGCCTCTCCTTGGTGGCCTTCCGGACATGCTGTAAATTTTGATTAGCAAAACACTGCCTGAAGTTTATTAGAAAAAGTACACCAGGAATGGCCTGCAGTCAGATATAGGCTTGGCTAGACTGGATGCAGTGGATATATATATGTAGAAGACTGTATATCTATTTAATGTAGGGCTGTTACTGATTACAATTTTTGTGTTTGATTAATCGTTTGTTTTTTTAAATCGATTAATCGACTAATTTCGATTAATTATAGCGCACATACAGATCCAACTACTTTTAGCTGATCTCCTTGCAGGCTCATTCCCAGTGCAGCTACCAACCACTGGAAAAATGGATAGCAGGATACAAAAAACACACAAAGGCAGCGCTCGATTGGAATAGCATTAAAACTTTTATAGTCTTCAAGTAGGTAACAAAATAAATATTGCACTGGAGATAAAATCGATGTAGCTACATAAACTGTAAAAATGGTGCGAGTAATACTAAACGGTGGCAAAAGCAGTCATAAAAACATGTAGCTAAGTATGATACTGGTATAAAAATGTGTACAATGATACCACTGCTGAATCCAGATGAGGAGGGGTTAACATCAGTCCGTTGGCATGTAGATGTCCCGTGAAGGGAACTATCATAACTCCCAGTGGATGGCTGTAGAATCCCAGGTTGATAGAGGGAAGTGATAGAGGGAAGAGTAACAGCCCTTGCGTGTGGCAGATAGTAAGGTCCCGCCGGCATGCAGATATGAAGGCACAGCAAAGGCGCCCTTCAGATGGACATGGCAAGCCCCGCCGGTGTCCGTGACGTCACTGGATTTCCAACGGAACTCCCTGAAGACCCGGAAGCCGGCAGAGAGGTGAGTACCGATCAAAAGAATTTTGATCGATCAAAAACATTAATCGATTAATCGAGGAATTAATAGTTAATTTCCACAGCCCTAATTTAATGCACTGCAGCTCACTGAATCACCTGCCCGCCTGAAGTATATTTGAAAAAGTACACCAGGAATGGCCTGCAGTCAGATATAGGCTTGGCTAGACTGGATGCAGTGGATATATATATATGTAGGAGACTGTATATATATTTAATGCACTGCAGCTCACTGAATCACATGCCTGCCTGAAGTATATTTGAAAAAGTACACCAGGAATGGCCTGCAGTCTGATATAGGCTTGGCTAGACTGGATGCAGTGGATATATATATATGTAGGAGACTGTATATATATTTAATGCACTGCAGCTCACTGAATCACATGCCTGCCTGAAGTATATTTGAAAAAGTACACCAGGAATGGCATGCAGTCATATATAGACTTGGCTAGACTGGATGCAGTGGATATATTCATGTAGGAGACTGTATACCGTATTTTCCGGTGTATAAGATGACCTTTTGTACTTAAAAATATCCCCCAAAAGTCGGGGGTCGTTTTATACGCCGGTACCTGTATGCAGAGTCTCAGTCAGACTACGGGCGTCCATTGCTCAAAAGCCATCCCTTCTCCTCGTCCTGTTCCGTGATAGGCGGAACACTCAGTTTCTCAGCTGAGCCTGCGTTCAGTGTTCCGCCTATCACGGATGCCCTCTCATCCTTGGCCTCAGACGAGAGGACCTTCTTGATAGGCGGAACAACAAACACAGGCTCTGCTGGGAAACGGAGTGTTCCACCTATCACGGAACAGGAAGAGGAGGAGGTGCGGCTTTGAACAATGGACGCACAAAGTCTGACTCTGCATACAGGGATAAGGTATGGAGATCGGCACAGTGAGGTAGGCAATGGGCACAGTGAGGTATGCAATGGGCACAGTGAGGTATGCAATGAGCACAGTGAGGTATGCAATGGGCACAGTGAGGTGTGTCAGAAGGGGGTCATCTTATAAGGTGAGTATATCCCAAAACCAACCTTTTAGCTGTAAAATTAGGGGTTCGTCTTATACACCCAGTCGCCTTATATGCCGGCAAATACAGTATATATTTAATGCACTGCAGCTCACTGAATCAGCTGCCTGCCTGAAGTATATTAGAAAAAGTACACCAGGAACGGCCTGCAGTCAGATCTAGCTACACTGAATGCAGTGGATATATATATATATAAATATATATATATATATATATATATATATATATACGAGACTATATATATATATTAAATGCACTGCAGCTAACTGAATCACCTGCCTGCCTGAAGTATATTAGAAATAGTACACCAGGAACGGCCTGCAGTCAGATCTAGCTACACTGAATACAGTGGATATATATATATACACAAGACTGTATATATATATATATTAAATGCACTGCAGCTAACTGAATCACCTGGCTGCCTGAAGTATATGAGAAACATTACACCAGGAACGACCTGCAGTCAGATCTAGCTACACTGGATACAGTGGATATATATATACACGAGACTGTATATATGTATTAAATGCACTGCAGCTAACTGAATCACCTGCCTGCCTGAAGTATATTAGAAAAAGTACACCAGCGTAGGCTTGCTGAGGCATTTGATCCATAGTCCTCTGGGTCACTAAGGATCACATGATTCACAGCCACCTCCTCCCAGCCATGTACAAGTCCATGGGTTTCTGGGGAATTAAAACGATCCCTTGAAGACTGCTGCTGATGCTGAGTGCTATGCTCCACCTCCATGCTGATACAATCTTCCTCCTCCTCCTCTTCCTGTGTGATCGGCCCGCAGGAATACTATCTGGATAAAGGGGTCCTTGAGAGGTAAGGAAGTCCTCCTCTTCCTCCCGCTGTTCTGCCTCAAGTGCCCTGTCCATTATTCCACAAAGCGTGTGCTCCAACAGGAAGACAAGAGGGACAGTATCACTAATGCACGCACCTTCACTGCTCACCATCCTCGTGGCCTCCTCAAATAGTGACAGGACAGTGCATGCATCCTTGATCAATAGCCACTGGCGTGGCAAAAAAAGCCAAGCTCCCCTGACCCAGTCCTGGTGCCATACTCACACAGGTACTCATTGATGGCCCTCTGCTGCATGTGCAGCCACTGCATTATTGCCAACGTTGAGTTCCACCTGGTGGGCATGTCACAAATGAGGTGGTTCTTGGGCAGGTTGCATTCCTTTTGAAGGTCAGCCAGCCGAGCACTGGCATTATATGACCGGCGGAAATGATCACAGACTTTACTGGCCTGCCTCAGGAGATCCTGTAAGCCTGCACAAACACCGCTGCACCACCAAATTCAGGACGTGAGCTAAACAGGGAACATGGGTCATGTGTCCCTGTCGGAGGGCGGAGAGGAGGTTGGTGCCATTGTCGCATACAACCATTCCTGGCTGAAGCTGGCGTGGCGACAACCACCTCTGAGTCTGCCCCTGCAGAGCTGACAGAATCTCTGCCCCAGTGTGGCTCCTGTCCCCTAAGCAGAACAACTCAACACTGCATGGCATCTTTTTGCCTGAGTGCTTGCGTAGCCCCTTGAACGCCTACAGAGCACTGCTTGTTCAGAGGACAAATCTGCAGAGGAAGAGGCCATAGAGGAAGAAGAAGAGGAGGGGGTGGAGGAGAGAGCTGTGGCAAAATCACCACTGCTAGCATTTTGGAGGCGTGGTGGCGAAACAAGCTCCAATAATACTGCACCCTGTCCTGCATCCTTCCTAGCTGCCAGCAGAGTTACCCAGTGCACCGTGAAAGAATGGTAACGTCCCTGTCCATGCCTCCTGGACCATGAATCAGCGGTAATATGCACCTTACCGCTGACCGCCCTGTCCAACGAGGCCAAGACATTGCCTTCCACATGCCGGTAGAGAGCCAGAATGGCCCTCCGTGAAAAGAAATGGTGTTTGGGAACCTGCCACTGAGGTACCGCACATTCCACAAATTCACGAAAGGGGGCAGAGTCTACCAGCTGAAAAGGCAGCAGTTGCAGTGCTAGCAATTTAGCCAAGCTAGCATTCAGACGCTGAGAATGTGGATGGCTGGGACCATTTTTTTTCAATGGTTTAGCAACTGGGGTAGGGAAATTTGCCTGCTACAATCGGATGTTGTTGTAGTGATAGCAGATTGCCCGCAAGTAGCAGCAGCAACGGTATGATCTGCTGCACACATGTCAAAAAAGGCCCACACCAAAGAACTTTTCAAAATACGCGGGGAGTCAGCAGCGCCCTGCACATGCTTAGTTCTGCAGTGTGATGCAATAGCGTGGCTGCCCTTAAGCTGGTCCCTGGAGGGCATCCTCCCTCGTTGGAGATGTGCCTCCTCCTCCTCCTCCTCTCTTCTATCAGGCACCATCATCCCCTCCTTCCTCATCACTGGAGCAAACTTGGCAGTATGCTGCAGCTCAGGGAACATGACTGCCAGTTTCTTGTCTTTCTTGGGCACCCCCTTTCTCTAGGCTCACGTTACTCCCTTCCTCAACCTGGGTACCATCATCAGAGCCTTCAAAACGCTGCGCATCCTCCTGCAGCATGTACCCGACACTGTGGTCGAACAGTTTGGGGGACTCCTCCGTGCATGATGGTGGGGCTAGGGAAGGAGTGACTGATGACATGGAGCCGATGGAATAGGCCGCTTTGGCAGCTGCATTGGCAGGCAAACTACTCTGAGCCTGGGTGAAAGAGGATGAGGAGGATGAGGACGGCTTTGTTATCTACTCCACCAACTCTTCTGCATGCTGTGGCTCAATAACACGGCCAGCTGCAGAAAAAAAGGACAAGCGTGCCCCACAGCCACGTGCTGAGAATGCACCGTGTCCACGGCCAGCACTGTTGGCTGTAGACACAGAGCCTGCTTGCCCTCTTTTAGTGGCCTGTGAGCGTCTGCCTCTCCTTGGTGGCCTTCCGGACATGCTGTAAATTTTGATTAGCAAAACACTGCCTGAAGTTTATTAGAAAAGGTACACCAGGAATGGCCTGCAGTCAGATATAGGCTTGGCTAGACTGGATGCAGTGGATATATATATGTAGGCGACTGTATATATATTTAATGCACTGCAGCTTGCTGAATCACCTGCCTGCCTGAAGTATATTTGAAAAAGTACACCAGGAATGGCCTGCAGTCAGATATAGGCTTGGCTAGACTGGATGCAGTGGATATATATATGTAGGAGACTGTATATACATATTTAATGCACTGCAGCTCACTGAATCACCTGCCTGCCTGAAGTATATTTTATGCAGTCAGATATAGGCTTGGCTAGACTGGATGCAGTGGATATATACCGTATATGTAGGAGACTGTAAATATATTTAATGCACTGCAGCTCACTGAATCACCTGCCTGACTGAAAGTATATTAGAAAAAGTACACCAGGAACGGCCTGCAGTCAGATATAGCTACACTGGATATAGTGGAGATATATATATATATATATATATATATATATATATATATATATATATATTAACCTCCCTGGCTGTATGATTCTGTCAGATTTTAGGTGCTGAAAGCGGTACAATTATGTTGCATGGAAGTTTGGCGTTTTATATTGTAGGCCTGCAATTCTTAAGAATAACTCATAAATCTGTCCAAACAAGAGTCTAGTAGACATCCCGGGTATGATAAAGTTTGAAACACAAAATCATAAATTATAATATAATAAATAACAATAAATAATTATAACAAATAATATAATAATAATAAAAATTATTCAATAATGTAATCAAATCAAAAACACTGAAATTTGCTCAGTTGCAGAATTGTCGCTGTCATTAGATTTAGTGTTTGATGACAAATTTCCCCACAAATCGATATCGCTCAATTCTGCAAGTGATTCTAATTTATTATCGCTGTTTTCTAGCTGATCTAAAACCAATTTTGACATAAAGGGACACTTTTTGGTTGCTATGGACAATCTCCAAATTCCAGGCAGAAAAAACTGTATTTATAATATAAAGGTGCATGCAGGGCACTGGACAGACCACTAGGGACAAAGGGGATGTGTAATTTTTTTTATACAGTACTGTAATCAGTAAGATTACAGTATACTGTATGTGTATTGTGTTTTTACTTTTTGGAATTTGGCGCGATATCGGCCCCTGTGCGCCGCAAGGGAACGGAGCTCGGCACTCGGCAGTGTGAATCGAGCGAGGAGACAGCTCGCACACACAGTGGGGATACATCGCAGGATCCAGGGAAAAAGGTAAGTAACTCTCCCTGTATCCTGCGATGCAGTCCGAGTCTGGCTCGGGGTTACCGCCAATGGTACTGAAATCTTACCCCGAGCCAGACTCGGGAATACCGCCAGGGAGGTTAAATGCACTGCAGCTCACTGAGTCACCTGCCTGCCTGAAGTATATTAGAAAAAGTACACGAGGAACGGCCTGCAGTCAGATCTAGCTTTACCAAATACAGTATATATATATATATATATATATATATATATATATACACAAGCCTGGATGTATATATATATATATATATATATATATATATACTAAATACACTGCAGCTAACTGAATAACCTGCCTGCCTACTCAATCTAAATGACACTCTTTCTCGGTCTACGCCAGCAACACACTACACAGGGCCGACGTGCAGGCGGCCTTATATAGTATGGGGCGTGGACTTAGTCCTCCTGAGCCATAATTGGCCAAAGGCACCCTGTCTTTGGCCAATTATGGCTCTCTTTGCTGACAGCGCTGGGATTGGCCAAAGCACGCGGGTCATAGTGCATGCTTTGGCCAATCATCATCCAGCAATGCACTGCGATCTCGCAAGGCATTATGTGGCAGGACGCGGCACTCTAATTTGGCGCAAATGCCCCATAATGTTTGTATTTCGACGAACGGACGAACAGCCAATGTTCGAGTCTAACTCATGTTTGACATAAAGCTCATCCCTACTCATATGTGTATATTAGTTGTTGTTTGTACCCATAGTACAGCCCAGAAACAATACTGTGCATTTAGATTTTTTTTATCCTACCTAAAACACACTGACACTGATACTAACTGACAGTCCTGCCCCCAAAAAATACTGACTCCAACCTTGATCTTTGACCTTGACCCAAACACTAACCATGGCACTGACTTAGATCAAACCTTGTTCTAGGTATTTCTATGGATTATTTTATTTTTATTATTATTTTTTTCTCTCTGCAAGGAGAGAGAGAGATACGATGTATCTCTCTCCTCCATTCAAAGAGAGAAAACATGGGGCGGGCTTCACAGTGACTGATCACTAATATAGCCAATCAGAGGCTATCACAGCGATTAGGTGACCTGGCATTGGGATATCTGATGGACTACAGACAACAAGCCTCTTTCCCATTAAGGATCCTGGTCTCCAGACACTCACAAGATGGCGGATCACAAACTTCCTGTCATACGACTTGACACCATCAGCCCCACCCTACTCATTACTTCACTAAACACGTGACTTCATCAAGGGATTCACACTTTCCGTCAGTTGTGCATTCCAACTGAAGTAGGGGGCGGTGTGGAGTGCATCATACAGCCCCCCTTTCTTTGTACATATTTTTGAAGTGCATAAAAGTACACTTCATTCATGTCACTGTACAGCAGCCCATTGCACTGAGCTGCTGTACAGTGACATGCAATCCTGTACTGTGCACTGCAATAGATTGCAACATGTCTGTATTTTATTGTAGCCCACTACAGAGCAGCTCTGGGTTGTGTTGCAGTGTGAATAGGACACAAATGTTTTCTGTGTGTCCTTGTGGTGACCAGAGTTCTATAGTGTGGTAAAACACCAGTCACTGCACATAGTGTGAATTAGCCCTTACTGCAATATTTTACCTGCAGGGACTATGGGGTTGATTTAATAAAGAGAAATAGACTGTGCACTTTTGCAAGTGCAGTTGCTCCAGAGCCTAATAAATGAGGGAGGGATCTGCTGGCTTCCGTCATCCAATTATGTGCAAGCAAAAAGCATTTTTTTAAAAATTTTCCTTGCATGTGATTGGGTATTCTTAGTAAATTGAAGCTTCACCTCATTTACTAAGCACTGGAGCAATTGCACTTGCAGAGTGCACAGTCTATTTGCCTTTAGTGAATCAACCCCTACAGCTGTGGCTGCAGGGGTGGACCTACTACTTGACATAAACATGGGGCACCACCTGATTTGACAGTTTCGGTGACAGGTTAGTGCAGAAAACGTCTTTCGGTCATTAAAAATGAAAGTATAAAAATATTACACATCTAAATAAGGAAAATCATTATACAGAAAAAAATTGCTCTTGATGCATGCTGAAATCATTCCCTTAACAATCTGTAATCACATTATTTACGAGTAAGAAAGAATTTCTGAAGAAACTTGAAGGAACTTAATTAACAGTGTTCATCTTAATTTTGGGACTTCTGTAATATGTGTATTGTAGTTTACAGAACCTAACAACATTAGAAAAAGCAATTAGTTAGAGCAAATCACATTGTCTGCTTATTAAAACTGTACTAAAGCAGGTTGTTTTGCTAGTGGAATGTGCCAGTCTCAAGGCAATATAATTATCATGAATTCCTTTCATTTTCATTAAGATTTGAAAGGGTGGCCAGATGGTTAACTGAAGGGAAGGTGTTTGCCTAAGAATGAGGGGAGGTGACATCTGTCTGTCCTTAAACCCTCACAACTCTTTCTGTGAATAGGGGAGAAGCAGCACCCTCTTGCTGAAGGACTTACTGAAAAACTGAAACAATGGACGCTTTCAACATGGGAACCCAGTAGATGATGAAAAGTGGTTTCTGCCATTGATCAGTGGATATAGGATCCAGTCCATGGATTCACTCATTACTAGTTGCCATTTACTACTGCAATTTGCAACCACTCAGTGTACTGGAGTGCAGGATCGACCGCGGCTTCGGCCTAGACCCAGCCGCGGTGGCCATCTTGGGACACCCAGCCTCAGCCCTCAAACCCCTCTCCCGGCCCCCTGGAATATTCTGACCCGGGATAACTACCGGATCGCATCCACTCACGGGTCACTTGCCTGTGGCTCCCACTGGGTCGCTCACAAAAGGGAGCCGGGAGGACGAAATGGATATTCGGCCCAGTAAGTAGCGGCCATCTTGATACACCCAGAGCTTCTCCCCCAACACTGACAAAAAAAAAAAAAACGTTTGTTTTCTCTCTATTCCTACTGATTCCCCACCCCCATTACTATCTTCACAATACTCTTCAATAACTCTACTACTTATTACTGATCGCCCCCCCCCCCCCCTGACGTATTCAGGCTACCCCAACCTACAGCATCGACCGCCGCCACTACGCGATCTCCCCAGACCCACACACACGGCCAAGCATAACGGACGTGTGCGATAGGCCCCCCAGACTCACCACTTCGCAGAGCAATCCGCACACATGGTCCAGGGAAGCGGACGTGTGTGACAGGAGCCCTGACCTCATCGCTTCACAAAGCAATCCACACATACGGTCAAGCGTAACGGACGTGTGTAGCAGGAGCTCTGGCCATACAGGAACCCCCTTGGACTCTGGCGTTTCGCTCCTCCAGCAAACGTTAACCTGACGACCTGCGGCTTCCACGGGACCCCACTCTCCCCCACTCTCCCCAAGCTCAGATCCCCCAACTCACCATTGCTTCACCCACAGCCACCGACTGCCACCTGCCGCCATCCGGGCGCCCATTTCTAGACTGTTAGAACTGCAGGACAGACCGCGGCTGTGGCCTAGCTCCGGCAAATCACTCTACACCCTCCCCAAGTCTCTCTCCAGCAGGCCCGCGTGTGCCGACCGGGTAAGTACATCGGGGCACCACCAACTAGTAGCAAGTTGATCCAGGGTTTACCCGATCGCCCCTCGGGGGGTCAGGAAGGAATTTTTCCCCTGCTGTAGCAATTGGCCAGACTCGGCAGGTGGTTTTTGCCTTCCTCTGGACCAACGGGGGGGCGGTTTAGGTCATTAGGCCCCATTCATCATCCCCATCACCTTTTCCTCCCATCATGTGCATCTTTAAATAATCAGCGGACACCCTCCACAGGCTAAGGAATACCGCCCCAACACTTCCAACCTCCACCCAAAAAATACTACAAAAAGAACAACTGCTTAGGATCAATCGACAATCGACTATCAAACCACAAAGACACCACTTCATCTACAAGATTTATCATGCACCTTGATTAACACCAGATCGGCAGTCAAGCACAGACAGGAAATTCACGATTTCATCACGCAAAACGACATAGATTGCCTCTTTATCACGGAAAGCTGGCTAACACCAGATTGTAACACCGTCCTAACGGAACTAGTACCTGGGAACTACCGCATCCTAACTGAGCACAGAATAGGACAAAGAGGAGGAGGCCTAGCAGTTATCTTCAAATCGCACCTCTCTCTTACCAAACCAACCCTACAGAACTCATTGCCATTCATGGAAACACTCACCCTGCAACTCCAAACAACACCCCAGGACACCATTCACATACTGCTATGCTACAGACCACCAGGACCAAAGACAAATCTCCTCACACCCTTCGCCGAATTCTTCTCGACATACACTTTAAAAACCAAAAAGTTTTTACTACTCGAGGACTTTAACCTCTGGGCTAACGCCACTCAGGACCCCATCGCCACCGCCTGTATCAACCAATTGGAAGAACTAGGGTTGCAGCAACTGATAAATGCACCCACGCATGGATCGGGTCACATTCTTGACCTCATCTTCAAACAAAATATGGACATCAACATACTGGACAACATGCCGTTACCATGGACGGACCACCACGCTATCAAATTCAAATTTACCACCAGCACCATCTCCCAAAAACCGGAAGACACAACAAAAACATACTGGACAAGATCTCAGAAGAAACTACACTCGAAACTTTTCAAAACCACTCTATCAAAAAAAATAGGAACGCTAAAGCATAACCACTCAACGGAACAAACACTCAACTCCTTAAACAAAATATTACTACAAACAGCGGACACAGTCGCTCCGAGACGCAGAGCACACATCCGTAAAAACAACTCGGGCTGGTTTAGTGACTCTCTTACTCTACTGAAGCAAGAACGCAGAAGAGCTGAAGGAGCCTGGAGAAGAAACCCAACGGAGGAAAACCACACAAACTACAAAGCACTCACTAAGAAATATCACAAAGCAATTTTTAAAGCAAAAAAGGAACATTTCTCAAACACCATAAAAAAAGCCCTAAACCGGCCTCGTGAACTCTTCAAACTGGTCACTCGGACCATGAACCTTACCTGTCTAGAGCCGCCAGCAAACGAAACCCAAGAGTTCTGTAATGAGCTATCGGATTTTTTTATCGACAAAATCGAAAATATTCGGGAAATAATTCAACAGAAAAAAACAACCAACTTCACACAGCCAAAGCAAACAGAGGAAATCAATACGAACATTATACAACTAGCAAAATTTTCGCTGGTCCCGATCACCATTGACACCACCAAAAACATCATCAGAAGCCTCAGAGACACTACATCGTCAAATGACATAATTCCCACAAAACTCCTGAAAGAATGTACCGACATTTTAGCTCCTACCATTACACACATCGTAAATCTATCATTCAAAGAAGGTATGGTTCCGAACTCCCTCAAGCAAGGTATAATCAAACCCCTCTTAAAGAAACCCAATCTTGACCCCAAGGACCCAAATTACCGCAGACCGGTAACAAGCCTCAACACCATTTCCAAGATCATGGAGAAAGCAGTAGTACAACAGCTACAAGGCCATTTGGACACTTACAAACTCTTGGATCCTCTACAATCAGGCTTCCGCCCAGGCCATGGCTCAGAAACAGCACTTCTCAAAATATGGGATGACGTCCTCGAAGCCGCAGATGACGGAGAATCATCTCTCCTGGTGCTGCTGGACCTCAGTGCAGCGTTCGACACAGTAGACCACAAAACTGTACTCATTCGTCTTAAAGAAGTAGCAGGAGTCGCAGACCCTGACCTTCCTTGGTTCGCTTCCTTTCTTGAGAATCGTTCTCAGACAGTGAAATTAGGAGCCTTCACCTCTGAAACTCGCGCAATTTCTTGCGGAGTCCCTCAAGGATCACCACTGTCACCCCTGCTCTTGAACATCTACCTCCACCCACTCCTAAAAGTCATTAGCAAACAGGACTTGTGCTACCACTCATACGCGGACGACACCCAACTCTACTTTCGTATCACTGGAAAAAAAGACCAATATTACGGATTGGAAAAGTGCCTCACATTGATCGATGATTGGATGACTGAGAGTTCACTTAAACTCAACGGATCCAAAACAGAACTGCTTCTCCTCCACGCTAACCGAAAGACAAAAACTAAAACCTCTTGGACACCACCCACCATTCTCGGACAGACCATCACCCCGAGCACCAAAGTCAAAAGTCTCGGAGTCATCTTTGACTCGCAGATGTCGATGGACGCTCACATAGGATCAGTAATCAGCGGATCTCATCATCTCCTCCGCCTGCTGCGTAGACTCATTCCCTTCATCCCAGAAGAGGACACAGCAGTAGTAGTTGGATCAATTATCAACTCCCGACTCGACTACGTAAACTCCCTCTACCTCGGACTACCCAAATACCAGATGTCACGCCTACAAGTCGTCCAGAACACGGCAGCCAGACTGATAACAGGAAAAAAAACCTGGGAATCCATCACCCCTGCACTGAGGACCCTTCATTGGTTAACCGTAAAGGATCGGGTCACATTCAAGACCCTCTGTCTCACCCACAAGTGCACACAAGGAATCGCTCCGCAATATTTATGCGAGAAGATAAAGCATTACACCCCCAAACGCAGTCTCCGATCAACAAACCAAAATCTCCTTCACATCCCCAAATTTCGCTACAAATCAAAGGGAGAACGAAGATTTGCAGTCCAAGGACCACGGCTATGGAACGCACAACCCACGGATATCCGTATGGAAGAAAACCATTGGGCCTTTAGGAAAAAACTTAAGACCCACCTCTTCTGATGGATCATGAAGCTACTGGATGCAAAGCGCCTTGAGGCGATTTAGTTCGCATTTGTTAGCGCTATACAAGTTTTTCACTCACTCACTCACTTACTTTGCACATCCTATTGAAATATGCCAATGATTACAGTGTTTACATTTTACAAAGTCGATTTACCAAAAACGATCACACTTTCAGCAAAAATTGATGTAGCATAAAATTATTGTACAACTAATTTTGTAGATTAAAGCTGGACTCCGGGCAAACAGTTGAATATACAGAAGAAATACTGTATATACATATATGGGAGCTGTTTTACCTGCTAAAGGATTTGTATTCACGCCCACCCAGTCCTGAGATCACAGAACTGTTTGGCAGGATTTGTCACTGCTTCAGTAACATTTACAGGTCTTGTCTTTTCCCCAGCGTTCAAGTAGACACCAAAAGGAGAAGAAGCAAACTTTTGAGCTCATCTCTCGGTCACTCTGCTCTCTCCCCCTATCATCATGCTATTTGTTGACACATAAGTACTGCACTACACTGTTTTCTTCTTCTGCTTTCCCCCTTCTCAGTGTAAGATCTAATAACATCAGATCAGGCTGATAACAATCGAATGCAGGTACTTACACTGTAAAAGTTATGCAATTTTAAGTGACATTAAAGGTTGATTTACAAAAGAAAATAACAAGCATGTCATACTTGCCTGCTCTGTGCAGTGGTTTTCCACAGAACAGCCCCAACCTCCTCTTTTTAGGTCCCCCACCAGCACTCTTGGCTCTTCTACTTCAGCCAGTGCCCCCAATAGCAAGCTCCCGAGCCACGTTTATATTACGCATATGTCTCGGCCCCAACCCCACGCTATCTCCTCACTGGCTGTAATTGACATTAGCAGGAGCTAATGGCTCCCACTGCTGTCTCAGACAATGAGGCATGAGAGACCCAGGAGAGGCTCATCTCTCATCGCTGGATCAAGAGGGAGCTCAGATAAGTATTGGAATGGCTGAGGGGGGGGGGGGTGCACACAGAAGGCTTTTTACCATTATGCATGACAGTAAAAAATCTTTTACATTTTTGTATCTGGGGTTCAGGCCTAACACCAACAAAAATGTTTTTGTTTGTTTTGGACAGGGTGGTCTGTGACTTCATTGGTGCGATTTCCCTTCACCTTCTGTTAGGACATGCAATGATTAGAAGTCTCTCCAGTAGGGACACAGAGTGCAAATAACACTTTATTGTCAGTAAAATGGGGAAGTGATTGAACCTCTGTCAGGTTAATATTGCTGTCTGTGTCTTCCTGGCCCATTGACATGCTCTCCCCATATTTATTGGCTATCACAGGGGAAGAAAAAATCTTCCCAATGGGATCATGGACAACAACCAAAACTTAACAGAAATGTTTACCATCCCAAGTTTTTCCAAAACTAAAATAAAAAGTTGTGTTGAGGATTTTTATTGAAAATAACTTTCCATTCCAATCTGCTAAAAAAAATTATTGAAATTCTATTCCTTACAACTATGGTAACCATATACTGTACTATGCTTTTTTTGTATTGTTTAAGGGCCAGTTCACACTAGGAACTGCATGTGAAGTATGCACAGCACTGGATTCTCTCGACGTGAATTGAAGATAAGCCTGCATAAAGGTAAAAGGGTATTAAAAAAGATAAAGGGGGTGGGGAATGAAGTTCACCTCTAAGTATTTCACAGCCACCCCAGCATAGGAAATTAATGTTTCCCTTTGTCGTATTAGATTTGGTTCCATGACTGGTCACCTCATGCTAGCTCAAACAATATAAATATCAAAGTATAAACAAAAAGAGAGCAGTAAAGCAGCTACTGATAATGCACCGTCACACCCTTAACCGCTTGCCAACCAGCCGCCGTCATTATACTGCGGCAGGTCGGTACGATCCCGCGAACCGTCGCAGCTGTATGACGGTCCCTTTAAGCGGGATAACAGGCGCGCGCACACATCCACTGCACTGCGGGGGTGCCGATGCGCGTGCCTGGCGGTCACGATGACCGAAGGCCAATGCGCGATTGCGGGCACGAAAGGCAGAACAGGGATGTGTGTGTGTAAACACACACATCCCTGTTCTGTGAGGAGAGGAGAGGCAGATCGTGAGTTCCTCCTAGCTAGGAACCATGATCTGTCATTTCCTCCAGTCACTCCCATCCCCCTATAGTTAGAACACACACTAGGGAACACAGTTAACCCCTTGATCGCCCCTTAGTGTTAACCCCTTCCCTGCCAGTGACATTTACACAAAAATCAGTGCATTTTTATAGCACTGATCGCTGTATAATTGTCAATGGTCCCAAAAATGCATCAAAAGTATCTGATCTGTCCGCCATAATGTTGCAGACCCGATAAAAATCCCACAGATTGCCGCCATTACTAGTAAAAAAAATAATAATAATAAAAATGCCATAAATCTATCCCCTATTTTGTAGACACTATAACATTTGCACAAACCAATCAATATACGCTTATTGAGATTTTTATTACCAAAAATATGTAGAAGAATACATATTGGCCTAAATTGAGGAAAAAGTTAGCTTTTTAAAAAAATAAAATAAAATTGGGGATATTTTTTCAAAATTGTCAACGTAACATAACGTCGTTTCGCCCAGCCGAGCCATGTTGCCACAGTAAAACTGCGGCAGCTGGTCGGCAAGTGGTTAAAGGATAACTCTACTTTTGTGGGGAAAAAAACATAGCAAATAAAGAAAAAATAATATAGCACATATAATTGTGACACTTATCATATTGTAATTGAATGTTATTAAAAATTACCTTTCCTTTTCAATCTGCAGCCACTGTAATTTTCTGAGAATGCATTGCAATATGGCTACCTGGAATTGTTCTGTACACGGAGTGTGTACTGACCACTCCCCAGAAACATCATTTCCTGCTTGTGTGATTGGCTCACCAATTTTCCCAGAAGCCTGCCTAAGATACAAGTCAGATTTCAGGCATCCCCTGCAACATAAATTTCATTTTTGGAGAGATACTTTCAATAGTAACACATCTAAAGGGAAGCAAGCCCAGCAGATTTCCTCATTAGTGCCCTGCATCTGCACACCAACAGTTAATTATGATTACTCCCATTAGACCCACTAAGAACAGAGGCACAGAGAAACACAGAGGGATTTCTTCAGAATAACAAAAGGTAGGAATCTGCAACAAAGTTTGTTATAATCTTGCAATGTACATAGATCATCCAGAGGGGAATGTTTTTGTTTTTCTCAACAAAAGTGGAGTTAGGGCTCTTTCCCACGGGACGGATCCGTAAAGATCCGCCCCGTGAAGCTCCGCTTTCTCAGCGGGGATCGCTCTGTTGATCCCCGCTGAGCCGGCGGATGACTGGGCGGTCCCCTCACACTGTGCAGGGACCGCCCTGTCAGAGCGCCGCTCTCCCCTATGGGGGGATCGGATGACGACGGACCGTAGAGTCCGTTGTCATCCGATCCGCTCCGCCGACGGATGGAAAAATAGGGTTTTCCTCCGTCACACTTTGGCGGAGCGGAGCGGGTCGGATGTCAGCGGACATGTCACCGCTGACATCCGTGGCTACATAGGGCTACATGGAGCATCCGTTCAGGTCCGCCTAAAAAACTGACAGGTCCGTGTGAAAGGGGCCTTACTCTTTAATTGTTCAAGCTGAAGTTAGAAGCTGATTGGTAACTATGCACAGCTGCACCAGATTCTGTATGCACCAGTTTTAGTAAATCTCCCACAATGAGTTTCTTTTGCTTCACATAAATAATCTTTATATAAAACTTCTAAATGTTGCAAAATGACAGTTTAAAGCTCAGCTCCTGTTTGTATTATTATTTTCAATGATGCTGTGAAAGGTAAAAACATTAATTGCATTGCCTTTTTGTGTTGGGGAGATTTGAATTTAATACTTGTCTCCCTGCTTGGGGCAGCACTAAAAATGGTTATAACCTCTGTCAGACTTTTATTGCTGTGGTTTTCTTAACTGAGGGGATTTTCCCTCACTTTCTGTCCCAGAGACACTATGAGCCCTTTCACACTGGGGGCGGTAGCGGTAAAGCGGCGCTAGTTTTTTATTCTGGCGGGAGCAGGGCACTTTTGACCGCCTAGAAGGGGTTAAAAAGGGTTAAAAGCACCCGTTGTCGAAGCACTGTGCAGGTGCTTTGGCAGCGATGCCCATGCATTCCAGTGGTCAGGGGCGGTGGAGGAGTGGTGTATACACAACTCGCAAACAACCCCAAAGATGCTGCTTGCAGGACTTTTTCTAACGTCCTGCAAGCGCACCGCCCGAGTGTAAAAGCACTCAGGCTTTCACACTGGGACTGCAGATGAGCCATTTTTCAGATGCTTTACAGGCTCTATTTTTAGGGCTAATGCACCTGAAAAACGCCCCAGTGTGAAATGGGTCTATGGGGGAGATTTACTAAAAGTGGTGCATTCAGAGTCTGGTGCAGCTGTGCATGGTAGCCAATCAGCTTCTAACTTCAGCCTGTTCAATTATGCCCTGACAATAAACGCTGGAAGATGATTGGTTTCAATGCTGAGCTGCACCAGGTTTGCACACTTCAGCTTTAGTAAATAACCCCTCTGTGTGTCAGGGTATAATTGAGTGTTACCAAGGCAGGAAATTAAGGAAAATCTCTCCAATGAGAGCATTTTAGTCAGAGTTCATCTTTAAATGGAAGGTGAGTTGCACCAAAACCCTTTTTTTTATTTTTTATAACTTAATAAAGATTTTTTTATTTTTTTTATCTTTGTAAGGCAAAATGGAAAAAAAAGAAAGGAAAAACACACAATTGTGGGCTGCTACAACTACCATAAAAACACAAAGAGACAAATGCACTATGCAAGTATGTTTGTGTTTTTATGCAAGTAATAGCAGCCCCAGCTTGTGTTTTTTCTTTCTTTTGTTGTTTGCATAGTACATATACCCAGGGACTCTGATTATTATTTTGGGTTTAAAGGCACAATTCGTATTCTCATTTTTAAGTTAAAATGTAAAATGTGAAATATACATAAATCTCAGTAAGAATACATCTTTCTTACATTTATAGCGTTTGTGACCGATTGTAACCATGAACATGAAAGGATTACAATCTGATGCCATACTGCCACTTCTCTTTCAGGAAAAGATGATTCATACAGTGCTAATATTTGTAGTTGATTGAAAAGGCCATTTTGGAACAAGCTTTTTTTTTTTTTTTTTTAATACAAAAGCAGAACCTCCATGCCAGTAAGTTTTTATATTTCTATTGCTACAAGCATAACATGCTTTGCAAATGTATCTTTTTAATGCATGATATTTCTTAAGATTTAAATGTCTTCTAAAAGTTCATTTTTATTTGTATAACATTTTTATAGATTCTTGAACTGTCTGCCTGATTTAAGAAGATCAATGTTCTACAGAAATATTTGAATAAGTGCATATATGGAAAGTCTGGTACAATGAAAATACAAATCACAAATAAGCACAAAGACTTCTTTGCAGTTAGCATAACTAAACTTTGCCAATGTATGGTTCACTGCTTAATGACAATGTTACTTTCTCTAGTATTATCTACTGTACCTGCATACTGAACGCAAACTGTTCATTTTGTAAGATTACAGATGTACAAGGCTGCATCACCATAGCAACACATCTAATTGGTACAGTGCATATCTTCCTTTAACCATAGGATGGAGCCAATACCCCTGAATATGAATCTTATCATTTAGGAGCACAAAATATAGAATTATTTCTTTTAGTTTATGAAAAAAAGGTAATTGCATTGTGTATGTGATTTAGAATGTTGTAAACGTGTGCAGATTCGTTTAACAAGATACAAACTAGACTTTCTTTTTGGTTATTATAATGCAGAAATGGCTGAATATTTGTATCTATCTGGAACTTTTGTTTTACTAGGCTAAATAATTTCATTTACATACAAAAGTATGAGCACAACACATGCTGAATACCGTATATACTCGAGTATAAGCCGACCGACACCTAATTTTACCACAAAAAACTGGGAAAACGTATTGACTCAAGTATAAGCCTAGGGTGTCCATCTGCATGCTTCACTTTGCCTCACTGTGTCCATGTCCATGCCTCACTGTGCCCATGCCTCACTGTGTCCATGACTAGACGGACGTTTAACATGGGAGTCTATGGAAGGGGTGCCAAAAAACTTTGCACACTTATAAAGGAGAAATGGGGCTACATGTGTGCCAAGTTTTGGGTCCAGGGGACCTATGACCGGCTGATACCGGGTCCCCAAAATCACTGGAGAAATGACCGTTTAACATGGGAGTCTATGGAAGGGGTGCCCGGCTTTGAAAAATCGGTGCTCCCCAGCCAGAGGTCCCCCGGACAACAAACTTTGCATACTTGTAGAAGGGGGCTACATGTGTGCGAAGTTTGGGGTCCAGGGGACCTACGTCTGGCCAGTACCGGGTCCTCAAAGTCCGGGAGATCAGGCGCAAAAAGGTGACTCGAGTATAAGCCGAGGGGGGCATTTTCAGCACAAAAAAATGTGCTGAAAAACTCGGCTTATACTCGAGTATATACGGTAATTACATTTTTTCGTACTGGGATGTAAAAAGAAAAATATTCACATATTCAAATAGGATAAATGTTTAACCACTTCAATACCAGGCACTTTCCCCCCTTCCTGCCTAGGACAATTTTTAGCTTTCAGCGCTGTCGCACTTTGAATGACAATTGCGCGGTCATGCAACCCTGTACCCAAACAACATTTTTATCATTTTCTTCCCACAAATAGAGCTTTCTTTTGGTGGTATTTGATCACCTCTGCAGTTTTAAATTTTTGTGCTATAAGCGTAAAATACCGACAATTAACTAAAAAAAATGAATGGGCACTGATAGGCGGCACTGACGTCACTGATATGCGGCACTGTTGGGCACTGACAGGTGGCACTGCATAGGCAGCACTGATGAGGAGCTACTGACAGGCATTACTGAGTGGCACTGATTGGCACTTTTATGGGACACTGACAGGCATTACTGATGGGGCACTGATTGGCATTTTTTTGGGCACTGATTGGCACTGTTGTGGACACTGTTCTGCACTTTTATGGGCACTGTCAGGCTTTATAGAGGGGGTTAGGCTCGCAGATGATGGGCACTAATTGGCAGTTGATGGGCACCTTTTGATGGGGGCTGTGCTGATAATCAATATGCTGATTATCAGCACAGACCTCCCACCCTTCTGACAGGGAGAGCCACAGATTGGCTCTCCCTGTCAGTGTGAACCATGGAAAGACGTTTACCGGCACTTCCTGGTTCACGTGATGATCAGCTTGGCCACAGATGATCACGTGGTAAGAAGCCTTTTTGATGCCATAATTTTGCTATATGGCGGGTGGCAAGTGGTTAAAATAAACCTATAATGTGCAGGGTAAAGAAACAGGTTACCGTATTTATCGGCGTATAACACGCACTTTTTTCCCCTGAAAATCAGGGGAAAATCGTGGGTGCATGTTATACGATGATACCCACATCCCTGGGCTGTCTCCGCTGACTGTGAGCGGAGCGGAGCGAGATACACATAGCCGAATGTACTCGGCTATACTCGGCTTTTCTCGGCTCCGCTCACAGTCACGCCCAGTCCCGCCATTGGACCTGTGTTATGTCCATCATAGGGCGGGACTCGGCGTGACTGTGAGCGGAGCCGAGAAAAGCCGAGTATAGCCGAGTACAGAGGAAAGGAAAAACGTACCGCTCAAAAGCTTGAGAATTCACCAAATAGCTGCTTCCGCCCGGTCACTCACACAGGTGCTGGCTCTGCACTGATGCATGGGAGAAAAAGAAACCCTGGACTGCCGCACTCTGTATAGACAGTTATTTATTCCAAAATTTCAGGTAAAAAATCCAAATTCAAAATAAATCCATAAATCCAAAACAACAAATGCAGATGGTGTGCATGCAGGGAAGGGTGGCTAACACGTTTCACGTCACGAATTGACGCTTACTCATAGCTATGTGTATCTCGGCGGCGGCTCCGCCCAGTCCCTGCGTCCCTGCATTCTCGGCGGCGTCCGCCCCGCTCCGCACAGTCTCGACGCCAATTTTAAAATGCTGCACGGCGACACTGGGGCAAGGCTTCACGGCGACACTGGGGCAAGGCTGTACGGCGACACTGGGGCAAGGCTGTACGGCGACACTGGGGCAAGGCTGTACGGCGACACTGGGGCAAGGCTGCACGGCTACACTGGGGCAAGGCTGAAATGGACTCTGGGACAAGGCTGCAATGGACACTGACAAGGCTGCACTGTGACAAGGCTGCAATGGACACTGACAAGGCTGCATTTAAATGTAAGTTATTTTTCCTTAAACTTCCCTCCTAAAAGTTTTTTCCCTAAAATTTCCTCCTAAACTTTGGGTGCGTGTTATACGCTGGCGCGTGGTATACGCCGATAAATACGGTAACTTAATTTCCATCCCACCTGCCTGCACATGTTTACCTTTCTTTCTCACTTTCTCTCTCCTTTCCATTTGGCTGCTGAGAATGGAGAGAGGAAGCCATGTATAGTTGACACTTGAAACTCATACAAGGCTGACACTCCTCACCCCCATCTGACAGTGCTGGAGAAGAAGAGGAGCAAGTCACATGTTACTTATACCTGAAATTACAAGTCTAACATAATAGGTAATCAGCTGAATGATCAGACATGGAGTAACTGTAACTTGCAGTTTACCAAAAAGATGCAAAGGTAGAATCAATAATGCAAATCAGGTTCAAGATGACAAAGAACATGCATTCACTAATATAAAACACATTGGGCTCCATTCACAAAGTGGTATCTTACCACATACCGCACAGTATTTTTCAAAAAGTTTTTTGCCATTTACTAGCAAAACACTACTAAAATACAGCATGAGTTATTTTATAAAGTCATGCTGTATTTTAGTAGTGGAAACGGTAAGCGGTAGCCGCCGTATTTATTAACATCAATAAATAGGCATTGTAGGGAGCGGGCGGCAGTCTGTGTCTTTAACAACCACTTAACAACATGGTTGATAAGGAGCAGGCTGCTGGCACATCCTTAACAACCGATGAGTCATCAACTGTCACCGCTGACAGCTGAAAGTAAAAAACTATTTCCGGCAATTAAAAAATCCATACCAGGCTCTTTATTTTACAGGGGGCAGGATCTGACAGCCCCCTTGTTAAAGGGGGCTTCCGTATCCTGATAAGGCCCCCACCCGCAGACCCCCACAACCACCGGCTATGGTTGTGGTTGTGGGGAAGAGGCCCTTGCCCCATCAACATGGGGACAAGGTGCTTTGGGGGAGGCAGAGCCCCTTGCCCAAAGCACCCCCCCATGTTGAGGGCACGTGGCCTGCTATGGTTCAGGAGGGGTGGGAGCGCTCCTTTGTCCCCTCCTTTTCCTGACATGCTGGGCTGTATACTCGGATAGGGGGCTGGTATGGATTTTGGGGGGACCCCACGTCATTTAAAAAATAATAATATTAAAATACTGTTTTGTAGTTGTTGATGCTAGAGTTTGCTATACATGAACTCACATTTTCTGTGTCACGCATTTGTTCCTTTACGGCTTACGGATGCTAAAACATCTGCAGTGACATGCTACACACAGGCTTTATACATAGAAACACATGGGTGTCAGAAATGATAGCAAAATGTTTAAATCTGCAAAGGAAAATGTATAGTAACCCAGCAAGACTATGAGTTAGTGATGTTGCTTCGCACTGAAAAATATTGTTTTTGAAGAAGTTTTCAAGTAAAATCTTATTATTTCTTCTTAACACTGTGTGATTCCTGTGTCAGCAGTGTTAAAAAAAGAACTTATGTGAAAAAAGGGATTTGCAGTGGAGAGCTGTGATTTTGTATGAGAGATAAATGGCCAGATACTTTATTAAAGCTTCAGAAAAGTAAGTAAGTGCTGTGTGGGACATTTTCAACAGCTTTTCACTAGGTTAAGATTTTTTTTGAAGATATATTTGTTTTTTCTTTAAAGCCAACACAATCCAATGACAACTTTTTTCAAGGGGTAGCAACATATTTAATAATTGAGTATCGAGGGTGATGAGAATGAAAATGGGCACCCCAAAAAGATGTGTGAGAGGACACAGGGCAGCCATGTCGGTCAGGATTCATAGGTCAATAGGAGGCGCATAACAGCAGTGATTCCCTTTACATAACCTTTGGAAGGTATCCTATACCAGGGCTTAACATTTCAAGTCCTGATATACTAGCCAGGCCTTAAGAGTTACTAGCCACCAGTTGCCTCACCCAACCCCTACCCTGCCCGCCTCTAATTATGCCCCTAAACACACCCTTGTAAATTATCTTGTGAAATGACACTGTTAAATGTTGCACAACACAAGTGTGAACAAGCCCTTACATCAGTGTCCTCAATCCCCCCTTCACATCACAGACCCCCTTTTATATTACAGATTTCCCCATCACAGACACCCCTCATTACAGACCATCCGATCACATATCCCCCATCACAGACTCCCCTCATCACAGACTATCCCATAACAGATCCCCCCATCACAAACTTCCCTCATCACAGACCATCCCATCACAGATCCCCCCCACCCCAGACCCCCCTCTTCACAGATTTTCCCATCACAGACACCCCTCATCACAGACCATCCGATCACAGATCCCCCATCACAGACTTGCCTCATCACAGACCATCCCTTCACAGATCCCCCCCATTACAGAATCCCCTAATCACAGACCATCCCATCACAGACCCACCCCCCCATCACAGACAACCCTCATCACAGACCATCCAATCACAGATTCCCCCATCACAAACTTCCCTCATCACAGACTATCCCATCACAGATCCCCCATCATAGACTCCCCTCATCACAGACTATCCCATCACATATCCCCCCATCACAGACTCTCTCATCACAGACTCCCCTCATCACAGACCATCCCATCACAGACCCCCCCCATCACAGACCCCCCCATCACATATTCCCCCATCACAGATCCCCCTCCCCATCTCTTTTTCCTTGTAATACCCTTGTTATGTAAATCTTTAGCTTGCACCGTTTTAATTACTTACTTTTTAAGGAATATTTTTTAAGTTGTAAAATTATCTCCAATGCACTAACGCAGAACTTAAAGTGATACTAAATTTTTTTTTGTTTTTTTTTTGTTAAAAATAACAAACGTGTCTATACTTACCTACTGCATGCAGTGGTTTTGCACAGAGCAGCCCAGATTCTCCTCTTTTCAGGTCCCTCTTCTACCTTAACTTTTATCTTGCATAAATTGTTCATTTGGTATTTTGGAGTGTGCTGGAGATGAGAGCTCAGATAGTCCTGAGTTCTGTAAAGCTCACAATACACTACACAATCTGATTGTATAATCTCCTTTATGTTTCAATGATTTTTATTAAAGTTTTACAGAACAGATAAGATCTCAGCATCTCATCAAGCATTGTAGAGTTCTTTGTGCATTATACATACTATATACACAAGGAATCCTCCTCTTGTGTTTAGCAAGGCCCATTATCATGTCCTGATGTAGACTGTACCTCATTTACTCTAGTATTTATGGCGTAAATACCGCACCCTACCAAAATTCCTACAACATACACTTTACATCTTTTTCTGTGGTCTAGTACATGCTCTATATCATAGGCCACAGAATACGTCCCACCCGCTAGGAAACGTCAGCTCCCCGTATAATCTCCTTTATATTGACCATCAACTTTGTAGTACAAGGGCCTGCTTTATTGCATACAGAGTGATTGGATCAATAGGTGGGTCCTCCTATTTTATAGTTTTGGTAAATCTAAAGGAAATTGTGCAGAGGTTGTACAATCAGGAGCATTTTCACTTCACGCATAGGGTAACCCATACACTTGAATGAGTTCCCCTACAAGCAACAATCACCCCAAAGAAGCTCCAGAACTTTTTTTTAGAGTGGATCTTGGTGCGTTTTTACTGTGATTTTTGGTGCAGCACATTTCTGAAATGCAAGGCAAAGCATGTGTAGCGCCCTTCCCAAATGGTTTGGACGCTATGTGTAAATTTAGGGGTAGTCTGAGCCAGTAGTTGGGCTCAGACCTGGATAATTGTGTTGAAATTTGCTTCTGCTTTGGGTGTGATACTGCCTGGCAGTTATATTCCCTGTTCGCCTGTAGGTGGCACTGCCACCAACGGCTCAGGCTGGAATACAGGGGTATCACAACACCTTGTGTGTCCTCTCTTGGCAGCCGTGCAGTGGGCGTGGTGAACCCGCTGTGCATGCTGGGAGAGGGAACATAAGGGGCAGACGCCATTAATTGGGGTCCTGTGTGCACGCCTCGTGGCCCGCATGGCACGGGGTGCTTGCGTGTGTTCCAGCCCCGGGGCACCTTCAGTCCGAGGCTGAATCGCTGCCTGGTAGGCCCAGCTCTGCTGGCTGGGGCCTATGCCTTTGGAAAGGATCCCAAGCTGCCCACCTGTGAGAAGCCCACCCTTAGGGAAGGAGGCCAGGGGAGGATCTGCCCCAGATGAGACTGGCGACGGTACTGCAGTCTCGGGAGGAGGCCTGGAGACTCACCTAAGGAGGGATCCATTACTACAAGCCCTGCAATATGCCGATCTGGCATAAAGGTTTTCTCTATTGCTTGGCTGGGAGGTTCGGGACTTTGATAATCCTGTGGCAGAGGATTCCTGATCGCATCCCTAAATTCTCAGATAAAGTTGATCCGTGCATCATCCCGGCTGCTAGGACCAGTGAATGGGACTATCCGGGTGAGCAATACCCACTCAGGCTTGAGTGGCGACGTTGTGCCTTTAGTGTTGCGTGCCTGAACCTTCCCCTATTCTTGTCTTGTTTCCTACTTTCTCTACAAGTTCCCACAGCAAGAAAAGGAAAATAAAGCCTTCCTGTTTAGGTTTTACATTTGTGTGGACATTGACTTTTTCTAGAGACTTTCTATACCCTGACAACGGAAGCCTTGGAGGTAGTTTGCATGACCCAAAAGAAAAACAGCCAGTCCCTTAAATGGGGGTAAGTGCTACACATGTATTTTCAGTGCCGTTTGACATGGGTTCGGAAGCACACAGATGTGAATGGAGCCTCATTGTTCTTGTGTAAACACACCAATTTCACTTTCAGACCCCATTCACATCTAGCATAGTGGGAGTGCACATTTTTTGGCTAGTTTTTCTCATGACAGCCATAGGGCAGCCCATTGATTTTAATGGGCTGTGCTACATGTGGCTCATGGGAGATATTAACGTGTTGTGGGTTGCGTGTTTTTGCAGCATTTGCCACTCTTTTTTTCACATGACAAAAATGCGTGTTTGCTTCTGAGTTTGATGGACCATTATCAATTAATGGCCCTGAAATTGCAACTAGTTATATTTAGGTGTATAAAGATGGCCATACACTATGCAATCTGATTGCACAATCTCTGTACTTTCTCCTTTAGATTGACCAAAACTATATAATAGGAGGACACACCATCTATCCAATCACTATGTATCCAATCAGGCAGGCCCTTGAACTACATAGTTGATGGTAGATCTAAAAGAGATTGTACAGTCAGCTTGTATAGTGTAATGATTAAGCACAGATCAGATGTGTGAAACACGTCTACGTGACTAACACCTGGTGTCCCTGGTGTATTTTGACCATCTGCAATAAAAGGCACTTTTTGGAAACTTTGGGTGTGCAGCCATTTCTTCTTTTTCTCAAGCTTGTATAGTGTATGGTGAGCTTTACGGTACTCAGGACATACTTCTGTCCAGGAAGTAAGGCAGAAGTAATGGAGAAGTGTTTTTAATCAGCTATGAAAACAGTGAGGTAAGCATCTGTAGAAAAAATGGAAAGCTTTTTTATTTCTGCAAAAGAAGTACATTAATGCTATATTGGTACATAGGGGAGCTGTTATTTAGAAGAAAAAAAAAGTGAACTTAGCTTTTAAAGAATCCATGTAAGTTGAAAAGCGCTACCATGTGCTAAATCTCTGGATATACATTTCTAGTGGTAACAGTGTATGTTACAGATGTGTATTTTAAGTCAAAATTGTTATAGCTAATATGATTAAAGTTTATATTTATGATAAATATCTGGTGGCAGTGATTGATTTGTGGTATAAATCGTTAATGTGTAGTTAACCATACCCAGCAAAAATCGCACTTTAGGCTGTCACTTAGATTGTGCTCCTGAAAACTGGAAAATCTTTGTTCTAGGTGAGGCTGACAGTGTCATTATCGCATATCGGTGACAGTGCAGTGTGAGTTTGACTAGCCATTTGTCTCAAGTTGGTGGCCGGGGTCTGACACATGTGTTGGTCACATGGAGTCACCCCTTCTAGTCCTGAAATCTGTTTAGACTCTTATTTATAGACTATTTAGGTGGATGACTTCACCTGGGAGAACACTAGAGGAACCCCTAGCATTTCTTCTATGTCAGTTGTTGACTTGTTGTAGCCTAATTTACTATAGACAGTAGTTTTTAACCCTATACGGAATCTATAAGTGAGACCATCTCCCTTTCAAACTTACACACCTGAGGTGGTAGGAGTCGGGGATGCCCTCCCCATTTTTTCGGGTTTTAGGTCTTTTAAATGTTCTGGGTCTGGTGTGTCTAAAGGTGGATGGCTTTTAGCTGTACTATGTGGTGTTTATATGCTTTCGTATCGGTCTGGATCCCTGTCTGCGGCTAGCTGTTTATATGACAGGATCGTTTGGCCTCACCTGCGCCTTTCATTTCTTGGGTTTCATTTTTTGGGCCATAGATTGGGCTGGCGCTTGCGCGACTGCGCCTATGAAGGCCTACGTCATTGAACGGCTTCGCCTATCACCATCAATCATCCAATCCATCCCCAGCGTGCGCACCTGCCGCCAATAACCGGAACGCCAATATTTGGTGCCAAAATTGGTTATATATAGCCAGTGTGGATCAGGCTGTCTGGCGAGCGGTGCTTTGTATGCTGTTGGGAGATGATAGTAAGTGCGGTTGTTATTACTGATATAATTATTTTCCTGATTTTGCGATACCAAGCATAGTTCCCATAATTTATATTTCAGGAAATTTTTCTATGAGGCTATTTGATATAATCTCTTCTGTCATTTATCTTGGGGGCCCTTAACGTTCGTTTATCCCAAGTGGGTTTATACCCTATAGGACTGCATAACTCCCCTGTGAGGAGTAACGGCTATATTGTCCGACTGTCTAGACCCTTCTAATCAGGTATATCTATGTTGAATCCACCCACCCCATAGACTCTAGGATATTACTTTTTTGTTAATTGTATTTATTGTTTCAATAATTAATTAATACATTTATATAGGTGCTTGGCGACATGAAATAGAATTTTATCCCAGTGAAACATTATCATCTATACTCTTGGAATAAAGCTACCTGTTTTCATCTTAAACTGGTCTCATTTTGGGAGTTTAAGTGAGTATGATATAAATTTTATGACTGGCTCATTGTGCAAGCCCTATTGGATTATATTCCATTTCTAATGGTCATATTAGTAAGCACTATTTTATTGTTAAAGGGCCTCTTACCTGGGTCACCGTTCCGCACCATCTCTCCTTTTGTGGGGGCACACCGCTTCTGGTTGTCCTGGTTGGTTCACAATATGTAAGTTGCTATCTATCCTATGTGATTAACCAATCTTTCACAAAAAATATGACAATGACTTTCCTCTATCTCTTCCTACTCTGTAATTAAGGTTCCTCTGTTACAAATCAAGGTTCTGAAGAAGCAGAAATGTGAAACGCGTCAACTATTTGACACTTATAGTAACGAAGATTGTTGAACCTCATGAAAATAGATTTATTGATTTTATACG
Source organism: Rana muscosa (assembly GCA_029206835.1). Taxonomy (NCBI): domain Eukaryota; kingdom Metazoa; phylum Chordata; class Amphibia; order Anura; family Ranidae; genus Rana; species Rana muscosa. The sequence continues at coordinate 689,510,324 of CM055118.1, read as the reverse complement.
CTTTTTTGTCTTATTATTGTTTGTTCAATAAATTTATTGAAAATTACTAAGTATATGAATCCCTCTATGGTACCGTGATAATCCAACATGTTGGTTAATTTTTTCTAAAGTTTATATAGGATGAGATACCCCCAGAGCCTACTTTTATGTTTTATATAAAACTCACACACCTATTGTTATTCAGAAAACAGGACTTTGACTTTTTTTTTCTAGAGCGGTGATGGACTCATTCTCTTGTTAGTTAAAACCTTATACTCCAAAGGGGTCTCAAAAATCGATGGTATACTGTAGGTAAAAATGTCTGATTGGAATTCTATAAATGTATAAATACCCAATCTCCTACCATTAGAGAAGTATTGGCAGAATTCAGAAAGCACTGCTTAGCAGTCTAATGTAAAACAGTGCATTAGACAGATACAGTATCTGTTTTGAACACATCAGCTGTTAGACAGTATAAGCACATTTCTGACTGAGCTGAATCTGTAAATTGAGAGTTGAAGAGATTAAATTATCTGTCAAGTTTGAGATTCATTGTGGATTTGGCCGATTCACACTTGGCAGCAATTCACAGATATTACCTAATCTATTATTAACCAGTATTCAATGGATTTACAATCATTCATGGTTTAAAAAGACAACATGTAGTTAATTATTAACAATACCAGTTTAACATAACATTGGGCTGGTATCCCTTGGGCTGGTGTACCACAAGTATTTGACTTCACCTCTATGCTAATGTTAATACCACGGCACTATTACATATGACCTTAAAAGGTCATATGTTTAAACTTCAAAATGTTAAAACAGAGTTCCAGCCAAAAATACTTGAATAAAAAAGCAGTCCATTTAATAATAACGTAACAAAACTAGCTTTAGCTGGAATATTCACCTTCAAACTAGAATTTTCCCCTGCAGTACTTTTTTTACCACTAGTTGTCCTCAGTCTGGTGGCCAGAATCATTCAACCCAACCCTGCCAGCCAGTCACTAGACAGTGAAAGGAGAAACAGCACAGAGATGAGCTTGTAGCATAATTTTCCCTATCAGGATTCTTCTTGTTGACAAACTGCTTGGCTCCCTATACTGCCCATTCCTTTTAACATTCCAGCCTCACCGTATAGGGACTGAAAGAGGCTAATACCAGGTCATATTCAGATACTCACACTGCTCACAATAAAAAATATATTTAACAATGTATTATTGGTTTCAGAACTGCATTAAAGTGGAATTCAAAGCCAACTATAACTATTCTTAAAACGTTTCCCTCCCACCTCCCCCTACCTATTCTTCCCACCCTGAGTAAAAAGATCTATATACTGTACTTACCTTTTTTTAGTATGCTCTGGTGCGGTCACATGATCCTGCATCTCCGACTCCCTCATTTTAGTGAATGGCAGCTGCAGGGGAGAGGAGGGAGCTTTAACAATGGCTGGGCTATAGAAGCCTTTGGATCACATCACAGCTTCAGGAACTCACAGCCGTGGTCAAGCACACCATGACATGGGAGGGGGAGGGGTGTGAAGCTGCAGGATCACGTGACCAGACTAAAAAAAGGTAAGTATGCACATCTATTTTACACAGGACAGGCATGATAGGTGGGAAGAGGGAAGGGGGAACATTTTTAAGAATAGTTCGTTTTAGGATTGAATTCTATTCAGATTTAATATGTGTCTTTTTTATCTGCCAAAAGTTCAGATTGAGGGAAAATTATTTATTTTATGATTTGACTTATTTAGAATATTTGGGAGCCAGATCATAAATACGTTTCTAAATTCCATTTGAAAAAGTTACATTTATTAAGGCATGTGATGACATTTGAATAACTGTTTATATACTGTATGTACTGCCATGTTCCAAAGCATCACAAGAAACTTAAAGAGATTTGAATCTTTTTTATATGGTCACTAATAGGAAAATAAGTCATATTGCCTGTAGTAAAATGGTAAAGAATATGTGAGACAACATTAACACAATAGTACCAATTTTCACTTCCAAATTCCATTTAGAATACTGTAAATGATGGCATCTGAAAATTTCTATAATATGCTAGGGATGTGGAGGAGAACATGATTTACTTTGTATATACTGTAAATGGTGGATGTGCAGAATCATCAATCTGTTTTAAGAGAATCATTTCTCTGTTTCTGAAGTATGGCTACATATTACTATTTCAGCACACATTTTGGCTGTTTTGGTTGCTTATTCAGTTTCAGAAACAGAGCTGATAACAATACTTCCAATGGCAGCTAAGTTGGAACTCTGGAATTCTACTAAGATTCCAAACTTGGTTGACCCAGAGGGTATTTTTTTGGTTGTTCTAGGGAGAAAAATGGTAAATTTTTAAATATTAGTAATAGAGTTGAGCGGACACCTGGATGTTCGGGTTCGACGGGTTCGGCCGAACTTCGGAAAAAAGTTCGGGTTCGGGACCGAACTTTAACCCTAACCCAAACCCGAACCCCATTGAAGTCAATGGGGACCCGGACTTCTGAGGACTAAAAAGGCTCTAAAAAAGTAATGGAAAGGGCTAGAGGGCTGCAAATGGCAGCAAAATGTTGTTAAGAGCATGGCAAGTGCTCTGCAAACAAATGTGGATAGGGAAATAACTTAAAATAACATAAAAAAAAACATTAAAAAAATAAAAAATATGCTGGAGGCCCCCTTTTCAGCAGAAGAGGTACGGGAAGTCATTAAGAACCTCAGAAGCTCAACAGCACGATGCCACACATATGGTGGGAATGCCCCAGAATACGCCCTTTCTGGAATAAATTATTCAATTTAATGGATAAGCTAGTGGGAAAATAAAATACTTTGAAATAAAAATGTAGTGGGGTGCTAAATTTAAGGGAAGTGTTTGAGTGGTAAATAGGCTCAAACACCCTAATTCTGTAGGATTCATGGACCATTTTGTCCTCGGGGGACAGTATTGGTGTGCAGTTCCCTGTGGTCTATAGGTGGCGCTGCCATGGTAGGCTAGGGTTGAACCGCGATACAGTGCTGTGCCTTTTGTGTCCCCTCTTGGCAATAGTACAGCGGGGCGGTGAACCTGCTGTGCATGCCGGGAGAGCATATAAAAGGGGCAGACCTTTGACCTGGGGGCTGATGTCCAGTGGGGTCCGCGCCCAGGTGCCTTCGGCCTGGGTGCATGTGTTCCTGTTCCATCTCGGGCACCTTTAGCCCGGGGTGAGGTACTATCCTGGAGTTCCTGGGTATGGAGGCCTAGGGGCGGGAGTAAAGCTTGGAGTCCAGAGCCTTCGTCTGGAGTCCGCTAAGGGTCGAGGAGTCTTAGGGTGCCGCCTCGTGTAGGGGACCCTGTTCCAGGGAAGGGAGGATCATTCTGATGGACCGATGCAGGAGTCACGGTGAAGGAAGGGTCTGTTGACTCCCTGGAGAGATGTCTTCCCCTTGATATGGGCAAGGTACGTAGAAGGAGAAGCTCAAGGTCATCTTGAGTGTATCAGAGGCCTTATTCACCCGGCCCGTGGCAGGGGCCTTATACACCCTGGTCTGTGGCAGAGACCAAAGTTCTCCAGGTCCGTGGCAGGGGCCTTGTACACCCGGTCTGTGGCAGAGACCAACCTCAAGGTCTGTGGCAGAGACCGTGCACCTAAAACTGTTTGAGAAACCTAAGCAGTGAAGTGAATGTGCTACGTTTGTGCCTGGACCTCCTCCACACCTTAAGCTGTCCTGTTTCTTTGCTCTAACCTTTTCTATCCGTGTAGAGTTTATTTTGCCATGAGAGAATAAGAGTTGTAGTTTCAGCTGGTGTGGACATTGACTTTACTGGGAATTAAAGAAGGACTTGCCTCTACCTACAGTAGAGGTGAGAATAATCCTCTGGAGGAGTTTTGACTCCGGCTGTGGACACGGCCCGTCAAGTACACCGCTCAACCTCTTTATATAGGAGGGTACGGGCTGGTAGTGCAGTGTGCCTTTCTCCCTCCTGCGAGGAGCCAACAACATAAAGGCAGGTAAGGGGGAAAGGATCTGTGGGCTACAAAAAAATAAAATAAAAATGATAATCTTGACCTAGGAGGACGAGGTCCATATGGAGTAGGAGGTTGAAGTGGCGGTGGATGTGGCTGTGTAGGTGGAAGCGGCGGTGGAGGAGGACAAGGTAGCCAACACTGGTTCAAAAATACAACAATGGCTGGGTAAGGCCGGTGATGTGTCGAATGTTGTTTTTTTAGCATAGCACAGTACAAGAAAAATATATAGAAATTGTTTATTTCACACACCTCCAGATATGTATTTCACACTGCAAAATATTTTTTGTGGCCCTAAATGGCGTTTTTTGGAAGACCACAACACACCCACAGTACGTAACCGCTGAATCGCACAGCTACAGAACTGCAGAAAATGCTATTCAAAAAAAATGTTTTTTTTTTAGTATAGCACAGTAGAAGAAAACTATTTAGAAATTTTTTTATTTCACACACCTCCACATATGTATAACACACTGCAAAATATTTTTTGTGGCCCTAAATGGCGTTTTTTGGAAGACCACAATACACCCACAGTACGTAACCGCTGAATCGCACAGCTACAGAACTGCAGAAAATGCTATTCAAAAAAAATGTTTTTTTTTAGTATAGCACAGTAGAAGAAAACTATATATAAATTGTTTATTTCACACACCTCCACATATGTATAACACACTGCAAAATATTTTTTGTGGCCCTAAATGGCTCTTTTTGCAAGCGTACATTAAAGTGCAATTTTTTTTTTTTTTTTTTTTTTTGCACGAGCAAAATAAAATGGAATTTTTTTTTTGCCCAATGGGTCTTTTGGAAAAGAGCACAATAAAGTGCCTTTTTTTTTTTGTCCTAAATGGATCTTTTTCCAAGAGCAGAATACACCCACAGTATGGAAACGGTGTATCTCTCAACGTAATATATGCAGTGCTGGTGCACTGAGCTTGCAGATAAAAGGTAGATTTTCTCTGACACTGGGCTCATAGCAGTGTAAAAAGACTGCACTGCAACACAAACAGGTAAACCTATGCAGATCGCTGAGTTATATCTCTGAATCTGGACTCCTATTCCTATATAATATATCTCTCTCCCTAAAAGCAAAAAACAGGAACCTGGCCCTACACTACACTGTCTCTATCTTTTCCCTCAGATTCCAGAATCAGGACTAACTCATGTATTTTTCTATCTCTCCCTAAAAGCAGCAGCAGCAGACTAGATCCTCTCCCTATCTATTCTGAAGCAGAGTGACGTGTGTGCTGTGTGCCTCTAGCTTATATAGAAGCTGGGTCACATGTTGCACTGACCAATCACAGCCATGCCATTAGTAGGCATGGCTATGATGGCCTCTAATGGCACACCAGCTAATCAAAAGGTGATTGGCTGGCCCCTGAAGCATTTCTAAATGCGTAATTAGATTGCCGAACCCGAACCCGGACTTTTGCGCAAAGTCCGGGTTCGGGAAAAAGCTAAAGTTCGGTACGGACCCGAACTTTACAGTTTGGGTTCGCTCAACACTAATTAGTAAATATTGTGGTAGATTTTGGGGGTTGGCTACCAGCATTGTTACTGCCAAATCATACGCTTGTAGCTTGTCAGTCAGCATCAGCCAAACACCTAGTCCTGCCCACAGCTTTCTGGATTGGCAGCACTGCCATCATTGCTAAAACCCTCTTACTTAAAAAAACAAATAAAAATATTGGAAAAAATGACCTTTTACTGTGATCTGCAATGTCTGGGATTTGGCTCAGTCAGGAAGGTAATTGAAGTTTTTGATTGCTTTAAGGTGCTTGTGCATCACATAGCAGCTAGATTTGATACAAGTTTAGAGTGCCAAACAGGAGCCTCCCTTTTACTGCTATAAACTTTAGGGTTATGTCAAATAGAACTGCTTTCAGCAGGCTAGGTTATCTGCTGCATTTTTAAAAGCTGTGAGCTCATGGTCATATCAGCAAACATGAATTTACTGTCAGGACCTGGATCAACACCAGTGGGTGTCTCCCAGCAACCAGCAGATTCCAGTAATCAGCCTCCACTTGATGCTGGTTGTTGGGAGGATGTTTAGTCCTTCCTCTCCTATCATACTTCGCTTCAGTGTTTTGCTTTTCTGCTAGATACTGCTTGCCACTTATCCTGAGTCTAGATCTTGGTCTTGCTCCTACCTTGCATCCTGCATCCTGCTGCCTCTTTTCTGCTTCCATTGTACCTTATCCCAGTCTGAAATCCCCCTTTCCATCTGTTCCCTGTGTCTCCAGTTTTCCCTGTTTATCTGCGTTCCCCAATTCTGTACATATTATATACAGTGAGGGAAAAAAGTATTTGATCTGATTTTGTATGTTTGCCCACTGACAAAGAAATGATCAGTCTATAATTTTAATGGTAGGTTTACTTTAACCATGAGAGACAAAAATATCCAGAGAAACGCATTTAAAAAAAGTTATAAATTGATTTGCATCCCAGGTGTCTGCTGTACAGGTAACAAGCTGAGATTATGAGCAAAGGGAGTGCTCCAAATCTAAGCTTGTTACCTGTATAAAAGACACCTGTCCACAATCAGTCAGATTCCAATCTCTCCACCATGGCCAAGACCAACGAGCTGTCCAAGGATGTTAGGGACAAGATTGTAGACCTACAGAAGGCTGGAATGGGCTACAAGACCATTGCCAAGCAGCTTGGTAAGAGAGTGACAACAGATGGTGCGATTATTTACAAATGGAAGAAACACAAAATAACTGTCAATCTAAAAATCTCCTCAACAGAGCTCCAGAAAACATTAAAAGCTGGCAGGGGTTCTAATCTTTCTGCATTCCACTCAAAACTTTAAAAAAAAATAGGTATACAGTTTAATGTTTGGGGTACAATGTCTTTTCCGTTCTTTATTTTTATGTGGCCTTTCTGAAGCATGAAGCTGAGTTTTACACTACACTGACCTTATCGCAATACTTATTAGATTACACTTACCCTATTCCAATACTTATTATAATGCACTCACCTTATCCCACATTAACTGGTGCACATTAAAGATGGGTGCACTTTTGGAAAGTTCGATCAGTTGTGATTTTTAAAAACTACAAACCTGTGATTTTCTGAATTTCCAATCCAGAAATCCCATTAAAGTCAGTATAAATCTGAACCAGGCTTTTTTACAAAGCTTAAAATTCAGAAAAATTGTATAGAATGATTTCGGAAATGTATTGAAAATCATACCTGATGAGTTGACAGAGCCAAAAACAGCCTAAGCCACTTTGTTTAAAACTCTATCAGAAATATTAAGATGGGACCGGGTGGCCTTGGAATTCAAGTTAAGGGTGCTTAGGCAATAGTAAAAGATGTTATAAGGCATAAACAGCCCTTGGTCCCTTTCTCCCAGAAGCCTTTTGCAAACACATACAGTACCTCCAAAAAAACTCTAAATTGTGGAGTTCACCATCCAAAACCATGAAATGTGGCCCAAATTCAACATCTCCTGAAATGTGGGATCAGCCCTGGAGCTTATGTGTAAAGATATGCTTTCGTGAAGATTTAGAGTTTTTAATCTCTTGAGTAGCAGCATGAATTACCTTTTTATTACCAGGCCAATATTCAGTTTGCAGTACTGTAATACTTCAACTGACAACTATCTCACAAAAGTCTTATGCCCCATACACACGATCCGAATATCGTACGACAGATCGTACGACTTTTTCCGCTTATTAGTCGCAAGTAGAAATTGAATAGGTTACTAAAGTCACGAAAATTCTCGTACGACAGAAAAAAAACCCCGAAGTGATGTCATGTGTTGTAATGTATTTGTATTGTATTTTCGGACGACAACTGTACTGACTAAATGAAAATTGTACGATCTGATATCGGATGAACTGTCATGATCAGCTCTCGGAAGCTCTGTACTAACGATCCGATTATCGTACGATTCTTCCTCAGACGACATTTTTCGTACGATATTCGGATCGTGTGTATGGGCCATTAGCAGTACAATAGGAATCAAAATAGTAAAAAACAAAATGTAGCTATATAGTCTTTGTTGGTATTTTTAACAACAATTATTTTATTTTTTCTTACAATGTATTGGAAAAAAGACCAACAACAACCTCTTTACCTACCTTTCTGCTAAAATAAAAATGCCAGGATAGCGTGAACACACCAAATTTGCCAATTTTTGGAAAGTAGACACCCCAAATTCATTTAATTTTTTTGCCACGCTGTTTTGGAAGTGAATAAACATGCCAGTTTTGAGGTGGTTAAGCATGGAGCACATAAAGGTCATACACAGAAGAAGTAGAAGGAGATGTGACAGGGTTAATTGACAGGTCACATACAGCGGGAGGATGGAGGTGAAGAGGCTAACTCGCAGATGTGCATGATAAGGGAGGTGAAGGATTAATATGCGGATCACTGGAGAAGAGAGGGGTGAAACTTGCATCTACAGGTGCCATGATCTAAACAGTAATCAGGGACTAATGAATGCCTCATTCATTCATTAGTTTATATTTTCTTCCTTTGCTTTGTTATGAGAAGAAGGGGAGGGTTCACAGATGTAAATATTACACTGACCCCAAGGATATAGATCACAATGTACAGAGCCACTCAGATTTGCTCTGTATACAGTGGGGGAGATTTATAAAAACTTTTGCACGTGCTGATAAAAGGACTGACCACATTGAGCAGAGGGATGACCTCATCAGTGTCTTGCTGCCCATTCTCTTTCTAGTCAGTGGAAGTATTATGGGGAGATATAAAGGAAACCAATGTATGCTTTACTCTATTTACTCGACTTATTATATTTCTGTCTCTACCTGCAATAGAACATTTGGTGTCATCTGTCTGGCTGTGCTGTGTAAATCCCAGAATTGGATGGATATAAATAAAAATCTGGTAGGTAGATACAACAGCCCCCATAAATGTATTTATTCTGTGCATTTAAGTTTTTGTCTTGAGATCAGGTTTAAATCTCTTCATGGACAGAAATAAAAGTCCTTTGGTAGGTACAACAGCCCCTATATACAGTATGTAATTCCTCTGTGTGTTTAGATACTTGTCTGGAGTTCAGCCTTAACACTTCAGCATGGACAGAAACAAAAATCCTTTTGGTGGGTACAATACCCTCCATATTTGTATTTTCTCTTTGTATTTAGATACTTGGGTTCAGCTTTAATTCTCCACATTGACAGAAATAATAATCCTTTGACAGGTACAACAACCCCATTAATATATTTCCTTTCTGTATTTAGCTACTTGTCTAGAGTTCAGCTTTAACTCTGCGTCATCTACTCAAAATTGGTATATCAATTTTAGGTTAACAGACCCTTTAACTTCATTGAGTTAAAGGAAAAAAATGACTTTTTTTTTTTTTTACACAGGCTTTCAGATGATCTTCAACAGCCTAACTGAAACTGAAAACTAAAAAGCCCCATATCCTCAGAATTAATGTGAATAAACCCTCTAATTAGTGACATCAATGAAGTGGAGTCTTCATTGCTAACTGCATTCCAATCTAATAAGCTAGTGCATATATTTCATAAGGTTAGAGTTAAAAGCATCATGGGTGACAGTCTGCTCTAGGCACCTTCTTTAAAACAGCAAATCCGTTTCTTTTTTCATCGTTGTCTGCAACTATTACATCTCAACATGACAGGCTCCATGCTGAGTGCCAGGCATGCATTAACACTGATCCAAGGAATACCATGAAGAAGCATAAGACACTACAGGATGAAATAGGCACTTAAAAGCTGCCTGGCTTCCAGCACAAAGATTCAATTCAATTGCAGAGGTTTACAACACACAAACAACAAAACCACAGCACAGTTTATTTTGTAGAGCATTATCACCCACAAATGTAACAAGTAGTTACGTTATTTACATTCTGTAAGCAATTTTTCAGAATAGCCTTAACATGACGGTAGACAACCGAAGATCAAAATGCAGGCCATGTCTATTTTATATAAAATTTTGACTAGCGAAGACAGTTACTGTTAAATATCAAGGCACATCAAAATAATACGGTATCCCTTAGCACAAGACTTGAGTTCAGGAACGTATCATTTACAACATATCATCCTTATTGTTCAAGTTAATTTTCAATGTATCAATGATCTTCGCAAGATGAAAAGAATTTTAATGAAAGCGCTGTCCCAAGTATGTTATAAGCTGTTAAAGCATTGATTTTTTTTTTTCTTGTGACAGTGACACAGGCACAGGGTGGTGGGGGTGCAGTGAAATGTTCTGCTGATGATCTGCTTAAAACAGCTGTAGACTTCTGATTACACTGAATGACTTGCTTCATAGGATGCAAAAGGACATGGAATGTACAGTAGCCTGTAGCAGATATCTCATGACAGCTACATGTACTTACTGCAGTATGCTATCAGGAGGCTAGCCAGGATCACCAGTGCCCAGAAAGTTGAAGTCATTCTTGGCAAGGAATTGGCATATTTTCTGGATCTCTTCACATGTACCAAAGCCATTGAAATTCTTCTAGAGAGTTAGATGCCAGTTTGTGTCAGCAGGTAGCTCCACGTGTAATCCTAACGACAGCTGAAAGTGGTCCACCTTGGTGCCATTATCCAGAATTCACAAGACATCATTAGATTAAATGTGGCTTAGAAATAACCGGCCAGTGCACATTTCTTCTAACTGGCTGCAATTCTTTTTTTGCTTTAGCTTTGAACAGTGGGTGGAAGTCACAATGCCAGTTATATGCTGAAAGACTCCATTCTAAGTGTTACTGTAACTACTTACATTGCAGGAGACACAAATTGGGGTATGTATAGTAGTGGTGACATGTTATTTCAGCAAACAATGCCAGCAGCAGTGTGACAGTGCTCACCTCTTCCTATGTATTAGAAATAATAACACATTCCTGCAAAAGTGCCGAATCCTAAACGTCAGCAGCAGAGTATTATAAAGATAAAAATGTTCAAAGGGAGGTTTAAGCACATTTTGGATTTGATCTCCCTTTTTCCCAGCAGGCAGAGGGATGGCTGATATGCCTTGGAAAGTTTGTTGCTGTCTTGCTGGTGAAGTGTTGCTGCAGGGAGAATGTCAGGGTAGCAGAGGGAAGGGCTGGGAACACCCAGAAACCATACAGGTAAGAAGGCAGCACTCCCAGACTTCCAAGCATATATCATTTGGCAGCCTAACTACAGAACTCAGAATAAAAGTCAGATGTACAGGAGACTCCAGTCTTTTCTCCAGGAGCAGGAAGCGTTTATTGTGCTTATACTGCAAAATCCTTTTGCCGGATTGCTCCCAGCACATCAGAGCCTGTGTTACATGAAGCCAGCATCACTGGCATCCCGTTAGATGTGCATTGCTCCTCCCTGTTGGCAGCTGTGTGCTGCCTTTACTGTATATGCAGAGCTGCCAGCACAGGAAAATCGCCATAATCCCTGCACATAAACTTAACTATACAATAACTGCTTTACATAAACACCCAAAGTAATTTTCCCTAATGCATTTTTACATTTAACAGCGCAATAAATTAAGCCTTAAAAGCTTATTTTTGTAATGTTATTTGGTTGCTGTTAATAAAATAACAAATATTAATGTAAAAAGTAAAACGTGTATGTTTTGTCTTGCTCTGGCAAGTTTAATAACATTGGGGGTTATTTACGAAAGGCAAATCCACTTTGCACTACAAGTGCAAACTACAAGTGCAAAGTGCACTTGAAATTGCACTGAAAGTGCACTTGGAAGTGCAGTCACTGTAAATCTGAGGGGTAGATCTGAAATGAGGGGAAGGTCTGCTGATTTTATTATCCAATCATGTGCAAGCTAAAATGCTGTTTTTTATTTTCCTTGCATGTCCCCCTTGGATCTACAGCGACTGCACTTCCAAGTGCACTTTCAGTGCAATTTCAACTGCACTTTGCACTTGAAGTACAAAGTGGATTTGCCTTTAGTAAATAACCCCCATTGTCTAGTGTAAAACCCCGCCCCCACCCTCTCGTATGTCAGACCTCACCTATGTCATTGGCTGAGCGGACCTGATGGGGAACTTCCTCCGCAGTGTAATAAATGAATAGACCCGCCCCTTCTCACGTTCCCCATCAGGTCCACTCAGCCTTACACCCAGTGAAGGTGACCCGCCCTCTATGTCATTGGCTGAGCGGACCTGATGGGGAACTTGAGAAGGGGCGGGGGTCTATTCATTTATTACACTGCAGAGGAAGTTCCCCATCAGGTCCGCTCAGCCAATGACATTTCGTGTGGAGTGGAGACTCCCAAAGCATCCTCCCCATGTGGCCTGGTACAGTTCAGGAGGGGGGGCGCTCTCCCTCATCCCCCCTATTTTCCTGCGGCCTACTAGGTTGCGTGCTCGGATAAAGGGTCTGGTAGGGATATTTGGGGGGAACTCCACGTCATTTTTTTTTTCAAATTTGACGCAGGGTTCCCCTTAATATCCATACCAGACCTGAAGGGCCTGGTAATTGAATTTAGGGGGACCCCCACGCATTTATTTTTTATTTTTATCAATGACTTTTCTCTGTATTGCCGGGAGCCGACAATTCATTATAGCCGCGAATGCTTTTAAATTACTTTTTTTCCCTTCAGAAATGACACTTTGTGCAGGGACAGTTCTAAGCAAGGGAAACAAGCGCTGCTTTACAGGCATACTATACACCCCACCCCGGTACGAAATTTAAAGGAATATTTCACTTTTATTGTTTCACTTTAAGCATTAATAAAATCACTGCTCCCGAAAAAACTGCCGTTTTTAAAACTTTTTTTTGCATTGATACATGTCCCCTGGGGCATGACCAGGGTCCCCAAACACTTTTTATGACAATAACTTGCATATAAGCCTTTAAAATTAGCACTTTAGATTTCTCCCATAGAATTTTACAGGGTGTTCTGCGGCTTTTCGAATTTGCCGCAAACACCCCAAATTGTTCGCTGTTCGTCGACCGTGCGAACAGGCAACGGACTCGAAGCTCATTCCTATCAATATCATAAGGCGGCAGTCCCCCATAACATAGATTTATTATCTGTTGATCCTGCCAATAAGTCTAGTATTTTTCAAAAGTCCTTTAACAGACCGAGTTGTGCAGAAAAATTGGCAGAGCCAAACCATTTAATACTGCCAAGAGAGTTTACAATGATTGGTTTTATGATTGGTTTTATTCATATAGCTAAACATTTTATCCCAAAAGAAGTAAAACATTTTTGTAAATGCTTAAAAAGTGTTAACTGGGGTTAGGCTTTAATTTGTTAGTACCCTTATGTAAAGTCCATATAATCTACTAGTCCATTTAGCACAACCTTATACACAGGTTGACACTCAGTACTGCTGTCCAAGGGTGGTTACATTGTTCCTCCATAGTTACAGAGGAGGAGTGACTGTAGCCACCCTAAATGATGAAGTAGAAAATACAATAATGAATTTATGAAGCACATGAAAGGTTTGCAACACTTTTGGAAGCAATTCGGTCTTATAAAATGAATCAATAATCAAACCAATAAAACTGCGCTTAGAAATAAAATCCACAAAAAATGAAATTAATGAAAGGAGCAGCTCTGCTGTGAGATATTAGCACAGAGCAAATACACATAAGCTATAACCCGGCTGGCGAGTTTTTTTAACAATATATTTATGGTGTTCTTTGATGTAAGTGCAATCTATACTTTTAAATAAAGCAACTAAATGGGTTTTACACTATGGGGAGTTTTACTTTTATGTCCTTATCATGTTTTCAATGGGATACTATTGAGATGACTAACACAGTCCTTGGGAATACCCTGGCCAGGGTGCTTGGCCACATGCTCTAGTGACCTCTCTTACAATAGAGGGTCCTTTAAATTTGGTAAGTCTGTATTCCATATTGAGCTGGTGTCACAATTGGGACGTTTTAATGGTGATGGATGTTAATTTTCTACACATAGTCACTTTTAAACATTTCTGAAAAGAATTACATTTTTGCACATTTATTTTGCAATTTTTTGCACTTTATTTTTAACATTGCTCTATTTGCACTTTTATTTCATAAAGAAAGAAAATTGTATGGACACTTTATATTATTATTTCACTATTGAATCAATATTGTAAAATTATTTTGATTATCAATTATTTTTATTATCACTGTTCTACTAGCATGGCTTTTTTTTAATTACTTATAAAATTAATCATGTAGTCCTTCTTTGCAATACTTTTACATTGTGTCCCATTGGCTTCCACAAACTTTCTCCCCTGATGCTTTACTCCAAAGAGTACTCTCTCCCCACCTGTACCTGACACGCTGGGTATCTGAGCAGCCAATCCCCAAAGGAGGGAATCACGTACTACCTCACACCTGGAAGTTCTGGAAGTTGCTCTTTAGCAGGTGAAAAGAGTGGTGTTAAAGTGAAGAGAAGGTAAGTATAATCATCTGGTAGGGCAGTAAAATTTAATTAACCTGTTAATTTCCTCTATGTGGGTAAAGTACAGATAAACTTGAGGCCTGAATTAAATCTGAAGTACTGTATATGTAAACCCAGTGGCTAAAATCGTATTTACATTTTAACATATTAATATCATTTCGAAAGTAATTATTAATTTATTTAACCACTTAACGACCGCTCACTGTATCTATACGTCGGCAGAATGGCACCGACAGGCACAATCACGTAGAGCATACGTGATCGCATTTGTACAGTTGGGGGGTCCGATCGGACCCCCCTCCTATACAGTGAGCGGCCGTTTATCGTTGGGGAGCGATCAGAGATGAGGGGGTGACCATTCGATTTCGGCCACCCCCTCGCGATCGCTCCCGGTGAATGAAAATGCTTCCTCCGCCATGTGATGTAAACACAAGCAGGAGGAAGTGATGTCATCTCCCTTGCGGCGGTCTTTTCGATTCCGGCGCCGAGGAGAGAGGAAGCAGGTTAGTGCACCAACAGTCCACTGACACTTAGGTACACATAGGCACACATTTCACCCCCCAGTCACCCCCAGATCACCCCCCAGGTCACCCCCCAGCCCCCAATCACAGTGTCACTGATTGCAGTGATCATTTATTTTACTGATCACTGCATTTAGTGTCATCTGTGATAGTAAAAAGTTGCAGGGCAGTTAGGATTAGGCCCCTTTAGGTCCAGGGTAGCCCCCTAACCCCCCTAATAAAGGTTTAACCCCTTGATCGCCCCCCAGGTAACCCTTTCACCCCCTAACGCCAGCGTCACTAAGCGATCATATTTTCGATCGCTGTATTTAGTGCCGGTGGTGCCCTAGATAGCCAGTTATTTATTTTTAGTTTCGCCGCAGGTTTTTAGAGCGTCAGGTACCCCCATATATTATTTTAACCCCCTGATTGCCCCTAGAGTTAACCCTTTCACCAGTGATCACCGTATAAGCGTCACTGGTGACACTGGTTACCCAGTTAGTTATTTAGTTATTTAGGTAACCCGTCAGGTTTTTATATAGCGTCGGGTACCCCCATATTTAACCTAATAAAGGTTTTAACCCCCTGATTGCCCCTAGTTAACCCTTTCACCAGTGATCACCATATAAAGGTTACGGGTGACGCTGGTTGGTTAGTTTGCTTTTTATAGCATCAGGGCACCCGCCGTATATAACCCAATAAAGGTTTAACCCCCTGATCGCCCGGCGGGTGAGATCAATTAGGTTTTAGCGCCAGAGAGGGTCTGCGTCGCCCCAGGCAGCGTTAGGTTAGTGCCAGTAACGCTAACACCCACGCGCAAAGCATACACCTCCCTTAGTGGTATAGTATCTGATCAGATCTATACTAGCGTCCCCAGCGGTTTAGGATTCCCAAAAACGCAGTGTTAGCGGGATCAGCCCAGATACCTGCTAGCACCTGCGTTTAGCCCCTCCGCCCAGCCCAGCCCAGCCCACCCAAGTGCAGTATCGATCGATCACTGTCACTTACCAAACACAAAACACATAACTGCAGCGTTCGCAGAGACAGTCCTGATCCCTGCGACCGCTAACAGTTTTTTTTGTAGCGTTTGATATATTTGCTGACAGTCAGGTGCTTTTTTTCCTGTGAATCTTACTAGTGTACCCTTAAATTTAGAGCCCAAAATGGCAAGTCGAAGGTACACTAGTAAAGAGGCCTACGAGATTCTGAGCATGACAGATAGTGAAGAGGAGGTCACGTATCTGTCAGATTCAGGCTCAGAATATCTTCCCGTAGAAGACAGTGACGTCAGCGGCCCCACGTCAGATAGCTCTGACGACGAAGTTGAGGTCCCTGCTAAGGTCAGGCGTACCCGATCCCGATCTTCTGAGGTTGTTGAGGAGCAAGAACCGCAGGGCTCTCGCATCATGGAGCAGAGTAGTACTAGCGCCGCTATTCCTTCTGGTGAATTGGCAAGCACCAGCGGCCTAGTACAGCCTGGGCGTACATCCAGCACTGCAGTATCACGTGGTGACGTGGCGAGTCCCATAAGTGCAGTTCAAGCTGGCGAGGTGGCAAGCACAAGTAGTGTCCCGCTGCCACCAAGAAGACAAAGGCAGGCCCGTCGTGCCCATAGTGCCCTTCCTGCAGAATTCGCCTATCCTGATTGGGTCCCCACCACTTCTGCAGAACCCGTACTTCCCCCATTCACTGCCCAACCCGGTATTCAGGTGGAAACAGCTGATTTTATGCCAATCAATTTTTATTCGCTGTTTTTCACGGAAGATCTCTATAGATCTATTGTGGACCAGAGTAATTTATATGCTGGTCAATTCATCGCCGCTAATCCCCAGTTGCCTTCCATTGCCAAAGATTGGAAACCAATTACGGTTTCCGAATTTAAGACCTTTCTGGGCCTTTCCCTCAACATGGGCACACATAAATTCCCGTCATTGCGTGCTTATTGGTCCACGCACCCAATTGACCACATGCCCGTGTTCTCTGCCTCCATGCCCAGGAAACGATACGAGCAGATTTTGCGGTTCATGCATTTCAACGACAATGAACTTTGTCGACCACGTGGGGACCCTGAATACGACCGGCTCTATAAAATTTGGCCCCTCATAAACCACTTCAACGAACGTTTTGCAGCCTTGTTTATTCCTAATCAAGCTGTCTGCGTTGATGAGTCCCTGATTAAATTTTCTGGCCGCTTGGCAAGCGTGCCAGATACGGGGTCAAGCTCTATAAGTGCTGTGACAGGGCAACAGGCTATGTATGGAGCTTTATGGTTTATGAGGGAAAAGATAGTCAGGTTGAGCCAGTCAACTGCCCGGATTACATAGGGAGCGCTGGCAAGATAGTGTGGAACTTGGTGTCACCCTTATTCGGAAAGGGGTACCACTTGTATGTGGACAATTATTACACGAGCGTGCCACTGTTTAGTCACTTGTTTGATCATCAGATTGGAGCATGTGGCACCGTGCGACCTAATCGCCGGGGCTTTCCCCAGCGGCTTGTAGATGCCCGTCTTAGGCTGGGGGAGAGAGCCTGCGTAAAGTGTAATAACTTGCTCGCTATGAAGTGGAGGGACAATAAGAATGTTTTCCTTCTTACCTCCCTTCATGCAGACACGACAGTCCAAATTCGTATGGCGACTGGTGTTGTGGAGAAACCCCTCTGTGTCCACGAATATAACAAAAATATGGGAGGGGTGGACCTCAACGACCAGTTGATGGCGCCGTATCTAATTGACCGTAAGGCGAGACGCTGGTACAAAAAAGTGTCTCTATCCTTATTCCAATTGGCTTTGCTGAACGCTCATGTGCTATACAGAGCTTCAGGCGGGACTTTATCTCTTCTAAAATTCCAGAATGAGATAGTCACAGAACTCCTGTATCCAGGCGGTTCTGCACCTCACCATCCCCTACCAAATGCAGTAAGCCGGCTGCATGAGAGGCATTATACGCATCTCCTCTCGAGTACCCCTACCCAACGAACCCCCCAAAAAAGATGTCGTGTCTGTAGCAAGCGCGGATTTAGGCGTGACACCCGTTATTATTGTCCACTCTGTCCTGACAAACCTGGTCTTTGCCTTGGTGAATGTTTTGAACGCTACCACTCAAAAGTTAAGTTTTAGCGTAGGTTACAGCATTTCACAGATTAGGACACACTTACACAGGGTCTCCCAAGATGCCATTACATTTTGAGAGACCCGAACCATTACAGTTGTTAAAGTTTAAAAAAAAAAAAGTGTAAAAAAGAAAAAAAAAGGAAAAAACAAAAACACAAAAAAAATATAAAATAAAAAAACCAAAAATAGTTGTCGTTTTATTGTTCTCTCTCTCTCTCTATTTTCTCTCTATTGTTCTGCTCTTTTTTACTGTATTCCATTCTGCAATGTTTTATCATGCTTGCTTTTCAGGTATGTAATTTTTTGTTTTCAGGTGCGCCATTCAACTGCAGCGCGGAATTATTTATCTTGACAGCAACAGCGTTTGCTCCCACGATACATAAAGCCGTGACTCCAGTGCTGTAAGAGGTGATTTCACCACCACAGTTAAAAAAAAGAGCATATATGCCGAAGCATGGGGGCAGCAGGGGCGGAGGAGCGATTTTGCTCCTAATGCCGCGTATATACGGTTGAAATTCCGACGGAGGCTTGCCCGTGGAAAAGTTAGACTGTGTGTACGCGGCATAACCTTTTATGCCGCGTACATACGGTCGAAATTTCGATAAAGGCTTGCCCGTGGAAAAGTCCGACCGTGTGTACGCGGCATTACTTTTTTGCAGGAGGATGCCCCCATGCTTCGGCATATATATATATTTTAGGCACAGGTTGCGTTAAAAAAATGTTTTATTTTTTATTAGGTTTTGTTTTGGTATTTGCTTTGCAGGTATGGTATGGTAAGGTCTTACTGTTGTACTGTAATGTTACTTTGTTTTAATGTTAACCATCATTTGCTTAGCAGGTACGCCATTCAGTTGCATCGCGGATTTATTTATCTTGACAGCAACAGCGTTTGCTCTCACGATACATAAAGCCGTGACTCCAGCGCTGTAGGAGGTGATTTCACCACCACAGTTAAAAAAAGAGCATATATGCCGAAGCATGGGGGCAGCAGGGGCGGAGGAGCGATTTTGCTCCTAATGCCGCGTATATACGGTCGAAATTCCGACGGAGGCTTGCCCGTGGAAAAGTTTGACCGTGTGTACGCGGCATAACCTTTTATGCCGCGTACATACGGTCGAAATTCCGACGAAGGCTTGCCCGTGGAAAAGTCTGGCCGTGTGTACGCGGCATAACTTTTTTGCGGGAGGATGCCCCCATGCTTCGGCATATATGCCCATTATTAGAAGTGGGTGGATGAAGGGAGGTATTCTAATGGTAGGCATACCCACCGATCAATCTCTTTTTTTCGTTCAGCCAACAGGCTGCATGAAAAAAAAGATTACAATACATGTCCAACAAGGACCAGCAACGTACTGGTATGTTGCTGGACTTTGAATGTTTATACCAGAATGATGCCTGCAGGTTTAGGTATCATCTTGGTATCATTCTTTTCAGCCAGTGGCCGGCTTTCATGTAAAAGCAATTCTAGCAGATAATTAGCCTCTAGACTGCTTTTACAAGCAGTGGGAGGGAATGCCCCCCCTATATAAACAGCGCCATTGGGAAATTGGGAAAGCATTTTATCACACCGATCTTGGTGTGGTCAGATGCTTTGAGGGCAGAGGAAAGATCTAGGGTCTAACCCCCCATTTTTTTTCAAAAAAAGAGTACCTGTCACCACTTATTGCTATCATAGGGGATATTTACATTCCCTGAGATAACAATAAAAAAAAAAAAAATATGGAAGGAACAGTTTAAAAATAAAATAGCAAAATAAATAATAAAAAAAAAAAATAAAAAAATTTAAAAAAGCACCGCTGTCCCCCCTGCTCTTGCGAAGGTGAACGCAAGCGTCGGTCTAGTATCATATGTAAACAGCAATTGCATCATGCATGTGAGGTATCACCGCGAAGGTCAGATCAAGGGCAGTAATTTTAGCAGTAGACCTCCTCTGTAAATCTAACGTGGTAACCTGTAAAGGCTTTTAAATGCTTTTAAAAATGAATGTAGTTTCTCGCCGCTGATTTTAAAGCATGTCGTGTTTGGTATCCATGTACTCGGCCTAAGATCATCTTTTTTTATTTCATCAAACATTTGGGCAATATAGTGTTTTTTAGTGCATTAAAAATAAAAAAAGTGTGTTTTTCCCCCAAAAAATGTGTTTGAAAAATCGCTGCGCAAATACTGTGTGGGAAAAAAAATGCAACACCCACTATTTTAATCTGTAGGGCCTTTGCTTTAAAAATATATATAATGTTTGGGGGTTCAACATAATTTTCTTGCAAAAAAAATGTTTTCATGTAAACAAAAATTGTCAGAAAGGGCTTTGTCTTCAAGTGGTTAGAAGAGTGGATGATGTGTGACATAAGCTTCCTAATGTTGTGCATAAAATGCCAGGACAGTTCAAAACCCCCCCAAATGACCCCATTTTGGAAAGTAGACACCTCAAGTTATTTGCTGAGAGGCATGTTGAGCCCATTGAATATTTTTTTTTTTTTGTCCCAAATGATTGAATAATGACAAAAAGAAAAAAAAATGTACAAAAAGTTGTCACTAAATGATATATTGCTCACACATGCCATGGTTATATGTGGAATTGCACCCCAAAATACATTCTGCTGCTTCTCCTGAGTACGGGGATACCACATGTGTGAGACATTTTGGGAGCCTAGCCGCGTACAGGACCCCGAAAACCAAGCACCGCCTTTAGGATTTCTATGGGTGTAAATTTTTGATTTCACTCCTCACTGCCTATCACAGTTTCGGAGGCCATGGAATGCCCAGATGGCACAACACTCCCCCAAATGACCCCATTTTGGAAAGTAGACACCCCAAGCCATTTGCTGAGAGGTATGTTGAGTATTTTGCAGATCTCGCTTTTTGTCACAAAGTTTTAAAAATTGAAAAAAAAAATATGTCTTTCTTCATTTTCAAAAACAAATGAGAGCTGTAAAATACTCACCATGCCTCTCGGCAAATAGCTTGGGGTGTCTACTTTCCAAAATGGGGTCATTTGTGGGGGTTTTGGGCTATCTTGGCATTTTATGGCCTTCAAAACTGTGATAGGTAGTGAGGAGTGAAATCAAAAATTTGTGCCCTTAGAAATCCTGAAGGCGGTGCTTGGTTTTCGGGGGCCCGTACGCGGCTAGGCTCTCAAAAAGTCCCACACATGTGGTATCCCCGTACTCAGGAGAAGCAGCCAAATGTATTTTGGGGTGCAATTCCGCATATAACCATGGCATGTTTGAGTAATATATCATTTAGTGACAACTTTTTGTACATTTTTCTTTTTTTTTTCTTTTTGTCATTATTCAATCACTTGGGACAAAAAAAAATATTCAATGGGCTCAACATGCCTCTCAGCAATTTCCTTGGGGTGTCTACTTTCCAAAATGGGGTCATTTTGGGGGGTTTTGTGCTATCTTGGCATTTTATGGCCTTCAAAACTGTGATAGGTAGTGAGGAGTGAAATCAAAAATGTATGCCCTTAGAAACCTTGAAGGCGGTGCTTGGTTTTTGGGGTCCCGTACGCGGCTAGGCTCCCAAAAAGTCCCACACATGTGGTATCCCCATACTCAGGAGAATCAGCAGAATGTATTTTGGGGTGTAATTTCACATATGCCCATGGCATGTGTGAGCAATATATCATTTAGTGACAACTTTGTGCAAAAAAAACAAAGTTTGTCTTATTCCCGCAACTTGTGGCAAAATATAAAATATTCCATGGACTGAACATGCCTCTCAGTAAAAAGCTTGGGGTGTCTACTTTCCAAAATGGGGTAATTTGGGGGGGTTTTGTGCTATTTTCGCATTTTATGGCTTTCGAAACTGTGATAGGTAGTGAGGAGTGAAATCAAAAATTTACACCCTTAGAAATCCTGAAGGCGGTGCTTGGTTTTTGGGGCCCCGTACCCGGCTAGGCTCCCAAAAAGTCCCACACATGTGGTATCCCCGTACTCAGGAGAAGCAGCAGAATGTATTTTGTTGTGCAATTCCACATATAACCATGGCATGTGTGAGCAATATATCATTTAGTGACAACTTTTTGTACATTTTTTCATTTTTTTTTTCTTTTTGTCATTATTCAATCATTTGGGACAAAAAAAAAATATTCAATGGGCTCAACATGCCTCTCAGCAAATAGCTTGGGGTGTCTACTTTCCAAAATGGGCTCATTTGGGGGGGTTTTGTGCCATCTTGGCATTTTATGGCCTTCAAAACTGTGATAGGTAGTGAGGAGTGAAATCAAAAATGTATGCCCTTAGAAACCTTGAAGGCGGTGCTTGGTTTTTGGGGTCCCGTACACGACTAGGCTCCCAAAAAGTCCCACACATGTGGTATCCCCGTACTCAGGAGAAGCAGCAGAATGTATTTTGGGGTGTAATTTCACATATGCCCATGGCATGTGTGAGCAATATATCATTTACTGACAACTTTGTGCAAAAAAAATAAAGTTTGTCATATTCCCGCAACTTGTGGCAAAATATAAAATATTCCATGGACTAATCATGCCTCTCAGTAAATAGCTTGGGGTGTCTACTTTCCAAAATGGGGTCATTTGGGGGGGTTTTGTGCTATTTTGGCATTTTATGGCCTTCGAAACTGTGATAGGTAGTGAGGAATGAAATCAAAAATTTGCGCCCTTAGAAATCCTGAAGGCGGTGCTTGGTTTCCGGGGTCCCGTACGTGGCTAGGCTCCTAAAAAGTCCCACACAGGTGGTATCCCCGTACTCAGGAAAGGCAGCAGAATGTATTTTGGGGTGCAATTCCACATATAACCATGGCATGTGTGAGCAATATATCATTTAGTGACAACTTTTTGTAAATTTTTTTGTCATTATTCAATCACTTGGGACAAAAAAAAAAATATTCAATGAGCTCAACATGCCTCTCAGCAATTTCCTTGGGGTGTCTACTTTCCAAAATGGGGTCATTTGGGGGGGTTTTGTACTGCCCTGCCATTTTAGCACCTCAAGAAATGAGATAGGCAGTCATAAATTAAAAGCTGTGTAAATTCCAGAAAATGTACCCTAGTTTGTAGACGCTATAACTTTTGCGCAAACCAATAAATATACGCTTATTGACATTTTTTTTACTAAAGACATGTGGCTGAATACATTTTGGCCTAAATGTATGACTACAATTGAGTTTATTCAATTTTTCTTATAAGAAAAATTAGAAAATATCATTTTTTTTCAACATTTTCGGTCTTTTTCCGTTTATATCGCAAAAAATAAAAATCGCAGAGGCAATCAAATACCATTAAAAGAAAGCTCTATTTGTGGGAAGAAAAGGACGCAAATTTCGTTTGGGTACAACATTGCATGTCCGCACAATTTACAGTTAAAGCAGCGCAGGGCAAAATTCTGAATTCACCTCTGGTCCTTTAGCTACCAAATGGTCCGGGGCTTAAGTGGTTAAATATGAAACTTTTATTACAATAAATTATTTAGATACATTTTTTTTTAAATTCTGCTATAAAGGTTGTTATTCTGGTACTTTCCCTTTTAGTGACAATTCTTTTGCTGTCTCTCACTTGTGTTTCTGCATTGTCACCCGATTACATGTCTTGTGTTCCTTAGTATGAGAGGCAGAGTGGGTATAGTGAGCTTCCATAACAAGTTCAATCATCCATAATACATGTGCAGGCTTCTGAGTATATCTTAACCAGAATAAGAAATGGAGCTAGAAAGTGTTATACATGTAAAAACTGCAAACAGTGACACCTACAGGCCAGAGGTATGAACACCACAACAAGGGCTTTCATTATTGATTGTAAGCCGTCAATTTCTATATATATATATATATATATATATATATATATATATATATATATACACACACTAGAGACATAATTTTGTTGTTATCACTATCAGGAAGTCTGCCTAGAGAAATAAAATGTAGCTAACGGTGTAGGGCATGCATATAGGCAGAAAGTGGCCATCGACACAGGCCCTACAGTAACTACAGATCACTGTTGCTGACCTCTCCTTCTTAAAATGACAGTTGCCTGGCTATAATGTTGAATCTCTTGGTTAAAAAATTTAATAAATAAGTCACTGACCCAAAACAAGTATGCAGGAAGGAATGTTTTTCTGACTTTTGCCATCTGCATATTTGTTTTTAGAGCACTTAAAAAGAATTAAAGCAAGTAGATTAGCTTTATAGCCAGGAAATGGTCTTCATCAGGACTTTAGGGATGAAATGCAATGAGCAAAGCATTGTGACATCATCTTGCATGGATGTTTGTAAGCACAGAAGCAAAAAGTACAGCTGGTGCGGCACCCATGTCCAGATTCAGTGAGCTTATCATAAGTGCTGGACTTACCAATTTAATTGTGAATGTAGTTGCTCACTCAGCACCTATTTTAAAAATGTCTTGTATTGTTTTCAACGACTGCAAAGTGTTCTCTTATGGGAAAAAGCTGAGAGGAAGAGAAGATAATGTCACAATCTATACTTTGTCCATTCAAAAAATGTCCTATATTCAGTCAAAATATTACAAAATTTCTTTAAATATTGGAGGTGTCAAGCAAGCATCCCCTATGTTAAATATACAGATGGCAAGTCAAGCGAGCAGCACCCAATAAAGTTCAGCACTGACTGTATATAGCATAAGCTAGTACAGTGAATTTCTGCATCCCCAATAATCCTTTGGCTGTGAGCTATGAAGGATTATCTGTAACCAAGCATGACCAAACAAATTTAAAAAAAAAGATTATTCCTGGAATTAGACACCCATTTAAATATGATATATTGATCTGTAATATGTTATAGTCACATTAATTGTATTGTTTTTCTACTGCTGTATGTTTATGTCTATGTGGTTATATTCTCTATCTTTTCTTATCTATGTACTGGTTTTGGGTTAGTAAATCAGAAAGTATTGAACCTAGCGGGCTTGATTTTATGGAGGATACATGCATACCATAGTGTAAATAAACCATAGTGTCCATTCAAAAAAAAAAAAAAACAATGTGCTGTAGGTGAACAATCCCTGCTTCCAAATATCAGTGCAAAAATAAATGATGCTTTTCTCTGAAACTCAAGGATATTCCCCCTGTGGCAAACAAACTCACTGACTTCCAATGACCTCTTATGCAAATAAGAGGATCCATTAGCAATACCTTAGTTTACACAAATGTATGAAGATAATGGTGCCCTTTCCGCTCATTACTCCCAATGAGTAACCAATATGTAAAGGCTGAGAGAGGAAATAATCATAGAGACAAGTATTTTTTTTAAAGAGAATCAAACTACTTCATCTCTCTAGATGTACATAGTAAACATTTTTAAAAGTTTAAAGCAATATCTATTATTATTTTGTACAGGAATTAAATTGGGATTAAATTGTGTTTGTGTGAAGCAAAATTTATTTCAGTGTTTTTTTTATTAAATAGATATACAGTAGTAGATATTTTGATAGATAGATAGATAGATACAGTTGTGCTCATAAGTTGACATACCCTGGCAGAATTTATGACTACTTTTTCATAGAATATGAATGATAACACAAAAACATTTCTTTCGCCCATGGTTAGTGTTTGGCTGAAGACATTTATTATCAGACAATCAACTGTGTATACTCTTTTTAAATCATAATGGCAACAGAAACTACCCAAATCTTTACTCCAGTGCTCCACTGACGTTTCTGGATTCTGAGTCATGGGGAATATGAAAGAATTGTCAAAGGATCCACGGGAAAAGGTAGTTGAACTTTATAAAACAGGAAATGGATATAAAAACATATCCAAGGAATTGAGAATGCCAATCAGCAGTGTTCAAACTCTAATCAAGAAGTGGAAAATGAGGGCTTCTATTGAAACCAAACCACGGTCAGGTAGACCAATTAAAATTTTAGCCACAACTGACAGGAAAATTGTTCGGGATGCAAAGAAAACCCAACAAATAACTTTAGGTGAAATACAGGACTCTCTGAAAACATGTGGTGTGGCTGTTTCAAGATGCACAATAAGGAGGCACTTGAAGAAAGATGGACTGCATGGTCGAGTAGCCAGAAGAAAGCCATTACTACACAAATGCCACAAAGTACCCTGCTTACAATATTCCAAACAGCACAGAGACAAGCCTCAAACCTTCTGGCACAAAGTCATTTGGAATGATGAGACCAAAATTAAGCTTTCTCTTGTCGTCCATGAACTGACACAGCTCTAATACTGAAACACGTGGGTATATGTCCCTGCTCGCAGAAGAAGATCTAGGCAGAATGTTAGATGTTAGAAACATACATTCTAGAACAAACCAGAGCTGAACAGCCCCGCCCAGGGGGTGGTCCCTCCGGACATAACCATCCTACCTGCAGCCAGCAGCCTCAGTTTTTTCTGCCTATCAGAAGGAGAAGACGTGGTTCTCTCAGGGGCCAGTCTCCTGGAAGATTTTATTTTTATTCCTTTGGGAATTTTATTATTTTATTTTTGAGACCTTCAATCAACTGTCGGCTGGGCAACAGGTTGGGTACACTAGTATCCTCGTAGTCTTCCCTGTCCGACCATCGAGCTTGCTGATCCTCCTTGTGTGCGTGCGACTCAGTTCACGACATGCCCCATGACTCCAGGGGTGGCCGGGTGGCTTTTATGCTCCTGCGGTCCTCACAAGATTGAACAGTACTTGCTGTATCTTTCGTGGTGGACCGGGCCGACAGCTACTCAGTACTACTCTGTGATAGGTCTGTCTGAAACACACCAGTGGGTCCCTCTGGGATGGGTAAGTAGTCTCTCCTGCTTCAGGTGAGTACATGCTGGCTGTGTTTCTCTGTGGGGGGTTTATCCCTGTCTCCCCCCTGTTATGCTACTCTCTGCACCCTAATCTGGAGCTGTGCTGTGTGGGGGTACCTGGGTGTCACTCTGGCCTGGTGGGGGGGCGCTCACGTCTGTGTGTTGGGGCTGAGAATCGTGGAGTGTTTGGAGACGCCATTAGGCGTGGAGTCAGTGTGCTTTAACTGTGTTTTACTGCACTCGTGGCCATGTTGCCGCGGATCAATGGCGTGGCTTACATAGCGGCCGGCGGCCATTTTCTTGTAGCCAAAGCTTTCACTTTAGTTTTTGGCCTCTATCGCTGCTGCTGCGGCGCGAATCTCCTCACACGCTCCTCAGGCTTCACTCACGCTGGCAGTGAGATGCATACAGCAGAGCTGAGCGGTTCTCTAAAGGGTTGGGGAGTCCCCTGGGTATCCCCTCCTCAGTCAGCACAGCCAGTGGGTGGACTACTTATTCACTTAATTGTGTATAAGGTCTCAGAGGTGGCGAGTATGGAGTCTGGTTCACCTGTTTCCCCACACTTGTCAGAGGCAACAGGCAGTGCTTCTGCACCTGCGGTCCCTATGGACCAGTTGTTGGCAGTCCTAGAATCATTCCTTGTCAGGATGGAAGCGGTGTGCGAGTGCAAGGGAGCTATAAAGCGCCTTCTCCCCACACATTCTCCAGTAGGGAGTGCTCTGATTCAGATATGGGCCTAGCTGCTGCTGCTCAACAGGACAGGACATTCCTTGTGAGGAAGACCCCAGTTCTGAGCCAGTAACTGACAGGGCGCTTGTAAGTGAACTCATTGCTGCTGTGAGGGACTGTAACGTACCTTAGGTGTGAGCCTGACGTGTGGAGAGGGACCTCCCGTACAACCCCGGCTCGGAGACCACTGGAGTGGGGACAGTGGTGGTAAGAGCACGGTGAGGTAAGGGTGCCTGTCTGATCCTCACTGCTTGGAGTGGTAGAGCCGAGTGGAGACTGGAACGGCTGGTTCCAGAAGCAGCGGATGCAGGTCAGCAGGTGCAGCTTGCAGAGCAGAGGATGCAGGTCAGCAGGTGCCGGTTTGCAGAGCAGGGATGCAGGTCAGCAGGTGCAGGTTTGCATTGCAAAGGATGCAGGTCAGCGTGTGCAGCTCGCAGAGCAGAGGATGCAGGTAAGCTGGTGCAGGTTTGCAGAGTCAGACAAGCCGGGTCATACACGTCAAGGTAAACATCATAAGTGACAGCAGAGAGTAGTCAAAGTCCAGGCCGAATCTTGGCAACAGGCAGACTGGCAGATAACTGAGCAGGGTCAAACGAGCCGAGGTCAGGACTGGAGACAGAAGCGTGGTCAGGAAGCCGGGTCAAACACAGGAACAGGCTACAAGCACAGAATCAGGCACTCAGGGAACAGAAGCAGATCAAACCGCAAGGGGCAACATCTCTGGAATGTCTTTTATAGGAAGTACATGGGAGGAGCAAGGGGTTAAGAGTTCAACAGTAATCAAGACACCAAGCAGAGTAGTCTAATGGATCAGATAGGTTATCCAGCAGATCAGGCAGGGAACTGTCCAGCATCTCAGATAGCTCAGTTGGAAGAGTCAATGCCAGACACAGACGAGGTCCCAGGTTCAAGCCCAGCACGTCCCTGACAGGGACACTCTCAAGCTGAATGTTGCGGCCGAGGAACCTCAGGTGGAGGCTGGTTCCTTTAAAGCCGTTTCTTCAAAAAAGGTCTTTCCATATGTGCCTTTTTTTGATAAATTCATTGACCAAGTCTGGGATAAGCCGCAGAAGACTTTGATGGTCCTGCGGCGTCTAGCCATAAGATACCCATTTGAGGAGGCCCTGGTTAAAAAATGGGCTATCCCCCCAGTGGTCGACCCCCCGGTCGCCCATTTGAATAAGGCTACCACGTCCCGATGGAGGGGACTCCCGCATTTAAGGACCCCACTGACAGGAGGTCAGAAGTGGTGAGTAGAACTATGTTTGCCTTGTTGGGGTCCGCCTTACGCCCTATCATGGCGACAACCCTTGTGTCTCAGACACTCACGGAATGGGCAAAGATTTTGCACCTGACGGTGCAGGAGCATAATATCCCTCCAGAGACCATTGCCCTGGCTCACCAACTTGTGCAGGGTTTAGTGTTTGTGTGCGATGCCACTTTGGATGCGGCCCCTTTAATATCTGGGGCCTCTATCTCTGCTGTGGTGTTGCGTCGCCTTATCTGGCTGAAATGCTGGTCGGCCGACCTTGCTTCCAAGAAGCTCCTGGCTGATTTGCCATTTAAGGGTGTTAGACTGTTTGGGGCCGCCCTGGATGACATTATTAAGAATGTCACATGGGGTAAGAGCACTTTCCTTCCTCAGTCTGCTAAGGGAAAGGAGCCCCACCGTAGGACGGGCCCTTCCTTTCCAGCGAAGAAGACGTTTTTTCGTCAGTCAGAATCCGCGGGTAAGCCCTCCCAGACTGAAAAAAGTGTGGGACAGAAGATTCCCTGGGTGCGTAAGCCAACCAAGCCGGCTCCCAAGCCCACCACCACGTGAAGTCTTGCCCCTGCCCGACTCTGGGGTGGGGGGACGTCTTTGCAGGTTCACGGTTCGGTGGACCTCCCGGATCTCCGACCAATGGGGGTGCGAGGTGGTCACCTCTGGGTACAGGATAGAGTTCTGCTTATGGCCCCCAAACAGATTCTTTCCCTCAAATCTCCCTCTCCTTCCTGCCCGCCGGGCAGCCCTCTTGGGGGCTGTTCAGGATTTGCTTGGGTGCGGAGTAATTGTGCCAGTTCCGTCACAGGAGAGGTTTCAGGGGTTTTACTCGAACCTGTTTGTTGTTCCAAAGAAGGACGGGGTCCGGCCAATCCTGGACCTCAAGGCCTTGAATGCCTATGTGAAGGAGCAAAAATTCCGGATGGAATCCATTCGCACGGTAATAGCTACACTCCACCAAGGGGATTTTCTGGCATCCTTGGACATCAAGGACGCCTACTTGCACGTCCTGTTCTGCGCAAGTCACCAGAAGTTTGTGCGCTTTGCCATTGGCGAGGTCCACTATCAGTTTGTGGCTCTTCCCTTTGGCCTAGCATCGGCACCACAGGTTTTCACCAAGGTGCTTGCCCCGGTTCTAGCTTTGCTGAGACAGCAAGGAATTGTTATCGTGGGCTATCTGGACGATCTCCTTCTAAGAGCAGAAAGTGGCTCAGAGTTGTAGGAAAATGTGACAATAGTCAGTCAGACCCTCCGGGATTTCGGGTGGCTCCTGAATATGCAGAAGTCGTTCCTAGTCCCGACTCAGCGTTTAGAGTATCTGGGTCTGATCCTGGACACTTCGGCAGCGAAGGTGTTTCTACCCTCTGAGAAGTTGCAGACACTTCGGTCGGCAGTACGGGTCCTGACGTCCCGAAAATGGTCGTCAATCCGTTTCTGCATGAGAGTACTGGGACTCATGGTGGCCTCCTTCGAGGCGGTTCCGTATGCCTAATCACACACTCGGGGCATTGCAGAAAGAAATTCTGTCAATTTGGGACAAGTCTCCGTTGTCACTGGATCTTCAGGATCAGGTGAGTCCCTCTGTCAGGGTGTCCCTGACGTGGTGGCTGAGATCCCCGTCTCTTCAGTCCGGAAGGCCGTTCCTTCCCATCCAGTGGACGGTGGTCACGACGGACGCCAGCTTGATGGGCTGGGGCGGAGTTTGGGGAGTCCTGTCAGCTCAGGGGCTCTGGACTCCGGACGAATCCCGTCTACTGATCAACGTCCTGGAGTTGCAAGCGATCAGACTGTGTCTCTCCGCGTGGTCGAATAGACTACAGGGCCACTCGGTCAGAATCCAGTCAGACAACACCACGGCCATGGTGTATGTCAACCATCAGGGGGGCACTCGGAGCTCAGCTGCGGCATCCGAGGTCGCCCGCATCCTAAGGTGGGCAGAAAGAAGCGTGCCGGCTCTTTCGGCCATCTACATTCTGGGCGTAGAAAACTGTCAGGCAGACTATCCGAGTCGCCAGTCACTGGACCAGGGAGAGTGGTCCTTGCATCCGGAGGTGTTTCAACTCCTTTGTCGGTGGTGGGGCACGCCGGATGTAGACTTGATGGCTTCTTGACTCAATCGCAAGGTGTCAAGGTTTGTAGCCAGGTCCAGGGACCCCTGGGCGGACGCCTCGGACGCGTTGGTTGCCCCGTGGGGTCAGTATCGCCTGATATATGCTTACCCTCTGCTGCAGTTGCTTCCTCATCTGCTGCGCAGGGTAGCGGCCGAGGGCATTCCAGTGATCCTCATTGCTCCGGATTGGCCTCGACGTCATTGGTACGCCGATCTGGTACGTCTCATCGCGGACGTCCCTTGGCGACTGCCCATGAGGGAGGACCTTCTGTCTCAAGGTCTTATATTTCATCCTGCTTTACAGTCTCTGGTTTTAACGGCATGGCTATTGAGAGCCAGGTGTTGAAGGACCGAAAGCCTTTCGGATTCGGTCATCTCGACCATGCTGAGGGCACGGAAGTCTTCTTTTAGAAAGATCTATCACTGTACCTAGAAAGCTTACATCGCTATGTGTGAAGAGCTAGACTGGCGTCCACGGACGTACTCCGTCCCCAGAATCCTGCGGTTCTTGCAGCGTGGTGTGGCCCAAAGGCTGGCTTTGAGCACAATTAATGGTCAGATTTCGGCCTTGGCCGTTTTTTTTTCAACGACCGCTAGCAGGTCATTCCTTAGTTAGCACTTTTGTGCAGGGGGTTCGCCATGTGATTCCCCCTGCCAAGCCTCCTCTCCCTCCTTGGGATATGAATTTGGTGCTCTCGGTTCTCCAGGAACCTCCCTTTGAAAATATAAGAGATATTCCTCTCTTAACTTTGTCTCAGAAGGTTGCTTTTTTAGTGGCCATTACTTCTGTTAGACTGGTGTCTGAGTTGGCGGCCCTGTCATGCAAGTCGCCTTACCTGGTCCTCCATAAGGATAAGGCGGCGCTGCGTCCGCGACCGTCTTTCCTGCCAAAGGTAGTTTCGGCTTTTCACCTTAATAAGGACATTGTCCTTCCGTCCTTGTGCCCCCACCCATCGCATCCCAGAGAGGTTGCACTTCACTCTTTAGATGTGGTGCGAGCCTTACGGGTGTACCTGGCGGATACTGCTCCTATTCAGAAGTCTGACTTACTGTTTGTGTCTGTTTCTCGTCCGAAACAGGGCCAAGCGGTGTCATCTGCCACCATTTCCAGGTGGATCAGACAGACTGTTATACAGGCCTATGCCCTTAAGGGGCGGGCGCCTCCCTTTCCGATTACGGCGCATTCCACCAGGGCAATTGGTGCTTCCTGGGCTTTCCGACATCAAGCGTCGGTTGCACAAGTGTGCAAAGCGGCGACCTGGTCATCCATTCATACCTTTTCTAAGTTCTATAAGGTTGATGTGGCTGCACCTTCGGATGCTTCCTTCGGCCGCAAAGTGTTGCAGGCCGCTGTTTAATGTTGCAACTCCTCCGTTGAGGAGCTCTGCTTGTTTGGAGTGAAGTTTTGGTTTTTCCTTACTACTGCTCCCACCCTCTTCTGATACTGCTTTGGGACGTCCCACGTGTTTCAGTATTAGAGCTGTGTCAGTCCATGGACGACAAGACAAAATAGGATTTTTGTACTCACCGTAAAATCCGTTTCTCTGACGTCCATGGACTGACACAGTACCCACCCTTCTTTTAAGGTTTGTACTGCTTTGTTATGAACTGAGGCTGCTGGCTGCAGGTAGGAGGGTTATGTCCAGAGGGACCGCCCCCCTGGGCTGGGCTGTTCAGCTCTGGTTTGTTCTAGAATGTATGTTTCTAACATCTAACATTCTGCCTAGATCTTCTCCTGCGAGCAGGGACATATACCCAAGTGTTTCAGTATTAGAGCTGTGTCAGTCCATGGACGTCAGGGAAACTGATTTTACGGTAAGTACAAAAATCCTATTTTTTGGCCACAACCAAAAACGCTACATTTGAAGAGGAGTCAACGAGGCCTATGATGAAAGGTACACCATTCCTACTGTGAAACACAGAGGTAGATCGCTAATGTTTTGGGAATGTGTGAGCTACAAAGGCACAGTATTCGTCATAATTGTTGGCAAGATGAATGCAGTATGTTATCAAAAAATACCAGAGTAACATTTGCATTTATCATCCAGGAAGCTGCGCATGGGACGTACTTGGACATTCCAACATGACAATGATCCAAAACACAAGGCCAAGTCGACCTGTCATTGTCTACAGCAGAATAAAGTGAAGGTTCTGGAGTGGCCATCTCAGTCTCCTGACCTCAATATCATTGAGCCACTCTGGGGAGATCTCAAATGTGCAGTTCATGCAAGACAACCCAAGAATTTACAGGAACTGGAGGCTTTTTGCCAAGAGGAATTGACAGCTTTACCATCTGAGAAGATAAAGAGCCTCATCCACAAATACCACAAAAGACTTCAAGCTGTCATTGATGTTAAAGGGGGCAACACACGGTATTAAGAACGGGGGTATGTAAACTTTTGATCAGGGTCATTTGGGCAGTTTCTATTGTCATTATGATTTAAAAAGAGTAAACACAGTTAATTGATAATAAATGGATTCAGCGAAACACTAACCATGAGTAAAGGAAATGTTTTTGCGTTATTCATATTCTCTGAAAAATGGTCAAGAAATCATAAATTCTGCCAGGGTATCTAGGCGTATGAGCACAACTGTAGATAGAGCCCAAGCCATAGGTAATCTCTATCTTTATATCTATCCAAATAAGGATTTATATAAGGAGGAGAAACCTGCTGACTCCACTATTCCAAAACCTGTTGCATTGTGAATATTATTAAATGATTTTTATTAGAAAACTTAACTGAGAAAATGTATAGGCTACCATTGATATTTTTCCTCTAAAATGATAGTTGCTTGGCTGCTCTGGTGGTTCAAAGACTCCAATGTTTTCTGTGCAATTGATTTGAAAAAAAAAAGGCAGACATAAGTCAGAGTTCTAACTTTAATCTAAATTTTGCTTCTGCATGCTTGTTCTTGGGCAGTTTTTCAGAAAACAAAGAGGTAAGAGCCAGTAAAAAACCAAAGTTGTTGCGGTACAAAACATTATTCTGTAAAAATGTTAACTCCAACTCCTAATGCCCAACCTGCTGCAGCTAACAACTAATCATTTAGCACCTAAACTCTATCCTCTAATGCAACAGTGCCCAAACTATAGAAAGCAGTTTTTTGAAAATTTGGGGTTTTTATTGAAACAAGAATTGGTGATAAAGCATCAGTGGAGAGGAGACACTTTTTTTCCCATATTAACTCTTACAGGAGAGAATTTGCCTTCCTAGGGGTAGATTTCCTCTCACTTCCTGTTGTATCCTTCCGTTTGCAAGGAGGAGTCGTTTGCAAGTTGGATGTTTGAAAGTAGGGGCCTGCCGTATATACTCTGCTGAAATTTGGCCCTTACATGTTGGTGTTGCCACAACACTGTGAGCCCTCACAGTTACTCTTGGTGGGCGCATGAATGGGCCCTGCTGTGAATTATTAGATCAAGAATTGTAATTGCATGCCCCTGTTGAACAGGGGCTGAAAAATTGGGCCTTTGGTGGTGGTGGTGGTGGTGTTGACACAACAGTGTAAGGCCTCACAGTTACTATTGGTGGGCGCAGAAATGGGCCCTGCTGTGAATTATTAGATCAAGAATTGTAATTACATGCCCCTGTTAAACAGAGGCAGAAAAATTGGGCCTTAGGCACTGGTGCAACAACACTGCAACCCCTCACAGATACTGTACTTGGAGCACAGCAATGAGCCCTGTTGCAAAGTATTGCATCAAAAATTGTAATTACACGCCCCTGTTAAACAGGGGCTGAAAAATTGGGCCTTAGGCACTGGTGGTGGTGCCACGACACTGCAACCTCTCCCAGATACTCTAGATGGAGTGCAGGAATGAGCCCTGCTGCAAAGCATTGCATAAAAAATTGTAATAACACGCCCCTGTTAAACAGGGGCTAAAAAATTGGGCCTTAGCCACTGGTGCTGTTGCCACGACACTGCAACCTCTCCCAGATACTCTACTTGGAGTGCAGGAATGAGCCCTGCTGCAAAGCATTGCAGAAAAAATTGTAATTCATGCCCCTGTTAAACAGGGGCTGAAAAATTGGGCCTTAGCCACTGGTGGCGGCACCCAGAAACAAAAATGTTCTTCCAAGCTATCATCATCAATCGGATCATTGAGGAGGAGGAGGATAGTCAGTCAACATAACAGGACAGTCTCTCAGCATCAGCATCAGTCTTGAAGGGATGTGACATTTGAAAATAAATTAGTCTGTTATATCAGCTTCAGGTGTTTGGTAGCTGGTGGTGATCCAAGACTGGTTCATCTTTATGAAGGTCAGTCGATCAACCGAGTCGGTGGACAGGCGCACCCTGTGATCTGTGACAAATCCTCCAGCAGCACTGAATGTGCGTTCTGAAAGAACGCTGGATGCAGGACAGGCCAGTAGTTCAATTGCATACTGTGCAAGCTCTGGCCAGTGATCCATCCTCAAGACCCAGTAAGCCAGAGGATTTTCGGTGGGGAAGGTGTCCAAGTCTGACCTTGCCCCTAGGTATTCCTGCACCATGTATATCAGACGCTGGTGATGGTTGCTGGAACCGATCATACCTTGGGGCTGCGGACTAAAGAATTGTCTGAACGCATCGGTCAGACGGCCACCTTCCCCACCGCTCCTTCTTTGACTGACCGAAGCCTCAGCAACTCGTTGTCCAGGACCAGGAGTTTGTAACCTCCCAGTCTCTGGGAACGCGTTGCACAGACCTTTCTGCAAGGCCTCCCGGAGTTGTCTCATCCTCTGCTCCCTCTGCGACGGTAAGATAAGGTCCGCAACCTTACCCTTGTACCGTGGATCAAGGAGAGTGGCCAGACAGTAATGGTCCCTCTCCTTGATCCGAAGAATACGAGGATCCTTCTGCAGACTTTGCAGGATCAGGGAGGCCATGCAGCGTAGGTTAGCTGAGGCATTCGGTCCGGAGTCCTCTGGGTCACTAAGGACGACATGATCCGCAGCCACCTCCTCCCAGCCACGTACAAGTCCACGGGTTTCTTGGGACTGTAAATCATCCCTAAAAGACTGCTGCTGATGATGCTGAGTGCCAGGCTCCACCTCCATGCTGACACAATCCTCCTCCTCCTCCTCTTCCTGTGCGATGGGTGGGACAGAAGGAACACTGTCTGGGTAAAGGGGGCCTTGAGAGGCAAGGAAGTCCTCCTCTTCCTGCCTCTGTTCTGCCTCAAGTGCCCTGTCCATTATTCCATGCAGCGTATGTTCCAACAGGTGGACAAGAGGTACAGTGTCACTGATGCATGCACTGTCACTGCTCACCATCCTTGTGGCCTCCTCAAATGGTGCCAGGACAGTGCATGCATCCCTGATCATGCCCCACTGGCGTGGTGA
The DNA here is from genome assembly GCA_029206835.1 of Rana muscosa. Lineage (NCBI taxonomy): Eukaryota > Metazoa > Chordata > Amphibia > Anura > Ranidae > Rana > Rana muscosa. The sequence continues at coordinate 689,474,248 of CM055118.1, read as the reverse complement.
AAAAAACCTGAGTTCCCCTGACCCTGTCCTGGTGCCGTAGTCGCACAGGTACTCATTGATGGCCCTCTGCTGCGTGTGCAGCCGCTGCAGCATGGCCAACGTTGAGTTCCACCTGGTGGGCATGTCACATATAAGGCGGTTCTTGGGCAGGTTCAACTCCTTTTGCAGCTCAGCCAGGCGAGCACTGGCATTATAAGATCTGCGGAAATGCACACAGACTTTCCTGGCCTGCCTCAGGACATCCTGTAAGCCCGGGTACCTGCCCAAGAACCGCTGCACCACCAGGTTAAGAACGTGAGCCACACAGGGCACATGGGTCAGTTGTTCCTGTCAGAGGGCGGAGAGGAGGTTGGTGCCATTGTCGCAAACCACCATTCCTGGCTTAAGCTGGCGTGGCGTCAACCACCTCCCGGCCTGCCCCTGCAGAGCAGACAGAACCTCTGCCCCAGTGTGACTCCTGTCCCCCAAACACACCAGCGCAAGCACGGCATGGCATCTTTTTGCCTGCGTACTTGCGTAGCCCCTTGAACGCCTACGGAGCACCGCTGGTTCCGAGGACAAAGCACAGGAAGAGGCCATGGAGGAAGAAGAAGAGGAGGGGGTGGAGGAGAGAGGTGTGTCACAACCAGTAGTAGCATTTTGGAGGCGTGGTGGCGGAACAACCTCCAACACTACTGCACCTTGTCCTGCATCCTTCCCAGCTGCCAAAAGAGTGACCCAATGGGCCGTGAAAGAAAGGTAACGTCCCTGTCCATGCCTGCTGGACCATGAGTCAGCGGTAATATGCACCTTACCGCTGACCGCCCTGTCCAGCGAGGCCAAGACATTGCCTTCCACATGCCGGTAGAGAGCCGGAATCGCCTTCCGTGAGAAAAAGTGGCGTTTGGGAACCTGCCACTGAGGAACCGCACATTGCACAAACTCACGGAAGGGGGCCTAGTCTACCAACTGAAAAGGCAGCAGTTGAAGCGCTAGCAATTTAGCCAAGCTAGCATTCAACCACTGGGCATGTGGATGGCTGGGAGTAAACTTCTTTCGACGGTCCAGCAGCTGGGGCAGGGAAATTTGCCTGCTAGAATCGGACGTCGGTGTACTGCTAGCAGAGTGCCCGCAAGTACTTGGCTGTGACACACCTAATTCTACACCTTCAGTCCTCTCAGTGCAGGTTTCAGAGAGGACTGAAGGTATAGTGGGGTTGGAGATCCCAGCTGATGCGGTGCAAGGAGAGGTCCGCTTTGTTCTTTGGTGTGGGTCTTTAAGGTAGGCTTGCCAACGAGCTGCATGGCAGGTCAACATATGTCTGGTCAAGCATGTGGTGCCCAAGCGGGTGATGTTTTGGCCACGCGATATACGCTTGAGACATATATTGCAAACAGCAGCTGTGCGATCTGATGCACTTGACTCAAAAAAGGCCCACACCAAAGAACTTTTTGAATAACGGGCAGAGGCAGCACCCTGCACAGGCGGAGCTCTGCGGTGTGATTCCGTCGGTGTGCTGCCCTTACGCTGGCCCCCCGAGGGCATCCTGCCTCGTTGGAGATGTGCCTCCTCCTCATCCTCCTCCTCCTCCTCCTCTCTCCTATTAGGCACCCACGTGGAGTCAGTGACCTCATCATCCCCTCCCTCATCATCACTGGAGCCAATCTGGCAGTATGCTGCAGCTGCTGGAACATGGCTGCCAGATTGGTGTCCTTCTTGAGCATCCCCTCTCTCTGCTCTCACGCTACTGCCTTCCTCTAGCTGGGTATCATCATCAGATCCTTCGAAACGCTGGGCATCCTCCTGGAGCATGTACCCAACACTGTGCTCAAACAGTTCGGGGGACTCCTCAGGAGGACATGGTTGGTCTAGGGAAGGAGTGACTGATGATGACATTGATACCAGGGAAGAGGACGCTTTGGCAGCTGCTTTGCCAGTACCCTGAGCCTGGGTGAGAGAGGATGAGGAGGATGAGGAGGGCTTGGTCATTCACTCTACCAAGTCTTCGGCATGATGCGGCTCAACACGTCCAGCTGCCGAAAAGAAGGACAAGCGTGTCCCATGGCCACGTGCTGATGGCGATGCACCGCGTCCACGACCAGCACTGTTGTCTCTAGACACAGAGCCTGCTTGCCCTCTTTTATTGGCTCCTGACTGTCTGCCTCTCCTTGTTTGCCTTCCAGACATTCTAATGGCCTGCAGGGAGATGGGAAAACCAGCAATAAGGCCTAGCTTCAGGAGTATATTTTGCAGGAATCACACTACGCCTGCTGTAAGTGCTGCAAATGCCTGTTGGTGTAACACCCTAGGAAAACACAGCAATAAGGCCTAGCTTCAGGAGTATATTTTGCAGGAATCACACTATGCCTGCTGTAAGTGCTGCAAATGCCTGTTGGTGTAACACACCAGGAAAACACAGCAATACGGGCTAGCTTCAGGTGTATAATGTGCAGGAGGCACACTCCGCCCGCTGTAAGTGCTGCAAATGCCTGTTGGTGTCACACACCAGGAAAACACAGCAATACGGGCTAACTTCAGGTGTATAATGTGCAGGAGGCACACTCCGCCCGCTGTAAGTGCTGCAAATGCCTGTTGGTGTAACACACCAGGAAAACACAGCAATACGGGCTAACTTCAGGTGTATAATGTGCAGGAGGCACACTCCGCCCGCTGTAAGTGCTGCAAATGCCTGTTGGTGTAACACACTAGGAAAACACAGCACTAAGGCCTAGCTTCAGGAGTATATTTTGCAGGAATCACACTACGCCTGCTGTAAGTGCTGCAAATGCCTGTTGGTGTAACACTCTAGGAAAACACAGCAATAAGGCCTAGCTTCAGGATTATATTTTGCAGGAATCACACTACGCCTGCTGTAAGTGCTGCAAATGCCTGTTGGTGTAACACACCAGGAAAACACAGCAATACGGGCTAACTTCAGGTGTATAATGTGCAGGAGGCACACTCCGCCCGCTGTAAGTGCTGCATATGCCTGTTGGTGTAACACACCAGGAAAACACAGCAATACGGGCTAACTTCAGGTGTATAATGTGCAGGAGGCACACTCTGCCCGCTGTAAGTGCTGCAAATGTCTGTTGGTGTAACACACCAGGAAAACACAGCAATACGGGCTAACTTCAGGTGTATAATGTGCAGGAGGCACACTCCGCCCGCTGTAAGTGCTGAAAATGCCTGTTGGTGTAACACACTAGGAAAACACAGCAATAAGGCCTAGCTTCAGGAGTATATTTTGCAGGAATCACACTACGCCTGCTGTAAGTGCTGCAAATGCCTGTTGGTGTAACACACCAGGAAAACACAGCAATACGGGCTAGCTTCAGGTGTATAATGTGCAGGAGGCACACTCCGCCCGCTGTAAGTGCTGCAAATGCCTGTTAGTGTAACACACCCGGAAAACACAGCAGGGCTAGCTTCAGGTGTATACTGTGCAGGAGGCTTAGCAACAATGACACTGACACTGTCCCCTGCCTATCCTTCTCTCTCCCTGCACTCAAGGTTTATCAAAGAATATGACACTGACACTCTCCCTGCCTATCCTTCTCTCTCCCTGCACACAAGGTTTAGTAAAGAATATGACACTGACACTGTCCCCTGCCTATCCTTCTCTCTCCCTGCACACAAGGTTTATCAAAGAATATGACACTGACACTCTCCCTGCCTATCCTTCTCTCTCCCTGCACGCAAGGTTTAGCAAAGAATATGACACTGACACTGTCCCCTGACTATTCTTCTCTCTCCCTGCACACAAGGTTTAGCAAAGAATATGACACTGACACTCTCCCTGCCTATCCTTCTCTCTCCCTGCACACAAGGTTTAGCAAAGAATATGACACTGACACTGTCCCCTGCCTATCCTTCTCTCTCCCTGCACACAAGGTTTAGCAAAGAATATGACACTGACACTCTCCCTGCCTATCCTTCTCTCTCCCTGCACACAAGAATAGCACAAAGAATATCAACACTGTCCCTGCCTATCCTTCTCTTTCCCTGCGCCGGAACACACTTCACAAGGCCGCCGCGCTGGTGGCCTTTTATAGTGTGGGGCGTGTGCTAAACCTCCTGAGCTATAATTGGCCACAGGCAACCTGCCTGTGGCCAATTATGGCTCTCCTAGCTGCCGGCGCTGTGATTGGCCAAGCATGCGGGGTCACAGTGCATGCTTGGCCAATCACAGCGCCAGGATTGCACTGCGATGGCGCAGTGTATTGTGGGCCATTCGCATCACTCGAATTTGGGGTGAACGGCCCAAATCATTCGATGTTCGTCGAACAGCCGATGTTCGAGTCGAACGTATGTTCGACTCGAACACCGAGCTCATCCCTACTCCACTGGCAGGGCTTTCCTATTTCATGCTAGCAATGAGCTGGAATGCAGAATGACTGTAGGTCCTAGGCACTGGAACTCAAAACATTCCAGCACCTGGTAATCTTGAACAGACAGTATTGGGCTGAATGCTCTGTTGCACTAGGGTGCCTGATTAGTCCAAGTCATAACACCACAACAAGAAGGAAATGGAGCATACATAATGGTAAGTGACCATTGAACACCAATGCTAGGTTTCGTCTTTTATGTCTCCCACTGAAAACCAATGCCATGGAGGTCTTTAACATCTGAACACTGAACATCAATGGGGGTGTTTAATTACGCTTACACCAATGCTGTGGGGTCCCTAATTATTCACATTGATGGAGGGATAGTATTTTACTAATCTCACGGACACCAATTCTTGGGGTGGCTTTCCAAATCCCACTGACATTAATGATGGGGCACCATTCCTTTCACTGACCTCTAACACAAGGACAATTATCACTCCTACTGACAATGGGGGAATTTTTTACTTCTGCTGACTGCTGACTGGTATATTTTTTAATTCCCACTGATCTCTGATGGAGGAGCATTGCTTTACTCCCACTGACCAGAGCATGGCTGAATCTAGGGAGGTGCTGGGGGGTTGTGCCTGCCCCAGATTTCAGTTGCACCCCCAAATCCCAAAAGCTCGGGAGGGTGATCGGTGTGGGGGGGCAGTTACAGAACTGATCCCCATGTGTGGCTCTCTTTTCAGCAGTTAAAACCAGGCTTCATCTCCCCCAGAAATGTTGGGATAACATACACTCCTAACATCTAACTCTTAATGACTAACGCTAACACCTTTCTTGGGACTTGGCAATGAAACAAGACCATTTAGGAAAAGTGTATGAACATTTTTTTGAGCATTAGTAAACAAAGGGAAGCTGGGCTCACTGGGATCCCCTAAACATGGCATGGGAGAGGTAACTTTTTTTATTATAGATTCCCCTGCATATGAATGGATATTCAGGCTTGACACAGCTTCAGGATATTAATAAATCCAAGCAAATACTCTGTACACCATTAGTAAATCAACCCCAAAGATTTATGCAATCTAGCCTCACACAAGTCGTATTTGTCTTTATATAGATTGTATGCTAATTGACAACTCTATTATCTTTATTCAAAATATTTTTAAATATGTGTATCCACCCACTCACAACCATTTGCACGTGACTATAGTAAATTTTACCAAACATTTGGTAAAGTGAAGCGACAGGCAAAAAATAAATGCACAACTGAAATACACATTACTATTTTACCTACCAATGGATTTGTAGTTTTGTTCACCTGGTCTTTTAATTTAAACACCTGACAAACTACATAGGTAGAAGGATCCCTCTTCTGCTTCAAAGTTCAGCTCTACCTACCACTTCCTTATCTGAATGGAGTTGCACATAATTATATCTGAACATTTCTGAGCCCAGGGCAACATGAACACAACTCACTGGAATATCATCAAGCTACCCTGGGCTTTCATGAGAATGCTGCATAGAACACTACTCATACGTCACTATGTACTGCTGTTTTTTGCAACATTTAGGATTGCTCACATGACTGGACAGAAGACAGGCAGAAAATGGTATTATCACATACCTGGTAGAAGAGCCTGATACAATGAGGAAGGCCTCTCTTACACCTCTGACTCTGGGCTTCTGATGTAATCAGGAGGCGTAGGAGTGCAGATTGGCACAAGTGCCTGTAAGTCTTGCTAGCCTAGCAGTAGGGTAGGTGTCCAAGCTTAACAGGGGAAGTTGCCAGAAGGCTCCAGTAAACAGGCAAGCTGGTAGGCAGCTGGTGGGTAGAAGACGGAAGCAGTCTGGTACTGGTGACAGCAGGCAGCTGAGACGGTTGCTGGTAGCAGACTGTAGGTCACCCGGAACAGCAGACAGGTAGGCAAGTACCAGTGACAGCAATTAGAGTTGCAGAGTCGGGTAGGCTGGGTCATACACAGACAAAATGGATTGAGTACAGTGCACAGGAAGGAGCGTGGTCAGGAAACAAGCCAGGTCTGGAACCGATCAGTGAAGCAGGAGCCAATGGAGCAGACACAAGTGGAGGTCAAGGGGCAATCTGAGGTCATTGCAATCGGAGTTCTGAGAGTAGTCAAGACAAGCCAGGTCAGCGACTGGAATCAGGATACAGAATCACAGGAACACGGTATACACAGGTGGCTGAAGACAAAGCAGCACTGTTCCTGAGCTCTGGCCCAGTTTCTATACCCCATTTGGAAACCAAAATCTGTCACAATTGCATGGGAACACCAGCGCACACTGGTCTGTGAGCACGAAATGTAACATGTATTAGTCTGTGCACAGAAGTTCGTCCAGAGGAGCAACAAGCACTAAACAGGAAGGGTGGACATAGGGAGAAACCAAAATCACATTAGTAGACACATTTTAGTGGCCAGAAACTGGCACTTGATGTCAGCATACTACAGAAAAGTGATGCCCTTATGCTGTCCAATATATGACATAAAAAAAATACAGGAAAGTTGGGCAGAACATACACCGTGAAATATTTACAACACCATACTACAAACATTGCAAAATTGTAATCAATATTGTTCCCAATAACAGCATCATACAATTTACATTACTATAGAATTTTTTTCTTTTACTTAGCAATACATGAATTGGTAGTTTTATAAGAGAGTGTATAGGTATATCCTATCTCTGGCTGTCACAAGATAATAATTTATTCAGTATCTAACAATATTAGCACCCACACGCGTCTCTCATTTACTTATTCCGATTTGTGCCGCTCTTATCGTTTTAGCTAATTTACTACAATATAAGCCATTTCCCAACATACCTATTGACAGCTCTGCACATTCTGTTCAAATTCTAATTTATTGTAATTATAATTATCTAAATATTGCCACATGGAAAGCTAATAAAACTAAAGATCCCACAGTTCCATTAATTTTTAGTCTAACATTGTTGTAACACGGCAATGATTATTGAAGCTCTAGTAAACAAAATCCCAAAGGCAGTTTTTCTGCTTTTATTACCATAAGGACAGATTGTAACTTGATCGTGAATTAATTTTTATTTACTTGCAACCTTCTTGTAACCTTATCTTTCCCACCATTTTTTCCATTTTAATTTAAAAATCGTTTCAAATATCTTAAAGCATCTGTAACATTTCAGGAAGAGGAATTGAAAAGACCTGGTAAAATCATTTTTTTTTTATTATTAAACTCACTTAGGTTTGACAATTGTGTTTAAAGTGTCTTTAACGACTCCAATACCGTGCACTTTTACTCCCTTCCTGCCCAGGCCAATTTTCAGCTTTCAGCACTGTCACAATTTGAATGACAATTGTGCGGTCATGCAACACTGTACCCATATGATTTTTTTATAAAAAAAATTCACACAAATAAAGCTTTCTTTGGTGTTATTTAACCACCACTGTTTTTTGTAAAACAAATGAAAAAGGACCAAAAATTTGGGGGGAAAAAACATGTTTTTTTTTGTTTCTGTTAATAATTTTGCAAATAAATAATCTTTCTTCATAAATTTAGGCCAAAATATATACTGTTACATTTCTTTGGTGAAAATAACCCACATCAGTGTATATTATTTAGTCTGTAGGAAAGTTATAGAGTCCACAAACTTTGGTATATATATCTGAAAATCGATCAATCCTGGTGTACTAAACGCCTCTCATTTCTTGAGACACGAAAATGACAGGACAAATAAATTTTTATTTGATTTTTTTACATACTGTAACCAGTGCAGTACAGCGTCATCATATAACTGGTGGTGGTGATCAAGGACACTGACTTTTAAAACATTTTTATATTGTTTATTACATTTTTTTACAATGTCTTTTTTTACAGTGACCAGAGCAATACAGTGTTACCATAGTGACACTGTACTACTCTGGAGAGGTGATCAGGATGTTTTTGAATTTTTTAAACACTATGGTTGCTTATAACTGTGAATTTTACAGTTACAAGCAACCATTTTTTTCTGAATAAAACTACTCATTCCGTGTTTACTATTGTGATTATCTGTGAATGGCCACAGTTAATCACATGGTACAGATGGACTGGGATTGGCCCTGTCTGTACCATGTTATACAGCAAATGACACCAGCGCTAAAACATGGCCATATGCGGATAGGGGGGATCATAGTCAATGGCGTGGGGTCTGAACCCAGTGCAGCTGGACAACAGCCATAGCTGGAAGGTATGGATAAAAAGTACACAACAAAACGATCCAGCGCTCAATGGGTCTGTAACGACAGGGGTTAACGTCATTTAGGACATTCCATTCTCGAACACACGCCAGCTACCAGACACCCCAACCAGCTGAATAAGACCCCATACAAATAATTCTCCCTCCACAAACGAGACAACGCTCTGTGTTGAGGTTCCAAAACAGGGAATTAATCTTTATTGCAAGCACATGGTAACACACTTCTCTTCAAAACACTTCCCTCCCATCCTTGGAGAACAGGGTGGGTTAAACTGTCCAATGACAATGGTGATAAAGGTCAGGTGTGTTTAAACTTCTCCTTCAGTAAACAGTCTTAGCAGGAGGGGTTGCTGGAGTGATTCTCCCCCCCCCTTTCCTCACAGAAAGACACTTAAACATCCCATAATAGGCAGCCAGACTGTCCACCAAGCTCCAATCCACATTACCACAAACAACAATGAAAAGGTCTCCAGAAGTCAGTCTGGATTCATTAACATTACAATAGGCATCCAGGTGGTTGGAGTTGAACATATCAGCATCTCTCAATTAACCTGTTGAGTTCAGAATCAAACACACAGTAAATAGTCATTTACAGATATCCTGGGGAACATTGTGGATTAACACTACAGACCCATTTTAAAGCAATCCAAGACATATTCTCAATGTCCATTATTTTCTGGCTCATACTTTCTAAGAACTTCTGGGTTCCACGGGCCCACCCGTTACATCTCTCCCCTTTCGGCAGGAGACTAACACAGGAGGAGACCCCAGACGGGTTGACTCCGAAGTTAGTCCATAGTTCCATTCCTCTAATGCCTGGACAACCCATCAGCATTGCCATTTTGCTTACCTGGTCCGTAGCTGATGGTGAAGTTGTAAGGTTGTAGGGTGAATAATGGAATTCAGTTCTGGAACAGTCACTTGCTTTGCTCTCTCAATTGCTCCCAAAACTTGTTGCTGGTGCTCTTGGGAGAGGTAAGGCAAAACCTGGGCGCAAATCCCATTTAACCTTTTGACAATTTCAGCCTGTTTGTGCATTTCAATGTTCAAGCCATGGGACATCTCATAATACATGACCTAGTGTCGTTGCATCTCCGATTTCTCACCGGCCAACTTGTCACATTCCAATTTTAGACTGTGATATTGTGCCTGATCTAAGGTACATGTCGGGGGAAGTAGTCTTACCCGGGTCTTGGCAGCAAGCGGGTCGGTTCCAGCAGCACGGGTCTGGGCACAGGTAGTCACTGGGTTGGCTTCAGCGGGGCCCATCGGGGCGTAAGCAGAAACGAGGGGGGCCAAATCATTCCCCAGTAGAACATTCGCTGGCAAATCCTTCATCACCCCCACATTCACGTGTCCCGAACCAACCCCCCAATCCAGGTGAACACGGGCAACGGGTAGCTGGAAGACGGTGCCTCCCGCTACTCTTACGGCTACAGTGTCTCCAGTATGTTGGCTTTCTGGGATGAGGTTCTTCTGTAGTAGGGTCATGGTGGCGCCAGTATCATGTAGGTCATTGGCTACCTTTCCATTGACCCAGACAGTCTGCATGTGTTGCTGCCGGTTGTCCCGGTTAGCTGCTTGTGTTGGATCAGCCTCGTGCAGGACGCCTCAACGTTCTTTCTCCTCAACGCAGTGGGCCGCAGACATGGATGTGTGGGGGTTCCCCCTTGCTGGCTGTCTCCATGACTGGGACTGCTTGGCTGGATTCAATGGACAGTGTGGCTTTTTGTGCCCTAGCTGTTCACACCCGAAACACCTGATGGGTTGTGAGTAGCCCTGGGAGTTGAACCTGGGCTGCTGAGAATATGTGGCCACTGGAGGTGGTGCTGTAGGGTGGCATGACTGGGGTTGGTAGGTGGCAGCTGGAGGGGGTGCCGCTGATCGATAATCCACCTGAGCTGTTGTCTTGACCACAGGGTTATCCAGTTTGCGGGCGTCTGTGTATTCGTCCGCCAGGCAAGCTGCTTCAGGCAAGGTGAAAGGTTTTCGGTCCCGGACCCACTCTCTGACTTCCAGGGACAGTTTGTCAAAGAAGTGCTCCAGCAGGAACACCTGCAGCACCTCTTCTCTGGATTCCGCTTGGCATCCAGCGACCCAGTGGAATGCCGTGCGGTATAGGCGGCATGCCCACTCAGTATACAAGTCTCCAGTCTGCTTGCTCGTCTCTCGGAACCGCCTCTGGTATGCCTCCGGTGTGACGGCATACCTGGCCAAAAGTGCTTCTTTTACCAGTCCATGGTTCATAATATCCTCATCTGGGTTGGCCCTGAACGCTTCACTTGCCCGGCCGGACAATTTCCCAGACAAAATGGAAACCCATTCCTCTGTGGGCACCCGGTGTAGGGCACATTGCCGTTCAAAATCAGCAAGGTACCCATCAATCTCACCTTCAGTTTCAATAAAAAATTTAAAAGCAGCAAAATGTATCTTTCTCCTTTCAGTTGGTGCTGCTCTGACTTCTGCTGCTGCAGAACGTCTTTGCTGTAGCAAATTTATGTCCACAGCCGCTATAACTCGGTCTATGATCTCCGCTGTAGGGTTAGGACCATAATGTGCCAGTCTTATGTTAACAGCCCGATCAAAACTTGCCTCTTCGGGTGTCCTGTTTGTTACGCTGGGCCTTTCGGTTATGTTGGGTCTTTTAGGTCCATCCATTTCGACTCGTTCTGTGATAATGTCCCTTTTCTTACGGTTGTTGGTCGGTCGGCCCTGGTTCTCCAGTAAGTCCTTGAGGGAAGAGAGCTTTAGCCGTCACTGCTGTGCTTCCATTGTCCTGTGTCCTCTTGTAGCTGTCCTTATAGGCTGTGGAATCATCCCACTGCTTGCCAACAATTGTAACGACAGGGGTTAACGTAGTTTAGGATATTCCATTCTCAAACACACGCCAGCTACCAGACACCCCAACCAGCCGAATAAGACCCCATAAAAATAATTCTCCCTCCACAAACGAGACAACGCTCTGTGTTGAGGTTCCAAAACAGGGAATTACTTTTTATTGCAAGCACATGGTAACACACTTCTCTTCAAAACACTTCCCTCCCATCCTTGGGGAACAGGGCGGGTTAAACTATCCAATGACAATGGTGATACAGGTCAGGTGTGTTCAAACTTCTCCTTCAGTAAACAGTCTTAGCAGGAGGGGTTGCTGGAGTGATTCTCCCCCCCTTCCTCACAGAAAGACACTTAAACATCCCATAATAGGCAGCCAGACTGTCCACCAAGCTCCAATCCACATCACCACAAACAACAATGAAAAGGTCTCCAGAAGTCAGTCTGGATTCATTAACATTACAATAGGCATCCAGGTGGTTGGAGTTGAACATATGAGCATCTCTCAATTAACTTGTTGAGTTCAGAATCAAACACACAGTAAATAGTCCTTTACAGTTATCCTGGGGAACATTGTGGATTAACACCACAGACCCATTTTAAAGCAATCCAAGACATATTCTCAATGTCCATTATTTTCTGGCTCATACTTTCTAAGAACTTCTGGGTTCCACGGGCCCACCCGTTACAGGGTCAAGTGAATAGTCCTAATTTAATCAATGGTACACATAAAATCCAGTCCTATTGTCAAGCAAGGAGGGATAAGAGGTAAACAAAAAATAAAAAAATTCAAATAAAAAGCTTACAGTGTCACCAGGGCTCCAGAGAAATGAGGAGCTGACGGCATTTGGGTATGGAGAGACCCTCGCAGCATGGGGGGGGGGCGCCAGTACCCCTGCTGTGCTGCAGCCGAATGTAAGACCCACTCACCAACGTGTGGAGGATGGCTGGATGTGCTGGAGAAGGAAGCGGAGGTGACGATCAGCGGGAAGGTGGAGAGCCGGACTCCGTGCTACACGTGTCAGGAATGCCAGGCCTGCTGGAGTGCTGACAGGTGGGGGAGAAAGTGCAGCGGTGCTGCAGTTTGAATCTCGCTCTTCCCTCCTAGCACATCCAGCCCAGTGTATGTTGTTCACCACTACATGGGAGTATCCTAGGATAATGTAATCACCAGAGGGAAGGAAACCAGGGTTGGCCGATATGAATGACGGTCAGCGTTGCTGGGGGTTCTGATGGTTGGGACACCTCGTGGACCTGAGTGACCTGCTAGCTTTGTGGATTCCTTGATAACGCATTTTGTGCGCATGCACTTTTTCAAAGTCAAGGGAGTGGGCAATCAGAAAGTTTAAATAAGGAATGGGGGGCAGAAAATTAGTGGGGCAAGGGGGCAGAACAATTTAGTACCTGATGTTAACCTCTCGTTGCTCAGGGGATACACTTTAAAAAAATTAAATAAAAAAATTATTATACACCATTTTTATACACGAATCATTGGTACTGTATATGACCTCATAATGAACTTATGATTCACAATACACATAATGCAATAATGGCTTAAAAATCAATTCTAAATATCAACACTTGTGTTAAAAATGTAAAAACAATATATAAAAATATGTGTGTATATATAAAGGTGTGTAGCAAAATTAGTGCACATATGAACATACTCAAACCTGCACACGTGAAATGTATCAACAAACAAATATAGTATATATACACATATGTGCAGATTGAAAGACATAGATTGAAAAATGTAGACAAATCACACACTGACATAAACAACCTAAAACAAAAACCTGAAGCAACAGCTAAAAACTGAATGAAATAACCCAAGGAAAAAAAATTAAAAATATATATAAGAGATATAAAAATCATATATATACTTGCGTACACTACTGTACTGAATGATGAGTTGCCAATATAAATAATTAGGTACTGCAACCTCTGAAATCAGAAGGGGGAGGAAGGAAGGGAGGGCGCGTGCATGGGGGGGAGGAAAGGAGTGGAGGGGGAAGAGGGGGGAAGGGGGGAAAGGGTAGGGGAGGGGGAGTGAAAAAGCAGGGTATTGGGGGAAAAAGGGGGGAAACTAAAGAAGGGAGGGAATGGGGGGAAATGGGGACGACGACACAGGGGGAGGGAGGGGGAGGAGAGGGGAACTACACAAAACTGCAAGTTTTTAATTCCTCATTTAATCCTTTAGGGGCAAGAGTTGAACATATATATCCAGAAAACTTCCCTCTTGCATAATAGAGAAAATCTCTCATTCACAGTCAGGATTACTTTTGGGGATAGTCTCTATCACAAAAACTTCTAGGCATTTAATGTCATCCTTGTGCATACGGTGAAAATGCTGTGGAACGCTGTGTTTATCACATCCTTTTTTGATGAGTCTACGGTGGTCATCAATTCTTGTACGTAAGGCCATGTCTGTACCATGTGATGACTGAGACCAATTACAGAGCTCATCACAATAGTACATAATGAAAGACATGAATCAAAGCCTTTCTTTTTGTACAACTGTCATTTGACCTGCAGTGATTGGCCACAGTGGTCACATGGTACCCGCAGCGGTACCATGGAAGTCACACTATCTGTTCTGTATACTGGCTTGGATATCTGGGTAGTAGAGGTCATACTACTTCCTGACATCACTCATTTAGATATTTAATGCCAGGATGTAGCATAGCCAGTATACAGGACAGATAGTGTTTTTTTAGTAATTCTAATAATGGTTATATTTTATACCATTGGCCAAAGTGCGTAGGGTATGCACCCTCGTTCTGTTAAAACAAATATTCTTTTATTTTAATCCCGAAGGCTACAATCCTGTATAAAATGCATTACACTGCATTTCTTCAAAATGTATTTCAACGCAATGCAAAAAACTTGTTTTCTTCGTTTTGAATTGAGTGAGGAAATGTTAGAACCCCTGTAAGGTTTATTCTGATATATTTGAGGATCTGTAAGCTCTGTTAGAAAGATTTTCCTCACTTACTTTACTTACTTTATCACTCATGGCAGTGAGGGGAACTTTCTGTCAGCTACACAGACAGACATAAAATACATTTTTTAGTCAAGAGCCCCTGTCCGACTTTATATTTATGTCTGTGTCCCTGTTGGAGATTTTTGAGTGGAAAAAACATTCTCAGCAGGACAGGAATTGAGGGTAATGAGCTAATTAAAAGATTAAAGATAAGTCATTGGGTATTATGACAGGATAGCACTCTGTCATAGTGAGAAAAAGGCAGTTCCACTTCAGATTGGCATGCAAAAAATGAATACCCAAATGTGAGACTGGTTGGCAGGCCTCTGGACAGTTGTTGTTTCACATGTTGCTTACCCACAGAGGGTGAAAGGCTCCATGATGTGTGTCTCTTAAGTAAAAGACAAGCTTTTTTGTTTTCTCAGAGACTAAAATGTTCTAGGGTAGGTCCTAGAACCTGGATAATTTGTAGAGTTTTAGGTAGGATGAAACCATTAACCACGAATTGTGTTCCCATGCGCTAATATATTTATGTGTGAACTAACTGGGGTTACATGCTTTTCCACTTTAGGAGACAGTCTTGTTGCAAAAGAGCAGCATACGTGTGTACAGACACACAAGAGGTTTGTGTCTCGGTATTGACCAGGCCGACACCTGTGAGAAAGTCTGTGTTTTGTTTCCTGCTGTGTGCGATGCTAAAAATAAGGAACATTGATGAACCTAACCCACCCACATAGACTTTAAAGGGATTTTGGCACTTATCGTTTGCCATCCTTCTGAAGTTCAGTCTATGATCAGTTTTTCCTAGCAATAAGGATGTGGTAAGTGGTGACACGGTGTAGTGGCTCTCTGTGCAGTCAAAGCCCACCATCATATTACTTCCTGACATCACTCATTTGTTCATGTCTCTACATTGTATACTATATATAAAGCTGCATGCAATTGTGCCTTTTTTGGCACATGCTCCCCATTCACAGTGCTGCTGTCAATTAAAAGATGTTTTTTTACAGGGGAGGAGCAGAGCAACATAATGAACTGCATAGTTTCACTCATAGTAGCTGGTTGGACTGGACAACACAAGTGTGGCAAAGATCAAGAGGAGGTGCAATCAACACATAAATGCAGGTACCGTAACTAGAATATATTGTAAAAAAAAGTGATTCATTTTTCCACTCTGTACTGGGAATTACAGACCAGTTATCCTAACATCAATTGTATGCAACCTCTTGGAGGGGGTGATAAGGGACTATATACAAAATTGTAGTAATGACAACGGTATCATTAGCAGTAATCAGCATGGATTTATGAAGAATCATTCTTGCCAAACCAATCTATTAACCTTCTATGAGGAGGTGAGCTGCCATCTAAATGAAAGAAGGCCCGTAGATGTGGTGTATCTGGATTTTGCAAAAGCATTTGATACAGTTCCCCATAAACATTTACTTTACAAATAAGGTCCATTGGCATGGACCATAGGGTGAGTACATGGATTGAAAACTGGCTACAAGGGCAAGTTCAGAGGGTAGTGATAAATGGGGAGTACTCTGAATGGTCTGGGGAGGAAAGTGGGGTCTTCCAGGGTTCTGTCCTGGGACCAATCCTATTTATATTAATCATAAACAACCTGGAGGATGGGATAAACAGCTCAATCTATGTATTTGCAGACAATACTAAGTTAAGCAAGGCAATAACTTCTCCGCAGGATGTGGAAACCTTGCAAGAAGATCTGAACAAATGAATGGGGTGTGCAACTACATGGCAAGCAAGGTTTAATGTAGAAAAAATTTAAATAATGCATTTGAGTGGCAAAAATATGAATGCAATCTACTCACTGGGGGGGGGGGGGAGAACCTCTGGGGCAATCTAGGATGGAAAAGGACCTGGAGGTCCTAGTAGATGACAGGCTCAGCAATGGCATGCAATGCCAAGCTGCTGCAAGCAAAGCAAACAGAATATTGGCATGCATTAAAAAGGGGATTCACTTCAGAGATAAAACAATATTTCCCCCACTCTACAAAACTCTGGCCGGCCGCACCAGAAGTATGCCATTCAGTTCTGGGCACCAGTCCTTGAAAGGAATTATACATTCTAAAAAATTCACGCTGGTTAAGTAGGCCACCACTGCAACACACCAAATTTCGGGAGAGAGCAAATGACACGTGAAACAGGCTTGTGTGATCATAACTTCTCCGACTTTAATGAGGAAGTGAATAGTTTTTATAAACAAGGAAAACCAACAAAGAAGGAGGGGCTGAATAGAAAGCACACGTATCTCAACCTTACACAGTATTTCCTTGTCACGAGTTTTAAACCGTTAGCATGTAAGCAGAAATAGCCTGTGTCTTCATAAAAGAGGACGTTTAGTCCAGGAAATGGCTCACCACAACTTACCGTATATACTCGAGTATAAGTCGACCCGAATATAAGCCGAGGCACCTAATTTTACCACAAAAAAAATGGGAAAACGTATTGACTTCAGTATAAGCCTAGGGTGTCTATCTGCATGCCTCACTGTGCCTCACTTTGCCTCACTGTGTCCATCTGCATGCCTCACTGTGTCCATGTGCATGCCTCACTGTTCCGATGCCTCACTGTGCCCATGCCTCACTTTGTCCATGACTAGACTGACGTTTAACATGGGAGTCTATGGAAGGGGTGTCTGGCTTTGAAAAATCGTTGCTCCCTGACTGTAGGTCCTCCAGACACACTTTGCACATTTGTAGAGGAGAAATGAGGCTACATGTATGCCAAGTATCGGATCCAGAGGACCTACAACCGGCCAGTACCGGGTCCCCAAAATCACCAGAGAAATTACCGTTTAACATGGGAGCCTATAGAAGGGGTGCCCGGCTTTGAAAAATCGGTGCTCCCCGGCTGTAGGTCCCCCGGACAACAAACTTTGTATATGAAGACTGGGGCTACATGTGTGCCAAGTTTGGGGTCCAGGGGACCTATGGCCGGCCGGTACCGCGTCCTCAAAGTTCGGGAGATCAGGCGCAAAAAGGTGACTCGAGTATAAGCCGAGGGGGGCATTTTCAGCACTAAAAAATGTGCTGAAAAACTCGGCTTATACTCGAGTATATACGGTAACTGCCAGAATCTTAGTTCTATGCAAACTACAGTTAAGTTTTGCTATAGCGAAACTCATGCATACACAGATTCATATATACTTAGTCTGCCATGAGGGGGGAATTTTAAAATGGAGTAACAATTGTTTTATACATTCTCTTACAATCCCCTGTTGAAATCATAAAAAAACATGAATTACTTTCTCTCCACGATAACATAATTAGCTTACTTATAGTACATGCTAAGGTAGGCTTTATTAGCAGCCGCGGGGTCCGGGGTTTGAGTAGCTCTAGCAATGATACACATTACAAGTTTGAAACATGCATATAAAAATAATAGAAAAGGTAAAATCATTATAATGGTCATAGCAATGTCTTTCAGCCATGGAAAGGAAAGGATCCCAATTCTTTGCTATGTCTCGTGCTTCTGTTTGTAATTTATCTACTTATTTTCTGTGTTGTGAGATAATGTCATAATAATCAGGTATTTCTATACTGGTATTATGTATTCAAGTACAACATTCATAGTCTTCAGTCATCTCACATAACCCTGTAAGGGCTGCACTCATATTTTCTATAGCCAGGTCATGGAGTTCTAACTGTTTTCTGATTGCTCTTGTTTCAAAATTTAACTTAGTGATGTCATCTGAATTTTTATCCAGTATTTCATATAGTATCTTAGAATAATTATTTAATTTCTTCATTGTATTAATTCCCCATCCAGTCCATGAGGGAAACCATGCCCTGCCCATGCCATGTCCTTTTCTAAAAATAGTTCCCTTTTATTTCTATGCTTAAGAGGGTATCTGGGATGTATACTGGCCTCAAGTAGGTGATCTCCCTTATTGTTACCCATTACTCCCATTATTGGGATCAGTGATGCAAGGTAACAACATCCCTGAGGGTCTACGGGAATCCATGGATGACATGTTTTCCCACAACAGATGTATGTACTGTTTCCCAAGGCTAATGGTTGAGTACTAAGGATTTGTTGTGTATGAATAGAAAGACCTGCAAGAGCTAGGAGTTGTTGTAATGATATGTTTGTTGCTTGATTCATGGGTCAATTCTAGTAGTTAGAACCGACCCAAGTGGGGGTATATGTTGTAATATTAATATATATGTGTATGTATTTTATATATTGTGTTATATGTATGGCACGGTATATATGTGTCACATACAGGCATTCCAGAACAAATCCATTTTACACATCAAAGGGGACTTGTTGATATAGTGGCCAAACAAGATTTACTCCACATATCAAATGGGACAGATAGGGACTCTGGGCTATGTTAATGTTGATATGCAAGAATGCAAATTAGGGCAGTTTATGACTGCAGCTGTTTACGGCTAGGGGTCATTGTCTTTCACTCTAAAAGGCAGAAGCAGGGAGAGTATATTAGGAAAATCATTGAAACTCTGGACAGGCCTAATGGAAACGGCCAATCAAATTGCTCAGCCATTCAGTATATAGGGAATATAACCTGGCGTTCAGTCTTTTCATACTCCATGATTATGAAGGCACAGATCTAGGAAAAAATGGGACTCTGAGTTATATTTACTCTGTTGGATTTTGTCATCTGTTGCAAGACTTTGTTCTGTGTCGGAAGTCAATAAAGTGCATCTCTCTGGAAGAATTGGGTTGCTGCTGGAAAATTAATTACATCATTATAATAAGTACTAATTAATTATTTACCCACTATACCACATCACTACAGGAGTAAAAGCAACTTTCCCATCTCAGTGTCAGCCTTAGTATTGCTCATAAGAGTGTATAGGGTGTCATTTAAATTACAGTCTGTGGTGGTAAAAGGTGTGGAGAAGTCTGGGGCCATGGAGAAGTAAATTTTAGTATGGCTATATACCTCTCCACACTGCGATGAATTTCCCAACCTAAAACACCAATCAGGGAAGTGACTTCTGCCCATGAATGGAAAAGTAACGGTGTTGTTTATATAAAAACTTGATATACTGGTTAAAACAACGGGAGGAGTTCCATTTAAAAAGGGGGTGATATTCAAGGGTACAGCCATAGGAGGAATACGGGCTGTACTAGGATGTAGTTTGCTACATATCGAACATTTTTCATATCCTGATTTCTGGGCATAGCTATATTTAAATTTAAGTAGTAACATTTTGTCTGTAAAACAATCAGTTTTAACTTCTTCCTTATCTGATTGTGTATCTCTCTTGTGTCTGGTATGTGTATTATCAGTGGTGTTATTGGGTGACCCACATATGCCTTCAAGGGCTCCCAAGTCCTCAGGATGATAAATACAGTGAGTTATGATCCATGTTGGTAAGAACACCATCAAAGTCATCAAGAACAGGAGGCCCAAGGCCTTCCCAGAAGTCTGTGGTGAAATAAGCGAGGTCATCTTTTTCAGAGTCTTGATCACCTACTTCACTCACTGTTCGAGGATTTGTACCACCTTCTTCACCTCATTTATCCTTGGCTTGCTTCTTAGGTGTTTGGTTCACCTTCTTCACATGACTGGCATGGATCCAAGACTGTTGTCCCTCAGTAAGGATTGCGGTACGTGTGACTGCGATCACAGTGGTTGGGGGTCCGAACGGCTACTAATGCTTCTTAGTACGATTCAGCTATTGGACCACCACTACGTCTCCTACCTGGAAAGGGTGTGTAGGTTCCTGCAAAGAGAAAAGAGAGGTGCGAGCAACATTTCTTTCAACTCTGTCCAGAGTTTCAATGAGTTTCCTAATATACTCTCCCTGTATAGATCCCCTCTTTCTAATATAAGTGGTTGTCTGGCCCACTGGGTGGGAAATGGCCTAACCATAAGGACCTCAAATGGAGAGTATCCTGTTTTATTTGAGGGGTCATTCTTATTTTGGCCAAAACTGCTGGTAGGACTTTTTGCCAATTATTATATGTGCCTCCTTTTGCTTTTCTTATTTTATCTTTAATGGTTCTGTTCATTCTCTCAACAATACCTGAACTTTGCGGGTGATAGGGTATATGAAATTTCCAATGAATTTTAAGTGCTTTCACAAAATCTTGGCACGCTTTTGAAATAAAGGCAGGACCATTATCAGAATTTATTTGCAGTGGGCATCCCCATCTAGGGACGATTTCCTGCGTGAGGATTTTTACAACTGTTTGTGCATCTTCTTTTGTGGTTACAAATGCTTCTATTCATCTTGAAAACATGTCTACTATTACAAGTAAGTATTCTTGCCTTTTACCTAGCTTGGGCATATGGGTAAAGTCAATCTGTAAATATGTAAAAGGTGTGGATGGATATGTAAGGTGTTCATGTTTTGCCTTGTGTGGATTTCTTGGGTTGTTTCGGATGCATGTGATGCATCTGGCAACATATGATTTGACCAAAGAAGAAAGACCGGGGATTAAGAAATCATTGTCCAATAATTCACATGTGACCTGCAAGCCTCTGTGCCCTACCCCATGATATTGAGAAATAAATAAAGGTGCACTAGCTACAGGTATACATGGTCTCCCCTCTTGGCAGACACGTCCAGTATCTGGGCTTTTCTGCACTCCTGCAATATTCCATTGTGTAACATCAGTTTATGTAGCATATGCCTGAAGATCTGACAAGGTTTGGTCTAACAGGGGCATTTCAGGTGCAAGTGATGGCATTTGTATGGTAGCTTCTTGTTTAAAAGCTGCTTCCTTTGCCGCTTTATCAGCTAAGGCATTTCCTTTTGAAACATCATCTTGGTTTGTGGTATGTGCCTTGCAGTGTAGGATAGCTACAGATCGGGACAATTTAATTGCTTCCAAAAGACTGGACACTAATGTTGATTGTGAAATAGATTTTCCATCTGTTGCTATAAATCCTCTTTTTAACCAGATAACACCAAAATAGTGGCATACACCGTATGCGTATTTAGAATCAGTATAAATGTTCACATCTTGTCCTTCAAAGAGCTGGCATGCTCTTGTAAGGGCAATCAGTTCTGCAGCCTGTTCTGATTGAAATGGGACTGGGTTTGCTTCGAGCACTACATCAGGCAACTGGACTACAGCATATGCTGCATGATATGTGTTGTCATTTGGTCTGGAACAAGAACCATCAACAAAAACATTTTGTGCCCCAGGGATTGCAGTGGAAGACATATCTGCACGTGGAGATGTGTCCTGGTGGATTATTTCAATACACTCATGTTCATCATCTACAATCAGGAGGGGAGGGGTTCTGTAGGTCTTGGTGAGTATTCCATTAATTCCCTTTGAAGGCTCAGCATTTTTGGTCTCACCTCTATAATAATCTTGGCTTAAACTACTCAGAGTAGCGCCGGTGTCTGGGAGAAATGGGATCAGTAACACATTTACATGTAGGGTCACCCATGGTTGATCATCAACAGAGTGAGACACAATAGGAAATGCTGGAATACCACCTTCTGAGCAGCTTCATTGTTGTTTAGGCTGGGTCCACTGAATAGGGAACCTAGGACCAGCAGAGGGAGGTGGTTGGCTCAGGGACCTTTGTGAATTTGGATTTATATTATTTGAGGATTGTTGTTGGCTGTTTGGGTCGAACACTTCATAAGGACATTGATCTTCAGCTCCACAGTTGAAGCATCTGGTTCTAGCGGGAGGGGGTCCTCATCCTCCTCCTCTACCTCTAGCTCTGATTCATCCTCTACCCCTGCTCCACTGCCTCTCATTTCCAGAGTTATCCTGGGGTCTCATATCCTGTTGAGATGGACCTCCTTGGAATTGGGCACCTGAACTTTTTTTCCCTTGGTATGTCAAAACAACCTGCTGCATCCTTTTCAGTCAGTGCTTTCTGAAATTCCCCCATTGATTTTGTGGGCCAATCAGAAATTATCTGCTTAACCCCTTGCTTACTGGGCACATAAACCCCCTTCCTGCCCAGGCAAAATTTCAGCTTTCGGCACTGCGTTGCTTTGAATGACAATTGCGCGGTCGTGCGACGTGGCTCCCAAAAAAAATTGACGTCCTTTTTTTCCCACAAATAGAGCTTTCTTTTGGTGGTATTTGATCACCTCTGTGGTTTTTATTTTTTGCGCTATAAACAAAAAAAGAGCAACGATTTTGAAAAAAAAACACAATATTTATTACTTTTTGCTATAATAAATATCCCAATTTTTTTTTTTTTTCTCAGTTTAGTCCGATACGTATTCTTCTACATATTTTTGGTAAAAAAAAAATCGCAATAAATGTTTATTGATTGGTTTGCGCAAAAGTTATAGCATTTTTATTAATATTTTTTTTTTTACTAGTAATGTCGGCGATCAGCGATTTTTATTGTGACTGCGACATTATGGCAGACACATCGGACACTTTTGACACCATTTTGGGACCATTGTCATTGATACAGCGATCAGTGCTACAAAAATGCACTGGTTACTGTAAAAATTACACTGGCAGGGAAGGGGTTAACACTAGGTGGCGAGGAATGGGTTAAATGTGTGCCCTGGGAGTGATTACTACTGTGGGGGGAGGGGAGTGACTGGGGGAGGTGACCGATCTGTGTCCCTATGTACAAGGGACACAGCATCGGTCTCCTCTCCCTGACAGGACATGGATCTGTGTGTTTACACACACAGATCCATGTCCTTGTCTGTGTACCGGCCGATCACGGGTGCCTGGCGGACATCGCGGCCACCAGACACGCGCATCGGCATGTCAGTGACGTGCTGGGTGCGCGCCCCGCCGGCGGCGCTCGCGCGCCCCCCAGTGGCCGGAGGAGCCGAGGACGTCTATTGACGTCCTCCCGGATTTTAAGAGCCACCTTGAGGCCGTCAATCGACTATGGACGGGGCTACAAGTGGTTAACCATTAAACCATGTTGTGGTTTAAGGTTGTTAATGAAGGTTTGGATCATCAAGCTATGCATATTTTGCCAGAGTGGATAATCCAGCCTCCTGAGTCCTTACATCCATGAACCTTTTCCAGAATTCTAACACACTTTCTCCAGATTTCTGTTTACATGCTATGGCAGTGGGAAGGGAAGTCCTGTTTTTAAATGCACTATTTAATTCTGCCTCCAATTTGTTCCATGTTATGGTTCTTCAAGCTTCTGTATTAAAGCTATATTGATCTGCACGGACAACATTGCCCTGTATCATTGAAATACTGGGAACCTTTATCTAATCAAAAGCAGAAGTATGTCCGATCACCCCATCAACAATCAACTGCATATCTTCCTGTGTATAGTTTCTGCCATTACAAGCCCTCGGGGCTTTCACATTGGAGAGAAAGGAGCCGCTGTTTAGGCTCGGTTTGCAGGCGCTATTTTTAGCAAAATAGTGCCTGCAAACTGCCCCAGTGTGAAAGGGGCCTAAGACATAAATCTTTCACCATATCCATATGAAATTCATTATTATCTCCATCTCGGGGGAAGTGATCACTACTATGCATAATTTTAGTCCACCCTGCTAAGTCTGACACCCAAGGATTTATAAATTCATAATCAGTACCACAAATTCTAGCAACATAATCATTACAAGTTTCCCCTGGGTTAGGGGGAGGCGGAGCCTCTTTACCATGCTCTTGACCCATATTACAGTGAATGAGAGACTGTCTTACCTTACAGTTCTTTTCACACAACAAATTATCTTATACTTCTATACGACAGAAAGACCCAGAGGTTTGGGTCACAGTGGTGGTTACCTCTTTAACACTCTCCTTCCCAAAAGGAGTTTTACAGTACTGTTTTGTCTAATATTAATGAATCCTCTCTTTAGGATTCTCGGGTCTCCCAAAGACCATTCACACATAGGTCTCCCAAAGACCTCTTACGCTTAAGGTGTGTTCCATCTCCTTTCTATATACATTTTACGGGTTTAAAGCTTTATCAGAGCCGAGGCAAGAAAATTATTTGTCTAATAAGACAAAAAAGATACTCACCAAGGATGAATTCTTTATCCCGGACAGAGCCCCCAATTTCTGAAAGGAATTATGCACTCTAACGAATTCACGCTGGTTAAGTAGGCCACCACTGCAACACACCAAATTCGGGAGAGAGCAAATGACACGTGAAACAGGCTTGTGTGATCATAAGTTCTCCGGCTTTAATGAGGAAGTGAATAGTTTTTATAAACAAGGAAAACCAACAAAGAAGGAGGGGCTGAATATAAAGCACACGTATCTTAACCTTACACTGTATTTCCTTGTCACGAGTTTTGGACCGTTAGCATGTAAGCAGAAATAGCCTGTTTCTTCATAAAAGAGGACGTTTAGTCCAGGAAATGGCTCACCACAACTTAACTGCCAGAATCTTAGTTCTATGCAAACTTCAGTTAAGTTTTGCTATAGTGAAACTCATACATACACAGATTCATATATACTTAGTCTGCCATGAGGGGGGAATTTTAAAAAGGAGTAACAATTGTTTTATACATTCTCTTACAGTCCTCAGAAAGGATGTTCTGGAACTGGAGAGAGTCCAGAGAAGGGCAACAAAATGAATAAAGGGACTGGAGGACATTAGTTATGAGGAAAGGTTATGAGCACTGAACCTATCCTATCTGGAGGCTTGAGAGGGGATATTTCAATGTACAAATACTGTACTGGTGACCCCACAATAGGGATAAAACTTTTCTGCGAAAGGGAATTTAATAAGACATGTGGCCATTCACAAAAATTAGAACGAAAGCAGTTTAACCTTAAACTGCGTAGAGGGTTCTTTACTGTAAGAGTGGTAAGGATGTGGAATTCTCTTCCACAGGCAGTGGTTTCAGCGGGGAGCATCGATAATTAAAAAAAAAACTATTAGATAAGCACCTGAATGACCACAACTTACAGAGATATGCAATGTAATACTGACATAAAATCAGACACATACAGTAGGTTGGACTCGATGGACTTCTGTCTTTTTTCAACCTCGCCTACTATGTAACTAATGCTTTGCGCTAATGTAAACATGCTCAGGACAAACACACAAAAAAACAGGGACAGACTTGATGAACCACTTAGTCTTTTTTCAGTCATGACTGTTCTATGTTTCTAGTGTAAATTGGTGGAAAATTTATTTGAAAGAATACTAAGGAACATTACAAAGCTAGGGTAATGAGAGCAACAGAAAAAAAAAAACATTTTATGATGCATAGTGCCTATTTGAACACAAATTTTCCATTTTAGTGAATGGATAAAACACATATTACAACATCAAGATAATGTATTTTACAGAGAGTGAAAAATGTGTATCTTTTAATGGGAAAACTGTCTGAAATTGGGTAGATGAGTGTAATCTCTGTTAAATGCAGAAACCCATAATATGCATCATGTTGTTATTCTGTTTTGTGGGACAAGATATTTAAATTAATTTCAGCTGGAAACAGTAATGGGTTAGCCATTAGTGAATATTCTTTCTTCACATTGGTAAATGACTTCATTTTCAGGTAGCCTACTTTTTTTCTCTTTAGTTCAAATGCAAGGTGGTTTCTTTGTTGGTTTGAAAATAAATTATTGTAGCGATCCTGACATATGATCACATTTTGGGAGTCTTCATACCTGGGTAGATTACTTTGGGATCTTGCACACCTCAACATGATTTAGAGCCTGTTTGTTGGGTACACTAAAAATTTAAGTAAACTTTTTTTTTTGGTATTTGTAAGAGTGGCACCTGAAGAGTCCCATTATTTTATTTTATTTAATCTTTTTTGGAATATATTACCGAGATGTGGTTCAATTAAATGTGTGGCCGACCACTCCTTTCTGTTTACAATAGTTTAGAACCTATGTTAACAGGCTTTGAGCTTGTGTTAATGGCATCAGTTTGACGTCAGTTCAAGAAGCTTTTGAGATCACTGAGAATTCGTTGACAGGTGCATTTGACCACCTTCTGACCTACATTTGACCTGCTTCAAGTAGGTTTTAAATTCCTATAGACTTGTTTGGGAATGCAAGACCTATTTGAAGCAAACAAAAGCCTGTCTTGAAAGGCCCTTACAAGGGAACTTAATGGTATAAGAAACGTTTAGAAATCTTAATTGTACCTAAGCAGAACCCTAAAAAATGTATTTTAATTAGACTTCCTCCTGAAAAATTGCAGTAGAACAGGGAAAAAAGATTACCGCTCCAGATTTGTGCAATTGGCAATCAATGTCTTCTCAGAAACCCTGGGTGCCGGCAATGCGCAAAGCTAAAAATAGAACAAACGTGTGGACAGCCGCACTCCAAAAACCGCTTAGGTTGCCTTTATTGGTAAAAGAACATAGAGCACTACAAGTCACAGCAGACAATGGGGTACAGCTGACGCGTTTCACACTGGGGTTCAGTGCTTAGTCATAGCTAAATCCAAATGAGAAACACTTCAAATAAATATCTGCATTCAAATCTCAGGTGATCCACAACAGCCAATGATGGACCACTGTCAATCAATTAAGATCGACAACCAGTGATGACCATCGCAGGCAGGTGTGGATGTAATCAAGGTAAAAGCCAATAAAATAAAGCCAATAAAATAAATGAATTAACAACAACACAACAGCAACACAATTAATACTCGCATGTATAAAATGTGTAAAAAACATTTGTAGGAGATATAAAAAATATGTAAAATATATGAAAAATAAATGAAATAAAAAAAAAATATAAAAAAAACACAGAGATTGATATAAAGTGACAATAGTAAAATATACAAAACAAAAACTAGAGACTAATCCTGTTTATTTGATGGTTCGTCACTTGTTTGTTGTATTTTGTCTTTGTTTTTGTTAGTCTGTCTAATTTTATGTTTTTCTGTTTTTTTATTTTTATTTAGTTTAGTGTTTTTATTTTTTATTATTTATTTGTTATTATTATTATTATTCATATGTGTATTATTTTATCGTGTGTTTCCTAGGATCCCTTTATGTGTTATGTGTTAGGGAAGACATAAAAAATAAAGACTAAGGGAAAAAGGATACGGTAAAATAAATAAATATACAAATGTGCAGAATGTTGTGCATAAAAAATTATTATATATAGTGTTTGGTTATGAGAATGACGACCATATAGGCATATATGCACATCGATATCTGCGTGTGCACAAACATGTAAGTCTGGGGTGTTATACAATAAAATAAGTAAATATATAAATGTGCAGAATATTAAATGTGAAGAATGTGCATAAAAATAATTTTATATATTGTTTGGTTATGAGGATGAGGATGGCGACTACATAGGCATATATGCTTATGTGCATATCAATATCTACATGTGTATGGGCATATAAGCCTGGGGTAAACAGTAGACGAACATACTCATGAATCCAAATTTGCCCAATACCGGGTTAAAGTCATATGTTTTACTTTGTGAGAACAAATTTATTTTTTTAGGACAAAAGTGTTGTTGAAAATAACTAATGTGTGTGATAGTGTGAATGAGAAATGACAGGATAGAATGTGAGGTTAGTGTAGGAATTTCTTTCCCCCTTCTATGCAATAATGTAGACACGTAGGTGTATACTAATTGTAAAAAAGTGTGTTAAAGAATGTGAATATATGAAAAATTGCAGTGAACTTCCTGGTAGACATGTGCAGTTTGTTTTGTTCCGAAACGAAATTTGGATGAATTTTAGTTATTCAGAAATTCGGATGTATCTGAATCACCGAATTACAATATTAACAAATATAAACAAGTCTAAAATAACAAACCAAAAACTGACAAAATTCGATTAGGATTTAAAAACAAATTCAAATTGAATTCAAAAATAATTTTTGAAAACAAAGAATAGAATAGAATAAAATCTAAACAGTATAACCATCTTCAGAAATTCAAATATTAGAATAGAAAATAATAGTAAACAATAGAATAGAAAATAGAATAAAATAGAAAACGGAAAAATTGTATACTTACCTTTCCGTAATTTTTCTTTCCTGGTGCCTACCATGGCAGCATACCAATGGTTAATAGCTCCGCCCCGATTAACCCACAGGACCACGTAACTCTATAAAAGAAAGAGTTACTCCCCCCTCAGGTATTCTTGTAACTAGTCTTCAGAACTTTAAAGATTATAGAAGAGAGGGTGTATGCTGCCATGGTAGCCACCAGGAAAGGAAAATTACGGAAAGGTAAGTATACAATTTTCCGTTTTCCTGGTGCCTTCATGGCAGCATACCAATGGTTATTAACTCGCTTACAGGGAGGGTACTGCAATAATACAATTAAATGAGTTTACAGAACTGATAGTTCCAAGAGACCTCCTCCCAAATCTCAGGAGATAAGGATTGCCGCATCTAGGGTATAGTGCGACATGAAGGTGATGAAGGATGACTAACTAGCCACCCTGCAAATTGTCTCCGGAGAGGCCCTAGCCCAAAGATTGCCAAGGCAGAGGACCTTCCCCATGATGAGTGTGCATTCGGCGCACTTCGGACTGGGAGACCACTAGCCCGATACGTCCTTGGACTAGCTTGGAGGGCGTCATTGCTTTCTTTGCGCCCTTGGCAATAACGAATGAACATTTATCTTTGCAAAACTGTTGTGTTAGTTCTAAGTAACGCCTCAGGGATCTGGCTATATCCAAACCGTGTAGTTTGAGGAGATTGGATCTTCTCCGAAAGTCAGGAGAAGCCATACCCGGCTGAAAATGTAGAGTGCAAACACTTTAGAGACATGCTGGTGAATAGGCTGTAGGACTACCCTGCCTGGGAAAAAGGTGACGTAGGGTTCCTGTGCCCCTAGAGGCTGTGTTTCTGACACCTTACAACCTGACATGATGGCAATCAGCAAGGTAGGTTCCCAATGTAATGTCTCCCAATGCACACTCTTTAGTGGGTGCAAAGGAAAGGTCTGTTAAGACATCTGTCAGACACCCATATGGGGTATGAGTCTTCTCGGGAGGACGTGGACTTTGACTGTTTTCAGGAAACGTTCTACGAGGGGTATCAGTGCCCAGCGTGCGCCCGTCAAAGCTGACAAGGCTACAGGCTGAAACTTCAGAGTGCTTTAGACTTTAGCCTAAGTCCAGACCAGTTAGTAGAAAGAGTAGAATCTTTGGAGCCCAGGGTCTAGCAGATTGAAATGGTTGGATTCTGCCAGTTCTGTGAATCCCCTTTGAAACCTAATATAAGGTGGCATAGGTGGCTGTAATAATGTTTGGGTGACACCATGCGAGCACCCTAGGTCACCCAGTCTGCTCTGCTCAGCTTTCAGGGCTTCAAGTCCAGGATCCCCGGACGTGGGAGAAAGAAGTCGTCTTGATATAGGAGGTTGACCGTGTGTGGAAGCTGTACTGAGCTATTTGACTAATAGTGGAAACCGTGTGTGGAATCAGAAGTGGGCTGCACCGAGCCATTTTGACTGAGAGTGGAAACCATTGTCTCCTTTCCCAGTATGGCATGATTGCCAGGATAGTGACCTTCTCCAACAATAGAAGCTGGAGGAAACTCGGCATCGGAGTAATCTTGAGGGAATCTCATAAAAAGCAGAGGAGTTTTGCTTTGAGCGGGAAGCTCAAAGCTCTCAATGGGGAGTACCCCGCTGTTGGTATATCCACTTGACAATCCACAGGCCTAGTGACTATTCGTTGTTGCTGTTGAAAGACCTTTAAAGGCAATCGGTTAGCTGATTCTCAGGGGCTGGGATGTAGGCCGCCTGAAGATTGACCAAATTGTCCTCCACCCATGAACTAATTGGGGCCACGTCGCTGGACAGAGACCCGCTGTGCGTCCCGTCTAGGCTTTGAACATAGGCCGCTGCCGCCTTGTCGTCTATCTGAACCAGTATGGACTTGCTCCCAAGAAGAGGGACTAGATGCGCCATCCATGCCACTCTTAGCTCTAGGATATCGGAAATCATACTCTCCGAGTTGAAACACCATCTTCCTTGTACTAACTGGTTCTTTTGGTGATGTGTCACCCCCCAGTCCAGTTGACTTGCTTCAGATGCAAGAATGGGTCAAGGGAGCGGTGAACTAGGAGGTTGGAAGGCCATGCCCACCCCCAAGGCTAGTTTCCACCGATAACTCTCATTTGTCTTCGGTGCCTCTTTTCCTCATTGTGCCAGAAGCCCAAAACGGAGATTGTAAACACCAACTGTTAACTTCCTCCACCTTCTATACCAATTCAGGGATCCTCTGATGGAAGTGACACCGCCTTCACCGGGATGTTGACTAAAGTTTGCAGCTGCGCCCGTAGGCGTCAATTGACTGAGCAGATAAGTCACTCGAATTGGATGGTTGCTAAGACCTTGGTGAAGGTTTTGGGGATTGATGAAATCCCAAAGGGAAGATATTGGAAGTGGAGGCGCAGATCGCCTACTTTCAACCCGGGAAAAAGATTGGAAAGATGATGGATGAGAATGTGAAGGAAAGAAATCCTGGAGACTTATAGAGACCATCCAAATATCTGTCTGTACTGACAGAATTACGGTGTCTAGGGATACCGAACGACATGTTCTACCTGATTTCCTGGGAACTAAAAGAAAGGACTGGGGAGTAGAGCCCCGGGTGTTTCTCCAAGTTTGGTACTGGCAATACTGCCTGTTGGTGTAGAAGTATTTGAATACACTGAAAGAGAGCTTCCTTCTCGCTATTGGAGATCAGAATTTGGTGGGTCGGAGAGAAGGGGGGTGGAGGATGGATTGAACTTCCAAAAAAGAATAAGCCCTTGAAGGATCGTGGAGGCTGCATGGACCATTGCAGTTTTCCCACTCCAACCTAGACGAAAGGCCTGATGTTACTGCCAGACCTGTGGATCAGGGGGGTCAGAATGACTTCTGGCTCTCAACTGACGAAGACGCGGTCTTTAAGAATTGTCCAATTTGGGAAAGGTGGCTCGTGAGCCTTCCCAGCCTCTTCTCTCTTGATCTTTGTTTGGTAACTGACCGTGAGGCGAAATCTCTTCTCCTATCTTGGGGAAGAAATATATATATTTTTTTTATATCGCCGAATTGGTCCTTCCATCATATGCGACATCAGGATTGCATTGTAGATGGGTCCACTGACCATGGCTTTAGCCGAAATGCCCTTCTGGTCGTGATGAAGTATAGCATGGCTCTGGGGGAGCACCCCAGGACATCGATGGCTGCATTCTTGGCTAGCCTCATGACCGACGCGCTCAAAGTCGGATCTGAATCTAGGAGCTGAGCATCTGCTTCTGAGACATTGATTGTAGGCGATGTGCTTTCCCCACTTTTCGCCCCTCGTTCTCCTGACCTCGTAAAGGTAACGGTCGAAGCTTTCTTTGTCAGGTGAGGGAAAAAAACAATATATACTCCTGAATCGCATCTTTAAACGCAATAAAATGATAACAATGTGATGCGATTTTACTAAACTGACATCAAAATGTTGATATGTTCTTTTTGGCTGCAATCGACTCGCCTTCTGAATCAGCTTC
Organism: Rana muscosa; assembly: GCA_029206835.1. Classification (NCBI taxonomy): domain Eukaryota; kingdom Metazoa; phylum Chordata; class Amphibia; order Anura; family Ranidae; genus Rana; species Rana muscosa. The sequence goes on along the minus strand of CM055118.1, from coordinate 689,442,539 downwards.
TGAACCAATCTGGAGAGAAAATAGTGTGTTTTATTGCTCTTTCCTCCTTAGACGGACCTTGGCCATACGCTAATTTTCCCAGTAGAGTTTGTTCCCACAAACTCAACAGGCTTTTCCCCTGGATGTGCAGAATTGTGCTGGGAGTCATGCCTGGTTGGGGTATGCTGGGGTGACCTCCATCACTGCGGGAGGTATTTAACTCTAGAGAACCCCTGCGGGTGGCTCTCGGTGCGGGCTTGCGGAAATAAACAGAGAATGTTTCCATATGCCCTGTGCTCTTTGAATGAAGGAACTTACCTGTTAGTTGCAGCCCTTACCTAGCGGTATGTTGAGGATCTTTATTGATGCGGCATTGTAATATCAGAGCGGCTAGGGCTAAGATTAAATCTGAGTATGTAAACGGTATAGGAAGGGGATACTAATTAATACTACTATTAATTATTTACCAATATACCGATGTACATACACATCGATATACACCCATACACATATATATGTGCGCATGCGTATGTATATACATATATATATATATATATATATATATATATATATATATATATATATACACATGTACCAATAATACTACTGGTCAGGCTATATGAAAAGGTAATGGAGGGAGCAGAGAATAGGAGATGTCTTATTTTATTTTGGCGGGCTTTAAATTAGCCAAAAATCATACAATCTACAGGGTGTACCAAGATGGCCACTGCTCGGCCTCAGGAGGCTACTGCGCATGCGCTGTGATGTTCTGCTGTGACTCCACCCCCGAGATGATGAGACTGTGCAAGGAGACGCGCGCGAAATGCCCGCACCCACAGGGAAAGGGAATGGCAGTGCACCCGGCGGTATTATCAGGCCACTCACAGCTCCCACCAATGGAAGGAATCTTCAGGAGAGGACCGCACCTAGAGGCAGCGCATATGATAATAGCGTCTAGTGCCAGGTACACAGGAGACAGCACCGGTTACACATGGAGGCAGTGTAAGGTGCACATGGAGGCAGCGCCAGGTACATATGGGAGGCAGTGCCAGGCACATATGGATGCAATGTTAGGCCAGAAATTCATGAGTGCAGTGTTAGGTGCACATGGAAGCATCACCAGGTGCACATGTATGCAGTGTGAGGTGCACATGGAGGCAGCACCAGGCACACATAGATGCAGTGTTAGGTGCACATGGAAGCATCGGCAGGTGCACAAGTATGCAATGTTAGGTGCACATGGAGGCACCATCAGGTACACATGAACTCAGTGTTAGGTGCACATGGAGGCATCACCAGGTGCACATGTATGCAGTGTGAGGTGCACATGGAGGCAGCACTAGGTACACATAGATGCAGTGTTAGATGCACATGGAAGTATCGGCAGGTGTACAAGTATGCAATGCTAGGTGCACATGGAGGCAGCGCTAGTTACACATGGCTGCAGTGTTTAGGTGCACATGGAGACAGATGCACATGAATGGAGTGTCACGCATGAATGCAGTGTCAGGTACACATGAGGGAAAAAAAAGAACACCACTGAAGTGCTCTAAAAGGTACCTTGTGCTGTCTTGCCCTGGAATAGTCAGCCAAAAGCCACAGAGGAGAAGGAGGTGCTCCTGGATGTTTTAGACAGGCCCCAAAAAGATCCACAGAAAAACAGGCTCCCATACTTATGTGATGCATTTAGCAGTCCAAGTGATGGGACTCCATCCTGCAGGAGAGCATGAACCTGCAATGGTTACACCATATGACGGTGAGGCAGGGCTGATCTGTGATCCTGCAGTGGATGAGGACAGGAAAAAAGAATACCTGAGGGGGGAGTAACTCTTTCTTTTATAGAGTTACGTGGTCCTGTGGGTTAATCGGGGAGGAGCTATTAACCATTGGTATGCTGCCATGAAGGCACCAGGAAAAACAATTAATATAGAATAGCATAAAATAGAAAGAATATACCTTTATATATAACCGTTATATTCTTTCTATTTTATTTTATTCCACTCTATTGATTTTCTATTATATTCTTTTCTATCCTATTCTCTTATTTTCTATTCTATTCTTTTATTTTTTATTATATTCATTTCTATTCTAGTATATTTTTTTCTATTCAAATTAGAATTTCAAAAGATGGTTATATATTCTGTTTTATTCTATTCTGTTCTATTGTTTTTATAGCCTATTATTTTCTATTCTATTCTTTTCTATTCAAATCGAAATTTCGGAATATGGTTATATATTGTAATATTCTATTCCAGTTCGAATTCATTCTATACAAAATTTGAATTTTGAAAGATGGTTATATATTGTATTCTTTCAATTGTATTCTATTCTATTGTTTTGCTTTTCTATTTATTTTCTATTCTATTATCGTATTTATTATTCTATTCTGTTCTATTATTTTATATTCTATTCTAATTCAAATTCATTCTATTGAAAATTCGAATTTCGGAAGATGGCTAGTCAGTATCAATAGCCTAATGCAACAGCTGAATTTAAATGGAAAAAAAATTGAATTTGAATTCAAATGTGTTATCGAATTCAAATACCAATTCGATAATTTTTTAGATTTTTTTTTTACGAATGTGGTTGAATTTTGGGAACTTGGTCTAATTTTACGAATTCAAATTTGATTACGAAATTAACTAAACAAATTCCAAAAACGAATGCAATAAATTTAACTAAACTAATTTATTTAAATAACGAATCAAAACAAACCGAAAAACTTTTTTTTTTTTTACGTGCACATGTTTACTTCCGGGTACATTAATGTGCCCAAGCACTCTTTTTCCTATTTTCCTTTTCCTGCAGTGTGAGATCTAACACATTGCTGTCTCTAACAGCTAGTCTCAGGAAATTTGTAGTTAGACTTGGTGATTTACTACCATTCTGGCTACTGTTCTTTTTGCAGGAGGCTCTGACCTGAGGAAGCAAAGCCTGCCTCTACCAACATGGCCACCTATGTGCAGATACACAGTGTATAACATGGTATAATAAGTTAGTTATGGAAAAAAATCAACTGTATGGAGATCAAAATGGTTGGGCACAAATAATAATTTCTTTCAGAAATGGCCCTGTCCCCCCTCCAGTACACATAAGGTAATAGACAGCCTTAGCTTTGCTTGTTTTTATTTTGAGACTGTGTAGAGGAGGATGTATCCATTTCCTCCATTCAGGTCTCAGTTTACGCTCAGCTTCCTGCTCCTATGCTGTGCAGTGTGGGACGTCCTCTGCCTTCTGGATCTGAGAAAAATAATTTGATGTGTTTGGAATGGTTGGTTAAGCAGATGGACTTTATGGGCACGACATAACTAGATAAAAATTCTTAAGTTTTATTAAAAGTTGACAATACAGTAAAAAATATACACAAATTTGAAATGAATAGCATAACACAACTATTCATAACATAACAAAACAAAAACACTAAATGACAAATAACACACCACCTAACAACCAATAGAAAGGATAATGTACTGAATTGAATGACACAAGGTCACCTCCTACAGTATCCGCATCCTCCGAATGTGTTTTAACTTTTATCGATTTAATATATTTCAAAACTCCTGAGGAAGCGATTAAAATTGCGCAACATGTCAAGTTAAGATTTGAGCAACTCACGACACATTGTCTTATCAATAACTGCCTTATCACTATCTACTACTATACTGTAGGAGGTGACCTTGTGTCATTCAATTCAGTACATTATCCATTCTATTGGTTGTTAGGTGGTGTGTTATTTGTCATTCAGTGTTTTTGTTATGAATAGTTGTGTTATGCTATTCATTTCAAATTTGTGTATATTTTTTACTGTATTGTCAACTTTTCTTGTCAAATTTGTTTATTAAATTTTCTAAATTACAAGCATATATTGTCAATAAACATAGTCACTATAAATAGTAGCAGTTAAGGAGAACACAAATTAGATATTTATGTCAAGCTCCAGTGATTTGTATTGTCAACTTTTAATAAAACGTAAGAATTTTTATCTAGTTATGTTGTGCCCATAAAGTCCATCTGCTTAACCAACCATTCCAATCAATAAATTTTTGGGACGTGGCACTTTATATAATCTATCATATCCCCAGCACCACTCTTGAATGATATGACCCCCATTCATTCCTTTGATGTGTTTTTGATGCACCATTTTTTCCAATGCCGCACACCACAACATGCAATTACTGGGTACTGTGGTGCACTGCAACGCATTTACATCAGATGTGTTTTTTAAGTTATTTATTGTGGTGCCATTGACAATGCAAGGCACCTTAACCACTTGCCATCCAGGCCAATTCTGACATTTCTCTCCTACATGTAAAAATCATAATTTTTTGGCTAGAAAATTACATATAACCCCCAAACATTATATATTTTTTTAGCAAAGACCCTAGAGAATACAAGTGCGATTATTGCTTTTTATCTTGCACGGTATTTGCGCAGTAATTTTTCGGACGCGTTTTTTTCGGGAAAAAAATGTTTTGTGCTTTAAAACACAGTTTTGCGCTTTAAAAAAAAACAGTAAAGTTAGCCCAATGTTTTTGAATATTGTGAAAGAGGAAGTTACACCGAGTAAATAGATACCTAACATGTCACGCTTCAAAATTGCACACGCTCGTGGAATGGCGCCAAACTTCAGTACTTAAAAATCCCCTTAGACATGTTTTGAGTTACAGAGGAGGTCTAGGGCCAAAATTATTGCTCTTGCTCTAACGTTTGCGGCGATACCTCACATGTATGGCTTGAACACCGTTTTCATATGTGGGCGGGACTTACGTATGCATTCGCTTCTGCCTGCGGGCACACGGGGACAGGGGCGCTTTAAAAAAATAAAAATTATTGTTAATTATACTTTATTCTTTTTAGTTTGACACTTTTTAAAAAAAATATATATTTTTGATCACTTTTATTACAAGGAATGTAAACATCCCTTGTAATAGGAATATGACATGACAGGTCCTCTTTACAGTGAGATATGGGGTCAATAAGACCCCGCATCTCACCTCTAGGCTGGGAAGCCTGAAATAAAAATAAAAAACGATCTCGGCTTCCCAGCCGAGGCAGCGATGATTGTTTGAATGCAGAGGCCGGGCGTGACTTCATCACATCGTGCCCGGCCTCCGTCGATCATAGAGACTCCGGCAACCATCTGGTCCACCGGAAATCTGTATAGTAAACATTTGGGGCCGGCGGATCCGTTCTCTGACTCGCCGATCGCAGCGGTGAGTCGTAGAAGCACCGGAGGGAGGCGGGAGGGGGGGATGTCCCCTCTTGCCTCCAGTAAGAACGATCAAGTGGTGGAACAAGTTCCTACCTTATACAGGCACTTCCTGATATAGGTTGGCAACACTGTTCCTGTCTCCCAATTGTCACCATGTCACACAGGCTTCTGACCAAGAATACAAAAGACACACATTACACAGGTATAATGCAGTGTGGTCATCATCAGGAAACCCTGAGAAAAGCCATTAATTAATTCCTGGAGTGAGTGGTTGTAGGCAGGACATACATGTAGCTGCAAAAAAAAAAAAAAAAAAGCTGCAGGAGATCAGAGGAAAAACAAAGGATGAGAAAGATTAAATTTGTATTATATAAATAAAAATAAAATATGCCAGTTGTTTATGATAAACAATGCTTTTGCAAATTAAATGGCATTCAGTTAGGGTTTGCATCTACTTTGGAGTTTTGTGAATTCATTCCTACTTTGCCATCTTATTTGTCAAGGAGATTTTCTGTTTGAATGGTTTTTATTGCTTAGATAAAGAAAAGCTTTCAAAAATATTTACTGACAATTTATGGTACAGACAATCTGACAAAAATAAAATGGAGCCCCACTGATTGTCCAGTTCTGGGAGGGTGTCCCTGATGGTCCTCCCAGAACCACACCCACCGCATGAGATACAGCTGATCACAGTTTGGGGTAAAGGGCCAATCACAAGGGCCGTTTACCATGTGATCAGCTATGCAAACAAACTTGTTGGTAATCAGCATTCCTTTTCTTACGCGCTGTCAGAGCATAAGGAGAGGAGAGCTGGTAACTGGCAAGTGTGACAGGGGACAGCTACACTGATAATCAGGGCACTGATCATCAGTGTCCTGATTATTAGTGCAGACCCAACAGTGCCAATCAGTGCCCATAGGCAGGCAGGTGCTTTGCATTAAAGGGCAGTTGAAGAGATTTCTGAAAAGAAAGACATGATGCATGGAACAGTGTAAGCCATAATTTGTATCACGTCCATTACATTTAGTTAGTGTTGATGTGCATTAAATGCACTTGAATTGCCATTCTTTTTTTATTGCATGCATTGCAATAATATGATTTTTTTTGTTGTTTACAGCAGGAGCCAAACACATTACTTTTCTTTCGTAAACCACTTGCCGACCACCGCACGACGATGTACGTCGACAGAATGGCACGGGCAGGCACATTGGCGTACAGGTATGTCCCTTTTCCGCCGGGGGCGCGTGCGCACCCGCCACGTGCCTCGTGAGTGCCGCCGCGGGTCCCGGAAACTCAATGTAAACAAGGCATTCCCCTATTCTGCCTAGTGACACTGTCACTGATGACCATTCCTCATGATCGGGAACGGTCATCAGTAAAGTGTCGCGTGTAGCCACGCCCCCTAACTGTAAGAATCACTCCCTAGTACTGACTTAACCCCTGCATCACCACCTAGTGGTTAACCCCTTCACTGCCAGTGTCATTTTTACAGTAATCAGTGCATTTTTATAGCACTGATCGCTGTAAAAATGACAATGGTCCCAAAATGGTGTCAAAAGTGTTCGATGTGTCCGCCATAATGTCGCAGTCATGATAAAAATCGCTGATCGCCGCCATAACTAGTAAAAAAAAAATAATATTAAAAATGCCATAAAACGGTCCCCTATTTTGTAGAAGCTATAACTTTTGCGCAAACCAATCAATAAACGCTTATTGCAAATTTTTTAACCAAAAATATGTAGAAGAATATGTATCGGACTAAACTGTGGAAAAAAAAAATTATATATTTTTTGGGGATATTTATTATAGCAAAAAGCAAAAAATATTAAATTTTTTTAAAAATCGTTGTGTTTTTTTTTGTTTATAGCGCAAAAAATAAAAACCGCAGAGGTGATGAAATTCCACCAAAAGAAAGCTCTATTTGTGGGAAAAAAAGGACGTCAATTTTGTTTGGGAACCACGTCGCATGACCGCGCAACTGTCAGTTAAAGCGACGCAGTGCCGAATTCGCAAAAAATGGCCCGGTCTCTGACCACCAAAATGGTCCTGGCTGAAGCGGTTAATGTGTGTTACAGTGTGCTGTGATGTGGTGCAATGCGTTTTAGAACATGCATTCAATTACAGTATGTTCCATTTTCACAAAGGTCTAGCACAACCCATGGATCCCTTCCACCTGAAAGCCAACAGTCAGCTTGTCAGATTTACATGCAATAAAATCCCATGCTGCTGCCAACATATGACATACATCAGTGGTAGCTCAAGGGTTAAACGTTTGAACAAAGCTGCTTGAAGCTTGCTGAAAGCTTTGAAGGTGCTTGCTGTACAAACTACTCCTATACAAGCTGATGTCTTACCAAGGCCTAGGGTTCATTCAGAAGTAGAGGGATGCAGATGCTGCAGCTTCTCATCATGTCAATGTGATCTGCTCAGGTGATAAAGATAAAGAATGAATGCGCACTTAAAAACGTTTACTAAAATCCTTTCTACGTACATAGTTCATCTAGGGAAAATGCCTTTTTTTCTTGAGAAATGTAAGTCATACTTTAAGGTACTTAAACCAAAGCAATCTAGGTTGTAGAGTTAATTGTTTTAGATCTAATCAGTGCAGAAATGTCTATGATTATGTAGCACTAAAGACCCATGCAATTGGTTAGGATTGCCGATTTGCCAAATATCAGACACAGAGAAGACAATATTGAAATCTGTTCATACAAGGACCGCATCTGTTGTTTCCTTTCTGAGGTCTAGAATATGAGCTGGAAGTTATCTCTGGTGCCATAACTGTGCTGTCAAAATCTGATAAGATTAGATTCCATAGGCCCAGTGAATTTTGTCTCATACAATGTCCTGTCCTGAAAACATAGTAGCCCTTAGTCATGGTACATTTTGATTCAATGCTGGAAACTTTTATAGGGACATTTTCCATCACCTGCCATGAAGGAACTTGGGGCATTCATCAATGAAGAATTAATACAGTGTAAACACACAAAATTATATTTTCCTTTAGTAAAAGGTTAGATTCTTTCTTCTAAAAATAGGATGGCAGAATGACATTTAATAATTATAACAACTGTATTCATAACATTTAACGACTTTCTGGATTTAATATACGCATATTAATATTACTAAAAAATATTGACTGGAAAAAACTGTTAGGCATTTTTATCTGTACACAATATTTAATACAATCTTGAAGCATAACATCTGCAGGTATACCATCTGGGTATTGTTTCACCTAATAAAGTGTATGCAAGTTTCTACAGGATTGTTTTCATCCTGTCTGGTCATATTACAGTCAGGTTTATTATGCGGAACCATGAGGAAAATGCAGTAACATTACTCAAGCTGCAATAAAGAAGAGGATTTTGATGCAGTACCTTTTATTATACTGCAACACAGTATCCTTCCAAAAATGAACATTCTCTCTGGTCAATACTGCCAGATCAAGTGGAACACATCAATATAATAATCATAAACATTTGTTTGCATTCAGATAAGTTTATCATAAACCTCTCTGCTTGAAAAGGGGGAAATTACATTAGTACATGATACGGTTTAAAATCAAGCAATGCATTTTGTACTTTATGTTTTACTAATTTCAATATAAAGTATATGGCATCTGCATTAAGTATAAGTCAATGACATTGCTAGACCCTGTGTATGATTCTGGATCCATTCAGATGGGTGTTTTAGGTCTGGATACTGCTACCAATACCCTGCAGGGGAATTTCTAGGAACCACACATTGTTCTAGTTTGGATCAAGTGATAGAACGGTTTTAGTACAAACATGCTAAAGTAAAAAATAAACACCAAATTAAGAAAGATTATGCCACAATGATTAACAATCACTTTAGTGTAGGCTGTGCATGCCATAACCATCGCACACTTTAAAATCTCTGAAAAAAAAAAATCATATTTAAAAACACATTTATGCATATTAACCACTTAACGACCGCCCACTGTAAATATACGTCGGCAGAATGGCACCGACAGGCAAAGTCTTGTATATCTACGTGATTGCCTTTGTATAGTTGGGGGGGTCCGATCGGACCCCCCTTCTTTACAGTGAGCGGCCGTTTTCCATTGGGGAGCGATCCGGGATGAGGGGACGGCCGTTCGATTCTGGCCACCCCCTCGCGATCGCTCCCGGCGAATGAAAAGCTTCCTCTGCTGTGTAAATGTAAACACAGGCAGAGGAAGTGATGTCATCTCTCCTCGTGTCGGTCTTTTCGATCCGGGCCGGAGTAGTGAAGACATCTCACAGTAAGTGCACCAACAGCCCACTGACACCAGTACACGTAGGCACACTTTTCACCCCCCAGTCACCCCCCAGATCACCCCCAGTACCCCCAGTCACAGTGCACCGTTTGCAGTGGTCATTTTTTTACTGATCACTGCAATCAGTGTCATTTGTGACAGTAAAAAGTTGCAGGGCAGTTAGGTTTATGCCCCTTTAGGTCCAGGGTAGCCCCCTAACCCCCCCTAATAAAGGTTTAACCCCTTGATCGCCCCCCAGGTAACCCTTTCACCCCCTAACGCCAGCGTCACTAAGCGATCGTATTTCCGATTGCTGTATTTAGTGCCGGTGGTGCCCTAGATAGCCAGTTATTTATTTTTAGTTTCGCCGCAGGTTTTTATAGCGTCAGGTACCCCCATATATTATTTTAACCCCCTGATTGCCCCTAGAGTTAACCCTTTCACCAGTGATCACCGTATAAGTTTTACTGGTGACACTGGTTAGCCGGTTAGTTATTTAGTTATTTAGGTTACCCGCCAGGTTTTTATATAGCGTTGGGTACCCCCATATATAACCTAATAAAGGTTTTAACCCCCTGATTGCCCCTAGTTAACCCTTTCACCAGTGATCACCATATAAGTTTTACGGGTGACGCTGGTTGGTTAGTTTGCTTTTTATAGCATCAGGGCACCCGCCGTATATAACCCAATAAAGGTTTAACCCCCTGATCGCCCGGTGGCTGATATCAATTAGGTTTTAGCGCCAGAGAGGGTCTGCGTCGCCCCAGGCAGCGTCAGGTTAGTGCCAGTAACGCTAACACCCACGCGCAAAGCATACACCTCCCTTAGTGGTATAGTATCTGAACAGATCTATACTAGCGTCCCCAGCGGTTTAGGGTTCCCAAAAATGCAGTGTTAGCGGGATCAGCCCAGATACCTGCTAGCACCTGCGTTTAGCCCCTCCGCCCAGCCCAGCCCACCCAAGTGCAGTATCGATCGATCACTGTCACTTACCAAACACAACACACATAACTGCAGCGTTCGCAGAGACAGTCCTGATCCCTGCTATCGCTAACAGTTTTTTTGGTAGCGTTTGATACATTTGCTGACAGTCAGGTGCTTTTTTTACCTGTGAATCTTACTAGTGTACCCCTAAATTTAGAGCCCAAAATGGCAAGACGAAGGTACACTAGTAAAGAGGCCTACGAGATTCTGAGCATGACAGATAGTGAAGAGGAGGTCACGCATCTGTTAGATTCAGGCTCAGAATATCTTCCCGTAGAAGACAGTGAAGTCAGCGGCTCCTCGTCAGATAGCTCTGACGACGAAGTTGAGGTCCCTGCTAAGGTCAGGCGTACCCGATCCCGATCGTCTGAGGTTGTTGAGGAGCAAGAACCGCAGGTCTCTCGTATCATGGAGCAGAGTAGTACTAGCGCCGCTATTCCTTCTGGTGAATTGGCAAGCACCAGCGGCCTAGTACAGCCTGGGCGTACATCCAGCACTGCAGTATCACGTGGTGACGTGGCGAGTCCCATAAGTGCAGTTCAAGCTGGCGAGGTGGCAAGCACAAGTAGTGTCCCGCTGCCACCAAGAAGACAAAGGCAGGCCCGTCGTGCCCATAGTGCCCTTCCTGCAGAATTCGCCTATCCTGATTGGGTCCCCACCACTTCTGCAGAACCCGTACTTCCCCCATTCACTGCCCAACCCGGTATTCAGGTGGAAACAGCTGATTTTATGCCAATTGATTTTTATTCGCTGTTTTTCACGGAAGATCTCTATAGATCTATTGTGGACCAGAGTAATTTATATGCTGGTCAATTCATCGCCGCTAACCCCCAGTTGCCTTCCATTGCCAAAGATTGGAAACCAATTACGGTTTCTGAATTTAAGACCTTTCTGTGCCTTTCCCTCAACATGGGCACACATAAATTCCCGTCATTGCGTGCTTATTGGTCCACGCACCCAATTGACCACATGCCCGTGTTCTCTGCCTCCATGCCCAGGACACGATACGAGCAGATTTTGCGGTTCATGCACTTCAACGACAATGAACTTTGTCGTCCACATGGAGACCCTGAATACGACCGGCTCTATAAAATTCGGCCCCTCATAAACCACTTCAATGAACGTTTTGCAGCCTTGTTTATTCCCGATCAAGTTGTCTGCGTTGATGAGTCCCTGATTAAATTTTCTGTCCGCTTGTCTTTCAAGCAGTACCTTCCCAGCAAGCGTGCCAGATACGGGGTCAAGCTCTATAAGTTCTGTGACAGGACAACAGGCTATGTATGGAGCTTTACGGTTTATGAGGGAAAAGACAGTCAGGTTGAGCCGGTCAACTGCCCGGATTACATAGGGAGCGCTGGCAAGATAGTGTGGAACTTGGTGTCACCCTTATTCGGAAAGGGGTACCACTTGTATGTGGACAATTATTACACGAGCGTGCCACTGTTTAGTCACTTGTTTGCTCATCAGATTGGAGCATGTGGCACCGTGCGACCTAATCGCCAGGGCTTTCCCCAGCGGCTTGTAGATGCCCGTCTTAGGCTGGGGGAGAGAGCCTGCTTGAAGTGTAATAACTTGCTCGCTATGAAGTGGAGGGACAATAAGAATGTTTTCCTTCTTACCTCCCTTCATGCAGACACGACAGTCCAAATTCGTACGGCGACTGGTGTTGTGGAGAAACCCCTCTGTGTCCACGAATATAACCAAAATATGGGAGGGGTGGACCTCAACGACCAGTTGTTGGCGCCATATCTAATTGACCGTAAGGCAAGACGCTGGTACAAAAAAGTGTCACTATCCTTATTCCAATTGGCTTTGCTTAACGCTCATGTGCTATACAGAGCTTCAGGCAGGACTTTATCTCTTCTAAAATTCCAGAATGAGATAGCCACAGACCTCCTGTATCCAGGCGGTTCTGCACCTCACCATCCCCTACCAAATGCAGTAAGCCGGCTGCATGAGAGGCATTATCCATATGCCCTCCCGAGTACCCCTACCCAACGAACCCCCCAAAAAAGATGTCGTATCTGTAGCAAGCGCAGATTTAGGCGTGACACCCGTGTTTTTTGTCCACTCTGTCCTGACAAACCTGGTCTTTGCCTTGGTGAATGTTTTGAACGCTACCACTCAAAAGTGACGTTTTAGCATAGGGTACAGCATTTCACAGACTAGGACACACTTACACAGGGTCTCCCAAGATGCCATTACATTTTGAGAGACCAGAACCATTACAGTTGTTAAAGTTACAAAAAAAAGTGTAAAAAAGAAAAAAAAACGTAAAAAACAAAACATAAAAAAAATATAAAAATAAATAAAAATAAATAGTTGTCGTTTTATTTGTTCTCTCTCTCTCTCTATTTTCTCTCTATTGTTCTGCTCTTTTTTACTGTATTCTATTCTGCAATGTTTTATCATGCTTGCTTTTCAGGTATGTAATTTTTTGTTTTCAGGTGCGCCATTCAGCTGCAGCGTGGAATTATTTATCTTGACAGCAACAGCGTTTGCTCCCACGATACATAAAGCCGTGACTCCAGTGCTGTTGGAGGTGATTTCACCACCACAGTTAAAAAACAAAAGAGCATATATGCCAAAGCATGGGGGCAGCAGGAGCGGAGGAGCGATTTTGCTCCTAATGCCGCGTATATACGGTCGAAATTCCGACGGAGGCTTGCCCGTGGAAAAGTCCGACCGTGTGTACGCGGCATAACCTTTTATGCCACGTACATACGGTCGAAATTCCGACGAAGGCTTGCCCATGGAAAAGTCAGACCGTGTGTACGCGGCATAACATTTTTGCGGGAGGATGCCCCCATGCTTCGGCATATATATATTTTAGGCACAGGTTGCGTTAAAAAAATGTTTTATTTTTTACTAGGTTTTGTTTTGGTATTTGCTTTGCAGGTATGGTATGGTAAGGTCTTACTGTTGTACTGTAATGTTACTTTGTTTTAATGTTAACCATCATTTGCTTAGCAGGTACGCCATTCAGTTGCAGAGCGGATCTATTTATCTTGACAGCAACAGCGTTTGCTCCCACGATACATAAAGCCGTGACTCCAACGCTGTAGGAGGTGATTTCACCACCACAGTTTAAAAAAAGAGCATATATGCTGAAGCATGGGGGCAGCAGGGGCGGAGGAGCGATTTTGCTCCTAATGCCGCGTATATACGGTCGAAATTCCGACGGAGGCTTGCCCGTGGAAAAGTCCGACCGTGTGTACGCGGCATAACCTTTTATGCCGCGTACATACGGTCGAAATTCCGACGAAGGCTTGCCCATGGAAAAGTCAGACCGTGTGTACGCGGCATAACATTTTTGCGGGAGGATGCCCCCATGCTTCGGCATATATATATTTTAGGCACAGGTTGCGTTAAAAAAATGTTTTATTTTTTACTAGGTTTTGTTTTGGTATTTGCTTTGCAGGTATGGTATGGTAAGGTCTTACTGTTGTACTGTAATGATACTTTGTTTTAATGTTAACCATCATTTGCTTAGCAGGTACGCCATTCAGTTGCAGAGCGGATCTATTTATCTTGACAGCAACAGCGTTTGCTCCCACGATACATAAAGCCGTGACTCCAACGCTGTAGGAGGTGATTTCACCACCACAGTTTAAAAAAAGAGCATATATGCCGAAGCATGGGGGCAGCAGGGGCGGAGGAGCGATTTTGCTCCTAATGCCGCGTATATACGGTCGAAATTCCGACGAAGGCTTGCCCGTGGAAAAGTCAGACTGTGTGTACGCGGCATAATCTTTTATGCCGCGTACATACGGTCGAAATTCCGACGAAGGCTTGCCCGTGGAAAAGTCCGACCGTGTGTACGCGGCATAACTTTTTTGCGGGAGGATGCCCCCATGCTTCGGCCTATATAAATGGTGCATGTATGCCCATCATTAGAAGTGGGTGGATGAAGGGAGGTATTCTAATGGTGGGCATACCCACTGATCAATCTCTTTTTTTCGTTCAGCCAACAGGCTGCATGAAAAAAAAGATTACAATACATGTCCAACAAGGACCAGCAACGTACTGGTATGTTGCTGGACTTTGAATGTTTATACCAGAATGATGCCTGCAGGTTTAGGTATCATCTTGATATCATTCTTTTCAGCCAGTGGCCGGCTTTCATGTAAAAGCAATTCTAGCAGATAATTAGCCTCTAGACTGCTTTTACAAGCAGTGGGAGGGAATGCCCCCCCGGATATAAACAGCGCCATTGGGAAATTGGGAAAGCATTTTATCACACCGATCTTGGTGTGGTCAGATGCTTTGAGGGTAGAGGAAAGATCTAGGGTCTAACCCCCCAATTTTTTTTAAAAAAAGAGTACCTGTCACTACTTATTGCTATCATAGGGGATATTTACATTCCCTGAGATAACAATAAAAATGGTAAAAAAAAAAAAATATGGAAGGAACAGTTTAAAAAAAAAAAAAAAAAGCAAAATAAATAATAATAAAAAAAAAGCACCGCTGTCCCCCCCTGCTCTTGCGCAAAGGCGAACGCAAGCGTTGGTCTAGCGTCATATGTAAACAGCAATTGCATCATGTATGTGAGGTATCACCGCGAAGGTCAGATCGAGGGCAGTAATTTTAGCAGTAGACCTCCTCTGTAAATCTAACGTGGTAACCTGTAAAGGCTTTTAAATGCTTTTAAAAATGAATGTAGTTTGTCGCTGCTGCGCGTTTGTGCGCAATTTTAAAGCATGTCGTGTTTGGTATCCATGTACTCGGCCTAAGATCATCTTTTTTATTTCATCAAACATTTGGGCAATATAGTGTTTTTTAGTGCATTAAAAATAAAAAAAGTGTGTTTTTCCCCCAAAAAATGCGTTTGAAAAATCGCTGCGCAAATACTGTGTGGAAAAAAAAATGCAACACCCACTATTTTAATCTGTAGGGCCTTTGCTTTAAAAAAATATATAATGTTTGGGGGTTCAACATAATTTTCTTGCAAAAAAAAAATGTTTTCATGTAAACAAAAAGTGTCAGAAAGGGCTTTGTCTTCAAGTGGTTAGAAGAGTGGATGATGTGTGACATAAGCTTCCTAATGTTGTGCATAAAATGCCAGGACAGTTCAAAACCCCCCCAAATGACCCCATTTTGGAAAGTAGACACCTCAAGCTATTTGCTGAGAGGCATGTTGAGCCCATTGAATATTTTCTTTTTTTGTCCCAAGTGATTGAATAATGACAAAAAGAAAAAAAAAATGTACAAAAAGTTGTCACTAAATTATATATTGCTCAAACATGCCATGGTTATATGTGGAATTGCACCCCAAAATACATTCTGTTTCTTCTCCTGAGTACGGGGATACCACATGTGTGAGACATTTTGGGAGCCTAGCCGCGTACAGGACCCCGAAAACCAAGCACCGCCTTCAGGATTTCTATGGGTGTAAATTTTTGATTTCACTCCTCACTGCCTATCACAGTTTCGGAGGCCATGGAATGCCCAGATGGCACAAACCCCCCCCCAAATGACCCCATTTTGGAAAGTAGACACCCCAAGCTATTTGCTGAGAGGTATGTTGAGTATTTTGCAGATCTCTCTTTTTGTCACAAAGTTTTGAAAATTGAAAAAATTAAAAAAAAATTAAAAAAAAATGTCTTTCTTCATTTTCAAAAACAAATGAGAGCTGTAAAATACTCACCATGCCTCTCAGCAAATAGCTTGGGGTGTCTACTTTCCAAAATGGGGTCATTTGTGGGGGTTTTGGGCTATCTTGGCATTTTATGGCCTTCAAAACTGTGATAGGTAGTGAGGAGTGAAATCAAAAATTTGTGCCCTTAGAAACCTTGAAGGCGGTGCTTGGTTTTTGGGGTCCCGTACGCGGCTAGGCTCCCAAAAAGTCCCACACATGTGGTATCCCCGTACTCAGGAGAAGCAGCTGAATGTATTTTGGGGTGCAATTCCGCATATAACCATGGCATGTTTGAGCAATATATCATTTAGTGACAACTTTTTGTACATTTTTTTTTTCTTTTTGTCATTATTCAATCACTTAGGACAAAAAAATAAATATTCAATGGGCTCAACATGCCTCTCAGCAATTTCCTTGGGATGTCTCCTTTCCAAAATGGGGTAATTTTGGGGGGTTTTGTGCTATCTTGGCATTTTATGGCCTTCAAAACTGTGATAGGTAGTGAGGAGTGAAATCAAAAATGTATGCCCTTAGAAACCTTGAAGGCGGTGCTTGGTTTTTGGGGTCCCGTACGCGGCTAGGCTCCCAAATAGTCCCACACATGTGGTATCCCCGTACTCAGGAGAAGCAGCAGAATGTATTTTGGGGTGTAATTTCACATATGCCCATGGCATGTGTGAGCAATATATCATTTAGTGACAACTTTGTGCAAAAAAAAAAAAGTTTGTCATATTCCCGCAACTTGTGGCAAAATATAAAATATTCCATGAACCCAACATGCCTCTCAGTAAATAGCTTGGGGTGTCTACTTTCCAAAATTGGGTCATTTGGGGGGGGGGGGGGGTTTGTGCCATCTTGGCATTTTATGGCCTTCAAAACTGTGATAGGTAGTGAGGAGTGAAATCAAAAATTTGCGCCCTTAGAAATCCTGAAGGCGGTGCTTGGTTTCCGGGGTCCCGTACGTGGCTAGGCTCCTAAAAAGTCCCACACATGTGGTATCCCCGTACTCAGGAGAAGCAGCAGAATGTATTTTGGGGTGCAATTCCACATATAACCATGGCATGTGTGAGCAATATATCATTTAGTGACAACTTTTTGTATTTTTTTTTTTTTTTGTCATTATTCAATCACTTGGGACAAAAAAAAATATTTAATGGGCTCAACATGCCTCTCAGAAATTTCCTTGGGGTGTCTAATTTCCAAAATGGGGTCATTTGGGGGGTTGTACTGCCCTGCCATTTTAGCACCTCAAGAAATGAGATAGGCAGTCATAAATTTAAAGCTGTGTAAATTCCAGAAAATTTACCCTAGTTTGTAAACGCTATAACTTTTGCGCAAACCAATAAATATACGCTTATTGACATTTTTTTTACTAAAGACATGTGGCTGAATAAATTTTGGCCTAAATGTATGACTAAAATTGAGTTTATTAGATTTTTCTTATAACAAAAATAGAAAATATCATTTTTTTTCAAAATTTTCTGTCTTTTTCCATTTATATCTTAAAAAATAAAAATCGCAGAGGCAATCAAATACCATTAAAAGAAAGCTCTATTTGTGGGAAGAAAAGGATGCAAATTTCGTTTGGGTACAACATTGCATGTCCGCACAATTTACAGTTAAAGCAGCGCAGTGCAAAATTCTGAAATCACCTCTGGTCCTTTAGCTACCAAATGGTCTGGGGCTTAAGTGGTTAAATAACTGCAACTTTTGAACCTGTTTTTTTTAACCTTTTCATTTCCAATGATTTTTATTTAGAAACATTTTCGAAAATATACAAATTCAGCATTTTTCATTGTAACGAGGAACAGTCACTAGTAATAAACCAGGGCACAAATGGTTTGCGACACAGAAGAAAAAAGGTTGATATTAAACCTAGTGTCTTATCATCCACATATTAGAATTACCGCTCATGAAATAAAAAATGAACAATAAAAGGAACATAGTATAACAGGAAAAAAACAAAACAAAAAGGGGCATCAAGTGGTGACATGAGTTTTTTGAACCTTTTAAAGTGGAACTAACAGCACTATACTTACTGTACCTCCTCTCTAATGCCGCGTACACACGATCGGACATTCTGACAACAAAACCGTGTTTTTTTTTCTGACAGATTTTCGCTCAAACTTGCCTTGCATACACACAGTCACACAAATGTTGTCGGAAATTCCGAACATCAAGAACGCAGTGACGCACAACACTACGACGAGCCGAGAAAAATGAAGTTAAATGATTCTGAGCATGCGTCTAATTGATTCCGAGCATGCGTAGGATTTTTGTGAATTGGAATTGCCTACACACAATCGGAATTTCCGACAAGAACTTTTGTTGTCGGAAAAATTGAGAACCAGCTCTCAATCATTTGTTGTCAGAAATTCTGTCAGCAAATGTCTGATGGAGCCTACACACGATCAGAATTTCCGACAACAAGCTCCCATCGAACATTTGTTGTCGGATCGCGTGTACGCGGCATAACAGTCCAAAGTCTGTGAGGGGCCCCTTGCTGGTTCCGGTATCTTCTCCCTGTTTTCCAGCATCTTCATCGGACAGTGTGGGATTACGTAACTGCTGCACATGCACACAGGGATCATACCAGGAATGTAAGTTTACATGCCACAGAAGACTGCAAGCAGTGCATGTCTCTTCTGTCTCTTCTGTGATAAAAAGCCTTCCTACTCACAATTTGTTGAAAAATGCCTTCAGTTCTATTGGAGATAAGACTTTGTTAGTAGTCGAGATCACATGAGCAATTCTTTGTTTCCCTAGGTAGCTTACCTTTTGCTGTATTTCATGTCTGCTCACTTTTCTCTGTGCCTTCCCACAATTGTCTGTACCTGTCCACCATTTTCTATAGCCACAGTTCCCCTTCCAAATGCACTAAAAATGTGCATAGTAACAATTCTGACTACTACCTGTCTCTAATTCTTCCTATTTTGCAAGTGGTACAGGCCTCTAGCAGTTGCTTTTTACACACAAGCATGTTTTAGGCAGGGTTAGTCTAAGGGTCTGTTAGTGATAATTTTAAAGGTTAATATGCAAGTTATGGGTCCTGGTGCAGGGGACATGTATCAATGCAAAAAAAAGTTTTAAAAACAGCATTTTTTTCAGGAGCAGTGATTTTAATAATGCTTAAAGTGAAACAATAAAAGCAAAATATTCCTTTAAATTTCGTACCTGGGGAGTGTCTATAGTATGCCTATAAAGTAGAGCATGTTGTGTCAGAGGGGGCGGGGTCAAAAAAATTCCAGAGCTGCAATCCTTCTAAGACCTGCTGCCACGATCAATACAGCCTCCATAGGAAGTGCCCGCCGAATGACGCGCGACCCGTCTGACAGCTCTTAAGTAACCGTGGGCGGGGCCACCCGCGATGTGGATGGGTGACCCTGCCCCCCTCTGACGTAACAGGGGAAACCCCCGTTGCTTCAGAGGGGGGCGGGGCCTGGTATGGTTCAGGAGGGGGCGCTCTCTCATCCCCCCTCTTTTCCTGTGGCCTGCCAGGTTGCGTGCTCGGATAAGGGTCTGGTATGGATTTTTGGGGGGAACCCCATGCCATTTTTTTATATTGGTCCGGGGTTCCCCTTAAAATCCATACCAGACCTCAAGGGTCTGGTATGGATTTTGAGGGGGAACTGT
Organism: Rana muscosa; assembly: GCA_029206835.1. NCBI lineage: Eukaryota > Metazoa > Chordata > Amphibia > Anura > Ranidae > Rana > Rana muscosa. The sequence continues at coordinate 689,422,835 of CM055118.1, read as the reverse complement.
ACGCCATTTTTTTTTATTTGGCGCAGGGTTCCCCTTAATATCCATACCAGACCTGAAGGGCCTGGTAATGGAATTTGGGGGGACCCCACGCATTTTTCTTTATTTTGGTTCGGGGTTCCCCTTAATATTTATACCAGACCCAACGGGCCTGGTAATGGACTGGGAGGGGAACCCATGCCATTTTTTTCAATGACTTTTATCTGTATTGCCGGGACATGTCCCCTGGGGCAGGACCCAGGTCCCCAAACACGTTTTATGACATATTAACCTTTAAAATTAGCACTTTTGATCTTTCATGTTCGTGTCCCATAGACTTTTTTTTTTTAAAAGGTAAATTTTATTGTACATATCATCAGTAGCATACAGTGACATAATACAGTACACATTTTCATACATTATGATTTGCGTATGTCAACATAGTCAGCATCTTATAGTCAAAACATGTCTCTTTTCCTTTCCTTGTCCCTTCCTTCCCTCTTCCCCCCCACACCTCTTCCCTCCTTCCCCCCTCCTTCCTCCTCCTCCTCTCCTCCCCCCCGATAAAAGGAAAATGTTTTATATTAACATCACTGTCAAAACAGAAATAAGATAATTATACTACAAAAATTGAACTACAAAAAGAAAACAAAAACAAAAGGTCTTTCCCTTTTCCCTAATTTCCTATAAATCCACAGGATTAAACACTGGAAGAGTTATAACTCCCACTCCACAACATAGTGATTCCTATCTTTCATTTCCTCACTTATCCCCCGCCAAACCCTATTTATGTACTACTATTACACCTCCACTTCTCCCGAGACTCTATCCAACCATCCCGCCCACACTTTCTCAAATTTTTTGGGGCACCCTCTCGCCATATAAGTAAGTTTGTACATCGGTAGGGCCTTATTCACCATTGTCACCCAACCCTGCAAAGAGGGGGGTGACGAGCTCCGCCACTTAATAGCTACCGCCTTTTTAGCATAGCAAAACAGGATTCTGAGCAGAGTTTTTTGTGAGGTGGACATGTCCTCCTCCTCCAGATCGCCCAAGAGACATCTGGCTAGGGAGTAAATATTTGGTAGTTCCAGGGTACCCTCTAGAAATGTAAGTATCTCCTTCCAGAAGTTCTCTATTCGGGGGCACTGCCACACCATATGGAAGAAATCTCCTTCCTCCGCATGGCATTGAGGACACTCAGCAGACTCCCTCCTACCCATTTTATGAAGTCTTTTGGGGGTATAATATATCCTGTGAAGGTAGTTAAATTGGGTCAATTTATCTCTAGCCGAGATCATCGAGGGCACCAATGTATCCAACGCTTTCGACCAGGTCTCCTCCGTGAGGGACGGTATATCCGACTGCCATTGTGCCAGCATCTTCCTCATTTTGGGAGAGGAAGATGTGAGAAGCCTGAAATAATATTTAGAAATCAGCTGCGAGTGATCCCCATCCATTACCACCCTTTCCATACTGGAGGGGGAGAGCGTCACTATCCCCCCCCCCCCCGTACTGAGCCGTTGCCGCATGGCGCAGCTGAAGATATCGAAAAAAAAAACACATTGGGGATCCCATATTCTGTCCTCAAATCCAGGAAGGTCCTGAGCACCCCATCTCTAAACAGTTAGTGAGCGTATTTAATGCCATAGGCCGCCCAACATGAACCGTCCGGTACTCTGGCTATTTCATGGAGTTGGGGGTTATGCCACAGAGGAGCATTAGGGGAGTTTGCCAAACTGGTTCCCCCCACCCTAGCATTGCAGATGTGGAATATTTTATACAACAATTTCAGTAGTCCCGTCCCCCTTTCCGGATACGGTCCGTTCCTATAAAGGACATTAATCAGTCCCTCATACGAGTGGACCTGAGCCGCCTGGGTTGCCACAGATGCAATATTCAGATCCGGGAAACCCCACCAATGCACATGTGTCAGTTGGGCTGCTAGGTAGTAACACTGCAAATTTGGTAGGGCCAACCCCCCTTCGTTTATAGGTAAATAAAGTGTGTCCAAGGACATTCTAGCTGGCTTAGGGCCCCAGAGAAATGCAGAGAGCATTTTATTAATGCCCGTAAACCATTTCTTAGGGATATAAACCGGTGCGTGCCAGAACAGGTACAAAAATCTAGGTAGGTATATCATTTTAAATATATTGATTCGTCTGAGGAGACCAAGCGGCAGCCTGGCCCAAGTTTGGAGACTGTCCCTCAGCCGTGCTTTCATAGGCGCTAAGTTATTATCTATATATACACTAATCGGCAACTGCACCTCCACCCCCAGGTATCGAAACTTAGAGACTATCTTTAGGGGGGCCCCCGGAGGGAGACCCGGGACATAGTCAGGATCAAAGGGGAAAATAATGGATTTGTTCCAGTTCACCTTAAATCCTGAAAATCGTCCAAATTCCGAGATTTTGTCCAGAGCAGTGGTCAACGAGCCCTCTGCCTCAGCCAAATACAATAACATGTCATCAGCGTAGAGGGATGTTTTTTCCTCCAGCTCATTAACCATGCACCCCTTCACTCCAGCATCCGCTCTTAGGAGGGCCGCCAGCGGTTCTATAGCCAGGGCAAACAACAGGGGCGATAATGGGCAGCCCTGCCGAGTGCCTCTCGCTATATTGAATGAGTCCGTGATGGTGTTGTTGACCCTGAGCTTTGCCCTTGGTTCCGCATATAGTATCTGGACCCATCTTATAAATCTTGGACCAAACCCCAGCCGCCCAAGGACCGCCACCAAGTATGGCCATTCGATAGAGTCGAACGCTTTGTGCGTATCCAGGGAGAGCACCACCCGAGTATCCGGCGTGGGTCCCTCGGATTGTAGGATAGTGAACAGACGACGCAAGTTGATAGCCGTCGACCTTTCAGGTATAAAGCCCGTCTGATCCCGATGAATAACTGAAGCAATAACTTTATTCAGGCGTCTGGCCAGTAATTTAGCTAGGATTTTCGCATCAACATTAATTAAGGATATCGGTCTATAGGATTCGCAGAGATCATGATCCTTGTGCGGCTTAGGGATCAACACTATGAGTGCCTCTCTCAGAGACTCAGGAAGCACCCCCCTCCATAGGCGTCCATGTAAATTTTGAGCAGCTGGGGGGCTAGATGTTCAGCATATGTGGCGTACCATTCTGCCGGATATCCGTCCGGACCCGGGGTCTTATTTGTATTTAATGATCCGATTGCCCAGACCACTTCCTCCACTGTAAGGGGGAGGTCCAAGTCCTCCGCCATCTCCCCTGAAAGTTCCAGGAGGGGTATTAAAGCCAGATATTCCTGAACATCGTCCCTACTGTATGTAACTCTCGAAGCATATAGCTCAGAGTAAAAGTCCACAAAGGCCTTAGCAATCTCTGTTTGTGATGTACAAAGATGCATCTGTGCATCATATATACGTGGAATAGAGGTCGGTGCCTGGTGTGAGTGGGCCAGATAGGCCATCAGCCTACTGTTCTTATCTCCGAATTCGAATACCCGTTGTGCCTGATAAAGCAGTTTCTTTTGTGTTTTTTCTGCCAGTACCAGATCTAAATGACGCATATTCTCACTCCACTTTTTATGGGCAGCATGGTTAGGATCCTTGATGTAGTCTATCTCAGCCTCAGCAGCTACCTGTTCCGCGTCCCTGAGCTTCCACTCTCTGTCAGATTGGAGTCGCTTGATGTCCGTTCTAATAATTCCCCTAAGCGTGGCCTTGAACGCATCCCATGTAGTTCCTACTTTGACCTCCCCTCTATTCTCTAGCCAGAAAGTGTTAATGGACCTGGCGGTGGACCTCTCAAAACATTCCTCCTTAAGCCAGAGGGGGCTCAGCCTCCAGGGAGCATGCCCCTGGGGCCTCTCCATATCAAAGGTGATAAGCAGGGGGGAATGGTCCGATACAGCCCTCGGTAAATATTGGACTCCCACCACCCTCGGGAGGAGTACCCTGGATACGAAGCACATATCCAACCTGGATAGGGTATTAAATGTGGAGGAAAAGCATGAATACGCTCTGGTATCTGGGTTCTTCCATCTCCATGCCTCCTCCAAATCATATTGAGCCACACATGCTCCCAACGGGGACCCTCCCACGGCCGCCATCCCAAACCTATCATTTTCTGGGGACAACACTGCGTTCATGTCTCCAGCCAGTACAACAGGGCCCTCTGCCATTATTTCATCCCACACCCCCACTGTAAAAGGGGGTGGTATATAGACTGCAACAAAGGTATATGGTTGGTTATTAATAATCAACACCAGGGCTACAAATCTACCCATTGGGTCTAGTTTCACAGATTGAACTGTGAACAGTAAGGATTTACAGACTAGGATCGAAACCCCCCTGGCGTAGGTGGAGTACGCAGAGTGGAAAGCCCTCCCTACAAAGGCCCTATGCAGTGCCAATGTCCTGGACCCCACCAAGTGCGTTTCCTGGAGAAATATAATATGCGGTCTGCGTTTCAGGATATATTTAAACCCCAGCGCTCTTTTAATCTTGGAGTTAAGCCCCCGTACGTTCCAGGACAATAAATTAAGGGTCTGCATCCCAGCTGCCAAGGACATATCTACCCATAACAACCTGTGGCCCAAGAGGTGGCGATAGTCGTCCACCCCTCATGGCCGGACAAATCACACACAGCATTAACAGTAGTATTGGTACATATATTGTGGCTTCAGAATAAGCATATGCAAGGGTCATATAGGTACGCAGGTTGTCTAAATGCAGAACAGTCGAGTGCAGTTGAGGGCTTAGGCCTATAGGTTTCAAAGGCATATTCAAATACTGAGAGAGATCAAAATGAAAGCAAAAAAGAGCAAATAGGAAAAAGGAAAAAAACAAAAACAACAAAAAAAACAAAAAAAAGGACGAAACATGAACCATCCCGGATCCACAATGGCGGATCCCAACACCCGTTCCCCCCACCCTGCCTGCAGCCCCGAACATCCCACAGGCTTCCTCCCCAAACTTCAACAACAAAAGTCTCCCTAAAGGGGGGTATATTTCCTGCTCCAGCCGGGCAGGAAAATTTAGGGGGTAAGTACTTGAGTCCATGTAGAGCTAAATCCAGACCGCAGTGAACAGTGGACCCCCACCAGTGTTTCAACAAAATAGATGTCTGGTAGAATTTCTCGAACCGGGGAAAGTTATATATGGTACTTCAGGATGGGCCATATCTCGTGCAGAATTGTCTGAAAATCAATATATAGCAGCCCCCCCTGGGAGCTCACTCCCAGGGTCTCCGTGGAGCGCATCCCGCATCACAGAAAAAGGAATCTTACCCATGTCCCAGCGACTCCAGCCAGCGATTAGCCTCTTTAGGCGACATGAAGAACTGTGTCTTTCCCCCGTGTACCACACGGAGCTTAGCAGGATAAAGCATGCTGTATGGTAGATTGCGTTCCCTCAGGCGTAGCTTCACACTCTGGAAAGCTGCTCTACTGTTTCTGTGTGGCCACCGAGAAGTCCGGGTAGATGGAAACTCTGTTGTTATTATTATAAGGCAGCTCAGGCATAGTGCGGGCCTTGCGGAGAATGGTTTCCTTATCTTTAAAATATAGGAAGCGTGCTATCAGTGGTCTAGGGAATCTGCCCGGAGGGGGTGCTTTCAGAGGGATCCTGTGCGCCCTCTCTATGGCAAACAGGTGGGAAAAGCTGTCATCTCCAAAGACCTGCTTGAGCCATGTCAGTAAGAATCCCTCCGGGTCCCTTCCCTCTGACCCCTCAGGGAATCCCAGGAACCTCAAATTGTTCCTTCTGAGCCTGTCTTCGATATCTCCTAACTTGGCCTCCTGGGACTTGTGGTCCGCCGCCATATCTCTCACCTGCACCATCAGAGGGTTGAGATCATCTTCCATATCACTAATGCGCTGCTCGGTCTGCATCACCCTCTGCCTTACCTTCTGCACATCATACTCTAATGGTATCAATCTGTGTGGACAAGGCAGCATGGCAGCTTTTTATGGTATCTATTATCTGCAGCAGCGTCGGCTCACCCGCGCGTGTACCGGAGCCATCCTCCCCCTCAACATACTGGGGAGAAGGCAGGGGAGACTCCAGTGGGTCGGTCAGGTCCGGCCACTCACCATCCCCCTCGGCACCTTTGCGATTCGGCGGAGCAGATGAGGCCCTCCGCTCCGAGCGGGCGCCATTTTGGGAGGCCTCGTGAGCAAATTTGGCCAGCTTCTCCGCAGGCGTGGGCTCCAGGCTTGGGCCGTATTTCACCATTATCTGGTGCTCGGTTCTATTCCCCGTCGGTTCCGGTAAGTATCAGGGTACTGGGGCAAGTCTAGGGTCCTTCAGGATATTGTAGGATTAGAATGCGGCCGGAGCTCTGTGAAGAAGCGTCCTCACATACCGGAAGTTGGTCACGCCCCCCGTCCCATAGACTTTAACGATGTTCGCGTGTTCGAACAAATTTTTTTGCCTGTTCGCATGTTCTGCTGCAAACCGAACCAGGGGTGTTCGGCTCATCCCTATTAGTGACTAACAGACAGAGTTAGAACCTTCATACTGCATCCATGATTATTTAGGGGTGTCATATTGACAGAAGTGTAAACTTATGCAGTCAGTCTTTTTTTTACTGCAATTCATTTAAAAATCAATTTGCAAAGATGTATTTTCATTTTAATATTCAAAAGTATAATGCTGATCGGTGTCGTAATTACAAAATTAATTGCAGTACATGTGAGAATAAAACATTAGGGCCACAAAGTGAATTGAATGCAAAATTTGTCTATAAATACTGTAGTTATTCTTTTTTGTGCTACCTTCAAATGTGGCAGTAGAGCCATCACCAGCTCTTTGTCCCAATGTGGGTTATTGCTGCTCATCATACCTTCATTTGACCTTTTACACATTATTTGTTTTAAAATAATTGAACCTTCCCAGTCTTAAAACAAACCTAATAGACTACAATATATTATAGGCGTATTTCCTTAACTTCCAACACAGCCTTCTTCTACAGGTCACAGTAACAATATGTTCTCTAGCAGTGCTGGCTATTTAATGATCTTCAACTAGACACTCAATCTCCCATGCAAATTAACAATTAAAATAAAAGACATATGTCATCACACAGACATGTCATTTCTTTAGAGAGACATCCAGATTAATTAAAAAGGGATCTCTAGTAGGAAAGACATAATTTCCTCATCTATATTTAGAAACCAAAGCTTTAATGTCACTTGGTCAAGAGAAAAAGCAATGTCAGGGATGGAATCCCCATTAATTCGTTAGGAATCCACACAGTTTCTTAAATACAAGAGAATGAAAAAGGTGAATTGGAAACTTCCACCAGTGGGCCCCCAGCATTTGGCCAAAAACATGCTAAAAACCTATGTAGGGGCTGTTATTGTCAGCCTCACAATTTGCCTGCCTCAATGCGGCTTCTCTATGCCTAAGAGTCCTAGACAAGTTGTATGATATCATCCCACCACCTCCTTCTCCCAGCAGAACCTGCACATGCACAGCCATCTGCTATAAAAATAATGCCTAGCAGAAGTGCCCTGGGAGCTGCTTGAAGGCATGAGGCTAAACTGGCTGATGGGTTTTTCTTTGTTGGATTACAAGGTTCTTGGAAGAGCCACTTCACAGAGCTAGAGGAGCAAGCTGCCATCTTCTTTTTTTAATGTACCATATATACTTGAGTATAAATTGACCCGAATATAAGCCGAGGCACCTAATTTTACCGCAAAAAAATGGGAAAACGTATTGACTCGAGTATAAGCCTAGGGTGTCCATCTGCATGCCTCACTGTGCCTCACTTTGCCTCACTGTGTCCATGTGCATACCTCACTGTGTCCAAGCCTCACTGTGTTCATGCCTCAGTGTGCCAATGCCTCACTTTGTCCATGCCTCACTGTGCCCATGCCTCACTGTGTCAATGATTAGACTGACGTTTAATATGGGAGTCTATGGAAGGGGTGCCGGGCTTTGAAAAATCATTGCTTCCCGGCCGTAGGTCCCCCAGATAATAAGCTTTTCACACTTGTAGAGAAGAAATGGGGCTACATGTGTGCCAAGTTCTGGGTCCAGGGGACCTACGACCGGCCAGTACCGGGTCCGCAAAATCACCGGAGAAATTACCGTTTAACATGGGAGTCTATGGAAGGGGTGCCCGGGTTTGAAAAATCCGTGCTCCCCGGGCCGTAGGTCTCCTGAAAAAAAAAACTTTTCACACTTGTAGAGGAAGAGTGGGGCTACATGTGTGCCAAGTTTGGGGTCCAGGGGACCTACTGCGGGCCAGTACCGGGTGCCCAAATTCCGGGAAATCAGGCACAAAAAGGTGACTCAAGTATAAGCCGAGGGGGGCATTTTCAGCACAAAAAAATGTGCTGAAAATCTTGGCTTATACTCGAGTATATACGGTAAGTAAAAAAAACATTAACCACCTTAAACCTCCCTATGTACTGATTATAACATTGCTAATATTATTCAGACTCGGAATTTGATGTTTTATTTGAGGATCACTCACTGTTAGTGTCACCCATTGGGATTTGTGGAATTGGATTATAACATAAAGACAGTGCATTGAAGACAATTCCAAGTATGGATATTTTCACATAGATGCATTGGACCAATGTAACCATGCATATACCATAGCTAGTGTCAAGTACCTTGGTTGAAAGTACCTTGGTTGAGTTTACGAGAGGGCTTCCCTTGCAGCTCTGGTGCAAGCACCCCTGAATGTGATGACAGAGGTACAATGATCAAAGAAACACGGGTGCCAGTAGCTAGGCTATTGCCACAAACAGAGATGTAGTCAAGGTGAGCTAGGTTCATACACAGGTGAAGCAGTAGCTTAGGCCAGGAGCAGGCAGATCAAGGTACAGTAGCAAGCCAAGGTCAGTACAAGGGAATCATGCAGAGCAAAGTCCAGGACCAGGCCGAGGTCACTACCAAGGAATCAGGCATCGAATAGCTGAGATCAGTATCCAGAATCCACAGAGCAAGGTCAGGAACAAGCCAGGTCAGCAACAGAAGATCAGTCAGCAAGGAGGAACACAGGAGCACGGGTCAACGGAAACCTGAAGAACATCTAGCAAATAGCACACACCAGGGTCTCATTTAAATAGGCAGCTTGGTGCCAATGCGTGTGGATGTACGCACTGGTGTGCAGTGGTGCATAGAAATGCACCTACATGTCAGTGCACGAGCATTAGCTGCATGGGAATTAGCAGAAGCCACATAGGAATGAGCATTAGCTGCATGAGAATGAGCACTAGCTGTATTAGCTTCCTGACACCTAGACAATCCCCCTGGAAACTGGAAATCAATTTAGTAAGCACTGCTATTACAGTGATCTCCACTAACTTCCAGGTCCTGTGCTGAGTGGCTTCCATCGCTCACTTGGCACAGGCACCATACAGAGAATGCTTTTCTCAACTCTTCTTCCTTGGCCTTCTGTTACATTGCTCTTTCCTGGTTCACCTCCTCCCTATCTCAGCACATCTCCTCCCAAGTGCTTTTGCTCCCTATCTCCCTCTTCACCTCTTCCCATGCTCACCTCCAGGACTTCTCCAGAGCCTCGCCCATCCTCTGAAATTTCTTAGCCCAATCTATTCAGCTATCTCCCACTCTGTCTACTTTTAGGCAAACCCTGAAAACTCATCTCTTCAGGGAAGCCTCCACTTCAAAATTGTACTTCTAACTGCTCCATCAGCAATCTTTCGATAATCGGATCATTAGTACACAGCTTTTAAGAGCCAATCATGACAGTTCATCTGATATTATCCGATCGGACAAGCACAAGTGTTTGGTACATCCCCGTACAGGCATTCCCATTTATGTCAATTGGAATGCAACGGCTGCACAGGAATATCTGCTGTTCCCAATCTGACATCCGTGTGGGTGTGGGTACACCACCCCAAATGCAGACAGTGTGAGCTCAGGGACATGCATGCAGACCTACATGGATGTAAAATTGGGAGAAACGGCTCTGTTCGTGCAGGTGCTACATCCCAAATGACATCAATGGTACTGCCTTCACAAAGATGCACGAAACACCTGTGTATTCCTGAAAAGGTATGCTGTGTATGCCCTGTGTAAACAAGTAGACAGATTGGGTCTGCCCAATCTGACCACCCATTTTTCTCTATGGAGAGGCTGATGTAAACGGACTTGTGTCTGTTTACACCCGCCTGCATCCGATCCAGTCCAGTCCGCTAAAAACAGATGGATGGGGATTCCATTCCCCATCCATCGAGCAGATCGGATCAGATGGTATAGGATGGAAATGGACAGGCAGGCTGTTTTGCATTGCACCCCAAACCCAACCACTTGTGACAATAGCGAATTAATATTCACTATTGTCTTTTGGCTTCTCCTCCTGGCCAATCAGGACGGATTGGGTTGGCCGGCAGAAGAAGCTGAGGAAGCCGGGGAGGGGTGAGTGCAAGGGGTAAGGCGTCACCATGGAGGGGTGAGTTCGGGGGGGCCATCACAATGGGGAGGTGGGGATGGGCAGGCCGGCAGGGGTCTTATTATGTTTGTGTTTTTTTTTTAATATTTACTTTTTACATTTTCTTTACAGTTATTTATTTTTGGGGGTTTGGGGTCTTTGGTGAGATATCAGAGGTCTAAACAGACCCAATATCTATTTTTTAAAGCAAAGGATTCGCCCTGGGACTTTAAATGAAGTGGGTAACGTTTCCGCCAGTAAACATAAACAGTAGTAAATACAGTATATGGTTTATTCAAGTAAAATTGTTTACATGCATAGATGACACCAACAGTTGCCAATTGAAAAGATACATAAACAAGGAGTATTGGTACATAAATGTAGTGGGCGGATGGGGACACCTACACATCGGTGCCATGTTTAGGTGCCAGAGGCGTGGCGTCTGTGTTCCCGCGGATGTTGGCGCAGCTGGACGCACTTTACTATCTGATGGCATGGGGGTGCGTCCGCAATTGCGTGCCTCCCTATGACAGTGGGCGCCTCCTGCGCTCACATATCAGCCATCCACACATGGTGTTGGGGGCGGAGCCTCCTGGGCTCTTCCGGGGTTAAATTGGAGGTCAGGCATGGCTTGGATTTCATTTCACTTCTTACTGAAGACACACGCAGCTGTGGAGATTGCTTGCTGTGTCTCATTACCTTTTTATACTTGTGATATCCACTATACTCAGGTACTTACTATATTCATGTCCCTACCATTTTTGGCCCAGGCCTTTCATTCATGCATGTATATTCTCATGCCAATACATATTGACTTTACTTTAGATGCCTGACAAACATACTTATGTTTACAGCCTATACTCTTTATGGACTAACGAGGTCTCTATGGACACATCACTATACCTATGCCATGCCTGCTCTCCGTTTGGCTCCTGGTGGGGTCCCATCTGACTCCGCCCTCTCAGCTCCCTGGTGAGACACCTGCTGCCGCGGTCTTGGGGCCGCACATCTGTAGCCATGGTCAAGCTCAGTGGTGAGTATGGGGATCCACACACCCCCTCCCACCCTGTGCTTTTATAGCCAATATTGTGCCATATTGTCAAACATATATATATATTTTTTCATCTTAGGTACATTGTTACACACATCCACCCCTGAAGAGCGAGCTGGATCTCGCGAAACTAGTCGGGTAGTATGATGCCCGTGTACTCTGACTGTTACTACATTTATGTACCAATACTCCTTGTTTATGTATCTTTTCAATTGGCAACTGTTGGTGTCATCTATGCATGTAAACAATTTTACTTGAATAAACCATATACTGTATTTACTACTGTTTATGTTTACTGGCGGAAACGTTACCCACTTCATTTAAAGTCCCAGGGCGAATCCTTTGCTTTACTATATATGATAGGGATGGAAGTGTGTTACTGGGGACACCAGACCTTCCCTCTTTTTCAATATCTATTTTTTGAGACAGAAATGGACTGAAAAAAAGTCCCTTTTCTCTGCAGCACTTTACTTGAATGAATGAGGAATCTGTATAGAGATTCCTCATTCATTCGTTTATAAAATGACAGTCTGATACATAGTAAGCAGGGGACAGGGAAGCGGTGGCATGGGTGGAGGGGTGTCACATTAGAGGTTAATAACTATGATAAGTGGGTTGTAATCAGATCTGATCAGAGTTATGGAATAGTTCAGCAGTCTGCTGAACAATTCTGATATAAGCTTATAATAAGGTCATTGACGTTACCATAAGTTTATAGGAGAGGGAGAAATTAGGTCTGTATGAAGTATGGACATGGCCACCTGCGGGCACTTTTTAGGTTCGTATGGCGTATGGACCTGGCAGTGAAAAGGATAAATACATCAACACCATAAATGGACTTTGTTTATGGACACTTGTTTTGCACTTTTTGCAAAAGTTTTTTCTTCCTGATATATGATCATGATTTATACATTGTTTGCTGTTAATTTTTATTGAGATCACAAGATAACGGAAAATTGAATACTCACCTTTCCGTAATTTTCCTTTCCTGGTGCCTACCCATGGCAGCATACGAATGGTTGGTGGCTCAGCCCTCGACCAACCCACAGGACCACTTCACTCTATAAAAAAAAGAGTTGTTCCCCCCATCAGGTATTCTTGTAACTAGTCATCAGAACCTTAAAGGATTATAGAAGGGAGGGTGTATGCTGCCATGGGTAGGCACCAGAAAAGGAAAATTACGGAAAGGTGAGTATTCAATTTTCCATTTTCCTGGTGCCTCCATGGCAGCATACCAATGGTAAATAACTCGCTTACAGGGAGTGTACTGCAATAATAATTTCTAATGATTTTACAGAACTGATAGTTCCAAGGTCCTTTTCCCAAAATCTCAGGAGGTAAGGGCCACTGGGTCCAGGCTATAGTGCGTCATGAAAGTGTTGAAGGATGACCAACTAGCTGCCCTGCAAATTGTCTCAGGAGAGACCCGGGCCAAAGCTGCTCAAGATGAGGCAATTCCCTGCGTTGAGTGTGCATTCATCGCATTTGGGACTGGAAGACCACTAGCCGGGAAAGCCTTTTGGATTAGCCTCACAATCCAGCTGGCTAAGGTCATCTTGGAGGCTGCCATTCCTTTCTTTGCGCCCTTCGGAATAACAAATAAATGTTGATCTTTGCGGAACTGTTGTGTCAGTTCTAAATAATGCCTCAGGGATCTGTCAACATCCAATTCGTGTAGCTTTGAGGAGGTTGGATCTTCTCCAAAGGCCGGTAGAACCCATTCCTGGTTGAGATGGTAGACTGAAGGCACCTTGGGAATAAACTGGTGAATAGGCTGCAGGACTACCCTGCCTGGGAAAAAGGTGACGTACGGTTCCTGTTCCCCTAGAGCTTGAATTTCTGACACTCTACGCCCTGATGTGATGGCGATCAGGAAGGCCGTTTTCCAGGTAATATGCTCCAATGCACATTCTTCCATGGGTGCAAAGGGAGGGCTTGCTAAGGCATTGAGGACAACTGTCAGTTCCCATTTGGGGTATAATGTCTTCCTGGGAGGACGTAATCTCAGGACTGCTTTCAGGAAACGGTCTACGAGGGGATTCAGAGCCCAGCGTGTGTCTGTTAGTGCTGAAAAGGCTGAAACCTGAACCTGTAGTGTGCTATGACCTAAGCCTAAGTCAAAACCAGTCTGTAAAAAGAGTAGAATATTTTGGACTCCAGGATCCAGTGGATTGAAATGGCTAGACTCCGCCAGTTCCGTAAACCTTCTCCATACCCTGTAATAGGTGGCATTAGTGGATGAGTTTCTTGCCTGCAATAATGTCTGAATAACATCATGTGAGCACCCTAAGTCGCCCAGCCTCTGCCGTTCAACTTCCAGGCCTTCAAGTCTAGGATCTGTGGGTAGAAGAAGTTGCCTTGGGATAGTAGGTTGTTCATGTGTGGAAGAGGTAGCGGGCTGCACAGAGCCATCTTGACTAGGAGCAGAAACCATGGTCTCTTCGGCCAGTATGGAACAATCGCCAGGACAGTGACATTCTCCGACGTCAGATGCTGGAGGAACCTCAGTATCAGAGGGATCGGAGGGAAAGCATATCCCATTTGGAAGTTCCATGGTTGGACCAAGGCATCCACTCCCGCAGATATTGGAGATGGGAATCTCATGAAAAACAGAGGCGTTTTCGCATTGAGCGGGGAAGCGAAAAGATCTATCTGGGGAGTACCCCACTGTTGGCATATCCAGCTGAAAACCTGTGGGTCTAGTGACCAATCGTTGTTGGTTGCGAAAGATCTTGAAAGGCAATCGGCTAGCTAATTCTCGGGGGCTGGAATGTAGGCAGCTCGAATATCGAACAAATTCTTCTCGGCCCTTGATACAATTGGGGCTACCTCGCTGGCTAGAGACCTGCTGCGCGTCCCTCCTTGGTTTTGGCCATCTGGAGCAGATGGACTTGCCTCTGAGAAGAGGGGCTAGATGTAAGATTGCCATCCATGCTGCCCTAAGCTCTAGGGTATTGGAAATCATCCCTTCCGCATTGAATCGCCACCTGCCTTGCACTAACTGGTTCTGGTAGTGTGCCCCCCATCCCAATTGACTTGCGTCCGATGTAAGAATGGTCCACAAGATGGGGCCGAGGGAGCGGTGAACTAGAAGGTTGGGTGGTCATGTCCACCAACAGAGGCTGGATTTCATTGTAAGAGTGATGATTATCAACTATCTGAGGTGCTTCTTCCTCCACTGCGCCAGAAAGCCCAATTGGAAATCTCGCAGGTGCCACCTGGCCCACTTCACCATTGGTAAACATGATGAAAGGGATGCTAGGAGGCTTAGACAATTTGATGCTGGCATGGAACGTCTTCCTAACGCTTGTTTCACCTTCTGTATCAATATAGGGATCTTCTCTGGTGGAAGTGACACAGCCTTTTCTGGGGTGTCGAATAAAGCCCCTAGATATGTCATCTTTTGCCTAGGTGTCAATTGACTCTTTGAGTAGTTGAAAAGCCAACCGAATTGGATCAAAGTGTTCTGGACCAGCTGCACATGCGTTTCCAGAGTCCCCTTGTGCTGGGATAGGATCAGTATATCGTCTAAGTAGTGCAGGACCCGTATCCCCTTCTCCCGGAGGAGAGCTAGGATGGCCACTAGAACCTTGGTAAAGGTTCTGGGAGCTGATGAAATTCCAAAGGGAAGACATTGGAACTGGAGGTGCAGATTGCCTATCTTGAACCGAAGAAAATGCTGGAAATGATGGTGGATGGACATGTGAAGGTATTCATCTTGGAGATCTATAGAGACCATTCAATCCACTGGCTGTATTGACATAATTACTGTGTTTAGGGACTCCATTTTGAAGTGCTCTACCTGAATGTATCTGTTCAGCTTCATTAGGTCCAATACGGGTCTCCAGCCTCCCGATTTCTTGGGGACTAAGAAGACCGGAGAATAGAACCCTGAGTGTTACTCCGAGTCTGGCGCTGGCAGCACTGCCTGTTGGTGTATAAGTACTTGAATATATTGGAAGAGAGCCTCTTTCTTCTCTTTGGAGACTGGTATTTTGGTGGGTTGGAAGGAAAAGGATGGAGGGCGGCTTTTGAATTTCCAAAAATGTCCTTGAAGGACCGTGGAGATTGCCCAATGATCTGTCCAATTTTCCACCCAAACCTGGGTGAAATACTTGAGTCTTGCTCCTACTGGACCGGTTTGGGTGGGTAAGTAGTCAAAAGGACTTCTGGCTCTCAACCGCTGATGTCAAGGCTTTAGGTTTCCCAAACTTGAGAAAGGTGGCCTGTGAGCCCTTCCAGCCTCTTCTGTATTCCTTACCAGGATGGTATGTCCTGGAATCCCTTGATCTTTGTAGGGTAGCTGGTCGAGGAGCAAATTTTCTTCTCCTATTCCTATGCTGGGGAATTAAGCCACTCTCCGCCTGTGACTCTGGTGATTGCTGTATCCATTTTATCGCCGAACAGAGCCTTTCCATCATACGGGATGCGACACCAGGACTGTTTTGAAGATGGGTCCGCTGGCCATGGCTTCAGCCACAATGCTCTCCTGGCTGTGATAGAGTATAGCATGGCCCTGGAGAAACATCTTAGAACATCGATGGCTGCTTCTGCCATAAAGTTTGAGGCTAGCTTCAATTCATCCAGCGCTTTAATGATCTCATACGAGCCTAAG
This sequence comes from Rana muscosa, assembly GCA_029206835.1. Classification (NCBI taxonomy): domain Eukaryota; kingdom Metazoa; phylum Chordata; class Amphibia; order Anura; family Ranidae; genus Rana; species Rana muscosa. The sequence continues at coordinate 689,406,805 of CM055118.1, read as the reverse complement.
CCTCGCCTGAGAGCCGTCTTTATATTATCCGACCATACTCTGGTGGCCCTGGAAATGGACGACAAAGCCACGGCTGGCTTGCAGGCACCCCCCATTGCCTGATAAACATTCTTAAGATCTGAGTCGATCCTGCGGTCCAGGACGTCCCTGAAGGAGACTGTCTTCTAAAGGCAACGTTGTGTTTCTGGCTAACCTCATGACCGATGCGTCCACAGTCAGGAGGGCATCAAAGAGCTAAGCGTCTGCTTCCGCCAATGGGTGTATTTTGAGAAATCATTTGTAAGCGATGGGTCTTTTATCCATTTTCCGCCACTCTTCCGTAACCACTCCTTTGATCTTGGGAATGTTGAAATTTTCTTTGTTAGATGAGGGAAATATTTTTTCGTTTTGGATGGAGGTTCCGGATCTTCCTCCCACTGAATTGCATCTTTGATTGTGATAATAAAAGGTTCTACTAAACCAAAATCGAATGTTGACATGTTTTCTTCGGCTGCGTTTGATTCATCTTCTGAATTAGCTTCTGAAACAGATTGGAGGGTAGGTGTTTCTACTGCTCTTTGCTCCATAGGCGGAACTGACTGATTGTATAAGGCCAATTCCCAGATGGAATCCTTGATCAAATTTTTAATTGAGTCTATGGTCTGTCAGACTTTTTCCATCGGAAATTCCGATCGTGTGTACAAGGCTTAAGGATTTGTTAATTAATATGTATACAACATCTACCTTGGCCAGGCTCCATATTAAAAAAGACAGCAAAAGGGGGGAACTATGCATGAGCATAGGTGGGACTTTGAGTGAGGCACACGTCTGTGCCTCCATCCCTGGTACAAATGTAGAAAAAAGGAATTTGGGACTTTAAATGTGGTTCAAAACAAGGTGGAGGTATGTTGAAAGGAAACATGTTTAATAACATGGAAAGCGATGTGGTATAGTGTCTGAAACAATGGGGCTGTGCATGTAAACATAACTGTAATGGACATTTAATGACACATATTAATATCAACTTGGAAACTCATGGCACATGGCATTACATATGAAACATGGACATTAAGGATATACAATGATATCAATCACAATACACAACAGTATGAAAATGAATGAGCAGCTCCCATGAGTACATGATTACACACACATAGATCCTTAAAATTGCACAGTGCAAATGAGATGACATGAGGTAAACAATTGTAAAACATGATTGCTTGTGAATCAGTGGATGAATCAATAGGATGATATGGGAATGCGTTGGCATCCTAAGTTTCCCGATGCGTTTTGTGTTTGTACACTCATCAGGGGCAGATGCTCCCAAATCTAGTGAGGCACATGTCTGTGCCTCCATCCCTGATACAAAGTAGAAAAAAGGAATTTGGGACTTTAAATGAGGTTCAAGACAAGGTGGGGGTATGTTGAAAGGAAACATGTTTATTAACATGGAAAGCGATGTGGTATAGTGTCTGAAACACTGGGGCTGTGCATGTAAACATAACTGTAATGGACATTTAATGACACATATTAATATCAACTTGGAGACTCATGTCACATGGCATTACATATGAAACATGGACATTAAGGATATACAATGATATCAATCACAATACACAACAGTATGAAAATGAATGAGCAGCTCCTATGAGTACATGATTACACACACATAGATCCTTAAAATGGCACAGTGCAAATGAGATGACATGAGGTAAAAAATTGTAAAGCATAATTGCTTGTGAATCAGTGGATGGATCAATAGGATGATATGGGAATGCGTTGGAATCCTAAGTTTTCCCAACGCGTTTCGTGTTTGTACACTCATCATGGGCGGATGCTCCCAAATCTAAAGAAATTGAAATATATTTTAATCTAAAATTACACTAAGCATAGAATGAAGGGCATATATATCAGTCCTGGACTTACATATCACAAGTAAGTGGTGCAGATGGTGGGGATGAATGAGGTGCTGAACCATAGCCAACAAGAGGGTGTCAGTCCCGGAAGCTAAGGAGATCGTGCCACGTGCAACTTCAGCGCAGGCCTGAAATTCCTCAGGAAGGCAGATATCCAAAAATGGTGCTGCACCAAAATGGTAGTCAAATGCTGGGAAACGCCAAAAAATCTATGTTCAAAAAATAAATAAATATGTAAAAAGTATGCAACAACCACACTGGATTAAGTCCAGTGGCAAGTACAGATAGTGACAAGATTACCTGGATGTTGGATAGAAAGGGACAAGAAGTCCCTAAGCAGCGTGGCGTGATCCCATAGAGATAAAAAAGAGATAGGCTGGCAGCCTATATATACCCCCCCAATCCCCACGCACAGCCGCACGTTGGCGCACACCAACGTCACGCTGGCCAATCACATGCCAGGACGGGCTCCGAAAGAGGCTGTCCTCCATAGGCTGTGAAGGGCCAAGATGGTAATGACGCTGCCCGCGTCATGACGTCAAGAATGGCGTCAGACGCGAGCCACGTTGGCGTGGCGTTGATGCACTGTGGATGCCACCCAATTCCCCGGGTGTCACCCCACCTGGAGGGCGGGAGGAGGGGAAGAGGGAGGACGTGCAGAGCGCATCGCAGCTTCCGGGTAAGTGACAACATAAAGAGGCCCACAGTATATTATATATTTTATATATCTATCAGGGCTTAAAATTTCAAGTCTAGACCTACTAGCCAGGCAAAAACCTTACTCTCCACCAGTCGCCCCACCAAATGTTTCCCAGGTCCGTCCCCCAACCCCGCCCCACGGAAATCCCCGCCCCTTAAAGCTCCACCCCTTAAATCCCCGCCCCTTAAAGCCCCGCCCCCTTTAAAGCTTATGAAATTACATTTTTTTTAAGAATAAAGAATCCAAAATATAAAAAAATGCTATTATAACATAGCTTTATTCAATTTAAACATAACAGCAATAGCGTTAATAGCAATAGGATGCATTTGAAATATCAAGTTTTACAGCTTTAAACCTGTAGTAAACATTTTCTAGTTTTTTTTTGCTTATTTTGATGCCATCAGTGTCCCCAGAGAGCCTCCCCTTACATCAGTGTCCCCAGAGAGCCCTCCTTTACATCAGTGTCCCCAGAGAGCCCCCCCTTACATCAGTGTCCCCAGAGAGCCACCCCTTTACATCAGTGTCCCCAGAGAGCCCTCCTTTACATCAGTGTCCCCAGAGAGCCCCTTTTTACATCAGAGTCCCCAGAGAGCCCCCCTTACATCAGTGTCCACAGAGAGCTCCCCCATACATCAGTGTCCACAGAGAGCCCACCCCTCCTTACATCAGTGTCCCCAGAGAGCCTCCCCTTATATCAGGGTCCCCAGAGGGACCCCCCTTTACATCAGTGTCCCCAGAGAGCCCCTCCTTACATCAGAGTCCCCAGAGAGCCCCCCTTACATCAGTGTCTCCAGAGCCCCCCCTTACATCAGTGTCCACAGAGAGCCCCCCCTTACATCAGTGTCCCCAGAGAGCCTCCCCTTACATCAGGGTCCCCAGAGGGACTCCCCTTTACATCAGTGTCCCCAGAGAGCCCCCCCTTACATCAGTGTCCCCAGAGAGCCCCCCTTACATCAGTGTCCCCAGAGAGCCCTCCCTTACATCAGTGTCCCCAGAGAGCACCCCCTTACATCAGTGTCCCCAGAGAGCCCCCACATTACATCAGTGTCCCCAGAGAGCCCCCCCTTACATCAGTGTCCCCAGAGAGCCCTCCTTTACATCAGTGTCCCCAGAGAGCCCCTCCTTACATCAGAGTCCCCAGAGAGCCCCCCTTACATCAGTGTCTCCAGAGCCCCCCCTTACATCAGTGTCCCCAGAGAGCCTCCCCTTACATCAGGGTCCCCAGAGGGACCCCCTTTACATCAGTGTCCCCAGAGAGCCCCCCCCCTTACATCAGTGTCCCTAGAGAGCCCCCCCTTACATCAGTGTCCCCAGAGAGCACCCCCTTACATCAGTGTCCCCAGAGAGCCCCCCCATTACATCAGTGTCCCCAGAGAGCCCCCCCCCCTTACATCAGTGTCCCCAGAGAGCCCGCGCTTACATCAGTGTCCCCAGAGAGCCCCCCCTTACATCAGTGTCCCCAGAGGGCCTCCCGCATCTTACATCAGGGTCCCCAGGTCATGTACCTTAAGCAGGTGGGCCTCTCCTGGTGTCACGAACGGCGGTGGAGAGCGGACCTCTCCTCGTGTCCCCCGCGGCGGTGGAGAGCGGAACTCTCCTGCACCTGTAATGGCGATGCCGAAGCCGAAGAAGCCGGAAGTCGGAAACCGGAAGTCGGCTTCAAACTGAGGCTTGGAGCGCAAGTGGAAAGCAAATGGATCCCCGGGGCCTGGGGATCACATTGCAAGCCACTGCACTCGCTATACTGCGCTCGCTATACTGCACTCGCCAAACAGCATGTGATACTCACATTTGGCGAGTGGGCGAGTGGAAATCTCAAGCCCTGTATATATTAGAAAAAAGTGAAAAGAAACTGCGCTTAAGTATAAAAACTAGGTAAATGATAAAATTACCTAGAAAAAAAGAAATAAGGGAAAGCAGCAACTATTCTGAAAACAATCATCAGTGCATGTAAATAAGAAAAATATATATAGTCGCACTAACTTATGACCGTGAACATAAGCCCACCACTGAATAATTGAAAAAATCCAAATAACAACAGTGATAAATCATATAAATGCTCAATGAAGAACCATAAATGATCAGTGAAAATAAAAAATAATGTTAAAGTAAGTGAACTATGATTAAACAGTTAATATGATGATAGTCCAAAACTGCTATGTAGGACCCTCAAAGTTCATGTCTGAAAGTCCATGATAAACAAAACACCCGTGAACAAGTGTCCAAAATTATATGAAAAAAGGAAAAAAAAAAAAAAGGAAAAAAAAGGAAAAAAAAACAAGACAGAAGATCTTCTTATAATCCGTGACTTTCACCACCACCAGTAAGAATTCCTGCTTACCAGAAAGCGATGGTCCCCTATGACAGAGGACCTAAAACAGCCTCAAGTGATACTCAGTAAAACCTCCGGATTTCAGCAAATGGTGAACTTCAATGGTTTAGTAGCCCGACAGCGCATATAACATCATGCGAATGTTCAACATAAACATGGAAAGAAGGAAGGACACTGGATAGTGTAAAATCCTTGGTGTACATTTATTAAAAAAAAATTGAAAACATACTCACAAGAGCAGTTAAAAAGACAGCCTTAAAGTGTATCAGCGCCGACCGGTCAAAAGGCGCTGGCACACAAATACGTCCGTGGAAGCCGAGCAGTGGAGGGTGACGTCAGCACAAAGCTCGTATCCTGCCCTACGCGTTTCGTGATAATTCACGTCGTCTCGGGGCACGGGCGATGGGCTGCGTCACCCCCTCTTTATAGGGAACACACCGGAAAAAGGGATCCGACCCGGAGGAGGGTGCGCGTGCGCGCACACGTCACGCCGCGAGGCAACCACGTCTCACTAGCAGTGCCGCTAAGCCAGTCCAACGTCGGATGCGCACGCATCTCTCCCCACGAGGAAACCAAGCCTCGTTTGTAAAGACATTCTGTGCGCGTCATCGCGCTGAAGCGGAATGACGAAAGCACAAGGGGAGAGTGTGCCGCACATCCGCGTGACCATGGCAACAGGAATCATGGCAACAATACGCGTGCCCTCCAAGGGGGAAGGAACCCCCCAGGTGTGTCACAGGAAGCAGTAAAGCTCACAACCTCCGCCGCGACCCACAACCAATGGGTGCAGCGGGCGCAATGGGACAATAAGCTGTTCCGGATGTTAAATCCTAACAACAGAAGATATATACATTGATACTGGAAAAAAGGAACATAATAGTTCATACCAATATCAGGAAGCATACGTAAAATGCAGTAGACAAAAAATGAATTTGCCTATATATTATTTAAAAAATTAATAAATAACACTAAAACCACATAGATTAATAGCTGTCACCATTTAACCACACCCCTCCCTAGACCCCATTCAATATAACTAAAAGACAAAAATAGTAACTAAATGTCCATAAAAAAAAAAAAAGGAAGGGGAGAAGGGGGGGGGAAGGTTCAAATGCAACGCAATATCAATCGACAAACTAAATCTTACAGTGTCGATAATCCCAGAAATCTGTTATGAAAACATGATTGTCAGTTGATAAGAAAAAACCTAGGAGTTATTAATAAAGGCATTGACATCGGTGTCAACGTTGAGTCCAAATGGGACATAAGTTCTCAACCTGTACACCCATGCCATTTCCTGCTTGGAGATTTCTCTAGCAAGCAAACTGCCTCTCCAGTGAGGTCTGTATTTATCAATTGCAATGAATAGCGTACCAGACGGGTCTCTCTTATGAACCTGATCATAGTGACGGGATACAGAATGCTTATCGAAACCTTTACGTATATTGGCTATATGCTCATTAAGTCTTACCCTTACTGCCCTTTTGGTCCTCCCCACATATTGGAGACCACAAGGGCACTGTATAAGGTAGACACTTTAAGGCTGTCTTTTTAACTGCTCTTGTGAGTATGTTTTCAAATTTTTTTAAATAAATGTACACCAAGGATTTTACACTATCCAGTGTCCTTCCTTCTGTATATATTATATATTATATATTTATATTAATATGTGTCATTAAATGTCCATTACAGTTATGTTTACATGCACAGCCCCATTGTTTCAGACACTATACCACATCGCTTTCCATGTTAATAAACATGTTTCCTTTCAACATACCCCCACCTTGTCTTGAACCTCATTTAAAGTCCCAAATTCCTTTTTTCTACATATTAAGAGAGAGGGAGGTAGAAGGTAGAGAAGACACCTGGAGATGTCATCCCTCTGACAGCCTGGCTCACATTAACCATTAGGCTGTTTAAATAGGAAATCTCGGCCAGGGTGTACCAAGATGGCCGCCGCTTAGCCTCGGCAGGCTACTGCTCATGCGCCACGATGTCCTGCCGTGACTCCGCCCCCGAGATTATGAAGCTGAGCCCATCAGTGCGTGCGAAGCGTCGGCACACACACAGGGGGTACAGTATGCCAGCGTACACGGAGGCAGTGTCAGGCCATTGGCGGCTTCAGGAAGGAACCCCGAGAAGGGGAACGGCATATCGGTCAGGTGCTACAGGACGAATGAGAGGAACGCCATTGCTTCAGAATGGTACCTAGCGAATAGCCAGCAAAACAGCCACAGAGGAGAAGGGAAATGCTCCTGGATATGTTAGGCCCCAAAAAGATCCAGAGAAAAAACGGGCTCCCATACTTATCTGGCGCCTTTAGAAGCCCAAGTAATGGGACTCCATCCTGCAGGAGAGCATGAACCTGCAATGGTCACACCATATGTTGGTGAGGTAGGGCTGATCTGTGATCCTGCAGGGATGAGGACAGGAGAAAGAATACCTGAGGGGGGGGTCTTTTTTTTTTATAGAGTTAAGTGGTCCTGTGGGTTGGTCGAGGGCGGAGCCACCAACCATTGGTATGCTGCCATGGAGGCACCAAGAAATATGTTTTTGTAAGTAAGAATACTATTTTGTTGCACAAAAAGATTAGTAAAAGGTTTATGCAGATGGAGTATGTATGCTTATATGACTTTGTTGCACATTGAGGATTGTTTTTTATATATTTTTTGTTAGCACTGCACCCTATTTTCTATATTATATGTATATGCATGATGTTAGTATCCAAAAGGGGATACAGTTTGGTGTTCAGCTGTTTGATTATGATCACTTCTCTATAAATGCAGGAAAAAGCATTATCATCTGTTCAAATATACAGTATAGCTATTCAAAATACATGTAAATAGGCTTGGCCAAGTGGGGTATGACTATTGTTTGTCCTTTATATAAAATGGAAAATAAGAGACACAAAAGTGGCAAAACAATGTTTTGTTCTTATTTGATGACTTTAAGCAGCCATGTGCTTGAGGTTGACAGATATAACAAACAGTTGATCCATAAATGCAATTTATTTGGGAGCAGATGAGGCAAAGTTTTAAATGTGCATTTTTGTAATGGTATTTGAATCATATAGTGCTTTTGTTTGGGCAATATTAACCATTGCATATGAATAAAGTATAAAGTATGTTTAATAATGGTGTTACTATGTAGGCTTTTTTTCCTACACTATTAACTGATATCATTTTGTGCATTTCAAAACTAGACCTTGCTTACAGCAGTAAGAATGAAGCTGCTTATAATTTATGTAAACATGCACATCATGGTAATTTTCTTGAGCTTGTTTTGCCTCTTAGCAAATTTGATATCAGTCTCCACAAATATATAGAAGAGGCTGTGGGCTTGCATAGTAAAAGAAAGTCACAGCACCCCGCTAGCAGAGTAAGAGATAGTTTGGTAACATTGCTAACCAAAACTGGAGTCAATCACTTGATCTCCATCATTGCAAACTAGGTGAAAGTAAAGATAAATACAAATACAGGTAAATAAGCCAGAATGTTAAAGAAACTGCTAGATTCAGTGGGGAAATGGACAGTACATAGGATGATACAATTAAAGAACAATGCAGAGAGAATGGTACAAGGGAGGCTTTTTTTTTACTTAATATGAGTAGCAGGCCTGGAGAAAGCCTGTTTGCTATTCATGTTCAATGTATGTGGTTTTGTAAAATAGACGGTTACAGCATCAGATGGCACAGCAGTAGACATCAATGGTCACCAATAAAAGGAACACAAGAACACACTTACAGTACATACGGTATAACAACAGTTGCATATATAATAAATGGTACTGCGGGAACTTAAGGAAAACAGAGAAAAAAGGTAGACGTAAAGGGATTCCCAAGGCTATGTCGAGGGCTTGCATAATGTTAATATATGTAACATTATTGATACACTTGGGTACTGATTAAAGCCGGGTACACATGGGCCGAATGTCGGGAGACAACAGCTAGTTAAAAAAAAAAACAGCAACGTTTGGTCTGTGTGTATGCCGGTCTTCTGTCGGAGGAGCATACTGGAAAGCCAGCATCTGACGACTTCCGATCAGTTCTCACAGCCAATGGCAGAGAGAGCTGATAGGAGTGTTCTGGCGGGGAGCGCCCCTCTGTCCGAATACAACAGCTCAGTGGGGGACATCGCTGAACTAACCTTGCGTGGTTAGTATAGCGGCTCTGACCGAATTGTGGGTACCAGGCTTAAGGCTCTAAAAAGGATTTGTCAAAGCCAGGTGGCAGAAAGTGAGTTATCAAATGGTGCCACATTTTGGAAAATGAGAGGATACTGTCCTATAGGGTCTGTTTGCTATTCTGAAAGAATAGTTGGAACAGTCCTTCTTGAGTGCTATAAATATTATTGATTGCTCATTTAGGTGCTGCAGGCAGGGCCGCTGATAGGGCAGTACAACCAGCCCTGTTGTACTGGGCCCCGGCCAGCAAGGGGGGCCCGAGCAGATTTCTAGCTAAAAAAAAAAACAAATTAGCTAAATAACTTTATTAACCTGCACCATTGATTGGCAATGTATATAGTACCTTCCTGGACCCCATCATGTTAATAGAGGGGCCCAGGAGGTGAGAGAAGAAGAGGGACTTTTTCTCGATTTTCAGATGGAGGCATACAATCCCTTCTCTGCATCAGTGTACCTTGTGATCACTGTATGCTTCCCTCGGCGTATGAATACAATTGTAATGCGGCTCCCTTCCCTCAGTAAGTGCCGTGCTGCAGCCTGAGGGAGGGAGACTGATCACTGAGGAGGCTGAAAGAAAGAGTAATCCCGATGCTGGTCCACGGGTAAGCAATCCCCCTGCACACACACACTGACACATCAGTGAGGCTGAGGCTCAGTCCCCTGACTCCCCATTGTGTGCTCATGGTCATCATTATTATGATGATCAGAGCACAGCAGGTGCTGTATGGCTCTGTCAGTGTAACATGTTGTGTGGTGCTGACTTTCTTAATGTATGGCTGTAATGTGTGTTACTGACTATAACACAGCACAGCCATAACAAAGTCAGCACCCAACAGCATGTTACAATGACAGAGCCATACAGCACCTGCTGTGCTCCGATCATCAGAATGATTAATATTTCAACCAAATTCGATAATATTTAAACCGGATTCGAAATTATTCCAACCGAATAGAAAAGATTCTAATAAACCATGTTTCGACATTCGAATTTCGTATAGAATGAATTCAAATTCCAATTAGAAAATATTAGAATAGAAATAGAAAATAGACTAGAAATAGACTAGACTAGGGAAATGGCTGCTAATGGTTTGCAGGAGACCTGCAAAAAAAAAATAATTAAATAGATGCTTAACCACTTCAATACCATGCACTTATGCACCTTCCCGCCCAGACCAATTTTCAGCTTTCAGTACTCTCACACTTTGAATGACAATTACTTAGTCATGCTACACTGTATCCAAACAAAATTTTTATCATTTTCTTCTCACAAATAGAGCTTTCTTTTGGTGGTATTTAATCGCCACTGGGTTTTTTATTTTTTGCGATATAAGCAAAAAAACAGCAATTTTTTTTAAAAAAAAAACACTTTTTTTTAGTTTCTATTGTAAAATTTTGCAAATAAGTAATTTTTCTTCATAAATTTGTGCCAAAATGTATACTGCTACATATCTTTGGTAAAATGAACCCAAATTAGTGTATATTATTTGGTCTTTGTGAAAGTTATAGAGTCTACAAACTATGGTGGCAATCACTGAAAATTTATCACATCTGATCACGCCTGATGTACTGAAGGGATATCTCATTTCTTGAGACACTAACAAGCGAGGAAAGTACAAATACCCCAAAATTACCCCTTTTTGGAAAGTAGACAGTCCAAGGTATTTACTAAGAGGCGTGGTGAGTTTTTTGAAGTTGTATTTTTTTCCCACAATTCTTGGGAAAATTAATTTTTTTTTTTTTTTTTTTTTTTTTTTTACACAAACTGGTCATATTAACAGTTTTTTTCTCTCACACAGCATATGCATAATTGCAACTACACCCCAAAATACATTCTGCTACTCCTCCTAAGTGTAGCGATACCACATGTGTGAGACTTTTACACAGCCTGGCCATATACAGAGGCCCAACATTGAAGTAGCACTTTCAGGCGTTCTACAAGCATAAATCGCACATATCCTTTCTCAACCACCTATTACACTTTTGAAGGCCCTGGAGCACCAGGACAATGAAATTTTCAACAAAATGACCCCATTTTGGAAAGCACACACCCCAACGTATAATCTATGAAGCATTATGAGTCTTTTGAACGGTTCATTTTTTTCCAGAAGGTTTTGGAAAATGTGGAGAAAAAATGAAAATGCATTTTTTTTACACAAAGTTGTCCATTTATAAGATATTTCTAACGCATAGCATATACATAGCAAAAATGACACCCCAAAATGCATTCTGCTACTCCTCCTGAGTATAGCGATACCACATGTGTGAGACTTTTACACAGCCTGGCCATATACAGAGGCCCAACATTGAAGTAGCACTTTCAGGCGTTCTACAAGCATAAATCGCACATATCCTTTCTCAACCACCTATTACACTTTTGAAGGCCCTGGAGCACCAGGACAATGGAATTTTCAACAAAATGACCCCATTTTGGAAAGCACACACCCAAACGTATAATCTATGAAGCATTATGAGTCTTTTGAACGGTTCATTTTTTTCCAGAAGGTTTTGGAAAATGTGGAGAAAAAATGAAAATGCATTTTTTTTACACAAAGTTGTCCATTTATAAGATATTTCTAACGCATAGCATATACATAGCAAAAATGACACCCCAAAATGCATTCTGCTACTCCTCCTGAGTATAGCGATACCACATGTGTGAGACTTTTACACAGCCTGGCCATATACAGAGGCCCAACATTGAAGTAGCACTTTCAGGCGTTCTACAAGCATAAATCGCACATATCCTTTCTCAACCACCTATTACACTTTTGAAGGCCCTGGAGCACCAGGACAATGGAATTTTCCACAAAATGACCCCATTTTGGAAAGCACACACCCCAATGTATAATCTATGAAGCATTATGAGTCTTTTGAACGGTTCATTTTTTCCAGAAGGTTTTGGAAAATGTGGAGAAAAAATGAAAATGCATTTTTTTTACACAAAGTTGTCCATTTATAAGATATTTCTAACGCATAGCATATACATAGCAAAAATGACACCCCAAAATGCATTCTGCTACTCCTCCTGAGTATAGCGATACCACATGTGTGAGACTTTTACACAGCCTGGCCATATACAGAGGCCCAACATTGAAGTAGCACTTTCAGGCGTTCTACAAGCATAAATCGCACATATCCTTTCTCAACCACCTATTACACTTTTGAAGGCCCTGGAGCACCAGGACAATGGAATTTTCCACAAAATGACCCCATTTTGGAAAGCACACACCCCAACGTATAATCTATGAAGCATTATGAGTCTTTTGAATGGTTCATTTTTTTCCAGAAGGTTTTGGAAAATGTGGAGAAAAAATGAAAATGCATTTTTTTTACACAAAGTTGTCCATTTATAAGATATTTCTAAAGCATAGCATATACATAGCAAAAATAACACCCCAAAATGCATTCTTCTACTCCTCCTGAGTATAGCGATACCACATGTGTGAGACTTTTACACAGCCTGGCCATATACAGAGGCCCAACATTGAAGTAGCACTTTCAGGCGTTCTACAAGCATAAATCGCACATATCCTTTCTCAACCACCTATTACAATTTTGAAGGCCCTGGAGCACCAGGACAATAGAATTTTCCACAAAATGACCCCATTTTTGAAAGCACACACCCCAACGTATAATCTATGAGGCATTATGAGTCTTTTGAACGGTTCATTTTTTTCCAGAAGGTTTTGGAAAATGTGGAGAAAAAATTAAAATGCATTTTTTTTACACAAAGTTGTCAATTTATAAGATATTTCTAACACATAATATGTACATAGCAAAAATTACACCCCAAAATGCATTCTGCTACTCCTCCTGAGTATGGCGATACCACATGTTTGAGACTTTTACACAGCCTGGCCACATACAGAGGCCCAACATCCAAGTAGCACCTCCAGGCATTCTAGCAGCATTAATTGCACATATCATTTTCTGACTACCGATCACATTTTTGAAGGCCCTTCATATATCTAACACATAGCAGGTACATACCAAATAACAAAAGATTACCTGTGGTTTTAGAAGTGCAGTGGTCCACAGAGGAGAGCATCGGTCCAGGCAGCAGGCAGGGATGAGGTCAGCGACAGCAAAAGCAATCATCCAGGCAGCAGGCAGGAATACTGTCCATAGTTCGCACAGGCAGAGATACTGTCAGCACAGCCAGAGCACAGCCAAAGCACAGGTCCAGGTAGCAGGCAGAGGTGTCCTATCCTATCCTATCGATGATATCTTCGATATATTGGAGGTAGTGGAGTCGGTGATTTTGAGTTGCTTTTTGGTAGCAGACAAACAAATTAAAAAGGGCCATGTGAAACAGGTGAAACGCAACTTTTTTGTGCCAATAATGGGACTTTCTGGTTGATAAGTAGGGCTGTAGCATCTGGTCGTTTAAATCCACCCCCCCATGTACAAATTGTAGTCGTGGACACATTCAGGCTTTACAATGGAGCCGCGTCTTCTTGGGATCTCCACCATGGTGTCATTGTGGATCGTAGAGAGGATGTGGACATCTTTCTTGTCCCTCCACTTCATGGCCAACACCTCCTCGTTCCTCATGGATGCCGATTCTCCAGGTCGCAATTTTTTTGTCAATAAATTTTGTGGGAATCCCTTCCGGTTTTTTTTGAAGGTACCGCAGGCCGGGGTTTGTTTACTGTAAAGGTGGCGAAAAAGGGGCGGGCTGGTATAATAATTATCAACATATAAATGGTAACCTTTTCCGAACAGGGGGTATGCCAACTCCCAGACAATTTTCCCACTGGTTCCAATATATGTGGGGCAATCACGGGGCTGGAGCTGGGAGTCTTTGCCTTCGTAGATCCTGAATTTGCAGACGTATCCAGTGGCTCGATCACATAATTTATTTAATTTTAACCCATACCTGGCTCTCTTGCTTGGTATGTACTGCTTGAACTGCAGTCGGCCGGTGAAATGTACGAGGGACTCGTCCACACAAATTTTTTGGTCTGGGATGAAAACTTCTTCAAATCGCTGGGAAAAGGCATTGATTAGGGGGCGTATCTTGTACAATTTGTCGTAGTTGGGATGATCTCGGGGAGGGCACTGTGAATTGTCATTGAAGTGGAGTAAGCGCATAATCATGTCGTATCTTTTCCTGGACATGACAGCGGAATATATGGGCATGTGTTGGATGGGGCGTTTGGACCAATATGAATGGACTTCGTTCTTTTTTGTAAGCCCCATATTGAACATAAGGCCCAAAAATAATTTAAATTCCTCCAATGTTAGACGCCGCCACTGGAACATGCGGGCGTAGGAAGAATCGGGGTTGGCAGCAATAAATTGGGATGCATACAGATTCGTTTGATCCACTATATTCTGCAGCAAATCTTGTGGGAAAAATAAACAAAAATAATCAAATTTAGAAAAATTTGTAGTGTCGGGCTGCACACCTGGCTGTGCGGTGAAAGGGGGGATGATAGCGGATCCTGAGTTGGCAGGCAACCATAAGGGGTTTGCCAGGGCATCGGGAAGGTAGGATTGGGGCTGGATTCTTCGGGTTGGGCGTGCATTTCCATTGCTTGTACTGGGCTCCTCTTCCTGGGGTATGGCGCTGCTGGTGGTGGGCAGTTCTCCTGATCTTGGTGCTGATCTTGGTGCTGATCTTGGTGCCGATCGCATTCTTTTGGGAGGGACGGTTTCCTCCGGGGACTCGGACTCTGAGCCACTATCCTCCACTGGCTCGTATTCCGAACCAGAATCGGATAATGGGAGCTCCCCGCTGCTCTCATCATCCGACATGGCAAGAATGGCATATGCCTCCTCAGGTGTGTAAACCCTTTGGGACATTATGGCAGTGCTTATTGGTGGGCCTGTGTAATGGTACTTCTGGTGGTAGTGGTGGCGGTCTGTGTGGTAGTAACGATGGAGGTATTAGTGGTGGGCCTGTGTGGTGGTACCGATGGCGGTATGGGTGGTGGTGGTACCAATGGCGGTACAGGTGGTGGTGGTACCGATGGCGGTACGGGTGGTGGTGGTGGCGGCGGTACAGGTGGCGGTACGGGTGGTGGTGGTAGCGATGGCGGTATGGGTGGTGGTGGTACCGATGGCGGTACAGGTGGTGGTGGTACCGATGGCGGTACAGGTGGTGGTGGTACGGGTGGTGATGGTACCGATGGCGGTACAGGTGGTGGTACAGGTGGTGGTGGCACTACCGACGGTGGTACGGGTGGTGGTACTGGTGGTGGTACCGATGGCGGCACTAGTGGTGATACTGGTAGCGGGCCTGTGTGGCAGTATAGATGCTGGGCCTGGTGGCGGTACTGGTGGTGGTACTGGTACCGATGGCGGTACTGGTAGCCTGTGTGGCGGTGCCAATGGCGGTACCGATGGAGGTGGGCCTGTGACAGATGATTGACAGATGGGCTGATTGATTGACAGATGGGCTGATTGATTGATTGACAGATGGGTTGATTGACAGATGGGTTGATTGATTGACAGGTGGGGTGATTGATTGACAGATGGGCTGATTGATTGACAGATGGGCTGATTGATTGACAGATGGGCTGATTGATTGACAGATGGGCTGATTGACAGATGGGCTGATTGATGTGCTGGGCTGTGTGACAGGTCCTCTTTATGGGGGGGGCGTGTTGTGCACTGTAAACTTATGTAGACAAACTACACTGAGCTAACTTACTGATCTCTTCTCTCTCCTCACAGATCGGTGTGTGAGGAGAGAGCAGGGATCAGGTAGTAACTCCTGTGGAGTTTGTTTACATTTGTGACCGGCTGTGATTGGACACAGCCGGTCACGTGGTAAACAGCCAATTCATTGGCTGTTTACTCTGATCGGGGACGCGCTGTGTCCAAGGGACACTCGCCTTCCCCGATCCCCGCTCTGCAAGCCTGTGGCGGCGCGCACGGAGCGCGCCGCCGAGTTTGTTTTGACAGGTGATCGGCTGTGACTTTGACACAGCCGATCACATGGTAAACAGCCAATGAAATTGGCTGTTTACCGTGATAGGGGAAGCGCTGTGTCCGAGGGACACATGCCGTCCCCGATCACCGCGCTGCGCGCCCCCGCGGGCGCGCGCAAGGCAATATCCTGCAGGACGTCATATGACGTCCAGTATCGATATTGCAACCACTTCCCGGACGTCAATTCGCTATTGACTGGGCGGGAAGTGGTTAAAGTCTGCAGATCTGATGAGAAAATGAAATAGATACTAATAGTCTGCAGGAGATCTGAAAAAACAATTATATAAATGCTAATAGTCTGCAAGAGATCAGATGGAAATAAATAGTAATCTGCAAAAAAAAAATAATGAAATAGATGCTAATAGTCTGCAGGAGATCTGCTGAAATAAAGGAAATGGCTGCTCTAATGCAAAAAGAAAAAAGAAAAGAAAAATGAAATAGATGCTAATAGTCTGCAGGAGATCTGCAAAAAAATTAAATAGATGTTAATATACTGCAGGAGATCTGATGGAAATAAATAGCATCTATTTCATTTATTTATTTATTTTTGCAGATTACTATTTATTTCCATCAGATCTCCTGCAGTATATTAACATCTATTTAATTGTTTTTGCAGATCTCCTGCAGACTATTAGCATCTATTTAATTTTTCTTTTCTTTTTCTTTTTTTGCATTAGAGCAGCCATTTCCTTTATTTCAGCAGATCTCCTGCAGACTATTAGCATCTATTTCATTTTTTTTTTGCCGATTACTATTTATTTCCATCCGATCACCTGCAGACTATTAGCATTTATATAAACATTTTTGCAGATCTCCTGCAGACTATTAGTATCTATTTCATTTTCTCATCAGATCTGCAGACTATAAGCATCTATTTCATTTTTTTTGCAGGTCTCCTGCAAACTATTAGCAGCCATTTCCCTAGTCTAGGCTATTTCTAGTCTATTTTCTATTTCAATTCTAATCTTTTCTAATTGGAATTTGAATTCATTCTATACGAAATTTGAATGTCGGAACATGGTCTTTTCTATTCGGTTGGAATAATTTCGAATCCGGTTGAAATATTATCGAATTTGGTTGAAATAATAACGAATGCGGATGAAAAATTATCGAATCCGGTAGAAATATTTTCGAATTTGGTTGAAATATTTTCGAATGCGACCGATTTTTCGAATTCCAATTAGAAAAGATTAGAATAGAAATAGAAAATAGACTAGAAAAAAAAGAACAGAATAGAATAAAATATAATATATATATTGTATTTTATTCTATTCTGTTCTATTGTTTTTCTATTAGACTCTTTCCAATATTTTCGATTCTATTCTAATTGTTTTCAAATTTGATTCGACTAGAATTTTTTTCGAATTCGGCTCAAATTTTTTTTTTATTCGATTCGTATTTCGTCCGTGGTTTTTCGATTCGAAACGTTATTTTGGATTCGGTTGAATTCGTTAGCAATGTAATTCGTTAATTCGGATGCATCCGAACGTCCGAATAATGAAAATTCGTCCAAATTTTGATTCGGAACGAAACAAAATGCACATGCCTACCACTGATGTGGACCTGATTGAAAGTTCCATGTAGGTCTACAGGAGTCCAGATATGAATTGATTTGTGGGCATTCAGGTAAAAAATAAATAAATGGAAAAGAACATCCTTTTCTATTTTTCCAGACCTAAATGTGACAGATCAGAGGTAGCCTGATGTAAATGGACACAAGTCTGTGGTGTATGAGGACACAAACTGAATAGGCACAGATGTCAAAACATTGACATCTCTCCCATTCAGATCCAGTTATGATTGGTGGGGTGCTGTAAAGCTTCCTGGTGGTATAGATAAGGTGGGTTCAGACTATGGTCCGAACATGCCTGAGCTCATCCCAACTAATTCGTTGTTGTCAAAAAAGTTTTAAAATAAGACATCTCTGCTGCTTTATGATAGTGTAAAAAGTGTAGAATAATAATGGTTATTAACCACTTAAGCCCCGGACCATTTGGTAGCTAAAGGACCAGAGGTGAATTCAGAATTTTGCACTGCGCTGCTTTAACTGTAAATTGTGCGGACATGCAATGTTGTACCCAAACCAAATTTGCGTCCTTTTCTTCCCACAAATAGAGCTTTCTTTTAATGGTATTTGATTGCCTCTGCGATTTTAATTTTTTGCGATATAAACGGAAAAAGACCGAAAATTTTGAAAAAAAAAGATATTTTCTACTTTTTGTTATAAGAAAAATCGAATAAACTCAATTTTAGTCATACATTTAGGCCAAAATGTATTCAGCCACATGTCTTTAGTAAAAAAATGTCAATAAGTGTATATTTATTGGTTTGCGCAAAAGTTATAGCGTTTACAAACTAGGGTACATTTTCTGGAATTTACACAGCTTTAAATTTATGACTGCCTATCTCATTTCTTGAGGTGCTAAAATGGCAGGGCAGTACAAAACCCCCCCAAATGACCCCATTTTGGAAAGTAGACACCCCAAGGAAATTGCTGAGAGGCATGTTGAGCCCATTGAATATTTTTTTTTTGTTTGTCCCAAGTGATTGAATAATGACAAAAAAAAAAATTACAAAAAGTTGTCACTAAATGATATATTGCTCACACATGCCATGGTTATATGTGGAATTGCACCCCAAAATACATTCTGCTGCTTCTCCTGAGTATGGGGATACCACATGTGTGGGACTTTTTAGGAGCCTAGCCACGTACGGGACCCCGGAAACCAAGCACCGCCTTCAGGATTTCTAAGGGCGCAAATTTTTGATTTCACTCCTCACTACCTATCACAGTTTTGAAGGCCATAAAATGCCAAAATAGCACAAAACCCCCCCAAATGACCCCATTTTGGAAAGTAGACACCCCAAGGAAATTGCTGAGAGGCCTGTTGAGCCCATTGAATATTTTTTTTTTGTCCCAAGTGATTGAATAATGACAAAAAAATTTTTTTTCAAAAAGTTGTCACTAAATGATATATTGCTCACACATGCCATGGTTATATGTGGAATTGCACCCCAAAATACATTTTGCTGCTTCTCCTGAGTACGGGGATACCACATGTGTGGGACTTTTTAGGAGCCTAGCCGCGTACGGGACCCCGAAAACCAATCACCGCCTTCAGGATTTCTAGGCACAAATTTTTGATTTGACTCCTCACTACCTATCACAGTTTCGAAGGCCATAAAATGCCAAAATAGCGCAAAACCCCCCAAATGACCCCATTTTGGAAAGTAGACACCCCAAGGAAATTGCTGAGAGGCATGTTGAGCCCATTGAATATTTTTTTTTTGTTTGTCCCAAGTGATTGAATAATGACAAAAAAAAAAAAATTACAAAAAGTTGTCACTAAATGATATATTGCTCACACATGCCATGGTTATATGTGGAATTGCACCCCAAAATACATTCTGCTGCTTCTCCTGAGTATGGGGATACCACATGTGTGGGACTTTTTAGGAGCCTAGCCACGTACGGGACCCCGGAAACCAAGCACCGCCTTCAGGATTTCTAAGGGCGCAAATTTTTGATTTCACTCCTCACTACCTATCACAGTTTTGAAGGCCATAAAATGCCAAAATAGCACAAAACCACCCCAAATGACCCCATTTTGGAAAGTAGACACCCCAAGGAAATTGCTGAGAGGCCTGTTGAGCCCATTGAATATTTTTTTTTTGTCCCAAGTGATTGAATAATGACAAAAAATTTTTTTTTCAAAAAGTTGTCACTAAATGATATATTGCTCACACATGCCATGGTTATATGTGGAATTGCACCCCAAAATACATTTTGCTGCTTCTCCTGAGTACGGGGATACCACATGTGTGGGACTTTTTAGGAGCCTAGCCGCGTACGGGACCCCGAAAACCAATCACCGCCTTCAGGATTTCTAGGCACAAATTTTTGATTTGACTCCTCACTACCTATCACAGTTTCGAAGGCCATAAAATGCCAAAATAGCGCAAAACCCCCCAAATGACCCCATTTTGGAAAGTAGACACCCCAAGCTGTTTGCTGAGAGGCATGGTGAGTATTTTACAGCTCTCATTTGTTTTTGAAAATGAAGAAAGACATTTTTTTTTTCTTTTTTTTTTCAATTTTCAAAACTTTGTGACAAAAAGTGAGATCTGCAAAATACTCACAATACCTCTTAGCAAATAGCTTGGGGTGTCTACTTTCCAAAATGGGGTCATTTGGGGGGGTTTTGTGCCATCTGGGCATTCCATGGCCTCCGAAACTGTGATAGGCAGTGAGAAGTGAAATCAAAAATTTACACCCTTAGAAAGCCTGAAGGCGGTGATTGGTTTTTGGGGTCCCGTACGCGGCTAGGCTCCCAAAAAGTCTCACACATGTGGTATCCCCGTACTCAGGAGAAGCAACAGAATGTATTTTGGGGTGTAATTCCACATATGCCCATGGCATGTTTGAGCAATATATCATTTAGTGACAACTTTGTGCAAAAAAAAAAAAAAAATTGTCTTTTTTTCCGCAACTTGTGTCAACATATAAAATATTCCATGGACTGGACATGCCTCTCAGTATATAGCTTGGGGTGTCTACTTTCCAAAATTGGGTCATTTGGGGGGGTTTTGAACTGTTCTGGCATTTTATAGACGACATTAGGAAGCTTACATCCACTCTTCTAACCACTTGAAGACAAAGCCCTTTTTGACACTTTTTGTTTACATGAAAACATATTTTTTTTGCAGAAAAATTATGTTGAACCCCCAAACATTATATATATTTTTAAAGCAAAGGCCCTACAGAATAAAATGGTGGGTGTTGCATTTTTTTTTCTACATAGTATTTGCGCAGCGATTTTTCAAACGCATTTTTTGGGGAAAAAATACACTTTTTTTAATTTTAATGCACTAAAACACACTATATTGCCCAAATGTTTGATGAAATAAAAAAGATGATCTTAGGCCGAGTACATAGATACCAAACACAACATGCTTTAAAATTTCGCACAAACGCGCATTGGCGACTACATACATTTTTAAAAGCCTTTAAAAGCCTTTACAGGTTACCCCGTTAGATTGAAAGAAAAAAGCCCTAGGGCTAACGTTGCGCTGGAGAAGCAATTAAAATTAATAAAGTGATCAGTGATCCAAGGACAGCAGCTAGCATAAATAGCTAAATACTAAAACTATACAAAACATAAAAAACAAAAGTATGCAGCCCCGTTAGATTTACAGAGGAGGTCTACTGTTAAAATTACTGCCCTCGATCTGACCTTCGCGGTGATACCTCACATGCATGGTGCAATTGCTGTTTACATATGACGCCAGACCGACGCTTGCGTTCGCCATTGGGCAAGAGCAGGGCAGGACAGGGGTGCTTTTTTTTTTTTTTTTTATTATTAATTTTGCTTTTTTATTTTATTTTTAAATTGTTCCTTCCATATTTTTATTTTTTTTATCATTTTTATTGTTATCTCAGGGAATGTAAATATCCCCTATGATAGCAATAGGTAGTGACAGGTACTCTTTTTTTTGAAAAAACTGGGGTCTAGACCCTAGATCTTTCCTCTGCCCTCAAAGCATCTGACCACACCAAGATCGGTGTGATAAAATGCTTTCCCAATTTCCCAATGGCGCTTTTTATATCCGGGGGGGGGACATTCCCTCCCACTGCTTGTAAAAGCAGTCCAGAGGCTAATTAGCCACTAGGATTGCTTTTACATGAAAGCCGGCCGCTGGCTGAAAAGAATGATACCAAGATGATACCTAAACCCACAGGCATCAATCTGGTATAAACATTCAAAGTCCAGCAACATACCAGTACGTTGCTGGTCCTTGTTGGACATGTATTGTAATCTTTTTTTTTCATGCAGCCAGGTGGCTGAACGAAAAAAGAGATTGATCGGTGGGTATGCCCACCATTAGAATACCGCCCTTCATCCACCCACTTCTAATGATGGGCATACATGCACCATTTATATATGCCGAAGCATGGGGGCATCCTCCCGCAAAAAAGTTATGCCGCACACACATGGTCGGACTTTTCCACGGGCAAGCCTCCGTCGGAATTTCGACCATATGTACGCGGCATTAGGAGCAAAATTGCTCCTCCGCCCCTGCTGCCCCAATGCTTCGGCATATTTGCTCTTTTTTTTTTTAACTGTGGTGGTGAAATCACCTCCTACAGCACTGGAGTCGCAGGGATCAGGCCTGTCTCTGCGAACGCTGCAGTTATGTGTGTTGTGTTTTGTAAGTGACAGTGATCGATCGATACTGCACTTGGGTGGCCTGGGCTGGACGGAGGGGCAAAACGCAGGTGCTAGCAGGTATCTGGGCTGATCCCGCTAACACTGAGTTTTTGGGAACCCTAAACTGCTGGGGACGCTAGTATAGATCTGATCAGATCAGATATTGATCTGTTCAGATACTATACCACTAAGGGAGGTGTATGCTTCACGCGTGGATGTTAGCGTTACTGGCACTAACCTGACACTGCCTGGGGTGTGACGCAGACCCTCTCTGATGCTAAAACCTAATTGATATCACCCGCCGGGCGATCAGGGGGTTAAACCCTTATTGGGTTATATATACGGCGGGTGCCCTGACACTATAAAAAGCAAACTAACTAACCAGCGTCACCCGTAACACTTATATGATGATCACTGGTGAAAGGGTTAACTAGGGGCAATTAGGGGGTTAAAACCTTTATTAGATAATATATGGGGGTACCTGACGCTATAAAAACCTGCGGCGAACCTAAAAAAAAAAATACTGGCTACTGATCTGCATCACCGACGCTAAGACAGCGATCAGAAAAACGATTGCTTAGCGACAGTGGTGATAGGGGGTGAAAGGGTTACCTGGGGGGCGATCAAGGGGGTTAAACCTTTATTAGATAATTTATGGGGGTACCTGACGCTATAAAAACCTGCGGCGAACCTAAAAATAATTACTGGCTACCGATCTGCATCACCGACGCTAAGACAGCGATCAGAAAAATGATCGCTTAGCGACAGTGGTGATAGGGGGTGAAAGGGTTACCTGGGGGGCAATCAAGGTGGTTAAACCTTTATTAGATAATTTATGGGGGTACCCGACGCTATAAAAACCTGCGGCGAACCTAAAAAAAAAATACTGGGTACCGATCTGCATCACCGACGCTAAGACAGCAATCAGAAAAATGATCGCTTAGCGACGGCGGTGCTAGGGGGTGAAAGGGTTATCTGGGGGTGATCAAGGGGTTAAACCTTTATTAGGGGGGGTTAGGGGGCTACACTGGACCTAAAACTAAATGTAGTGGCACTTTTACAGTCACAAATGTCACTGATTGCAGTGATCAGTAAATAAATGGTCACTGCAATCAGTGACACTGTGACCGGGGGCTGGGGGGTGATCTGGGGGGGCCTGGGGGGGCGATTTATGTGCCTATGTGTGCTGGTGTTATTGTAGTGTTTGTGCACTAACCTTGATGTCTTCTCTTGTACGGCGCTCGGTATATGTGAGCGCCGCACAGGAGATGACATCACTTCCTCCTGCTTTCTCTGTCTGTGTGTACATTCGACAGACAGAGGGGGCATTTCTATTCGCCGGGAGCGATCGCGGGGGGGTGGCCGGAATCGAACGGCCGTCCCCTCATGTCGGATCGCTCCCCAACGAATTCCGACCACTCACTGTACAGAAGGGGGGTCCGATCGGACCCCCCAACTGTACAAAGGCAATCACGTACACTCTACGTGATTGTGCCTGTCGGTGCCATTGTGCCGACGTATATATACAGTGAGCGGTCGTTAAGTGGTTAAGGGTTCACCTTTTGGAACATGTTACATGTTTCAGCTCCTGTCACCCTTCCCCCAGATTTCATGACAGCATGAGGGCCAGGGGCGGAGTCAGGGGTGGGGTTGTGGGCGGGACCAAGGGGCCCTGTCAGGTATGCTGCACGGGGCCCCACGATTTCTAATAGCCTTGGCTGCAGGTGCTTCAGCTCATTAGGTGCTGCAGGTCTGAGTGAGAGCTATAATAAAGCACAGGCCCACATTAAAACAATGTCATGCAGTTATACTCATGGTAATATGCTCACATTCTAAATTTGGAGATTACTACCAAAGGACCAGGCACTCCGTATATCCTCCTTTTGTTCTGATTTGTTTTCCTCCTCCCAAATTCACAGATCCCTAACAGGATATGAACATCTGTGCTCTCTCTCAGAAACACCTAGACACCTACTCTCTTCTATATGCAAACTACATATAGTACTCACTGATACATGATCAACCCCCCTCATACACCAGGAAGTGGTCCACGGACCTGGGAAGGGAACTCTATTTAGTGGACTGGCAAAAATCATTCCACTTTACGCACAAATTCTCTATATCCCGCTATACCCAGGAATTTTTTTTTAAACTTCTCTCCCGATGGTACAGAGACCCTCAATCTCTACATAAAATATTTCCATCCGTACCTCCCTTGTGTTGGAGATGTGTCGAGGCGGAGGAAAGCTACCTACACATGTGGTGGGGCTGTAAGGCCATACAGCCCCTATGGTCACAGGCCATATATAGCAGATTTTATGATCAGGAACCCACCCCAGAGATAGCTTTATTGTTCATGCTTCCAGGGTCCATAGCCTCCCAAAAACGCTCCCTGCTGTGCCGCTAGACAACTTATATCCCTATTTTGGAAAACCACTACCACTCCACCCTAGGCGTGCGCACAGGGTGTGCCAGGTGTGCCCAGGCACACCCTAATCACCCCATGTGGTTCTGGAAACCCTTATCGCAGGGCTTCCAGCATTCCTACTCTCCCACCAGCTGCTACTGCGGGCACACAGAGATGATATTTCAGGATGAGTGGGGGAAGTGGTAATGTCATTTACCGGCCCCTTTACCGGCCCCTTACCTTTGCGAATGAACACAGTGATTGGTACCAGGTGTTTGAGCTTTGGGGTGCACACCCTAATACAATAGGCTGCGCACACCTATGCACTCCACCCTTGGCCTTATGGGTCTCCATGGTCAACGACATCATGCGCATGGAGGAGATTATAGCCCTAGACAATGACACTTTCGACAAATTTAAGTTCCTATGGCTCCTCTGGATCAATTACTCTACCTCGGACTCCCTAAAAGCGAGGTTGGCACCCCATGGTCCACCCGGATCCACCTCCTGATTCCACCATACAGGTTTGTCACACTGAGGTCTGCCCAGCACCCCCATAACCCTCTCTTCCCCTGCAGCTTGCCTGCACCCTCCCCCCCTCCTTACCTTTCTCCTCCCCCCTCTTTCCCCTTTTTCCCCCTTCCCCTCTTTCTCTTTATTTCTCCTCTTCCCTGTGTCTACTTTTCCTCACTCCACACCTAGATGTATTTCTCCCCTATCCTATTGTTTAGCTCTGCGATACGTATAGACTCCCATTGCCTGATTCTGAGAGACGGCTATATGCACTCCCATTGGGGATGTGTCCTGAAATATGCTAGATATGTGATTTGCATTGTATTGTTTTCTGTATTGAACATCTGCTTGTTACTCATGTCATGTTATTTTATTCTGTCAAACACACTAATAAAAACATATTTGACTCTAAATTTGGAGATTACTGAGGTCACACATTGTGCCACTCTTATGAAATCTTTCTTTGGACTCTTATGCGACCGTTTTTCATGACGAGAAAAATTCAATTTTGGTCATTAAAAACGATCATGTGTAGGCTCCAGAGCATTTTTCTCGACGAGAAAAATGGGCATTAAAAATTCGGAACATGCTCTATTTTTTCTCGTCTTTTTTCACGTCGTCGTTTTTCTCGTCCTGCAAAACGGCTGTGTGTACGCTTTAATGACGTGAAAAAACGCGCATGCTCAGAAGCAAATTATGAGATGGGAGCGCTCGTTCTGGTAAAACTAACGTTCGTAATGGAGATAGCACATTCGTCACGCTGTAACAGACTGAAAAGCACAAGGCAGAAAAGCGCGAATCGTCTCTCACCAAACTTTACTAACACGAGATTATCGAAAGCAGTCCAAAGGGTGGCGCCATCCAAATGGAACTTCCCCTTTATAGTGCCGTCATACGTGTTGTTGTACGTGTTGTACGTCTCCGCACTTTGCTCGAGCATGTTTTTTCACGATAGTGTGTAGGCAAGGCAGGTTTGAGAAGAATCCCGTCGAGAAAAACTGTTTTTTTCAATGACATTAAAAACGGTCGTGTGTACGCGGCATTAGAAAAAAGCTGTCTTTTTCTCATACAAATGCTCATTACAATTCTCTAGATTTCAGAAAAGTGATGACCACATTCTACAGTAGATGGTGGAGCAAGCCAAAAGCACTGCACACTATATTTGGTACCAATGAAAACCAATCAAAGGAATTGTATACTGTCCTACTGTACTGCTTGAAATACATTGCGTATTTCCCTACATTTGACAAAAAGGCATGTGTTTTGTAGGAGAAAAATTCCTGCATAATGATCAGAAAAATATTTGCATATAGATGCATTTAAATGTATAAAGACGTTGTGACAGCAGGAAGGTAAAGTCACCTGGTTGCATCCAGGGGGGTAGATATATTTCTCCCAGATTCAGGCTTTATGCCGACTTATACAACTAGGGAGTTGATGAAGCCCAGCTGAGGCTAGTGGGCTCATGAATGACTCATACCTCTAGGGAGAGTGCTGGGCGTCGTGAGGCAGGGAGTTGATGAGACCAGCTGAAGCCTGTCAGTTCGTTTAAGGCCTCTATAAAAACTCCCAGATTCATTAGGTGTTAGCTCATGCCTGGAACCAGACCTGTGTGGACTGTCTAGGGAGAGTGAACCCCTGTGCGGTGAGGCAAAGCCTGTGTGGCTATTTGTTTGGACTTTTACTAAACCAGGGACTTAGGGACTAGGACAGCACCAGGCTGATCCCAGTTGTTAGTTTAGGAAACCTGCATGTTTAGTCAGAGGTCAAACTGACCAGGATTTATTTTGTTTGTTTCTTTTTGGCTTTGCTGTGTTTTTGTCACTGTACATAGAGAAATAAACCGCACCTTTTGATTTTGAAAACCACAACCTCCGTCTGCTGGCCCTGTTTTTGTGTGGGGAGCCCAACCAGGGGGTCACACACACCCGCTACCGAGTTAACCCCCTCACAGTTGGTGGAGAACCAGTGGCAGTTTTTTTTAAGCCAGCATGGAGGAGATACTGAAACAGCTGGCTCTAGCAAATGCCAATCAACAGCAGACAAATGCAGGTTTGCAAAGGAGCCTTGCAGCCCAGCAGCAAGCTCATCAACAAGCCCAGCAGCAATCTGAGGCCCGCTTCATAGACCTGTTACAGAAGCAAAAGCAGAGACTACAACAAATGGAAGCAGTAATGCAGCAACGTCCGCAGACCAGTGAGGAAAGCCGTCCCACTAATACAGCGTCCTTTGGGGTGAGTCGTTTATTGACAAAAATGACTGGAGAGGATGATCCAGAGGTATTTTTGACCACATTTGAAAGGACTGCTGAAAGAGAAAAGTGGCCTGAGGAGCAGTGGGCTGGACTGGTGGCTCCTCTGTTAACTGGTGAATCGCAGAAGGCTTACTATGACCTAGAGCCTGACCAAGCAAAAGACTATGTGATGCTAAAAGCTGAAATATTGGCAAGGCTGGGTGTCACCCTGGCTGTCCGGGCTCAGCGTGTGCATAACTGGACTTTCCAGCTTGGAAAACCCCCCAGGTCTCAAATGTATGATCTCATTCACCTGAGCAGGAAGTGGCTACAGCCAGAGACTTTGTCCGCACCAGAGATTGTGGAACGTGTTGTAATGGATCGGTTTTTGAGAGCTCTTCCTACTGCCATCCAAAAGTGGGTAAGCCATGGAGACCCAGAGACGGCCGGTGGTCTTGTGGATCGTGTAGAGAAATACTTGGCTACAGAGAACCTGACGGCCTCTTCCAGAGACACTTGGACTTTCCACCCTAAGACCAGACCATCCCCAGGGGCGGATAAGAGGGTTCCAAGGGGTGAGGGTGGAGAGAGTGAGAGGGTGGGAGCTCTACCCCAAGTTTGGCGAGAACAGCCTGGGAAATCAGCGGCTCAAGAGGCCGCAAGAAGGATCGTTTGCTACCGCTGCCGGCAAGCGGGACATATTGCAGCCAATTGCCCGGTTGTGGAGGAACCCATGCAGTGTGACTTTCTGACGGGCAGACGTCAGTCGCTGTGTGCGACAGTCGCATGCACTGCCATTCGAGGAACTGAGAAACATTTATGCAAAATGTGTATTAATGGTAGAAATGTTGTGGTATTACTGGATTCAGGTAGCCTTGTGACCCTGATAAAGGCTGAATTAGTTAAAACAGAGGTCTCTGGGAATAGCAAGGTAGCTGTTATTTGTGTGCATGGGGACACCCGAGAGTATCCAGTGACTACAGTGTGTTTCGAGACCCCCAAAGGTACCCTCTCTCATCCAGTGGGCTTAGTATCTCAGTTACCGCATGACGCCATTGTGGGAAGGGATTTTCCGAAGTTCTGGGAACTGTGGGATGATCCTGAGCCCCCCACTGGTGCCCCTATGTACCAGGAATGTGATAGCCAGAACTCCTCTGAGAGTGGTGAGGACTCTCCAGAATTTCCCTTGTCAGTATTTGCAGGGGAGACTCAAGAAACTGGAGAGGAGCCCACCTCCTCAGACGAAAACCTACCGTCTGTGGAGTTTTCTGATCTGGAGGTTCACAGGGAAAATTTTGCCACAGAACAGTTAAAAGACCCCGCCCTAATAAAGGCACGGGAAAACGTAGTGGAAATAGATGGCGAGTTAGTGAACCCAGATAATACCTGCACTTACCCATACTTCAGCGTAGAGAAGGACCTACTGTATCGGGTGGCAAAAAGGGCAGAAGAAACCGTTGAGCAGCTGGTGGTGCCCAAACCTTACAGGAAGTTGGTGTTGGAGTTGGCCCATGGGCACATTCTTGGAGGTCATCTGGGGACAGAGAAAACCCGAGAGAGGGTATTACAGAGATTCTATTGGCCTGGGGTGATGAAGGACATAGAAAATTATTGTTCCTCCTGCCCTGTGTGTCAGAGGTCGGCCCCGATGCCACATTTCCGTAGCCCGCTGGTCCCTCTACCCATCATTGAGGTCCCGTTTGAGAGAATCGCAATGGATTTGGTAGGTCCTATAATCAAGTCCGCTAGGGGGCACCAGTACATATTGGTTATAATGGACTATGCCACCCGTTATCCAGAAGCGATCCCTCTCAGAAATACCTCGGCCAAAACCATAGCCAAAGAGCTATCTCTTGTTTTTAGCCGGGTGGGTATTTGTAAAGAACTGCTTACGGACCAAGGTACACCCTTTATGTCCCGGGTTATGAAAGAGCTGTGTAAATTGCTCAAAGTGACGCAATTGCGTACATCTGTGTATCACCCCCAAACCGATGGGCTGGTTGAAAGATTCAACAAAACCCTAAAACAAATGTTGAAGAAAGTGGTGGATAGAGATGGAAAGGATTGGGACTGTCTACTTCCTTATTTGATGTTTGCTATTAGGGAGGTGCCCCAATCCTCTACGGGATTCTCCCCCTTTGAGTTACTGTATGGGAGACACCCAAGAGGGCTGTTGGATATTGCCAAGGAAACTTGGGAAAGTGAGAGTTCTCCCCACAGGAGTGTGATTGAGCATGTCGCCCTGATGCAAGATCGAATTGCACAGGTAATGCCCATCGTGAAGGAACATTTGGCCCAAGCGCAGTTGGCACAGCAGAGAGTGTACAACCGTGGAGCCAAGACCCGTACCTTTTCCCCGGGGGATAGGATATTGGTACTTGTCCCTACGGTTGAAAGTAAATTCCTTGCCAAATGGCAAGGCCCCTACGAGATAATGGAAAAAGTGAGCGAAGTGAATTACAAGGTCAGACAACCAGGAAGGCGAAAGCCCGAACAGATCTATCACGTTAATCTGTTGAAAGCCTGGAGGGATAGAGAGTCCCTAGTCGCAGAAACTTGGTCACCAGCTCAAACTGGTTGCGTGATTCCGGAGGTTGGAATAGCAGCCACCTTGTCACAACCCCAACAACAGGAGGTTAAGGAGTTTGTGCTTCGCAACAAGGAGGTGTTCTCTGAGCTGCCGGGACAAACATCTGGGGTAGAGCATGATATTATTACCCCGCCCGGTGAAAGGGTGAAGTTAAAACCCTATCGGATCCCAGAGGCCCGACGGGAGGCAATACGGGAGGAAGTACAGAAAATGCTGAACTTAGGGGTGATAGAGGAGTCCCAAAGTGATTGGTCTAGTCCCATTGTGTTGGTGCCTAAACCGGATGGGAGCTGGCGATTTTGTAACGATTTTCGTCAGTTGAACAAAGTTACAAAATTTGACACCTACCCCATGCCACGTATAGATGAGTTGATCGACCGGCTGGGAACAGCCCGATACATGACGACTCTTGACCTCACAAAAGGGTATTGGCAAATTCCCCTGGCCAAGTCGGCCAAAGAGAAAACCGCATTTGTAACCCCAGACGGGGCGTTCCAATATAAGAGAATGCCGTTCGGGTTACAGAATGCGCCGGCCACATTCCAGCGGAAAATGGACCAGATACTGAGGCCCCATCGGAAGTATGCTGCGGCTTACCTGGATGACGTAATTGTCCATAGCACAGATTGGGCCTCACATCTGCCAAAAGTGCAAGCAGTCCTAGACTCTATCCGGGAAGCGGGGTTTACGGCTAACCCCAAGAAGTGTACCATTGGGCAGGAGGAGGCCAAATATCTTGGGTACACCATTGGCAGGGGAGTAATAAAACCCCAACTCAACAAAGTCGAGGCCATCCAGAGTTGGCCACGTCCCAACAGCAAGAAGCAGGTACGAGCCTTTCTGGGAATCGCGGGTTATTATCGGCGCTTCATTCCCCACTTTGCTTCTAAGGCTGTGCCCCTAACCAACCTGACGAAAGGGAAAGGGTCGGTCATGATTAAATGGACCCCCGAGGCTGAGGCAGCATTCCAATTCTTGAAACAAGCCTTATGTAGCCAGCCAGTGTTGTACTCACCCGACTTCTCTAAAGACTTTGTCGTACAAAGTGATGCGTCAGATGTGGGGTTAGGAGCAGTATTGTCCCAGGTCTGGAACGGGGAAGAGCACCCAGTCATTTACCTCAGCAGGAAGTTGAAGTCCCATGAGGTAAATTACGCCACGGTTGAAAAGGAGTGTTTAGCGGTGAAGTGGGCTCTAGATTCCCTTCGGTACTATCTGCTAGGTAGGCACTTTGACATGGTTACGGATCACGCTCCGTTAAAGTGGATGGCTCAAAACAAGGAGACAAATAGAAGAGTGAATAGGTGGTTCCTGGCCCTACAGGAATTCAACTTCACAGTAAAGCATCGCCCTGGCGTTCAAATGGGGAATGTGGATGCTTTGTCTCGAGTACATGAATGCCTGATTGCTGGTGTTCCAACCCCGAGGTTAAAACAAGAGGGGGGGGTATGTGACAGCAGGAAGGTAAAGTCACCTGGTTGCATCCAGGGGGGTAGATATATTTCTCCCAGATTCAGGCTTTATGCCGACTTATACAACTAGGGAGTTGATGAAGCCCAGCTGAGGCTAGTGGGCTCATGAATGACTCATACCTCTAGGGAGAGTGCTGGGCGTCGTGAGGCAGGGAGTTGATGAGACCAGCTGAAGCCTGTCAGTTCGTTTAAGGCCTCTATAAAAACTCCCAGATTCATTAGGTGTTAGCTCATGCCTGGAACCAGACCTGTGTGGACTGTCTAGGGAGAGTGAACCCCTGTGCGGTGAGGCAAAGCCTGTGTGGCTATTTGTTTGGACTTTTACTAAACCAGGGACTTAGGGACTAGGACAGCACCAGGCTGATCCCAGTTGTTAGTTTAGGAAACCTGCATGTTTAGTCAGAGGTCAAACTGACCAGGATTTATTTTGTTTGTTTCTTTTTGGCTTTGCTGTGTTTTTGTCACTGTACATAGAGAAATAAACCGCACCTTTTGATTTTGAAAACCACAACCTCCGTCTGCTGGCCCTGTTTTTGTGTGGGGAGCCCAACCAGGGGGTCACACACACCCGCTACCGAGTTAACCCCCTCACAACGTATATGATAATTTATTTTTCACCTTTGTTTAGACTTATTTTACACTCTTACAAATGCATATACATGTGTATATATGCATGCAAAGTGCATGTTCTTAGACACAGATTTTTGGATTATGTGTTACAGATCTGAATGCAGTGCATGTTTAAGCACCTGTGTGAATGGCTCCATTGAAAACAATGCAGCTGTGTTCAGATCCGTGATTAAAAAACACTTGTATACAGTATGTGCTTTTTTATGGCTGTGTAAATGTAGCCAAAAGCTGAAAATTAAGCCAAATATCTGCTTTATGCTTGGACACAATATGAAACCTCATTTATCTCAGTCCTGTTTATGCACATACATTTCCTAGTCCAGTTTCAGAGTATCTGCAAATACATAGAATGGATACAGGCTTGGCAAATGGTAAAAAGTGTCAAAGCTCAAATTCTGATGCTTAGGGAATACTTTTCAAATCTAACCACACTCTAGGAATATTTGTCAAAAAAGTCAAGCAGTTTCTTGCTGGATCATTTGGTCAGTGCTGTCATTAAAAGGCCTTTACTTTAGATAAGATTCAGAAGGAAAGAAGAATGCCCAAAGAATTGTGGCAGGATAAATCCCTTTCTATCTCCCTTAAATGGTTTCAGTATCAGGTTTTCTGTGTAGTCATTGATCAGTCAACAACAGAACTTTTCCTTCAGGCTAGTTGTTGCCTGATCAATGGGAACTATGATGGAGTACAGGCCCACATCAAAACAATGTCATGGAGTTCTGTATATGTCATATGTATGTGGTGCTATGCTCACATTCTTCCTAAATGTGATGCCTGGGGCAACAACCAGACTGGAAATAAAGTGAAAGCCTTGGTTCATGACATGTCCCATTTAGACCCTCAATGGTTTTCAAAGGAAAGTGACAATCCACCAAAAGATTTGCAAACTCTAGCACAGTTGGTGATGTTGAGCATGTCATTGATGATTTAGCTGAGAATGTAGACCTCAGAAATGTGAATCGTATACCAAGTGAAAACAGTCTGACTTGTTGCTATAAAAATTAGTAACTTGTAATTTCATAACTTGCAGTCTACTGAACACACAAACTTTTTTGCAATATACTGTATAAAGTACTCTTCCATGCACTCAAGTGTCTTGTGAAAGAGTTTTTTTCAAAATTAAAAATAACGAAAATAAATAAAAATGAAGGTTAGACAGGATCCTATCGAATCTCAAATTTTACTAAAAACAGAGAGGGATACCATTAGAAGTTCATGATGATATCCCTAAAAAAAAGTGTATTCTTTCTTTGGTCTCAAAAAAGTATTCTTTGAATTGAATCAGTCATTCTGTGATTGCCTATTTGTCATAGGTGGATTAGAAGCCTCATGGGGTTGCTGGAGTATAATACCCCAGGTGTGGAGCATCTTCATGCCTTTGCTCAGGTTTGAGATTGTGTACGCTATTCCGTTGTGGGTGATGAGTAGAGTAGCAGGGTAGTGACACTTGTAGGTAATCTTGTTGTTGTTGAATGCCTTGGTGATGGTCTTAAGTTGTCTCCTCATCTAGAGAGTATATTGTGATAGGTCTGCATAGATCTGTAATCTCTCGTAAGGAGCTGGGAGATTAAGAATCTGTCTTGCTTTAGACAGTAGTTGTTCTTTCACTGGAAAGAAGTGGATTTTCATAAGAACATCCCTGGGGATGTGTCAGCCAGGTGTTGGGGTTTTGGAATTTGGTGAGTGCGATCTATAGTCAGTTTTACTTGTGATAGGCCAGGTAGCATGGTGGAATTTAGATCAAGGGCGTTTTCTTGTAGGGGGTATTGATTCTGGCACTCCACACAGTTTTACATTGTTGCGCCTTGAACGGTCCTCTAGGTCCACTAATTTTGCTTTTATTCATAGGGCATCCTCTTTGGAATTCTCATATGCATCAACCAAGTCACTAACTGTGTTTGTGCATTCCTCCTGTTTGTATTCTTATTTCCGCTTGTGGGATGTCATCTCCGCTGTGTCTCCGGGGTGTTAAGAGCAATATTCTAGTTTGATGGGCAACGATACGAGCACTGGGAAGCTGGATGTCTCAGGCTTAAGCGGCCATCTTCTAGCGCACGCAAGCCACGCCCCTCCAAAAAAAGCTATTCTTTAACAGTGAATATAAAAACTACAGTGAGCACATTCCAGTAAAAGGAAATGGTGATCAAACAGATTAGTGTATGATTCTCAAAGCTGAAAACTAGAGATGTAACCCTGTTGTAGAATAGGCTTTAAAAGGAAACACTGCATAGTGATACTACTCCTGACGTAAATGGCTCAGTAACTTAGATATAACTAAGCTGTTTCTAATCACATAATGTTAGTCCGACCTAAACCTGCTGGAGTGCACTGCTGTATTGCATCACGGGCTTGGCAACTTGGCACTATCTTGTCTAGTAGCAGTTTTACTTTCCCTGTGGTAAATGTCTTTCAGTGATTCTGACTGTTACAAGTCAGTTATTTCTAATCATTTAGTTATTGATAACTCCAGTTGTAACTAAGCTATTTTCTGAGGTCATTCATTTCCTATTGCTATTAAATTTAAGAAGGTTATCATTTTGTTTTTTGTATTGATTGATTTGCTCTTAGACATATATCTGCAATTTACAGTATGTATTATATGAGTTACAATGTAAATTATTTCAAGATATTAAATATCAGTATATATATTTTGCAAATGTTTTTGCATTGAGCTGAAGAACATTAGTTGTTAAATATAAAGAAAGTAAGTAGATTCAAGGAAAACATAAGAAAATAATAGAAACCAATTACAAATAATTATTCATACACCAGAAGTTTAGATGTGATGGCCATGAATCTGCCTATTAACGCCGCTTATGTGATTGTCATAACATCATACATTTGTAACCAAGAGTTGCATTTAAAGCAAAAGTGTTTGTATGAGAATTACAAATGGACACTAAGGGGAAAATTTACTGAACCTGGTACACACAGCACATAGTAACCAATTAGCTTTTATGTTTTAGCCCAGGTTCACACTGGGGCTGCGGGAGTGAAGCCGTGCGAGTTCAGCTGAACTCGCACGATTTCACTCCTGCCTGTCAGTCCCGATTTCAGCTCGATTACAGAGACATCTGACACAGATGTCAATGTAAATCGCGGCTGAAATCGCAAAAAGTAGTACAGAAACTACTTTTTGTAATCGGTGCAGCGCCGCAGATGCGGCGTCGCACCGATTAGGACGGTGCCATTGCCCGCAATTTGCGGCAAATTTCGCCGATTTGACATGCGATTTGACATGTCAAATCGCATGTCAAATAGCACCAGTGTGAACCAGGGCTTAATGTCAAAGCTTAATTGAAAAAGCTGAAGTTAGAAGCTGATTGGTTACTATGCACAGCTGCACCAGATTCTGTGTGCCCCAGTTTTAATAAACCTCCCCCTATGTACTACTTCAGAAATATTAGGAGCTGTTTGTTTTTATATGCTAGAAATTGTCTATTTTACTGCAATCAAGAAATGCAGTACAATAGTCCTATACTGTTTCAGGAATCTATCTATAGTTAGATATATAGATATATAGTAGATATTAAGGAAAATACTTCCAGAAGCTTTTAATACTTTTACAATTCCCCAAAAAAATGAAATATATTTATGCCTCGCGCTCACAGGGACCTCGCGGTTGCCTAATTAAAAAGCCACCTATGGGAGTAGGTAGCAGAGCTCCCTGCTCTACCGCACTGGCTGCTCTTTAGTCTTGGATTCCCCACCCATGTGCTCAACTGGCTCCTCCGGGGTCCCTCTCTCCTGCCCCATGCAGCACCACTTCGCTCAGTATCCTCCCCAGCCAAAGTCCTGCCCCCTGAGTTTGCTGCATCCATTCCTCACATGCAAACAAAGTTTAAGCACACAGGGATAGGGACTCCTTCTCACCTCACGGCTTCACTGTGGCTATCTCCCACCAGGAGCTCTTCCCCTACGGGGAGTCCCAGGGCACCTACTGCTGCCAAACAGGGATAATGAGACCTCTGAGGTGGTGAAACTTGCACAACCCTTTCTCTTCTATGAGGCCGAGTACAAGGAGCTCTATGAATACAGCACTTAAAGAGACAGAGCACCGACATCAGTACTGATGTATAGGACACTGACACCAGCACTAAGAGAGTGTGCACTGACACCAGCCCTGAGAGACACAGAACACTGACACCCACTGAGGTAGAGGACACTGACTCCAGCACCGAGATAGAAAGCATTGACACCAGCACAAGATAGAGGACACTGACTTCAGCACAAAGACAGAGTGCACTGTGAAAAAGTGCCATGACACTAGCACTGAGATAGAGAACACTGACACCAGCACCAAGATAAAGAGCACTGGCTCCAGCACCAAGACAGAGTGCGCTAAGAAAGAGTGCCATGACACCAGCACTAAGATATATAACACAGAGATAGAGAACACTGATACCACCACCGAGAAAAAGAGCACTTACACCAGCACCGAGATAGAGGACACCGACTCCAGCACCAAGACAGAGTGCACTAAGAAAGTGCCATGACACCAGCACTGAGATAGAGGACATGGAGATAGAGGACACTGACACCAGCACTGAGAGCACACTGACAACATCTCCAAGACACACTGCACTGAGATAGAGTGCCCCAATGCCAGTGCTGAGAGAGAGTGTACTGATATTAGCGTTGAGATAGAGGACACTGACACCAGCATTTTAAGGCTCTTAAGATATGTTATCACTTGAATAATTTTTTCCATTACAGGCGTGAGTGGGGCCTCATGTCTAAGTTATGCCTAAGGCCCCACAAAGCCTAGAACCACCTCTGAGGGGTGGCAAATTGATGCCCAAGAGGAATTTTTCCAGCAGTTGTGTGTGTCATCAGTTTGCGGTGTGTTACAAATGGTATTTCCCCATTTCATACTACATAGTTACATAGTTACATAGTACATAGTAGGCGAGGTTGAAAAAAGACACAAGTCCAACCTGTGTGTGTGACTATATGTCAGTATTACATTGCATATTCCTGTATGTTGTGGTCATTCAGGTGCTTATCTAATCGTTTTCTGAAACTTTCAATGCTCCCCGCTGAAACCACCGCCTGTGGAAGTGAATTCAACACCTTTGCCGCTCTTACAGTAAAGAACCTTATAATAAGTCTGAAGCCCTGTGCACACGTCCATTTTTCCCCTCGCAAAAAAACATTGGTTTTCCCGACGGGATTCCTGCCCATCTTGACGGGATACCTCCCAAGCTTTCCTTGCATACACAGTGTATCTAAAAACCCACCGTTCTTTTGAATGGCAAGAACGCGGTGACGTCATCGACTAAGACGAGCCAGCGTCTCGTCACATTCGATTCCGTCGCCGCCATCTTGCTACACCCCACATTAACTTTGTATGCTACCGCGCTTTGGTAGGACTTTGATAAAACGCAGTGGCGTGAAACATGTCAGTCACGGCTTCCCTGTGAGCTTACGATTTCCACTGCTTCAGAGTCCCATTCCCCTGCCTCTATGTGTCTCCTTCCTTGTCCCCATCGCTAAGGCAATGCTGACGTCATCCGAGCGCATCATTCAAGCGCGCCCGGCTCTCCGTTGGATCGTTTCAATCCTCCCAGTGCCGCCAGTCACTGAAGTCCCCATACAGTGCAGCTACATCTTCTGGCTCCTGCATTGACCGGATCATCTAGCGGCTTGTTTGTATTACACGGTGCCGTGCGCCGCCTGCCGCATTCATTCCTGGGGCCCCTCCATTGTGTCCACACTTGGGTCTAATTGACCGGTCTCAGCACCAAACCTATACTAGAAGTTATCATACCGCACTTCTCTTAATTCACCCAGGATCATACAATCCTTTATTTGGAGTCTTGGCAGTTCCATTCAAGGGACCCTTGTTATCGATGGACTGATGTTAACCCCTCCCTCCTTGGACTCAGCAGTGGTATTGTTCCAATTATTTTACCCATTATCTATTAGCTACAATGACTGTCTGGTTTTAATCTATTTTATGTAGTGTGACAGCAGGAAGGTAAAGTCACCTGGTTGCATCCAGGGGGGTAGATATATTTCGCCCAGATTCAGGCTTTACACCGACTTATACAACTAGGTGGAGAGTTGTATAAGCCCAGCTGAGGCTAGTGGGCTCATGGATGACTCATACCTCTAGGGAGAGTGTGGGGCGTCGTGCAGACAGGGAGTTGATGAGACCAGCTGAAGCTTGTCAGCTCATTTAGGCCTCTATAAGAACTCCCAGCTTCATTAGATGTTAGCTCATGCCTGGACCCAGACCTGTGTG
This sequence comes from Rana muscosa, assembly GCA_029206835.1. Taxonomy (NCBI): domain Eukaryota; kingdom Metazoa; phylum Chordata; class Amphibia; order Anura; family Ranidae; genus Rana; species Rana muscosa. The sequence goes on along the minus strand of CM055118.1, from coordinate 689,368,456 downwards.
GACTGTCTAGGGAGAGTGAACCCCTGTGCGGTGAGACAAAGCCTGTGTGGCTATTTGCTTGGACATTTAAAACCAGGGACTTAGGGACTAGGACAGCACTAGGCTGATCCCAGTTGTTAGATAGGAAACCTGTATGTTTAGTCAGAGGTCAAGTTGACCAGGATTTATTTTGTTTATGTTTCTTTTGCTTTGCTGTGTTTTGTCACTGTAAATAGAAAATAAACCGCACCTTTTTGATTTTGAAAACCACAACCTCCGTTTGCTGGGCCTGTTTTTGTGTGGGGAGCCCATCTCGGGGGTCACACACACCCGCTGCCGAGCTAACCCCCTCACAGTTGGTGGAGAATGCGGGCAGTTTTTTTTTAAGCCAGCATGGAGGAGATACTGAAGCAGCTGTCTCTAGCAAATGCCAATCAACAGCAGACAAATGCAGGTTTGCAAAAGAGCCTTGCAGCTCAACAACAGAACTTCGCAGCCCAGCAGCAAGCTCATCAACAGAGCCTTGCAGCCCAGCAGCAGACAAACGCAACTTTGCAACAGAGTCTGGAGGCTCAGCAACAAGCCCAGCAGCAATCTGAGGCCCGCTTCATAGACCTGTTGCAGAAGCAAGAGCAGAGACTACAACAACAGATGGAAGCAGTAATGCAGCAACGTCCGCAGACCAGTGAGGAAAGCCGTCCCACTAATACCGCGTCCTTTGGGGTGAGTCGTTTATTGACAAAAATGACTGGAGAGGATGATCCAGAGGTATTTTTGACCACATTTGAAAGGACCGCTGAAAGAGAAAAGTGGCCTGAGGAGCAGTGGGCTGGACTGGTGGCTCCTCTGTTAACTGGTGAATCGCAGAAAGCTTACTATGACCTAGAGCCTAACCAAGCAAAAGACTATGTGATGCTAAAAAATGAAATATTGGCAAGGCTGGGTGTCACCCAGGCTGTCCGGGCTCAGCGTGTGCATAACTGGACTTTCCAGCTTGGAAAACCCCCCAGGTCTCAAATGTATGATCTCATTCACCTGAGCAGAAAGTGGCTACAGCCAGAGACTTTGTCCGCACCAAAGATTGTGGAACGTGTTGTAATGGATCGGTTTTTGAGAGCTCTTCCTACTGCCATCCAAAAGTGGGTAAGCCATGGAGACCCAGAGACGGCCGATGGTCTTGTGGATCGTGTGGAGAAATACTTGGCTACAGAGAACCTGACGGCCTCTTCCAGAGACACTCGGACTTTCCACCCTAAGACCAGACCATCCCCAGGGGCGGATAAGAGGATTCCAAGGGGTGAGGGTGGAGAGAGTGAGAGGGTGGGAGCTCTACCCCAAGTTTGGCGAGAACAGCCTGGGAAATCAGCGGCTCAAGAGGCCGCAAGAAGGATCGTTTGCTACCGCTGCCGGCAAGCGGGACATATTGCAGCCAATTGCCCGGTTGTGGAGGAACCCATGCAGTGTGACTTTCTGACGGGCAGACGTCAGTCGCTGTGTGCGACAGTCGCATGCACTGCCATTCGAGGAACTGAGAAACATTTATGCAAAATGTGTGTTAATGGTAGAAATGTTGTGGTATTGCTGGATTCAGGTAGCCTTGTGACCCTGATAAAGGCTGAGTTAGTTAAAACAGAGGTCTCTGGGAATAGCAAGGTAGCTGTTATTTGTGTGCATGGGGACACCCGAGAGTATCCAGTGACTACAGTGTGTTTCGAGACCCCCAAAGGTACCCTCTCTCATCCAGTGGGCTTAGTATCTCAGTTACCGCATGACGCCATTGTGGGAAGGGATTTTCCGAAGTTCTGGGAACTGTGGGATGATCCTGAGCCCCCCACTGGTGCCCCTATGTACCAGGAATGTGATAGCCAGAACTCCCCTGAGAGTGGTGAGGACTCTCCGGAATTTCCCTTATCAGTATTGGCAGGGGAGACTCAAGAAACTGGAGAGGAGCCCACCTCCTCAGATGAAAACCTACCGTCTGTGGAGTTTTCTGATCTTGAGGTTCACAGGGAAAACTTTGCCACAGAACAGTTGAAAGACCCCGCCCTAATAAAGGCACGGGAAAACGTAGTGAAAATAGATGGCGAGCTAGTGAACCCAGATAATACCTGCACTTACCCATACTTCAGCGTAGAGAAGGACCTACTGTATCGGGTGGCAAAAAGGGCAGAAGAAACCGTTGAGCAGCTTGTGGTGCCCAAACCTTACAGGAAGTTGGTGTTGGAGTTGGCCCATGGGCACATTCTTGGAGGTCATCTGGGGACAGAGAAAACCCGAGAGAGGGTATTACAGAGATTCTATTGGCCGGGGGTGATGAAGGACATAGAAAATTATTGTTCCTCCTGCCCTGTGTGTCAGAGGTCGGCCCCGATGCCACATTTCCGTAGCCCGCTGGTCCCTCTACCCATCATTGAGGTCCCGTTTGAAAGGATCGCCATGGATTTGGTAGGTCCTATAATCAAGTCCGCTAGGGGGCACCAGTACATATTAGTTATAATGGACTATGCCACCCGTTATCCAGAAGCGATCCCTCTCCGAAATACCTCGGCCAAAACCATAGCCAAAGAGCTATCTCTTGTGTTTAGCCGGGTGGGTATTTGTAAAGAACTGCTTACGGACCAAGGTACACCCTTTATGTCCCGGGTTATGAAGGAGCTGTGTAAATTGTTCAAAGTGACGCAATTACGTACATCTGTGTATCACCCCCAAACCGATGGGCTGGTTGAAAGATTCAACAAAACCCTAAAACAAATGTTGAAGAAAGTGGTGGATAGAGATGGAAAGGATTGGGACTGTCTACTTCCTTATCTGATGTTTGCTATTAGGGAGGTGCCCCAATCCTCTACGGGATTCTCCCCCTTTGAGTTACTGTATGGGAGACACCCAAGAGGGCTGTTGGATATTGCCAAGGAAACTTGGGAAAGTGAGAGTTCTCCCCACAGGAGTGTGATTGAGCATGTCGCCCTGATGCAAGACCGAATTGCACAGGTAATGCCCATCGTGAAGGAACATTTGGCCCAAGCGCAGTTAGCACAGCAGAGAGTGTACAACCGTGGAGCCAAGACCCGTACCTTTTCCCCGGGGGATAGGATACTGGTACTTGTCCCTACGGTTGAAAGTAAATTCCTTGCCAAATGGCAAGGCCCCTACGAGATAATGGAAAAAGTGAGCGAAGTGAATTACAAGGTCAGACAACCAGGAAGGCGAAAGCCCGAACAGATCTATCACGTTAATCTGTTGAAAGCCTGGAGGGATAGAGAGTCCCTAGTCGCAGACACTTGGTCACCAGCTCAAACTGGTTGCGTGATTCCTGAGGTTGGAATAGCAGCCACCTTGTCACAACCCCAACAACAGGAGGTTAAGGAGTTTGTGCTTCGCAACCAGGAGGTATTCTCTGAGCTGCCGGGACAAACATCTGGGGTAGAGCATGACATCATTACCCCGCCCGGTGAAAGGGTGAAGTTAAAACCCTATCGGATCCCAGAGGCCCAACGGGAGGCAATACGGGAGGAAGTACAGAAAATTCTGAACTTAGGGGTGATAGAGGAGTCCCAAAGTGATTGGTCTAGTCCCATTGTGTTGGTGCCTAAACCGGATGGGAGCTGGCGATTTTGTAACGATTTTCGTCAGTTGAACAAAGTTACAAAATTTGACACCTACCCCATGCCACGTATAGATGAGTTGATCGACCGGCTGGGAACAGCCCGATACATGACGACTCTTGACCTCACAAAAGGGTATTGGCAAATCCCCCTGGCCAAGTCGGCCAAAGAGAAAACCGCATTTGTAACCCCAGACGGGGCGTTCCAATATAAAAGAATGCCGTTCGGGTTACAGAATGCGCCGGCCACATTCCAGCGGAAAATGGACCAGATGCTGAGGCCCCATCGGAAGTATGCTGCGGCTTACCTGGATGACGTAATTGTCCATAGCACAGATTGGGCCTCACATCTGCCAAAAGTGCAAGCAGTCCTGGACTCTGTTCGGGAAGCGGGGTTTACGGCTAACCCCAAGAAGTGTACCATTGGGCAGGAGGAGGCCAAATATCTTGGGTACACCATTGGGAGGGGAGTAATAAAACCCCAACTCAACAAAGTCGAGGCCATCCAGAGTTGGCCACGTCCCAACAGCAAGAAGCAGGTACGAGCCTTTCTGGGAATCGCTGGGTATTATCGGCGATTCATTCCCCACTTTGCTTCTAAGGCTGTGCCCCTAACCAACCTGACGAAGGGGAAAGGGTCGGTCATGATTAAATGGACCCCCGAGGCTGAGGCAGCATTCCAATTCTTGAAACAAGCCTTATGTAGCCAGCCAGTGTTGTACTCACCCGACTTCTCTAAAGACTTTGTCGTACAAAGTGATGCGTCAGATGTGGGGTTAGGAGCAGTATTGTCCCAGGTCTGGAACGGGGAAGAGCACCCAGTCATTTACCTCAGCAGGAAGTTGAAGTCCCATGAGGTAAATTACACCACCGTTGAAAAGGAGTGTTTAGCGGTGAAGTGGGCTCTAGATTCCCTTCGGTACTACCTGCTAGGTAGGCACTTTGACATGGTTACGGATCACGCTCCGTTAAAGTGGATGGCTCAAAACAAGGAAACAAATAGAAGAGTGAATAGGTGGTTCCTGGCCCTCCAGGAATTCAACTTCACAGTAAAACATCGCCCTGGCGTTCAAATGGGGAATGTGGATGCTTTGTCTCGAGTACATGAATGCCTGATTGCTGGTGTTCCAACCCCGAGGTTAAAACAAGAGGGGGGGGGTATGTGACAGCAGGAAGGTAAAGTCACCTGGTTGCATCCAGGGGGGTAGATATATTTCGCCCAGATTCAGGCTTTACGCCGACTTATACAACTAGGTGGAGAGTTGTATAAGCCCAGCTGAGGCTAGTGGGCTCATGGATGACTCATACCTCTAGGGAGAGTGTGGGGCGTCGTGCAGACAGGGAGTTGATGAGACCAGCTGAAGCTTGTCAGCTCATTTAGGCCTCTATAAGAACTCCCAGCTTCATTAGATGTTAGCTCATGCCTGGACAAAGACCTGTGTGGACTGTCTAGGGAGAGTGAACCCCTGTGCGGTGAGACAAAGCCTGTGTGGCTATTTGCTTGGACATTTAAAACCAGGGACTTAGGGACTAGGACAGCACTAGGCTGATCCCAGTTGTTAGTTAGGAAACCTGTATGTTTAGTCAGAGGTCAAGTTGACCAGGATTTATTTTGTTTATGTTTCTTTTGCTTTGCTGTGTTTTGTCACTGTAAATAGAAAATAAACCGCACCTTTTTGATTTTGAAAACCACAACCTCCGTTTGCTGGGCCTGTTTTTGTGTGGGGAGCCCATCTCGGGGGTCACACACACCCGCTGCCGAGCTAACCCCCTCACAGTAGCTACAGCATTACCTTCTATCAAAGTGCAATATTGAATTTATGTCATTTTTTTTTATTCTTATTTCTCAAGACTATAAAGTTTTTATTACTACTAATTCCATTGAGCGCTACCCTTGTGTTTTTTGTTTCCTGATATCCATTTTCCATTGGTTGGTAGCTGCTCTGGCATTTAGCATTTTTGAACGGTTCGAGGTTGCACATATCCACGTACAAGACTGGAAGTTTGTAGCGCTAACAGGAATTTTGTGTATATGCTTTTACCGCGCATGCGTCAAAGTGTTATCGAGCATGCACGGTTTCGTTACCCTTCAGGTAAGCATACACACGAACGGTTTTCTCGTCGAGAAACAGTCCCGAGCAGTTTTCCTGTCGGGAAAACTGCTAGGGAGCATACACACAACCGGTTTTCCCTTCCAAAAGCTCTCCTGGCAGTTTTCCTGTCAGGAAAACTGATCGTGTGTACGAGGCTTGAGGTTAAACTTCTTTACCTCTAATCTTAATGAGTGGCCACGTGTCTTATTAAACTCCCTTCAATGGCAAAGTTTTATCCCTATTGTGGGGTTACCAGTATGGTATTTGTACATTGAAATCATATGCCCTCTTAAGCGTCTCTTCTCCAGAGAGAATAAGTTCAGTGCTCGTAACCTTTCTTCATAACTAATATCCTCCAGTCCCTTTATTAGCTTTCTTGTCCTTCTCTGTACTCACTCCATTTCCAGTACATCCTTCCTGAGGACTGGTGCCTAGAACTGGACAGCATACTCCAGGTGAGGCCGGACCAGAGTCTTGTAGAGTTGGAGAATTATCGCTTTATCTCTTGAGTTAATCACCTTTTTATTGCATGCCAATATTCTGTTTGCTTTGTTAGCAGCAGCTTGGCATTGCATGCCGTTGCTGAGCCTATTATATACTAGGACCCCCAGGTCCTTTTCCATCCTTGATTCCCTCAGAGGTTTTCTCTTCCCAGTGAGTAGATTGCATTCATATTTTTGCCACCCAAATGCATTATTTTACATTTTTCCACATTAAACCTCATTTGCCATATAGTTGCCCACCCCATTCATTTGTTGAGATCTCCTTGCAAAGTTTCCACATCTTGCGGAGAAGTTATTGCCCTGCTTAGCTTAGTATTGTCCACAAATACAGTGAGTGAACTGTTTACCCCATCCTCCAGGTAGTTTATAAACAAATTAAATAGGATTGGTCCCAGCACAGAACCCTGGGGGGACCCCACTTCCCACCCTGACCATTCCGAGTATTCCCCATTTATCACCACCCTCTGAACTCACCCTTGTAGCCAGTTTTCAATCCATGTACTCACCCTATGGTCCATGCCAATGGACCTTCCTTTGTACAGTAAATGTTTATGGGGAACTGTGTCAAATGCTTTTGCAAAATCCAGGTACCACGGGCCTTCCGTTATCTAGATGGCAGCTCACCTCCTCATAGAAGGCTAATAGATTGGTTTGGCAAGAACGATTCTTCATGAATCCACGTTGATTACTGCTAATGATACCATTTTCATTACTAAAATCTTGTAAATAGTCCCTTATCATCCCCTCCAAGAGCTTGCATACTATTGATGTTAGGCTAACTCATCTGTAATTCCCAGGGATTAGTGTTGAGCGAACCCGAACTGTAAAGTTCGGGTCCGTACCGAACTTTAGCTTTTTCCCGAACCCGGACTTTGCCCAAAAGTCCGGGTTCGGGTTCGGCAATCTAATTACGCATTTAGAAATGCTTCAGGGGCCAGCCAATCACCTTTTGATTAGCTGGTGTGCCCTTAGAGGCCATCATAGCCATGCCTACTAATGGCATGGCTGTGATTGGTCAGTGCAACATGTGACCCAGCTTCTATATAAGCTAGAGGCACACAGCACACATGTCACTCTGCTTCAGAATAGATAGGGAGAGGATCTAGTCTGCTGCTGCTGCTTTTAGGGGGAGATAGAAAGATAGATGAGGTAGTCCTGACTCTACAATCTGAGGGAAAAGATAGGAGAAGGTTCCTGTGTTGGTGCTTTACAGTTCGGGTTCGCTCAACACTAATCCCTGGGAATTACAGATGAGTTAGCCTAACATCAATAGTATGCAAGCTCTTGGAGGGGATGATAAGGGACTATTTACAAGATTTTAGTAATGAAAATGGTATCATTAGCAGTAATCAACGTGGATTTATATAGGAGTCCAGATTCAGAGATTAAAATCAGCGATCTGCATAGGTTTACCTATTTGTGTTGCAGTGCAGTCTTTTTACACTGCCATGAGCCCAGTGTCAGAGAAAATCTAACTTTTAGGGGAAAAAAAAAGGCACTTTATTGTGCTCTTTTCCAAAAGACCCGTAGGGCAAAAAAAAAAAAAAAAAAGCATTTTATTTTGCTCGTGCAAAAAAAGACCCGTTTAGGGCAAAAAAAATAAATAAAAAAATTTGCACTTTAATGTACGCTTGCAAAAAACGCCGTTTAGGGGCACAAAAAAAAGTTTGCAGTGTGTTACACATATTTTGAGGTGTGTGAAATAAACAATTTCTATATAGTTTTCTCCTACTGTGCTATACTAAAAAAACAAAATTTTTTTTGAATAGCATTTTCTGCAGTTCTGTAGCTGTGCGATTCAGCGGTTACGTACTGTGGGTGTGTTCTGCTCTTCCAAAAACGCCGTTTAGGGGCACAAAAAAAGTTTGCAGTGTGTTATACATATTTTGACGTGTCTGAAATAAACAATTTCTATATAGTTTTCTCCTACTGTGCTATACTAAAAAAACAACATTTTTTTTGAATAGCATTTTCTGCAGTTCTGTAGCTGTGCGATTCAGCGGTTACGTACTGTGGTTGTGTTCTGCTCTTCCAAAAAACCGCGTTTAGGGGCACAAAAAAAAGTTTGCAGTGTGTTATACATATTTTGAGGTGTGTGAAATAAACAATTTCTATATAGTTTTCTCCTACTGTGCTATACTAAAAAAAACAAATTTTTTTTGAATAGCATTTTCTGCAGTTCTGTAGCTGTGCGATTCAGCGGTTACGTACTGTGGGTGTGTTCTGCTCTTCCAAAAAAACGCGTTATGGGGCACAAAAAAAAGTTTGCAGTGTGTTATACATATTTTGAGGTGTGTGAAATAAACAATTTCTATATAGTTTTCTCCTACTGTGCTATACTAAAAAAACAACTTTTTTTTTTTAATAGCATTTTCTGCAGTTCTGTAGCTGTGCGATTCAGCGGTTACGTACTGTGGGTGTGTTCTGCTCTTCCAAAAAACGCCGTTTAGGGGCACAAAAAAAAGTTTGCAGTGTGTTATACATATTTTGAGGTGTCTGAAATAAACAATTTCTATATAGTTTTCTCCTACTGTGCTATACTAAAAAAACAACATTTTTTTGAATAGCATTTTCTGCAGTTCTGTAGCTGTGCGATTCAGCGGTTACGTACTGTGGGTGTGTTCTGCTCTTCCAAAAACGCCGTTTAGGGGCACAAAAAAAAGTTTGCAGTGTGTTATACATATTTTGACGTGTCTGAAATAAACAATTTCTATATAGTTTTCTCCTACTGTGCTATACTAAAAAAACAACATTTTTTTTGAATAGCATTTTCTGCAGTTCTGTAGCTGTGCAATTCAGCGGTTACGTACTGTGGTTGTGTTCTGCTCTTCCAAAAAACCGCGTTTAGGGGCACAAAAAAAAGTTTGCAGTGTGTTATACATATTTTGAGGTGTGTGAAATAAACAATTTCTATATAGTTTTCTCCTACTGTGCTATACTAAAAAAAACAAATTTTTTTTGAATAGCATTTTCTGCAGTTCTGTAGCTGTGCGATTCAGCGGTTACGTACTGTGGGTGTGTTCTGCTCTTCCAAAAAAACGCGTTATGGGGCACAAAAAAAAGTTTGCAGTGTGTTATACATATTTTGAGGTGTGTGAAATAAACAATTTCTATATAGTTTTCTCCTACTGTGCTATACTAAAAAAACAACTTTTTTTTTTTAATAGCATTTTCTGCAGTTCTGTAGCTGTGCGATTCAGCGGTTACGTACTGTGGGTGTGTTCTGCTCTTCCAAAAAACGCCGTTTAGGGGCACAAAAAAAAGTTTGCAGTGTGTTATACATATTTTGAGGTGTCTGAAATAAACAATTTCTATATAGTTTTCTCCTACTGTGCTATACTAAAAAAACAACATTTTTTTTTAATAGCATTTTCTGCAGTTCTGTAGCTGTGCGATTCAGCGGTTACGTACTGTGGGTGTGTTCTGCTCTTCCAAAAAACGCCGTTTAGGGGCACAAAAAAAAGTTTGCAGTGTGTTATACATATTTTGAGGTGTGTGAAATAAACAATTTCTATATAGTTTTCTCCTACTGTGCTATACTAAAAAAACAACATTTTTTTTGAATAGCATTTTCTGCAGTTCTGTAGCTGTGCGATTCAGCGGTTACGTACTGTGGGTGTGTTCTGCTCTTCCAAAAAACGCCGTTTAGGGGCACAAAAAAAAGTTTGCAGTGTGTTATACATATTTTGAGGTGTCTGAAATAAACAATTTCTATATAGTTTTCTCCTACTGTGCTATACTAAAAAAACAACATTTTTTTTGAATAGCATTTTCTGCAGTTCTGTAGCTGTGCGATTCAGCGGTTACGTACTGTGGGTGTGTTCTGCTCTTCCAAAAAACGCCGTTTAGGGGCACAAAAAAAAGTTTGCAGTGTGTTATACATATTTTGAGGTGTGTGAAATAAACAATTTCTATATAGTTTTCTCCTACTGTGCTATACTAAAAAAACAAAAAATTTTTTGAATAGCATTTTCTGCAGTTCTGTAGCTGTGCGATTCAGCGGTTACGTACTGTGGGTGTGTTCTGCTCTTCCAAAAACGCCGTTTAGGGGCACAAAAAAAAGTTTGCAGTGTGTTATACATATTTTGAGGTGTGTGAAATAAACAATTTCTATACAGTTTTCTCCTACTGTGCTATACTAAAAAAACAACATTTTTTTTGAATAGCATTTTCTGCAGTTCTGTAGCTGTGCGATTCAGCGGTTACGTACTGTGGGTGTGTTCTGCTCTTCCAAAAAACGCAGTTTAGGGGCACAAAAAAAAGTTTGCAGTGTGTTATACATATTTTGAGGTGTGTGAAATAAACAATTTCTATATAGTTTTCTCCTACTGTGCTATACTAAAAAAACATTTTTTTTTAATAGCATTTTCTGCAGTTCTGTAGCTGTGCGATTCAGCGGTTACGTACTTTGGTTGTGTTCTGTGCTTCCAAAAACACCCATTTAGGGCAAGATCCTAAATTTGGAAAATATGAGGAGAAGGTCAAAGGGACACGGTGGCCCCGGTCGTGGTGCTGCTGGTGGAGCTCCTATTGCAGGGAGAGGACGTGGCGGATCTGTGCCAGATACACGCACAAGTGAAACACCTTCCTCAGGTGCGAGTAGGCGACCGAGCCTGTGGCGGTATTTTGTCGCGCCTAATGAGGCTGTACGAATGTTTAGGCCAGGACAAGTACAGGCGATAGTAGATTGGGTTGCTGACAGTGCCTCGGGTTCCTTCACATTGTCTCCCACCCACTCTTCTGATGAAAGAACAGAGTTGGCACCTGAAACCCATGTCCATCAGTCTTTCACCTCACCCCCTTGCAAATCAGCCAAGCAGTCTGAGCCCCAAATCATGCAGCAGTCTCTTCTGCTTTTCGATGACTCTGTTAGCAGGGTTTCCCAGGGCCATCCACCTAGCCCTGCCCCAGAAGTGGAAGAGATTGAGTGCACCGATGCCCAACCACTTATGTTTCATGATGAGTACATGGGAGGACCATCGCAGTACGTCTCGGATGATGACGAAACACAGGTGCCAACTGCTGCTGCTTTCGCAATTGTGCAGACAGACAAGGAGGGCAGGGGTGAAGACTGGGTGGAAGATGATGTGGAGGACGATGAGGTCCTCGACCCCACATGGAATCAACGTTATGCAGGTGACCAGTGTAGTTTGGAGGAAGAGGCGGTGGTCGCACAGAGCCACCAGCACAGCAGAAGAGGGAGCAGGGTGCAAAAGCGGAGCGTCTGTCAGCTAGACAGTATGTCTGCTACTGCCCAACGCAGCAAGGGACCGAGCACACCAAAGCCAGGTCCAAGGAGTTCCCCAGCGTGGCAGTTCTTCACACAATGTGCTGATGACAAGACACGAGTGGTTTGCACGCTGTGCAATCAGAGCCTGAAGCGAGGCATAAACGTTCTCAACCTGAGCACAACCTGCATGACCAGGCATCTAAGTGCAAAGCACGAGCTGCAGTGGAGTAGACACCTCAAAAAACAAGAAAGGTCTCTGGCTCCTCCTGCTTCCTCTTCTGCTGCAGTCTCGGCCTCTTCATCCACCTCTGTAGTGACAGTGGCACCTGCCACCCCGCAAACAGAGGATCTGCCAGCAACACTACCACCTGGGTCACCAACCATCTCCACAATGTCCCATGGAAGCGTTCAGCTCTCTATCTCCCAAACATTGGAGCGGAAGAGGAAGTACCCCCCTAGCCACCCGCGATCCCTGGCCCTGAATGCCAGCATTTCAAAACTCCTGGCCTTTGAAATGCTGTCATTCCGTCTGGTGGAGACGCAGAGTTTTAAAAGCCTGATGGCATTGGCTGTCCCACAGTACATCGTGCCCAGCCGCCACAATTTTTCCAGGCGAGCCATCCCTTCCCTGCACAACCAAGTGGGGGACAAAATCAGGTGTGCACTGCGCAAAGCCATCTGTGGCAAGGTCCACCTAACTACGGATGCGTGGACCAGTAAGCACGGTCAGGGACGTTATATCTCCCTAACAGCACACTGGGTAAATGCAGTGGCGGCTGGGCCTGAGGCAGATAGCAGTTTGGCTCATGTCCTTCCACCACCGAGGATTGCAGGGCGCTTCAGTTTGCCTCCTGTTGCTAACTCCTCCTACTCCACTTCCTCATCCTCTACCGCCTCCTCATCCGGTCAGCGTAACACCTTCACCACCAACTTCAGCACAGCCAGGGGTAAACGACAGCAGGCAGTTTTAAAACTTTCCTGTTTGGGAGAAAAACCCCACACCGCGCAGGAGTTGTGGAGGGACATGGAACAACAGACCAATGAGTGGTTGCTGTCAGTGAGCCTCAAGCCCGGCCTGGTGGTGTGCGATAATGGGCGAAATCTCATAGCAGCTCTGGGCCTAGCCGCTTTGACGCACATCCCTTGCCTGGCGCATGTGCTGAACTTGGTGGTCCAGAGGTTCCTTAAAAATGACCCCAATATGCCAGAGCTGCTGCAGAAAGTGCGGGCTGTGTGTGCGCACTTTTGGCGTTCTCACCCTGCTGCTGCTCGCCTGTCAGCGCTGCAGCGTAACTTCGGCCTTCCCGCTCACCGCCTCATATGTGACGTGCCCACAAGGTGGAACTCCACCTTGCACATGCTGGCCAGACTGTGCGAGCAGCAGCAGGCGATAGTGGAGTTTCAGCTTCAGCAATCACGCGTGAGTCGCTCTGCGGAACAGCACCACTTCACCACCAATAACTGGGCCTCCATGCGAGACCTGTGTGCCTTGTTGCGCTGTTTCGAGTACTCCACCAACATGTCCAGTGCCAATGACGCCGTTCTTAGCGTTACTATCCCAGTTCTATACCTCCTTGAAAAAACACTTCGGGCGATGATGGAAGAGGATGTGGCACAGGAGGATGAGGAGGAGGAGGAGGAGGAAGCGGGATCATTTCAAAGGCTTTCAGGGCAGTCTTTCACAAGTGGCTACGAGGGTGGGTTCCTGCACCAACAAACGCCAGGTACACAATTGTCCGGCAGAAAGGGCACAGTTCTGGAGGATGACAAGGTGGAGGAGGAGATGAAGGAGGAGGAGGAGCCATTTTCACAGCAGGGTGGCACCCAGACCAGCTCGTGGCCATCACTGGTGCGTGGCTGGGGGGATACAGAGGACACAGACGATACACCTCCCACAGAGGACAGCTTTTCTTTGCCTCTGGGCAGCCTGGCACACATGAGCGATTACATGCTGCAGTGTTTCCGCAATGACCGCCGAGTTGCCCACATTTTAACTGGTGCTGATTACTGGGTGGCCACCCTGCTGGATCCCCGTTACAAGGACAACGTACCATCCTTAATTCCCTCACTGGAGCGGGATCGTAAGATGCGCGAGTACAAGCGCACGCTGGTAGACGCGCTGCTGGTGGCATTCCCACCTGACAGCGGGCGTACGGTGGAAGTACAAGGCGAAGGCAGAGGAGGAGGAAGAGGTCGCCAACGCAGCCGGGGCACCGGCAGCACCTCAGAAGGCAGGGTTAGCATAGCTGAAATGTGGAAAAGCTTTGTCAGCACGCCACAACAACCAGCACCACCAGCTGAGATGGAACGTCTTAGCAGGAGGCAGCATTTCACCAACATGGTTGAGCAGTATGTGTCCACAGGCCTACACGTACTGGATGACGGGTCTGCCCCCTTTAACTTCTGGGTCTCCAAATTGGGCACATGGCCTGAGCTTGCCCTTTATGCCTTGGAGGTGCTGGCCTGCCCTGCAGCCAGTGTATTATCTGAACGTGTATTTAGCACGGCAGGGGGCGTTATCACAGACAAGCGCAGCCGCCTGTCCAGAGCCAATGTGGACAAGCTCACGTTCATTAAAATGAACCAGGCATGGATCCCACAGGACTTGTCCGTACCTTGTGCAGAATAGACATGTATACCGGTGTTGTGACAAAAACTGTCCGGCCATCGGATTGTGTCCGGCCCATACTGCGAAGGCGCAGCGCTTGCGCAGTACAGAGGACAAGGAGATTCACAAAATCTCCGAAGATGAACGGCGCCTGCGCTGTGAGTGCAGGTTCAAGCCCCACCATCCAAGTGGACATATGGTAGCACATAGTAACAGGGCCCCTCACGGGCTCGGTTCGATCGCCACGCTTTGGGCATGGCCTCACTTGGCTCGGCTTGAACCACGGATGGTGTGGCCTTCATCTGAACTCACCACGCAGGCGCTGTTCGTCTTGGGAGATTTTCGAAATCCCCTTGTCCTACATACTGAGCAAGCGCAGTACAGGGTGGACACTATTTGACGGGGGACAGAATTCGACACATCACCGGCCTTACCCAGCCATTGTTGTATTTTTGAATCAGTGTTGGCTACCTCGTCCTCCTCCACCGCCGCTTCCACCTACACAGCCACATCCACCGCCACCTCAACCTTCTACTCCATATGGACCTCGTCCTCCTAGGTCAAGATTATTATTTTTTATTTTTATTTTTTTTATGTTATTTTAAGTTATTTCCCTATCCACATTTGTTTGCAGAGCACTTGCCATGCTCTTAACAACATTTTGCTGCCATTTGCAGCCCTCTAGCCCTTTCCATTACCTTTTTAGAGCCTTTTTAGTCCTTAGAAGTCCGGGTCCCCATTGACTTCAATGGGGTTCGGGTTCAGGGTCCGGGTTCAGGTTAAAGTTCGGTCCCGATGTATTTTGTCTCTTTTTTAAATATTGGAGCTACATTGGCTTTTCTCCAGCTGGTACCATTCCTGTCAGTAGACTGTCAGTAAAAAAATTAGGAACAATGGTCTGGCAATTACTTGACTGAGTTCCCCCAGGACCCTCAGGTGCAAGCCATCTGGTCTGGTGACTTATTAATTTTAAGTTTTCCAAGTCTATTTCTAATTCTGTCTTCTGTTAGCCATGAGGGTGTTTCCTGTAATGTGTCATGAGGATAAACACTGCAGTTTTGGTTACTAAAGCCCCCGATTCCCTGAGGAGAGGAAAAAATTCAATACCTTCGCCATCTCCCCATCCTTTGTAACCAGATTTCCTTCCTCATTCTTTATGGGGCCAATATGGTCTGTCCTCCCTTTTTTACTGTTTATATACTTAAATAATTTCTTTGGACTTATTTTGCTCTCCTCCGCTATGTGTCTTTCATGTTCTATCTTAGCCGCCCTAATTGCACCCTTACATTCCTTGTTTCATTCTTTGTAAAATCTGAATGCTGATGATGATCCCTCAGCCTTGTATTTGCTTTGCTTTTATATGCATTTTTACATTGGAGTTAAGCCATCCAGGACTTTTGTTCTCTCTTTTAAATTTATTTCCCAATGGAATACATTTAATATGCTCTTAAAGCAAACCAGTTTTTCCTCCTGTTCTTTGTTCCTAAGATTTTATTCCAATTTATATCTTCTATCAAGGTTCGTAGTTTGGGGAAGTTTGCTCTTTTGAAATTGAAAGTCTTTGTATGCCCCTTATGTTTCATATTTGTGTGATTTATATTGAAGCTAATTGAAATGAAATGAAATTGTCCTGCAAGACATCTAGGAACTGGCGAGCCTTATGCCGCGTACACACGATCAGACAAGAAAACCGTGGATTTTTTCTGACGGAATGTTGGCTCAAACTTGTGTTGCATACACACTGTCACACAAATCTTGGCGGAAATTCCAACCGTCAAGAACGCGGTGACGTACAAGACGTACAACGAGCCAAGATCAATAAAGTTCAATAGGCAGTTCGGCTCTTCTGCTTGATTATGAGCATGCATGGTTTTTTGCGTGTCGGAATTGCATACAGACGAGTGGATTTTCGGATAGAAACTTTTTCCGTCGGAAAAATAGAGAACCCGCTCTCAATCTTTTGTTGGCGGAAATCCCGACAGAAAAAGTCAGATGGAGCCTACACATGGTCGGAATTTCCAATTAAAGCACACATCAGACTTTTCTTGGCGGAATTTCTGATCGTGTGTACGTGGCATTAGACGAATGCGCGGTTCCTTCCACCCAGTCTATGTCTGGATAATTAAAATCCCCCATTATGATGACACTTCCCATCCTTGCTGCTAATCAAAATTGTGATAAGGTCCATCTCCCCTTCTCCCTCAGGTTAGGGGGCCTATAGCATACTCCCAGTATTATTTAGTTGTATCCCTTTGAAGCTCTACCCATAAGGATTCCACCTCCTCCCTAGCTCCCTTAGTGGTGTCATCTCTCACATTCACTTGTACATTATTCTTGATATACAGGTATACCCCTCCCCCTTTTGTACCCTCTCTATCTCTGCAATATAGGGAATACCCTTGAATGGTTGCCAGCCATTCATGAGAGCTGTTGAACCAAGTCTCTAAAATTCCCACAAAATCAAAATCCTCCTCGTACAACAGTATCTCTAGTTCTCCCATCTTATCTGCCAGGCTCCTGGCATTGGTGAACATGCCCCGCAATTTAGACCGGTTGCATACTGTCCTCTTATTGGGTGTTCCTACATTGCAAATAGGACTTGTTACTAAACTTACCTTGGGTTTATGTGCTTTAGTCAACCTTCCACCAATGCCCCCAATACTACCCTCTTGTATATGCTCCACGCTGACTATCTCTACCTCTGGACCCTCCCCCGTAGCCTAGTTTAAAAGCAGCTCTAACTTATCTGCCATCTTCACTCCCAGCAGATCTGCACCCTCCTCATTTAGGTGCAGTCCGTCCCTTCTATAGAACTGGTGACCGACTGAGAAGTCGGCCCAGTTCTCCAGGAACCCAAACCCCTTTTTACTATACCAGATCCTCAGCCACTTGTTTACTTCCATAATCTCTCTCTGCCTTTCAGGTGTGGCTCGAGGTACCGGTAGCATTTCTGAGAATGGCTCCCTGCATGTGGATTTTGTGAACATCAGTGGAATTTTGAACTACAGTGGAGAGTTAAAAACCAGGAGTTTTGCTTTTAACTGCTTCTGCTTGCAAGTGTTGATTTATATGTATTTTTTGTCCTTTATTTGATACGTTTATCAGTTTTAAAAATACTCCCCCCCCCCCCTTTCTCTGACACTTTTTAAACAGCTTTTTTTTTCCTTTCTGCTAATTAAGGGGAGTGGTTAATTGTTCACAGGTGAGTATATAAGTGTCTGTACAAACTCCCTTAGGAGCTGGCTCCCTGCTGATGGTGGCTTGCATGTGGATTTTGTGAACATCAGTGGAATTTTGAACTACAGTGGAGAGTTAAAAACCAGGAGTTTAAAACAGGAGTTAAGACAGGAGTCTTCTAAACTGTGAGTAACATTATAAACTTCCTACAAGTAATTATATTGTAACTGGGAAATGAGTGCTAGCAGGGTTGAAGGTTTTGCTCAGTGCACAGTGTGCCACATGTATGCAAAATTGGTGCAACAGCTCCAGGATGGATACCGCTGTGACAGATGTGAGCAGGTTGCCCTTCTGGAAGCTCGCATTAGAGATCTGGAAGAGCAAGTTGCAACACTGGGCGGAAAGGACAACCTTGAAAGGGGTCCTCTGCTCGCTCAGCAGGTGGTCAGTAGGGCTGATGTGGAGGGTGGAGTGGCAAGTCAGGATTATCAGATAGGAAGATGGGTTAATGTAGTTAGAGGGAGTGGAAGGGGCTTGCAGAAAAGGAAGGCCAGTCCTGTAGTTGTGCATCAAAACAAATTTTCCACGTTGGGTGAAGATGTGGAGGTGGCAAACACAGAGGTGGCAGCCCTAGATGTCACTGCTACCCCTAACAGCCGGGAGAGCAACCCATCTAGTAGAGGTGGTGAGGGGAGTGCAGGTAGGCCAAGACAGTTGGTGGTTATAGGGGATTCTATAATCAGAAGGACTGATAGAATAATTTGTCGCCAGGATCGCCTCAACCGAATGGTTTGCTGTCTCCCTGGTGCCAGGGTTCGGCATGTGGTGGACCGGGTGGATAAATTACTGGGAGGGGCTGGGCATGACCCAGCTGTCTTAGTCCACGTTGGAACCAATGACAGTATACATGGAAGGTGGAGGCTCCTTAAGAATCAATTTAAAGAACTAGGCTGCAAGATGAAGGCAAGGACCTCCAAGGTGATATTCTCTGAAATATTGCCTGTGCCATGCGCAACACAGGAAAGGCAGGGCGAGATTAGAGAGCTGAATGCATGGCTAAAGACCTGGTGTAGGGAGGAGGGATTTGGGTTTCTAGAGCACTGGGCTGACTTTTCATTGGGGTGCAACCTATATGCTAAAGACGGTTTGCACTTGAATGGAAGGGGGTCTGCGGTGCTGGGGGAGAGGTTTAGGGGAAGGCTGGAGGAGTATTTAAACTAGGTTTGAGGGGGGAGGGTGAACTAGAATTACATCGGGCACACAGGTCAGTTAGTGGTCAGACATTAATGGAGAGTGGAATGGGGATAGATGGGGGGAGGGTTATGGCAGGTGACAAGAAAGTTCCCATGTTGCAAACAGCCATTGGAAACTATAGTGCCATTTGTACTACTAAAAATTATATGAAAAACACCAGAGAAAAATGTAATACATTAATGTGTTTGTTCACCAATGCCAGAAGTCTGCCAAGCAAAATAGGTGAGTTGGAAGCTCTGGTGCATGAGGAGAGCTATGACGTAATCGGTATTGCTGAAACGTGGCTTCAATCCTCACATGACTGGATTATTATTATTCCTGGCTATGCACTCTTTCGGAGAGACAGGGCAAAAAGGAAAGGTGGCGGGGTCTGTCTCTATGTGAGAAGTGATCTCAAAGCGAGTGTGAAAGAGGACCTTGTTGATGGAGAGTGTGATGAGGCTGAAGCATTATGGGTGGAACTGCATACAGATGTGCGTAGTTCAAAGTTAATCATTGGAGTTTGTTATAGACCACCCAATGTTAATGAGGAGGTGGAGACTCAGCTCCTTGCACAGATGGAAAGGGCTGCAAGGGCTGGGACGGTGATAATAATGGGGGATTTTAACTACCCAGAAATTGACTGGAGTAATGGCATTGCTGGGACAGTTAAAGGGCAAAAATTTATAAGCCTATTGCAGGACAATTTTATGGTCCAGTTTATTGAGGCCCCAACTAGGAATGATGCTCTGTTGGACCTGGTAATCTCAAACCATGCAGAGCACATTACTAATGTTCAGATAAAGGAACACCTGGGTAGCAGTGACCATAACATGATTTCATTTGATGTTAGCTGTAAGCAAGAAATACATGCAGGAAGGATAAAAACACTTAATTTCAATAAAGCAAATTTTCCAAGGATGAGGGCTGCTCTCCAGGACTTAGACTGGGAGGGAAAATTGGCATCAATGGGCACAGAACAGAAATGGGAATTCTTCAAAAAGACTGTTTGTGAACTCACTGCAAAGTATATTCCCATGGGCAATAAGTTTAAAAGGCTAAAAATAAAACCTATGTGGCTCACAGTTAAAGTTAAAAAAGCTATAAACAATAAGAAAAGCGCTTTTAAAAAATATAAAAATGAAGGAACACTAGTGTCGTTTAAATGTTACAAAGAATATAACAGGATATGTAAAAAGGAAATCAAGGATGCAAAAATTCAAAACGAACGACAGATTGCAAAAGATAGCAGGACAAACCCCAAAAAATTCTTCAAATATATTAATAGTAAAAAGGTCAAGTCTGAGCATGTAGGCCCTTTACAAAATAATCTAGAGTGGGTGACTGGGGACAAAGAAAAGGCTAATTTATTAAATACTTTCTTCAGCTCTGTGTATACAATGGAGCATGGGGGAGTTCATGTCCATAATGGGGGTGGTAGTGACACAGCCCCAAATCCACAATGGCTCAAAAGTGATATGGTCCAGAAATATTTAGACAGAGTAAAGGTGGATAAAGCACCTGGACCAGATGGCATCCACCCACGGATCCTAAAAGAATTGAGCTCTGTAATTTCAAAGCCATTGTATCTAATTTTTAGGGACTCATTAATGACAGGAATAGTACCACTGGATTGGCGCAGGGCCAATGTGGTGCCTATATTTAAAAAGGGAACAAAGTCTTTACCAAGTAACTATAGACCTGTTAGTTTAACTTCCATAGTTGGGAAGATACTGGAGAGATTAATAAAAGACCACATAGATGAGTTCTTGCTGGAAAAAAACTATTTCAGCAACAGACAGCATGGATTCATGAAAGACAGAAGTTGTCAGACAAACCTGATTTCTTTTTATGAAGAGGTAAGTAAAACCTTGGACAGAGGCGTGGCTGTGGACGTGGTATACTTGGATTTTGCAAAAGCGTTTGATACAGTTCCCCACACACGGCTCATGTGTAAGGTAAAGTCTACAGGATTGGAAATATCAGTTTGTAAATGGATAGAAAACTGGCTAAAAGACAGAATTCAGAGAGTAGTAGTTAATGATTCTTACTCTGAATGGTCTAAGGTTATCAGTGGTGTACCCCAAGGTTCAGTGCTGGGACCCTTACTTTTTAATATCTTTATAAATGATATTGGGTCTGAGATCAAAAGTAACATTTCTGTCTTTGCAGATGACACCAAGCTATGCAGTGGAATGACGTCCTTGCAGCATGTCTCCAATTTACAAGCCGACCTCGATGCCCTGTCTAATTGGGCGACTATGTGGCAGATGAGGTTTAATGTTGATAAATGTAAAGTTATGCACTTGGGGGCTAAGAATATGAATGCATCATACATACTAGGGGGAATACAACTGGGGGGATCCGTAGTGGAAAAGGATCTGGGGGTTTTGGTAGATCATAAGCTCAATAATGGCATGCAATGCCAAGCTGTGGTTTCCAAAGCGAGCAAAGTCCTTTCTTGTATTAAGAGAGGTATGGACTCCAGAGAGAGAGACATCATTTTGCCCCTGTACAAATTATTAGTAAGGCCTCATCTGGAATACGCAGTTCAGTTTTGGGCACCAGTTCTCAAAAAGCATATCGGGGAACTGGAGAAAGTGCAGAGAAGGGCAACCAAACTGATAAGAGGCATGGAGGAGCTCAGCTATGAAGAAAGATTAGAGGAGCTGAATTTATTCACTCTTGAGAAGAGGAGAATAAGGGGGATATGATTAACATGTACAAATATATAAGGGGTCCATATATTGATCTTGGTGATGAGTTATTCACTTTACGGTCAACACAGAGAACAAGGGGGCACTCTTTACGTCTAGAAGAAAAAAGATTTCATCTCCAAATGCGGAAAGGTTTCTTCACAGTAAGAGCTGTGAAAATGTGGAACAGACTCCCTGCAGAGGTGGTTCTGGCCAGCTCAGTAGATTGCTTTAAGAAAGGCATGGATACTTTCCTAAATGTACATAATATAACTGAGTACTAACAGTTCTAGGTAAAGATGATCCAGGGTAAATCCGATTGCCTCTCGGGGGATCAGGAAGAAATTTTTTCCCCTGCTGTAGCAAATTGGATCATGCTCTGCTGGGGTTTTTTGCCTTCCTCTGGATCAACTGTGGGTATAGAATTGGGTATATGGGATTGCACGATATTTTTTTTATTTTTATGGTTGAACTGGATGGACTTTGTCTTTTTTCAACCTGACTAACTATGTAACTATGTAACTATGTAATACTACCTTGGAGGTCCTTTTCCTCAATTTAGCTCTCAAGTCCCAAAAATCGTTCTTTAGGACACTCCATCTGCCTCTGATTTTGTCATTGTTGCCAACATGCACCTTGACAGCCAGGTCTTCCCCATCCCCTCCAAGTAATCTGTCCACCAGATGCGTGATAGGCCAAACCCGAGCACCCGGTAGACAGTTCGGCGCTTCAGGTCTTTGTCACAGATTGAGTATACAAAAATAGTGTAGCGCTGGAAAGAACTGTATATATCTATACAGTTAAAATTAAATACGTGAAAAAAGTATCAAAAACACTAATAAAACAATGCAAATAAACCAATCAAGTTCATAAGTGCCCGTGAAGAAAGAAGATTATCAAATAAATGTATAGAGTTCCACAGAGAAGATATCCGATGAAGCTGGTAAGTGCTATTCCAACAATAAGTGAAGATCCCGCCACCAAAGTGAAGGCTTACCAAACAGCCTGCGACCGCCCTTCTCAGGGGGGTCAAAACAAGCTTAGTAGAGCGATGTTCACTCCATGGAAGGCAGAGAAATTCCAGTGAAGACACTTCATCCACAATAGGCGGGATCTTCACTTATTGTTGGAATAGCACTTACCAGCTTCATCGGATATCTTCTCTGTGGAACTCTTATCATCAATATAGAGGAAATCCTCTACACATTTATTTGATAATCTTCTTTCTTCACGGGCACTTATGAACTTGATTGGTTTATTTGCATTGTTTCATTAGTGTTTTTGATACTTTTTTTCACGTATTTAATTTTAACTGTATAGATATATACAGTTCTTTCCAGCGCTACACTATTTTTGTATACTCATTTTGTTTGTACCTTATATCAAAGGTTTTTTTGGTGTTTAGCAGCAGGTTTCCTTAAGGGACATATTCATTTATTTATTTTTTTAAATCACTTTGCACCTAGCGCGAATTTTTACTTTTTATAACCCTTTGTCACAGATTGCCCTCTCTGTCCTTCTAAGAATTGAGTCCCCTACCACCAGAATCTGTCTTTCCTTTCCCTTCGCTTCCCCCCACTCTCACTGGAAGAGTTCTTCCCCTGGCAGCTAGAGGAGTCCCTCAGGTCCAGCAGTGCTGGAGTCAATGGTCCCTGGCTGGATTCACCAATGTCACTCAATGGAGCGTAGTTATTGGGATGTTCCAGCCCAGGATCGGCCTCCCTGGCACTTTCCCCTCTAACCTTCCTAACTGTCACCCATCTACTTTTTTCTGGTGCCTGCACCTCTTCGTCTCCACCCGCCTCTGTGCTGGCCCCTGCCGGCACCTGCCGTGTACGTTCCCAGCTTGCCTTTAGTGTGGAGGGACTTCTCAGTGCTTACAGTTGTTTCCCTAGATTCAGAACCTGGGCTTCCAAGGAAACAATGTGATTTTGCACAGCAGTATTCACCCTCGATAAGATGATCAAGAAACACATACATGCCACAAGATGTACACGAGTCACATCTCCACACCCGCCGGGCATTGTATCTACTAATTTAATGAGGATTGGGGATTATACCCTGTCCAACTTAACTAACAACTAGCTTCCTAACAGTAATACTCAACAATACAACACACAGGTACTCAACAATACAATACAGAGGTACTCACAGCCCACGTGCGCTCACAGCCCAATCGCAGTCCACGTGCACTCGCAGCCCAAGTGTACTCACAGTCCATGTGCATTCGCAGCCCACATGTACTCACAGTCCACTTGCACTTGCAGCCCACTTGCACCCGCAGCCCATGTGCACTCGCAGCACTCGTGTACTCACTGCCCACGTGCACTCACAATACACAGGTACACACAATACTCAGGTACTTACAATACTCAGGTATACACAATACCCAGGTACTCACAATACTAAGGTACACACTATACTCAGGTACTCACTGCTGTCCATTTTTTGGGGGAGGGTGGGGGCAGCATTTCATTCTTGGACCCAGGCAGCACAATGTCTTGGGCCAGGCCTGGTTACAGTTATAGTAATGCAGCTTCATTGAATAGATGCTCTAAATGAGGGGTTATTATGTCCTGAAAGACCTTATAATATTCTGCCAAGAACCCATCAGCACCTGGGAATTTGTTATTTGGCAGAGAGGAGATCACTTTTTTATTTCAGTTTGAAAGAATGAAGCATTCAATAACTCCAAAGGGTGGCATGATTAAATCTACCTTTGTTGTGCCCTTGTCTTCTGGTGATAGGAGAAATGAAAGCTCAATTGCACGCTTCATTCCTAAACTGTCTTTAAAATAATGTGAACATCGGCAAGATGCTTGTATACAGACATGTTACAGTATACTGTATATTTGTACCATTCTGTGATGATTACAATGAAAATTATAAATCTTCTGTGTCATTTAAAGCATAAGGAATAAAATCAATGTTGTTGGTTAAACAATGTATGTTTGTCATGCTAAAAGTTTAAGGGGTTAGCCAGGTCTTACACGACCGTTTTTCATGACGAGAAAAATGCAATTTTTTAAATTGGTCATTAAAAACGATCATGTGTAGGCTCCAGAGACAGCACATTCGTCACGCTGTAACGGACTGAAAAGCACGAGGCAGAAAAGCGCGAATCGTCTCTCACCAAACTTTACTAACACAAGATCAGCAAAAGCAGTCCAAAGGGTGGCGCCATCCGAATGGAACTTCCCCTTTATAGTGCCGTCGTACGTGTTGCCATATGTGTTGTACGTCACCGCACTTTGCTTGAGCATTTTTTTTTCACGATAGTGTGTAGGCAAGGCAGGCTTGAGAAGAATCACGTCGAGAAAAAAGTTGTTTTTTTCAATGACATTAAAAACGACCGTGTGTACGCGGCATTAGTCTGTGTCAGAACAAGCTTATAGGTAACAGTGTAACAGGTCAGATGTGCTAAATATGAAGTTAGTTCAGTAATAAATAGCACATACCATGAGCAGGCCTGTAGGCAGAGCAGGCTCGCTGGTGCTTGTGGTGCATCACTGCAGATGTAAGTACAGCAGTATTGAGACTAGTATGATGCAGGAGCAGGTCAGAGCAGGCCAAGTAGTAACAGGTAGTCTAATAACACAGGAGGGTCAGGGAGGTACAAGCTGGATCAAACAAGAGCACACATGGTAGCATCCGCTATTAAAAGCACTGACAGTGTACAACAGGTGCTTTAAACATAGACAGCAAGGAGCTGGCCAATTACCGTCATTTCCATGTAAAAGTCTTGGGTGAGTTTTGGAGAACAAAGCAACTGTGGCCTTGGGGGGAAGACACTTTAGCAAGCAAGCAAGTTCAAAAAAATGCATTAAGGGGTAAAGCACAAACAGCATATATTAAATGGTAACTCCTCATTCGTGGGGAAAAAAAAAATGCAAATAAAGAAAAACAAATATAGCGCATATAATTGCGACACTAATCATATTGCAGTTGAATGTTATTAAAAATGACCTTTCCTCATGTCCTTACGGCAGCCCGCTGCTTAGTGCCACTGAACTGGAAGCGCAGCTCCCCTCCCTCGGAGGGAGCGCTGTATGCCAGGATTAGAGATTTGGAATTAATGGAGAGGATGACCGCAAGAGTTCAGGATCGTCTGGACGCACATAACATGGTTTGGGAGCTCTGGCACTGACGGAAGGAACACGGTGACTCAGAGCCAGGTACAGCTTGACGACACCCCCCCCCCCCCACCCCCCTACCCTCACCCTTCCATTTCTTCTTCTCCCCCTCCCCTTTTCACTCTTTTACTCTTTTTACTCTTTCCCTTTCTATGGGAGTCCCTTTGGGACCCATGCAATAATGTATATAACAGCTATATCAGTTCGAAAGTTGGATGATAGCACTTTATGTGCTGGTTGTGATAACCTGATAGGATCAGAAAATAACACGGATAGCAGAGACACAACGCTTGCACGCTCAGGAAATGTTACGACCCTATACCCAGATGTGATAGCGTTTATCCTGTTTGTTGTAAGACTATTGCACTTGAACTGTATCTGATGTAGCTTTCAATAAAACAGTTATTGACAACAAAAAAAAAATGACCTTTCCTTTTCAATCTGCAGCTCTGTAGATTTCTGAGAATACATTGCAATATGGCTGCCTGGAGTGGTTCTGTACACAGAGTGTGTATTGACCACTCCCCAAAAACATAATTTCCTGCTAGTGATTGGCTCACCAATTTTCAAAAAAATCACCACTCAGATTTCAGGCATCCCCTGCAGCAAAAATTTAATTTTTGGAGAGATACTTTCAACAGGAACTTGTCTAAAGGGATGCAGGCCCATCAGATTTCCTCATTAGTGCCCTGCTGCTGCCACACTTGACAATTAATTATGAAACCACTCCCAGTAGACCCACTCGGAACAGAGGCAGAGACAAACGCACATGGATTTCTTCAGAATAACAAAAGGTAGGAATCTGCAACAAAGTTTGTTATACTCCTTGCAATGTACATAGATCATCCAGAGGGGAATGTTTTTTTCTTAACAAAAGTGGAGTTACATTTTAACAAATAAGAGTCCAATCTTGTTCCGTTTAAGTCAAATTCGATGACAACTTCCTTTTGACTCTTTCAATCTTTACTAAATAAGGGCACGGCTATAATGGACACTATTTGTCTCTTACTACTGAATAAAGATGACTGTTAAATGTATGCATCTAACAATGTAAATCTGGCAAGCAAGCAAGCAACCATGGCTCCTTTAACTTGATTTTACAATCTCTACTTGATAGTCTGTAGATATACTGTACTAACAATCTGAATCTGATACTGAAGTAGGAGGGCCTACCAGATCAATGGTTCTTGTCTAGGAGATCTACGTGTAAATATTTGTATACACTTTCAAATAGATGTTTAGAAATATTATAAAAAATATATGCATTATTTAAAAAGTTTGAACCTGAATCTTGCTCAGATAACATCTATACTCAGGGATGTATTAATATTATCTCTTATGTTTCAACTTATATATGTGAGTGGGCCAGCTTTCATTTAAACCCTCTTGTCTCCATGTGGAAAGACATTTTCTGCAGTGCTGTTAACCATACTGTAATGATTTTATGCGCATATGTATTTATAAACAATAAATGTTAAGAGAGAATTATGCTGAGACTTTATGTAGTTATTGGGCAGTTACTAAATATTTGACTTTAGAAACCAATTGAATGTACTCAATTATGAAGCAAAACGCATGTATTTCTCTTTTCGTATATGGACAGACACAGCTCATTAAATCTTGACATGTGGGTTATGTTGCTGTTCATAGGAGAGGACTAGGCAGAACATGTTAGTTATCTTAAAACATGTAACTTTAACAGAGTGGAACAGCCCCACCCAGGGGGCGGTCCCTCTGGTCATAACCCCTCACCCTGCAGCATGCAGCTCAGTTTTTTTCTGCCTAGCAGAGGAGAAGGACGTGGCTCCCTTTGGGCGCAGAGTCCTGAAGAAATTTTTAATTTTTATTTATCTTATTTTTCGATTCTTCTATTAACTGCCGGCTGGGCGACAGGCTGGATATTATAGATCCTTGTAGTCTTCCCAGTCCAGCCATTGAGTGTGCCAGTCTTTAGCTACACGCTGGTTCTGCCACAACATACCCCATGGCTCTAGGGGTCACTGGTGAGCATATGCTACGGGGTCTACATATGACTGGGCTATTGTTTTCTCACTCACAGTGGACCGGGCCGACAGCTAGTCCGTACCATCGGTTGTGGGTCTGTCAGGGACGCGCCAGCAAGTCCTCGCAAGGACGGGTAAGTATGGTTCCTCCTGTCTCGGCAGGATGGAACAGCTGGGCATTCCCGGGATTAAGGGGTTCTCCTGTCTCACCTTTCCCTGCTCTCTGTCGCCCTTTCCCCTCATGCCCTAGGGCCTGCTGCGACCGGGGTGTACCTGTAGGGGGGCTCCGGGTCCCTGTGGGGGACCGTGGGGCGCCAGGGTCCGCTTCTGTGAGGGGGGGTCTGTCTCCTGGAAAAGTCCCTGCACAGCCTTCTCATCCACATCGTGGTGCTCAGGCGACATTTTTTAAAGCGCCAACACCATTTTTTGTGTGCCTGCCTTTCTCCATTGAAAATTCCATTGGCGGACATTTTGTCGTGGCTGCGCTGTGACGCAGGTCGGTATTGCGGGTGGCCATTTTCTTGTGGTCCGCGCCCTTTTATATGAGGCGTCTGGTGGCCATTTTGGAGTGGGTTTGGCCTCTAGCACTGGCTTTCTGAACGGCGCACAGCTTGTTCTCCTCAATTTTTTTTTCCTCATAAACACGCGGTGTATACAAGGAAGGCGGGCAGCGGTGCTGAGCGGTCTACCTCTGGGTGGTGAGTCCCCTGGGTAACCCCCCTAGGTTGGCGCAGCAAAGAGGGTGGACTTCTTAAGTGTCTTTTCACTTAGTCCCCTAGGGTTGTCAGTGGGTGATAATGGAGTCAGTATCTGCCCTTTCTTCCCCTAAATTGCCAGAGGCAGCAAAGGTGCCCCTGCGCCTGCGGTTCCCATGGATATGCTGTCGGCGGTCCTGGAATCATTTGTTGCCAGGGTAGAGTGGTGTGCGGGCGTAAGGGGGGTAAAAAGGTGCCCCCTCCCCCCGCCATCTTCTGGGGGATTGCTCTGACTCAGGTTCGGGCCTGGCAGCGGCTCAGGCCTCCGATTCTGGTATGTCAGAGGATGCGAACCAGGTCCTCCCTGGTGGGGAGGACCCCTCGTCTGGGTCAGTGCTGGACAGAGCTAGTATGTGTGCACTTATTGATCACACTAATCTAATCGCTCTGTGAAGTTTTTCCTTATGTTACTTTGATAAGTCATAGATAAGGAATGGGCACGACCGCACGTCCTTTGTGGTCCCTCAGCGCATGACGGTCCGTTATCCTTTTGAGGAGAGCCTTTTGAAAAATGGGCCTCTCCTCCGGTCCTGGACCCCCCAGTCTCTCGGCTACATAGGGTAACCTCTCTCCCGGTAGAGGAGACCCCTGCCTTTAAATGATAGGAGGTCTGGAACGGTGACCCGCTTTATGTTCGCCATTTTGGGGTCAGAGTTGCGACCTATATCAGCTGCGGCTTTGGTGCCTCAGACACTCACTGAATGGGCAAAGATTTTGCAACTGACAGTTGAGGAGCATCAGCTTCCTCAAAAGTGCATAAGGCTGACTGACCAATGGTCCAGGGCCTTGTGTATGTCTGTGATGCCACTCTGGATGAGGCCCTCTGGATTTCCAGAGCCTCTGTATCTGCGGTGGTACTGTGCCGCCTGTGACATGCTGGTCCACTGACCAAGCATCCAAAAAAGCTCTAGCAGATTTGCCCTTCTAAGATGGGAGACTTTTTGGTACCTCGCTGGACGACATTATTGAAGATATCACTGGAGGTAAGAGCAACTGTCCTCTATGGGGAAGGAGCCACGCCGTAAGCGGGGCCCTCCTATTCTACGCAGAAGCGGTATATTCGTCAGATCCTGCCTGACTGACAGGCTCCTGTTGGGGCACGGGGTGTCCCTGGGTGTGTAAGCCGAACAAGACGGCTAATAAGCTTGTTACCACATGAGGTTTTGCCCCCGCACGACTCAGGGTGGGGGGACGGCTTTGTTTGTAGCTCGGTGGTCCTCCCTGCTCTCCGACCAGTGGGTCTGCGAGGTGGTCGCTTCGGGGTACAAGATAGAGTTTCTTTCTTGTCCGCCATACAGATTCTTTCCCTCAAATCTTCCTATCCTTCCGGCTCGTAGGTCTGCTTTGATAGGACCAGTACGAGACTTGCACAGGTGCGGTGTAATTTACCTGTGCCCCTGGAGGAAGGGTTTAAGGGATTCTATTTGACTCTGTTTATAGTCCCAAAGAAGGAGGGTGTCCGTCAAATCTTGGACCTCTTGGCCCTCAATGCCTTTGTGAGGCTGCAAAATCACCTGGGGGATTTTCTGGCGTCCCTAGACATCAAGGACGCCTACTTGCATGTCCCCATATGCGACAGGCATCAGAGGTTTTCCGCGCTTTGCGATCGGCGAGGACCACTATCAATTTGTGGCTCTTCCCTTTGGCCTAGTGTCAGCACCAAGAGTTTTCACCAGGGTGCTCGCCCCTATTCTAGCTTTGCTGAGACAGCGAGGCATTGCCGTCGTAGGTTACTTAGACGATCGTCTTCTGAGAGCTGCTTCCAGCCCAAAATTAGAGGAGGACGTGTCTATAGCCAGTCAGACTCTCCAAGAATTTGGATGGATACTGAACCTCCGGAAGTCGTTGTTAGTTCCGATTCAGCGCCTAGAATACCTGGGGCTGATTCTGGACTCATCGGAGGTGAGAGTCTTCTCCCTTCAGAGAAGTTGCAGACACTCCAGGCTGCAGTGTGGTCATTAACGTCCCGCAATTGGTCGTCTCTCCGTTTCTGCATGAGAGTCGTGGGCCTCATGGTAGCCTCCTTCAAGGCAGTACTGTATGCTCAATCCCATACTCGGGTGCTGCAGAAGGAGATTCTATCCAAATGGAACAAATCCCCATTGTGTCTGGATCATCAGATTAGGTAAGTCGCCTAGTCAGGGCCTCTCAGACTTGGTGGCTGACATCCCCGACACTTCAGTCCGGGAAGTCTTTCCTTCCTTTCCACTGGACTGTGATCACGGCGGACGCCAGCCTGACCGGTTGGGGGTGAGTCTGGGGGTTTCGGTCAGCCCAGGGCCACTGGACTCCGGAAGAATCTCTCCTACCAATCAATGTCCTCGAACTTCGAGCGATTAGACTGTGCCTCTCCAAGTGGTCGCAGAGGCTTCAAGGGCGTCCGGTCAGGATCCAGTCGGACAATGCCACGGAGGTGGCTTATGTCAACCATCAGGGTGGAACAAGGAGTTCGGCCGCAGCGTCGGAGGTCACTCACATCCTGAGATGGGCCGAAAGGAGTGTACCGGCTCTATCGGCTGCTTACATTCCGGGTGTAATAACTGGCAGGCGGACTATCTGAGTCGCCAGATGCTGGACCAAGAGGAATGGTCGTTACACCCGGAGGTGTTTCAACTCCTTGTTAGAAGTGGGGCACACCAGATGTGGATCTCCTGGCCTCTCGACTCAATCGCAAGGTGTCAAGGTTTGTGGCCAGGTCCAGGGATCCCTGGGCAGACGCGTCAGACGTGTTGGTGGCTCCATGGGGTCAGTATCGGCAAATTTTATGCCTTTCCCTCAATGAATATGCTTCCTCGTCTGCTCCGCAGAGTGGAGGCTGAGGGGATTCCAGTGATTCTAATCGCCCCAGACTGGCCCCGCCGTCCCTGGTACGCAAACCTCTTGAGACTGGTAGCAGACGCTCCCTGGCGTCTTCCAATGCGGGAGGACCTTCTGTCTCAAGGTCCCATACTTCATTCTGCTTTACAGTCGTTGGCTTTAACGGCATGCTATTGAAAGCCAGGTACTGAGGGACCATGGTCTGTCAGATTTGGTAATCTCTACCATGTTGAGGGCATGGAAATCTTCTTCCCAGAAGATCTACCATTGCACTGGAAAGCATACATCTCTATGTGTGAAGAAGATGTCTTGGCGCCCACGGGCATATTCGGTTTCTCGGATCCTGCTGTTCTCACAGCGCGGAGTAGATCAGAAACTTGCCTTGAGCACTATTAAGCCTTGGCTGTCTTCTTCCAATGACCCCTAGCGGCTTACTCACTGGTAAGTACATTTGTACAGGGGGTCGGACACGTGATTCCCCTGATTGGACCACCGCTTCCTCCGTGGGACTTGAATCTGGTTCTCTCGGTACTTCTGGAACCTTCCTTTGAGAACACCAGGGAGTATTCCTCTCTTAACTCTTTCTCAGGAAATTTTTTTCTAGTTCCCATTACATCGGTCAGAAGGGTTTCTGAATTGGCGGCCTTGTCTTGCAAGTCTCCTTACTTGGTCCTCCATAAGGATAAGCGGTGCTGCGGCCGCAGCCCTCAATCCTTCCTAAGATAGTTTCGGCTTTTCACCTAAACGAGGACATTGTACTTCCATCCTTGTGTCCTCGGCCTTCGCGTCTCATGGAGGTTGCACTACATACTTTGAACGGGGTACATGCCCTACTGGCGTACCTGTTTGCTACGGCTCCATTCCGGAGATCTGACTCACTGTTCGTGTCAGTGTCTGGTCCACAGTAGGGCCTGGTGGTTTTCATCGGCCACCTTTCTAGGTGGATCAGGCAGACCATCATCCAGGCCTATGCCCTTAAGGGGCGGGCGCCTCCCTTTCCTGTCACGGCGCACTCGACCAGGGCAATTGGTTTTTCCTGGGCTTTCCAACATCAAGTATCTGTCTCACAGATGTGCAAGGCGGCGACCTGGTCGTCTGTTCACACTTTCTCAAAGTTTTATAAGATTAATGTGAGTGCATCTTCGGATGCTTTCTTTTGGCCGCAAGGTTTTGCAGGCAGCTGTTTGAGGTTGCAACTCCTCCGTTGGGGAGCTCTGTTTTTTTGGGGTGAAGTTAAGTCTTCTTTTGATTGCTGTTCCCACCCCTCATTTTTTCTGACACTGCTTGGGGACATCCCACATGTCAAGATTTAAGGAGCTGTGTCCGTCCATGGACAAAAAGAGAAAATAGTATTTTTTTGTACTCACCGTAAAATCCTTTTCTCTGTCGTACATGGACAGACACAGCACCCACCCCTCCTTTTTAAGTTTGTACTGCTTTTTGACGGACTGAGCTGCATGCTGCAGGGTGAGGGGTTATGACCGGAGGGACCACCCCCTGGGTGGGGCTGTTTAACTCTGTTGAAGTTACATGTTTTAATATAACTAGCATGTTCTGCCTAGTCATCTCCTATGAACAGGAACATAACCCACATGTCAAGATTTAATGAGCTGTGTTCGTCCATGGACGTCAGAGAAAAGGATTTTACGGTGAGTACAAAAAATCCTATAATTATCACTCTAATGGAAGGTGGGGGCATTGTGTTCAGAGTTGTGACTTACGAGATGCTTTGTCACAACACACACAAGGAAACAGTAGGACACCAGTCCTTAGTGATTAACCTCTTTAGCCCCGGAAGGATTTGGCCCCATAATGACCAGGCCATTTTTTTTCGATATGGCATTGCGTCATTTTAACTGACAATTATGCGGTCGCACGACGCTGTAACCAAACAAAATTTATTTTTTCCCCACAAATAGAGCTTTCTTTTGGTGGTGGTTGATCACCTCTGCCGTTTTTATTTTTTGCGCTATAAACAAACAAAGATCGACAATTTAGAATTAGTTTTTTAACTTTTTGCTATAATACATATACAAAAAAATAATATAAAAAACTAATTTATTTATCAGTTTAGGCCAATATATATTCTTCTACATATTTTTGTTAAAATAAAAATCGCAATAGGCGTATAGTGATTGGTTTGCGCAAAATCGCGTCTACTAGATTTAGGAACTTCAATTATTTTTATTGTTTTTACTAGTAATGGTGGCGATCTGGGATTTTTAGCAGGACTGCGCCATTGCAGTGGACAAATCTGACCCCAAGTGACACTTTTTGGGGACCAGTGACTATAAAAATGCACTGATCAATGTAAAAATGACACTGGCAGGGAAGGGGTTAACACTAGGGGGCGATCAAGAGGTTAACTGTGTTCTCTAGGTGTGCTCGAACTGTAGGGGGGATGGGCTGCCAGAGACATGACAGAGATCACTGTTCCCAATCTCTGGGAACAGTAGATCTCTGTCATGTCTCCTGTCACAATGGGGATCCACCTTGTTTACAAAGGCAGATCCCCATTCTGCCTCTGCACTAGGCGATCGCGGGTCGCCGGCGGACATCAAGTCCAACCGACCCACGGGCATACTCCCACAGCGTGCAGCAGGTGTGAGCGTGCCCCACCGGAGGCACACACCTGCCACCTATTGCGTCTGTGCGATCCGCCGTACAGCTACAGCGATTTGGGCAGAAGAGCCGGCGGCTGGTCGGCAAGTGGTTAATTTGGTCAATTTTTCAGGCTTTTTTTTCACCTGTTGATTCTGCCAGTGACATGTTTTCTGTCCTTGGGGGACAGTGATATCTCACTGCATCTATGAAAGAGCAAAGTTGTCATCCTGGACTGTTTTCTTGATGTACATTACAAAAATGTCCCCCTTTAACCACTTAAGCCCCGGACCATTTGGTAGCTAGAGGACCAGAGGTGATTTCAGAATTTTGCACTGTGCTGTTTTAACTGTAAATTGTGCGGACATGTAATGTTGTACCCAAATGAAATTTGCGTCCTTTTCTTCCCACAAATAGAGCTTTCTTTTAATGGTATTTGATTGCCTCTGCGATTTTTATTTTTTGCGATATAAACGGAAAAAGACTGAAAATTTTGAAAAAAAATGATATTTTCTACTTTTTGTTATAAGAAAAATCGAATAAACTCAATTTTAGTCATACATTTAGGCCAAAATTTATTCAGCCACATGTCTTTAGTAAAAAAATGTCAATAAGCGTATATTTATTGGTTTGCGCAAAAGTTATAGCGTTTACAAACTAGGGTACATTTTCTGGAATTTACACAGCTTTAAATTTATGACTGCCTATCTCATTTCTTGAGGTGCTAAAATGGCAGGGCAGTACAAAACCCGCCCAAATGACCCCATTTTGGAAAGTAGACATCCCAAGGAAACTGCTGAGAGGCATGTTGAGCCCATTGAATTATTATTTCTTTTTTTTTTATAACATCAAGTTTATTGAAAAGAGATACAAATGAAATCTACAAGGGGAGACGCAGCTCCCCCTCTGCCGTCAACACAGTATTGTTAATAGAATAATCAAACAATTAGTCTAGAAGTATTATCTAGGACAACCTGTAGTCCTCGGCTAAAAACAGCTGTAAGTGGTTAT
The DNA here is from genome assembly GCA_029206835.1 of Rana muscosa. NCBI lineage: Eukaryota > Metazoa > Chordata > Amphibia > Anura > Ranidae > Rana > Rana muscosa. The sequence goes on along the minus strand of CM055118.1, from coordinate 689,334,016 downwards.
CCAACAATGAAATCAGGAGTTGTAATAAAAAGGAAGTACTGCGGGCGTTGGGAGCAACATTGCTCCGAGAAGTGTAGAAAGGAACAGTGAGAGAGAAGTAAAAGAAAGAATCTCGAAAAGGGGTAGATGAATGGTATGGGCATAATCTTATACGTGGTGAGATCTTGTTAGGAAGTCTCTATAAAGTAAAACATGTAATCACTTATAGGTAAAAGGCCAGTTAATGAAACTTATATAGTTCTGGATCAGTTGTTACAGAGTGTACCTATTTGGGAGGGGCATTGTCAGGCACCCTCCCCTGTCCTGCCCTTCATGGGGTCAGTGAACTCATATGTAGGCCCGGGTTCCCAGCACCTGTCCTGAGGAGTTAGGTGGCCAGGTCCACTACTGTTGAGTCCTCATAAGCTCGCGAAAATTTGTATTGAATCCAGGGGGACCAGGTATTAAAAAATTTATCATGGTTGTCTGTGGACTGGGCCACCGTCTCCTCCATATCACAAGTCTCAGAAACTCTCTGGAACCACTCCCTGAGTGAGGGGGTTCTGGTGGATTTCCAATATAGAGGAATTAGAGCTTTCGCCGCATTTAATAAGTGTTTGGTCAGAGAATTGTTGTATCTTTTGTATGATACCTCTGTGATGTGAAGCAGACAGCACGCCACGTCCAGATTAATTAAGGTCTCAGTGATTGTCCGAATTTTCTCACACACAGCCTTCCAGAAGGGGGCAATCACAGGGCAATGCCACCAAATATGGAGTAGATCACCCCCTTCCTTCCCACATCTCCAGCACGTGTCTGGAGTCTGCGGGAACCAGCCATGTATCTTAGCCGGCGTGGTGTACCAATGTGTCAGGAGTTTGTAGGATGTCTCCTGTGTTCTTGAGCTAAGGGAACATTTATGTGTAAATACACACGCTCTCTGCCACTGATTGGCCGAGATAGGCCTCTTCAGGGCCCGTGACCAGCTCTCTCTGAATCTGTCTTCTCCTTGCATGGGTTGGTCTCGTAGCCAAGCGTATGAAATTGAGGTAGCCTTCCGCACTAGGTTACCCTCCAGGCACACTGACTCCAGGTCCGTCAGATCCCTTCCAAAAGAGTTTCTCCTGTGGGGTTGGTTTAGGTAGTGTCTGATCTGAAAATACGTCCATAATGGGATGGAGGGCGTGTCCATCCCTGCAGTGAGCTGTTCAAAATCTTTAAAACTACCTTTATGAAAGCAGTCCTGGGCGAGCAGCGGTGTGGAAGTATGTCGGGAGTGCAGTAAGCGGTTGTCCACTCCGGGGAGAAAGTCTGGATTATTGAACAAGGGCGTCAAGGGACCTAGTGGGGAAGAGAGGTCTGTTTGTTTGGTCAATTTATGGAAGACTCCAAGTGATGTACCTATAAAGGGGTGTGTTTTGAGGGTCGCTGGATATTTAGACCATGGTATCCATGGGGAGAATCGTAGGGCTAAGGGGCTGAGACTGTTCTCTAGTTGGATCCAGTCCTTTTGTGAGTGATGGCAGTGCCAATCAATAATTCTGGTGACGTGGGCAGCATAGTAGTATATTCTAAAATCCGGTATACCCATTCCCCCTTTAAGTTTGGGCTTCGTCAGGAGTTGGGCTTTTATTCTGGGTGGTTTGTGGGCCCATATAAACCTTGACTGCAAGCTGGAGATCGTTTTGAAAAAACTCTGGGGGATCCTAACTGGTAAATTGCGGAAGAGGTATAGGAGCTTTGGCAGAATGACCATTTTGCATATGGCAGCTCGGCCGAACCATGAGAAGTTACGCGTGTGCCATTTTTTAAGGTCCTGGTCTACAATTTTAAGAATAGGCGGGAAGTTTCGGTCATAGATTTGAGCAATGTTAGGGGTCAGCCAGACTCCTAAGTAATGAAGAGCTGAAGATTCCCATTTAAAGGGGCAGTTAGCTATGAGTCTGTTCAGTGGGGCTGCGGGTAAGTTTATATTTAGGGCTTCCGATTTCGAGAAATTTATTTTAAGATTAGATAACTTGCCAAAGATGGAGAATTCGCGTAGTAAGGAGGGTAGAGTGATATGGGGGTTGGTTAGGAAAAAGAGTAGGTCGTCTGCATACGCCGCTATTTTAAATTCCCGACCAGCAACTGCAAATCCTTGTATGGCTTCTTCTGCAATGACTTTTCTAATGAACGGTTCCAATGAGAGTATAAATAGGATGGGTGAGAGGGGGCAGCCCTGTCTCGTCCCGTTGTTGATATGGACTTTGTCTGACAGGGAACCATTAATCTTGACCTGAGCTGATGGGTTTGAGTATAGTGACCCGATCCATGACATCATGCAAGAGCCCAGACCAATATGTTGGCATGTCTCCATGCCACACGATCGAAGGCCTTCTCCGCGTCCGTGGACAGGAGAAAGCCCTCGATCTTCTGTGTTCGTGCTGCATAAATTAGGTTGAGTGCTTTGGTTACGCAATCTCTGGTCTCCCTGCCCGGCATAAAGCCAGCCTGGTCAGGACCAATGATATCGTGCAGCAATGGTCTAAGTCTGTTGGCAATTATTTTAGCTAGGAGCTTAACGTCTATATTAAGGAGAGATATCGGTCTGTAGCTGGCACATAATTGGGGGTCTTTATTCTGTTTTGGTATGACAGTTATATGGGCAGCGAGGAATGACGATGGCACCGTTCTGGGTGTTGAGAGGGCGTTCAGCGCTTTATGTAGTGGGTCGAGGAGCAGGTCAGTAAAGGTCTTGTAGTAAATGGAAGTGAAACCGTCCGGACCTGGGCTTTTACCCGCTTTTAAGTCTTTAATGGATTGCAAAATTTCAGATTTGTCAATGGGACTGTCTAATAGCTGGGCATTCTCACCTGTTAGGGTAGGAAGTTTGGAGTCTTTTAAGTAGTCCCGGATTAATTGCAATCTAGACCTTGGGGAGGGAGGGGAGTTTCCCTGTGAAGGTAAATTGTAGAGGTTGGAGTAATATTCATGGAAGTGTTTGCTAATTCCCTCAGTGGTAACATCTACTTTGCCCTTATTGTTTCTTATTCCTAGAATGTTCTGGTGTGATGTGGCATCTTTTAGGGCCTTGGCTAGGAACCTTCCAGTCTTGTCTCCATGCTCGTAATAGATCTTCTTTTTAAAGAAAAGAAATCTTTTGGCTTTTGCGTCTAGAATGTGTTGGAGGGTTTTCCTAGTGTCCAGAAGGGCGCTCGCTGATCTTTCCGATAGGGATTTTTTATGTAGCGTTTCTAGGGCGTGAATTTTGTCTGTCAGCTGTCTGATCACTTTTTCCCTTTCCCTCTTACAGTGGGCTCCCAATTGGATCAACTCCCCTCTTATGGTGCATTTGTGTGCCTCCCAAATCATCATGGGGTCCATCTCAGGGGTCACATTGTGAGAAAAAAATTCTTTGATGGTTTTGGAAATTCCAGGGAGCCTCTGCGGGTCTGTAAGGAGTGTTGAGTTCAGTCTCCAGGTGTTGGGTTTGAGGGGTGGCCTAGTCAGGTCTAAGGAGAGTGATATAGGCGCGTGGTCGGAAATGGACTGGATCCCTATATTGGCTTCCGTAATCAGATTGAGGTCTCTTTGTGACGTAAAGATGTAGTCTATTCGTGAATACTTATTATGGGGAATGGAATGGAAAGTATAATCCTTGTCATCAGGGTGCAAGAGACGCCAGGAATCTATCAGCTGCAAGGAGCTCAAAAGGGTTTTAATTTGTTTAAGGATCTTATATGTGATATGGGATCTACCCGTAGAGGTGTCGACTAAGGGGTTCAGTGGGATGTTAAAATCCCCTCCCACAATCATGCATCCAGAGCCAAAGCCCTTCAACTGTGACACCATACGCCTGCAGAAGGAGAGGTGGGCGGTGTTGGGGAAGTATACATTTGCTAAGGTTAGGGGCCTACCCCCACAAGTCCCCCTCAAGAAGACATACCTTCCCTCAGGGTCTATAAGTTTGTCGGTGACTTCAAAGGGGGCGTTTTTACTTATTAAGATAGACACACCCTTGGTTTTGGCCAGGTCATTTGTGGCATGGAAAGCTTCGGTAAAGTAGGAGTCAGTGAGCCTGGGGACCTGTGAGGTCTTAAAGTGCGTCTCCTGCAAGAAGACAAACTGTGGCTTACCTTTTTTGAGTTCTCTCAAGAGTGTCGTGCATTTTTCTGGGATGTTTAGTCCCTTAGCGTTGTGCAAAATTACTGTCAGGTGGCGGGCGGCCAAGAGATGAGTATACCATGACGTATGTTCAGAGAGAGCTGGTGGTCTACGTCTAATAGGAAGAACAATCGAGACAAAATTACAAGAGATCAATGTGAATATTGTACTACAGATCTATCACAAATGGTCAAGTACCGTTAGAGAAGAGCCCAGGGGAAGGCTGAAGAGGTGGAGAAGCAGGGGAGGGGGTGCAGAGGGGAAGGTAAGACTGAGATTAGTTGGAAAAGAGTTAGGAGAGGTAAGTAAAGGGTCAAAGAGAGGAGATATGGTAATCTTCCTTGGGGTGTCAATGCCCCAAGGAGCTATAGGTAGTGAATCCAGGGTAGCCAGTGAGACCACCCAGGGTGCACTATGTGGGGGATAGGAAGGCGGCAACACGACAGATCTTCAGGGGAAGAACAATCGCTGAATTAAGGTGGTTCTAAGGGTTGTGAAACCTGAGGTGCCCGCCTCCCAGCCATTTGGAATGCATGAAAAAGGTGATAATGAGTCAATTCTGCACGCTATGAGGTACATGAGACACATGCGGGTGTCCTCAAACAGAGAAGAAAACACCAACAAGATTAACAGGACTCCCGCCTGTGCCCCCTTGTTCATGGGTCATGAAGACCTGGGACATAGAAGTAATAACAAAGCTGAATAATAACGTCAACTATATTGATGGAACTCAATAAAAATAAGAAAAATGGATGCGGACATCCTCCTCCCCCCACCCCCCAGGGGATGGGAAGCGGTCTCCCCTTAGTCATCTCATGTACACTGACTATGTTCAGGAATGGGTGCATTAATAGCAACTGGTCCAAGGGCCATCCTGGATCCTCCCTCCTTGAGTTGTGTCAGTAACAGGAACTTGTCCCTACTCTGAAGTGAGGATCAGAGGGCAAGATAGCAGTATGAGTCCTGAGTGTTTGGTTCTCATCCTCCGAGTGGCCACAAATGTGACCTACCGGGATCATGTGGTGCAGTCAACCTGAAGTATGACCCGATGGTTCGAGGGTGAATGTTAAACTTACTACCAACTGGATGGTTAGAACTTAGAGCATGAAGAAATAAAAAAAATAAAAAAAAATAAAAAAAAGGGGGGGAATTGGGGGGGAAAAAGGGCCGGTTTAGGGTAGTCCGTTTGCTGAGAGGATCAGCGAAGCGTATCTGTTGTCAGGACTTGCTGGAAGGATGAAATTCAACTGGACGGGCTCCTGCATGTAAAGGGGGTGAATACTTATGAGGGCTAAAGCTGCTAAAAATCTGTGAGTAAGGAGGAGGAGAAAACGTCCACATCCCCTCAATACCCATCCAGAGCCCTGGATGAGTGTGGCTTGAAGCTCGGTGTTCCAGCCTGTGACCCAGCGTGTGAGCCTCCTCGGCAGCCTGTCTTCAGCTTCTTGGCAATCCTGTTGTCAGGGGAAGAGAGCGGGGAGTTAGGCGGGCTTTTCTCCAGTGGTGGCAGACGAAATTCCTGGTACCACTCCGGGATCTCAATCATGTCAAGCTGCAAAGCATGGCAGAAATCCGGTAAGTCTTCCGGTGATCTCAGCAGGTGTTGCTTACCATTGTGGTTCACCATAAGAGCAAACGGAAACCTCCAAGTGTACTTGAGCTCCCTGTCTCTGAGCTTGTCCAGAAGGGGGCGCAGTGCCCTGCGGTTCTTTAAGGTTATCTGGGAGAGGTCCTGGAAAAGCATGATAGTTTCTCCATTAAAAATTATGCGCTCCTGTCTGCGCGCTTTTTTCATAATGTCCTCCTTCAGGTTAAAGTTTTGAAGGCAGCAAATTATGCCCCGTGGGGGTTGGGATTCAGGCCCTCTGGCTCGAAGTGCTCTGTGCGCCCTACGAAATCTATAACTGTGTCCTCGGGCCTATCTAACAGGCTGTTGAATACCCTCTGTAGAGCCATCATTATCTGGTCTGCTTCTACCAGCTCCGGTATCCCCCGGACCCTAATGTTGCACCTCCTTCCTCTAAATGCCTATTAACCTCAATGAGGTGTGAGGAGTGTGAAGCTGTGACCTTCTCCAGCCTGCGCAGCTCCTTGTCCCTATGTCTCCCTGCGGCCTCTGCTCCCTCCATCTTTTCATTAAGCACCAGGAGGTTCGATTTCAGGTCTGTAATCGCAGCCGAGAACGTGGACTTAATGTCCGCTGCAATGCTAGTCATTTCCCCAAACGTTATGGGGCGATTAGTGCGTGGGGTACCTTTACTGATCTCCTCTGTGGCAGACTGGGAGTCCTCACTGCATTCCTCCTCCGCGTGTATCGGCGCCATCTTGCCCCGGGCCTCGTTGTTTCGTGCGGCCGAGTGGACTCTGAATATGTCCGCTATGTCCTGTCCCTTGCAGGCTGCCAGAGAGCGGCGTGATCTCGTCTGCGGGGTGCCGTGAGATCTCCTGTGCATCCTGCGGGGATAGCGTGCAGAAAGACGAGCTGTTGGCTGGGAAGTCGGCGGAGCTCCTCTGTTAAGCTGCCATCGCCATTGCGCGCCAAACCACGCCCCGAATTATTATTTTTTTGTCTCAAGTGATTGAATATTGACTGAAAAAAAAAAAAAATTACAAAAAGTTGTCACTAAATGATATATTGCTCACACATGCCATGGTTATATGTGGAATTGCACCCCAAAATACATTTTGCTGCTTCTCCTGAGTACGGGGATACCACATGTGTGGGACTTTTTGGGAGCCTAGCCGCGTACGGGCCCCCGGAAACCAAGCACCGCCTTCAGGATTTCTAAGGGCGCAAATTTTTGATTTCACTCCTCACTACCTATCACAGTTTTGAAGGCCATAAAATGCCAAAATAGCACAAAACCCCCCCAAATTACCCCATTTTAGAAAGTAGACACCCCAAGGAAATTGCTGAGAGGCCTGTTGAGCCCATTGAATATTTTTTTTTGTCCCAAGTGATTGAATAATGACAAAAAAAAATAAAAAATTACAAAAAGTTGTCACTAAATGATATATTGCTCACACATGCCATGGTTATATGTGGAATTACACCCCAAAATACATTTTGCTGCTTCTCCTGAGTACGGGAATACCACATGTGTGGGACTTTTTAGGAGCCTAGCCGTGTACGGGACCCCGAAAACCAAACACCGCCTTCAGGATTTCTAGGCACAAATTTTTGATTTCACTCCTCACTACCTATCACAGTTTCGAAGGCCATAAAATGCCAAAATAGCACAAAACCCCCCCAAATGACCCTATTTTGGAAAGTAGACACCCCAAGCTATTTGCTGAGAGGCATGGTGAGTATTTTACAGCTCTCATTTGTTTTTGAAAATGAAGAAAGAAAATATATATATATTTTTTTTTTTCAAATTTCAAAACTTTGTGACAAAAAGTGAGATCTGCAAAATACTCACAATACCTCTCAGCAAATAGCTTGGGGTGTCTACTTTCCAAAATGGGGTCATTAGGGGGGGTTTGTGCCATCTGGGCATTCCATGGCCTCCGAAACTGTGATAGGCATTGAGAAGTGTAATCAAAAATTTACACCCCTAGAAAGCCTGAAGGCGGTGCTTGGTTTTTGGGGTCCCGTACGCGGCTAGGCTCCTAAAAAGTCTCACACATGTGGTATCCCCGTATTTAGGAGAAGCAGCAGAATGTATTTTGGGGTGTAATTCCACATATGCCCATGGCATGTTTGAGCAATATATCATTTAGTGACAACTTTGTGCAAAAAAATAAAAAATAAAAAATAAATTGTCTTTTTTCCGCAACTTGTGTCAACATATAAAATATTCCATGGACTCGACATGCCTCTCAGTCATATAGCTTGGGGTGTCTACTTTCCAAAATGGGGTCATTTGGGGGGGTTTTGAACTGTTCTGGCATTTTATACACAACATTAGGAAGCTTACATCCACTCTTCTAACCACTTGAAGACAAAGCCCTTTTTGACACTTTTTGTTTACATGAAAACATTTTTTTTTTTGCAAGAAAATTATGTTGAACCCCCAAACATTATATATATTTTTAAAGCAAAGGCCCTACAGATTAAAATGGTGGGTGTTGCATTTTTTTTTTCTACACAGTATTTGCGCAGCGATTTTTCAAACGCATTTTTTGGGGGAAAAATACACTTTTTTTAATTTTAATGCACTAAAATACACTATATTGCCCAAATAATTGATGAAATAAAAAAGATGATCTTAGGCCGAGTACATAGATACCAAACACGACATGCTTTAAAATTTGGCACAAACGCGCATTGGCGACAAACTACATACATTTTTAAAAGCCTTTAAAAGCCTTTACAGGTTACCCCGTTAGATTTACAGAGGAGGTCTACTGCTAAAATTACTGCCCTCGATCTGACCTTTGCGGTGATACCTCACATGCATGGTGCAATTGCTGTTTACATATGACGCCAGACCGACGCTTGCGTTCGCCATTGGGCAAGAGCAGGGCAGGACAGGGGTGCTTTTTTTATTTTATTTTTTTTTTATTATTAATTTTGCTTTTTTATTTTATTTTTAAATTGTTCCTTCCATTTTTTTTTTTTTTTTATCATTTTTATTGTTATCTCAGGGAATGTAAATATCCCCTATGATAGCAATAGGTAGTGACAGGTACTCTTTTTTGAAAAAACTGGGGTCTTCTAGACCCTAGATCTTTCCTCTGCCCTCAAAGCATCTGACCACACCAAGATCGGTGTGATAAAATGCTTTCCCAATTTCCCAATGGCGCTTTTTATATCCGGGGGGGACATTCCCTCCCACTGCTTGTAAAAGCAGTCCAAAGGCTAATTAGCCACTAGGATTGCTTTTACATGAAAGCCGGCTGCTGGCTGAAAAGAATGATGAAAAGAATTAAAAGAATGATACCAAGATGATACCTAAACCCGCAGGCATCATTCTGGTATAAACATTCAAAGTCCAGCAACATACCAGTACGTTGCTGGTCCTTGTTGGACATGTATTGTAATCTTTTTTTTTCATGCAGCCAGTTGGCTGAACGAAAAAAGAGATTGATCGTGGGTATGCCCACCATTAGAATACCGCCCTTCATCCACCCACTTCTAATGATGGGCATACATGCACCATTTATATATGCCGAAGCATGGGGGCATCCTCCTGCAAAAAAGTTATGCCGCACACACATGGTCGGACTTTTCCATGGGCAAGCCTCCGTCGGAATTTCGACCGTATGTACGCGGCATTAGGAGCAAAATTGCTCCTCCGCTTCTGCTGCCCCAATGCTTCGGCATATATGCTTTTTTTTTTAACTGTGGTGGTGAAATCACCTACTACAGCACTGGAGTCGCAGGGATCAGGCCTGTCTCTGCGAACGCTGCAGTTATGTGTGTTGTGTTTTGTAAGTGACAGTGATCGATCGATACTGCACTTGGGTGGCCTGGGCTGGACGGAGGGGAAAAACGCAGGTGCTAGCAGGTATCTGGGCTGATCCCCCTAACACTGCATTTTTGGGAACCCTAAACTGCTGGGGACGCTAGTATAGATCTGATCAGATATTGATCTGATCAGATACTATACCACTAAGGGGGGTGTATGCTTCACGCGTGGGTGTTAGCGTTACTGGCACTAACCTGACGCTGCCTGGGGTGTGACGCAGACCCTCTCTGACGCTAAAACCTAATTGATATCACCCGCCGGGCGATCAGGGGGTTAAACCTTTATTGGGTTATATATACGGCGGGTGCCCTGACACTATAAAAAGCAAACTAACTAACCACTCACACTTATATGGTGATCACTGGTGAAAGGGTTAACTAGGGGCAATTAGGGGGTTAAAACCTTTATTAGATAATATATGGGGGTACCTGACGCTATAAAAACCTGGGGCGAACCTAAAAAAAATTACTGGCTACCGATCTGCATCACCGACGCTAAGACAGCGATCAGAAAAATTATCGCTTAGCGACAGTGGTGATAGGGGTGAAAGGGTTACCTGGGGGGCGATCAAGGGGGTTAAACCTTTATTAGATAATTTATGGGGGTACCTGACGCTATAAAAACCTGCGGCGAACCTAAAAAAAATTACTGGGTACCGATCTGCATCACCGACACTAAGACAGCGATCAGAAAAACGATCGCTTAGCGACAGTGGTGATAGGGGGTAAGAGGGTTACCTGGGGGGCGATCAAGGGGGTTAAACCTTTATTAGATAATTTATGGGGGTACCTGACGCTATAAAAACCTGCGGAGAACCTAAAAAAAATTACTGGCTACCGATCTGCATCACCGACACTAAGACAGCGATCAGAAAAATGATCGCTTAGCGACAGTGGTGGTAGGGGGTGAAAGGGTTACCTGGGGGGCGATCAAGGGGTTAAACCTTTATTTGATAATTTATGAGGGTACCTGACGCTATAAAAACCTGCGGCGAACCTAAAAAAAATTACTGGCTACCGATCTGCATCACCGACGCTAAGACAGTGATCAGAAAAATGATCGCTTAGCGACAGTCGTGATAGGGGGTGAAAGGGTTACCTGGGGGGCGATTAAGGGGGTTAAACCTTTATTAGATAATTTATGGGGTTACCCAACGCTATAAAAACCTGCGGCGAACCTAAAAAAAATAACTGGCTACCGATCTGCATCACCGACGCTAAGACAGCGATCAGAAAAATGATTGCTTAGCGACAGTGGAGATAGGGGGTGAAAGGGTTACCTGGGGGGCGATCAAGGGGGTTAAACCTTTATTAGATAATTTATGGGGGTACCCGACGCTATAAAAACCTGCGGCGAACCTAAAAAAAATTACTGGCTACCGATCTGCATCACCGACGCTAAGACAGCGATCAGAAAAATGATCGCTTAGCGACGGCGGTGCTAGGGGGTGAAAGGGTTATCTGGGGGTGATCAGGGGGTTAAACCTTTATTAGGGGGGGTTAGGGGGCTACACTGGACCTAAAACTAAATGTAGTGACACTTTTACAGTCACAAATGTCACTGATTGCAGTGATCAGTAAATAAATGGTCACTGCAATCAGTGACACTGTGACTGGGGGCTGGGGGGTGATCTGGGGGGGCCTGGGGGGGGGCGATTTGTGTGCCTATGTGTCCTGGTGTCAGTGTAGTGTTAGTGTACTGACCTGTGTGTCTTCTCTTGTACGACGCTCGGTATATGTGAGCGCCGCATGAGAGATGACATCACTTCCTCCTGCTTCCTCTGCCTGTGTAAACATTACACAGCAGAGGGAGCATTTCCATTCGCCGGGAGCGATCGCGGGGGGTGGCCGGAATCGAATGGCCGCCCCCTCATGTCGGATCGCTCCCCAACGAATACCGACCACTCACTGTATAGGAGGGGGGTCCGATCAGACCCCTCAACTGTACAAAGGCAATCACGTACACTGTACGTGATTGTGCCTGTCGGTGCCATTCTGCCGACGTACATATACAGTGAGCGGTCGTTAAGTGGTTAATCACTTCACAGCAGATAGCTCAGAAACGGTGATAACAGTGTTTGATATCTCATTTCAGTACACAGGAAGGTACAAGGATACTGGGAAAAAACATCACACTTGTATATAAAAAAATTTGTAATGCCGCGTACACACTGCCGGACTTTGCCACAGGCAAAACTCCATCAGTATTTCCAACGGAGAAATAGAGAACCTGCTCTCTAAGTCCGTCGGAAATTCCGACGGGAAAAGTCCATCGGGAAAATCCGACCGTGTGTACGCAGCATAAGGTGTTATATATTTAAAGCCTGGTTTAAACTCACAGTTTTTATTCATATATATATAGATATATATATATATATAAATATATATGTAGCGCCCATCCCAATTTATGGGACGCTAAATGTGCAAATTTAAGGGTGGTCTGAGCTAGTAGTTCGGCTCAGACCTGTTTATACTGTATTTATTGGCGTATAACACTCACTTTTTTACCCTGAAAATAGAGAGTAAACTGTGCCTGGGTGTTATACGCAGGGGGCTGTGGAAAGTTTTTTTCCTGAAACTTCCCTCTTAAAGTTTGGGTGCATGTTATACGCCTGTGCGTGTTATACTCCGATAAATGCAGGTTTATTAAATTGCTTCTGCTCTGGGTGTGGTGCTGCCTGCCAGTATATGTTGCCTGTAGATGGCGCTTTCGTCTTCGGCTCAGGTTGAACCACAGAGAGTATCGCAGCGCCATTGGGTGTCCTCTCTCGGCAGCCATGCAGTGGGCATGGTCTACCTGCTGTGCATGCTGGGAGAGGGTACAAAAGGGGCAGACGCCATTAAGCGGGAGGCGATTCCAGGGGGACCCCAAGGAGTTCAGGGGGACCTCTTGTCCAGTGAGCGTATCTCGTGGCCCTCATGGCACAGATGCGTGTGTTTGGTCTCGGGCACCTTTAGCCTGAGGCTCTACTGCGTTATAGTAGGCCCAGCTCTCCTATCGAGGGCCTACACTTCAGAGAGGGATCCCAGGCTGCCTGGTTGAAGGGGGCCCATCTTTAGGGAAGGAGTTCCAGGGGAAGATCAGTCCCGGCAGAGATAGCGATGGTACTACTATCTCGGGGAGAGGCCTGGAGGCCTACCTAAAGGGGAATCTATCATCTCTGACATCCGTGCTCCACTCTGGCTGCTAGGACTGCTCTCATAGGGACCATCCGGGTGAGCAATACCCACTCAGGCTTGAGTGGCGACGAAAGTGTTCTCTAAGCATTGCGTGCCTGAACCTTCCCCTACTTGTCGTTTCTACTCTCTCTCTTCCAAGTTTTACCTCAAGAAAATAATAAAACCTTGCTGCTTAGGTTTTACACCTGTGTGGACATTGGCTTTATTACAAAACAGGACTTTCGCCTAGACAACGGAGACGAGGGATCCACTCTGGAGAGGTAACTCGCCGCAAGGCCCAAAAATCTAACACTGCTCGCCTCCCAATATCTTTAGTTGGACAACGGGCAAGTAGCAGGTGTGCCTTACTGCAGACAAAATGGATGGAGCAGAAGGGTCTGTGTGCTACACGTGGGGCCTCATGTCCGGGATTTGTGGTTATCTCTCGCATGAGTGGACTATTTTGTAGGTGCTTGGAAAGTCGGCCATGGAAGAAATTGAACTGTGTTTCTGTACTCTGAGAGAAAAAGGGGTTAAGGGGCACAGAACTGTGTTTTTTCCAACTGCGTAGTTGGTGGCCGTGTCTAGAGAAAAAAAAGCCCACAAGCTACGTGCAGGAAGAAGAAAAGAGGAGGAGTTCCCTCCACCTGTGTGTTGCACGTGGGTACTTTGGCGCCAAGAGACAGAGAGAGTTGGATCGAGTGAGCAGCAACATGTCCACTTTTCCCAGTGCCTCAATTTTGTCGGGACCCCGGATGTCCCCGATGCTTTCTTCAATGGACATTGCTCCGCTCACCGCCCCGCTTACGGATACGGGGATCTGGCTCAAACCTAGGGGCCGCTTCACTTTGTACACCTGCAGAGATGCAGAAGCCCTGGGCATGCTCTGCCCCAAATGCCAAGGACTGGCTGTGCAATTACGGCCATTCGGAAGGTGTGCATCCTGTGGAGAGTTCCTCTTCGAAGTGGACTAGCCCACCGAAAAACCCGGGGTCTAGTGGGTCAACTGCCTTACAGGTACCGTCACTTCCGAGGAAAAAACCTGTACTCCCACAGCCAAGCCCACGCACACCACATCGACTGCCACGCATGTGGCCAAAGAAGATGTCAGAGCCATCGGCGGATACCGCAGCGGACACTGCCTTCGTCCAGCTCCGAAGTACATATCCCGCCTGCAAAACGGAAGGTGGCATATGTTAAGGCCTCCCGCAGACCTCGAGAGTGGAAAAAAAGCCAGAGAAGTCCACGTCAAGTGACGGTAAGGAGGCTGGGACTGTGATGTTAAGTTTTCCGGGGAAGGGAAAGAAGCGTATGGAACTATTGCCATCTGGGGAAAATGTGTCTGTGTCTACCCGAAACTACTCGCCCGCTGAGGAATATGACATCTCAGACTTGGACTCATCATCCGATGTGGGTGACGATGCAGAGATAGATGACATTTTCATCAAAAAGAGTTGGGACAAGATGAAACCTGTCGCCCCGGCCCACAGTTTGAAATTGGAATCGCCCATGAGTTCGGGGAGTACTACACCCCATGTGGAGGTCCCGGCCATAGAAGGAAAGACTGTGTCTGCCCCAAGTGGAGAATCCCTACCAGTGCCTGATGCGGCCACAGTCCGGAGATCACCGGACGCCATTGTACTCACTGGAAGTGGGGATCGCAAAACTCTTCCCCATCTTGCCCGCTTGCAGCGAATCCTCAACAAGAGGGTGGCCAGTGAGTATGGTTGGGAGTATCCCTATGTGCCCAAGGAGCTACTGTTCGAGATAGAGGCCTATCAAGTAAGGTGGAACGCTGAAGCCATATGGGATTATCTGGAAGTGCCCAAGTCCCGTAGACACTTTGTTTGCTCCGCCGCCATGACTGACCGGTTTAAAGGTTGTCGCAAGGAATGGAACTATGGTCGGCACATACATGCCAACAGGGTGGTGATCTTTTGCTCAGGGAGAGAGGACGCTGTCTATTTTATAGAGACTCTGGACTAACAGTGGAAGACTCTTATTCTCCCGGATCCCCACTATTGACTCTAAGACAGGAACTTGTGTTTTTATTTCTTCATCCTGTCTTTGCGCGGACAAATCGTGCCCTGAGTTTAAATGACCTTTGCTCCACGGAGGAAAGAAACTGGAGAGCTTATTCTTGTTTTTTTTTTTCCTCTCCTAAAAGAAAGTGACTATTTCTTTCCTCTAAATTGAACTCTGGGGTAGTCAGTCCGTAGGTCATGTGAAGGAACGCCGTGGTCAAAATGTGAAAGTGTTCATGTGTACTGTGCTGCAGTCCCATGCGCAGCTACTGTGAGATGTAATGAGTTTATGCTAACTCTAGGTGGCAGTGGTTTTCCGGAAAAAAAAGCTGCACTAGCTAAACAAAACATTTAGGCTAAGATGGGGTTTTTTTCCCTTCCTTTCTTCTCTTTATGCTAGGACTAGCATGGAAGAATTTTAGAGAAGGGAGTCGCTTCCTTTAGGGGAGGCGGTTCACTTCTGAACTGTATAGAATGTTAGGAATAGGATTTGCATTGTGTTGTGTTTTTTTTTTCTCTCTCTTGCATATTGTTTCTTCCAGGTATGAAGACGGCTGTCAACACCACTGGAGAATGGGGTGGGAAAAATAGCTAGTTGTGGGTGGAATGTATAATTGAAATGTGACATTTGAGAATGGGATGTCATGTTTGCTTTTCTTTTCTTTCCCTTTTTCACTTCCCACCTTCTAAAAATGCTTGGTTCAGGCACCATTTCATTTTTTTTTTTGTATAATAGTTACAAAGAAATCAACGACCTTCAGGATTGAAGGGTTTTGGTTTCTATAGCCACTGGAGACAGTGTCTTTTTCAGGAGGGGGTGTGTGTAGAGCCCATCCCAATTTATGGGATGCTATATGTGCAAATTTAAGGGTGGTCTGAGCTAATAGTTTGGCTCAGACCTGTTTATATATTAAATTGCTTCTGCTCTGGGTGCGGTGCAGCCTGGCAGTATAGTTCCCTGTTGCCTGTACATGGCGCTGTCGTCTTTGGCTCAGGTTGAACCACAGGGTTATCACAGCACCATTGGGTATCCTCTCTCGGCAGCCGTGCAGTGGGCGTGGTCTACCCGCTGTGCATGCTGGGAGAGGGTACAACAGGGGCAGACGCCATTAGGCGGGAGGCGATTCCAGGGGGACCCCAAGGAGTTCGGGGGGACCTCTGGTCCAGTAAGCATATCTCGTGGCCCTCATGGCACGGGATGCGTGTGTTTGGTCTCGGGTACCTTTAGCCTGAGGCTCTACTGCTGTATAGTAGGCCCAGCTCTCCTATCGAGGGCCTACGCTTCGGAGAGGGATCCCAGGCTGCCCGGTTGAAGGGGGCCCATCTTTAGGGAAGGAGTTCCAGGGGAAGATCAGTCCCGGCAGAGATAGTGACGGTACTGCTATCTTGGGGAGAGGCCTGGAGGCCTACCTAAAGGGGAATCTATCATCTCTGACATCCGTGCTCCACTCCAGCTGCTAGGACTGCTCTCATAGGGACTATCTGGGTGAACAATACCCACTCAGGCTTGAGTGGCGATGAAAGTGTTCTCTAAGCGGTGCGTGCTTGAACCTTCCCCTATTTGTTGTTTCTACTCTCTCTCTCTTCCAAGTTTTACCTCAAGAAAATAATAAAACCTTGCTGCTCAGGTTTTACACCTGTGTGGACATTGGCTTTATTACAAAACAGGACTTTTGCCTAGACAACGGAGACGAGGAATCCACTCTGGAGAGGTAACTCGCCGCAAGGCCCATATCTCTAGTTGGACAACGGGCAAGTAGCAGGTGTGCCTTGCTGCAGACAAAATGGATGGAGCAGAAGGGTCTGTGTGCTACATATATATATATATATATATATATATATATATATATATATATATATATATATTTATGGTCGGAGCCCTCTGTCTGAAGAGATATGAATCACATAAACACGTCACAAGACTAACAACATGAATAAGACCTGAAGTGTGCGCTGGCCTGCTGGACGATAGCGCCCTGGTCTGCTGGACGGTATGCCAAGAGAAGGGGCCATGCTATAAGATAGAAAATAGATAATTCTGTAGAGAATTGTTTCAAGAGGAGTGCCCTAAAAGAGGGTTTTTGGTGGGTGGTCTGCTTTAAGTACCCCTTGAGCTCCTCCCATAATTACTGGCTATCATACTAGCCTTCTTATATATATATATTCCAGATATACAGTACATCCTATACATTCCATCTTAAATTTTATTTTATTTTTGAAACCTACAACTTGAGTTTAAAATCCTGTACCTTCCCCTGCAAGCATTTTGCTCTCTGGGGGAACCAGTGGTCTCTCCTTATTTCTATCATTATCAGTATACAGTACATTGACTAACTAACCTTCTTTTCTCTTATTCAGAACTGTATTTTATATACTACTGAGGACAGGAATTTTCGCACAAAAACCTAATGCACATTTGCATCCACAGTTCTTTGTCTATTCAATGTGACTGCTTAAAATCATAAAGCTGCAATGGTCTTCCTAAATAAAATATTACATATATCACAAACATATATCACAAACTTAATTGCAAAATACCCTGTGTACGTGATTTACGGAAGCTACATAGTTTCTCGAATGATAGCAATTACAAGAATATACTGTGAATGAGAAGATAAAGGGAAAGGAATGAAGAATTAGGTATTTAACAGAACATTTTAATGAACTATTTTTCCATGGCTTCTATTATTGTACTTGTTTAACTGAATAATTGTAATATTTCACATCCTATAAATGATTTGCAGTTATCATTATTTTAATTTAAAAATCAAAAAAGCATTTGTATGTAAAACAGTAAGACATTGAAATCATGTTTTTGTCTTCATCATTGCTTGAGGACAAGTAAAATTAAATGGTAATCAAATAAGTAATGTTGTGCTTTCAATTAACAAAGCTGTTCACATCTAGACCATGGGGGAATTAATTTGGATACAGGCAAAATAATGGCTACTATAAATCAAAAGTCATTTGGCTTCTTCACTTATTGCACCAAACTAATAGTTTGGCTTTGTTAAATAGGCAACGTATGCCTTTGTTTAATGAAACTTTCTGAATATGCAAAATTATACTAAGAAAGAAAAACTTAGCTTATGCTGTATACAGACAAGTAACTATATCTAGAGCATTCCATTTAACTTTAATAGTTTCCAGCAGGAATGTGGCCCCGAAGCCCAGGGACCTCAATAATGTTTTGTCCATGTAGCAATAGTTTATAGTTAAGGTGCCTGATGCCTAACCTGCCTCTCTTTGCCTCTTACTAGGTGTCATTGGGAGTAATCTGAGAACCTAGATTCCTAACCTGAACCATAAACACACAGATTTCTTTTGTTTAGCCCGTGGACTAAAATAAATAAATTGCTTTCATCATCTAAGCTAAACAGTGTGGATTAATGAATGTCCCCTGCTGGCTGTTGTATTCTGATAGTCGTCAGAATTTAAATCTTAAATGAGTGCTATAATAGTTTAAGAATACTACATGTCATGTTAGGGTTCTTTTAGACAGGTGGTAAGCTTAAAGCAGATTGCTTCTCAGAGGTTGGTATATCAGGGGCAGATAGGCATTCAGGAGGTGCCACTGCTACTTCCTGATGCCTAGTTTTTGCTTTTTTTTGTTTTATACCTTTTTTCATTGCCGATTGCCGAACAGCTACATGTTTTTCTCGCGGTTGCAGTATGGCCTTGTTAATCTCAATGGGCAAGTTTGACAGGCAGTGCCACCTGTCTAACTCTGTAGTTAAATTGCCACATCTGCAAAGCACAGCATCACGTGGCATGTGCACAGTACTGTCAGTCCTAAACATATTGTTTCCTTATCTGCCATGCTGATCTAATGGCTTCAGTGCATTCGGAGTCACTGACCTATAAAAATATGCAGATTAGGAGCTCTGACCTAACTCTGACTTTAATAATGATTTACATATCTTGCAGCTGGAATAAATCATAATATATGTAGAAGTGTATACCCGAGTATTTAACCACTTCAGCCCTGGAAGATTTGGCTGCTCAATGACCAGTCCATTTTTTTGCGATACGGCACTGCGTTGCTTTAACTGACAATTGCACGGTCGTGCGACGCAGTACCCAAACAAAGTACTTTTTTTTTCCTACAAATAGAGATTTGTTTTGGTGTTATTTGATCACCTCTGTGGGTTTTATTTTTTGCGCTATAAACAAAAGAAGAGCGACAATTTTGAAAAAAAAAACACAATATCTTTTACTTTTTATAAAAGTATAAATAATGGTGCGCTAGAAAACCAACCCTCATAAAACACCCATGATTAAGTCGAGTGGCATTGACGTAACGCGTAGGGGGGAACGAGCATAGTCACGCCATCAGCTGTTGAAGCAGAGTGATGAGATCGCATTGAACTGAGCTATGCAAGCGCCTCTTATTCTGGGCTGTATGTGAGTGGTATCAGATAGAGCCAAGTGTACTCTGTTTGGAGGTATTGCGCAATGATTGTTTTTATTCCTTTTTTATGAATCACCATCTCTGCAAGTAATAGCGCTGGATGTCTTGCCTCTGGTGGAAGAAAATTTTGAATGAGACAGAGAAGTAGCATCTATTAAGTTTTATATAGGACTTGGTTGAATTGATCTATTGTTTGCATTAGAGCACTGGAGCAGTATTAAGCTGTTTTTTTGAAGTCTATCCCAGCTGTCAGCAATATTGACAATTATGCTATATATTTTTTTGGAATTATATATAACTTTTGAGGATCATCACAGCAATTATATTATCTATTTCTAATTATTGCACGTAGGTTTTATATACCTACACTGAGTCTTTTTGATGTTTTATTTATGAAGATACACTATTAATGAAGATACACTATTAATTATTCTTATCATGGATCTGTTTACCACGATTAATTTTTCTTTTTAACGGATGAGTTTATCACGGATTATTGTTCACACTGTGTTTTATGAGGGTTGGTTTTCTAGCGCACCATTATTTATACTTTTATAATCACTATTAGAACACAGATTTCTTTTTTGAATGGTTGCAGCTGACACCAGTGAATCTTCTAAGGTTTGAGGCCTGGTTCACACTGGGGCGACAAACGCTCCGACATTAGGACCTCATGTCGCATGACGTGTGAAAATCAATGTTTCCCTATGAGAGCTGTCTTAACTGGTCCGACACAAGTCGGTCCGACTTTGAAAATGCTCCCTGTACTACTTTGGTCCGACTTTGATCCTACTTCAGCCCATTGAAAATCATTGAAGTCGGATCAAAGTAGGATCCTTGTCCTAACCATCCGACATTTGACATCCGACATGGTGATTACAGCAGCAGTAAAAGGAATTTATCTCACCCTGGGATTGTTTTGATTGGTCAAAGGACAAGTCAGACTATCACAAAGTCGGATCAAAGTAGTATCCTGTTCATGAATGTCGGATGGATGTCGGACCAATGTAGGATCAATGTAGGACTGATGTCGCAGAGCAAAGTAGGATGAAAGTCGGATGAATGTTGTGTCATATCAGTGTGAACCCAGCCTCAATCTACCTATTTTTAGTTAGCGCTTTAGTACATTTTTACATTATCTTTTACTTTTTGCTATAATAAATATCCCATTTAAAAAAAAATAAATAAATAATTTATTTCTCAGTTTAGGCCGATATGTATTCTTCTACATATTTTTGGTAAAAATTGATTGGTTTGTGCAAAAGTTATAGCGTCTACAAAATAGGGGATATATTTATGGCATTTTATTATTATTTTATTTTTACTAGTCATGGCGGCGATCTGCGATTTTTATCGGGATTGTGATATTGCGGCAGACAGATCGAACATTTTTGAGACCAGTGATAATTATATAGCGATTAGTGCTATAAAAATGCACTGATTACTGTATAAATGTCACTGGCAAAGAAGGGGTTAACACTAGGGGGTTATCAAGGGGTTAACTGTGTTCCCTAGTGTGTGTTCTAACTGTAAGGGGGATGGGAGTGACTAGGGGAAGAGAAAGATCGGTGTTCATACATTGTATGAACACACGATCAGTCTCCTCTCCCCTGAGAGAACCGTGATCTGTGTGTTTACATACACAGATCACGGTTCTCGCTCATCATGGCACCCACCGGGCACTCGCTTTGGCTCTGTGTCCACGCCGCAGGTGTGTGCGCGCCCCTAGTGGCCAAAAGGCGAAGCGACGTAAGGTAACGTTTTTTCGCCCAGCTGAGCCAACCTGCTGCAGTAAACCTGCGGCAGCTGGTCGGCAAGTGGTTAATAAGGGGATTCCTCAGTCCTGACAGAAGAAACTATAAACTGCATATGGCACATAAGAATAGGTTTACAAGGTCTTTACTACTTTTTATTTTCTTTTCAAAGTTCTTTTATTCCCCAGCAATTTTGAAATGAAACTTTTGTATTCTTATGTCATTAGATATGACAAGTAGCCCCAGGTTTATTTTCTGCTGAGTTATTTTGAGTCTCACACTATGAAGAATGTGTGGTGCCCTAGGATTGCTGTGACCGAAAGTGTTCTATTTTGCATATCTTCAGAGGCACTCATAGAAGCAATAAATGTTTATATTCTTATAAACGTAATACACTTTGTTTTTAAATGATGAAATTACTTCTTTCAGCTATTTTCCAATATTGATCATCCATTTATTTTTTCTGAAGCTGTGTTGCTGCTAAAATATTTGCACATTATCAGAGAATAAAATTGCAAAAACTAACCTGGCATTGACATAATATAGAATTTTAGCAAGGAATTACGTAGAAATCAACTTAAAAGTTTAATGCTACAGCAAAATTCAGATGTAGGTATATAAACTTTTAGGTCCAGATAAAATAGTTTGCAGAATGTGCACTGGCAAAGGTCATTTATAACTATTTTGCTTTTTAAATTAAAGCAATATTAAGCTTATAATAACATTGTACAATGCATTTACTTTGTTTCCTTAACCTACAATGCAACTCCATTTAATTTTAGGATTCAGAATTCTACATACTGGGTGTATAGTTCAGTTAATGCCAACACACCACTGCAGTATTATATCAAATTAGTAGATTATATAAATATATATTTGATGAAACAAAGTATTGAGTGGTTATAGAGGGTTTATGGAAGTTGGGTGAATATACATTTAAGTTTATCCAAAATTTTGTGAGACGTCTATGTGGTCGTCCAACGTTTCCTCCCATTCCTCATCACTATAGGTCCCAGATCTCTTTCCCAGGATGATTTCTTAGACTAGGCAAGGCCTCTGAATTTCGGGGTCAGCAAATATTTTAAGTATCAAAATGATATGGGCCTAACAGAAGAGAAGAGGGTGCTTTGACCTAAAAGAAATTAACCATTACATTGGGGTTGATTTACTAAAGGCAAATAGACTGTGCACTCTGCAAGTGCAGTTCCTCCAGAGCTTAGTAAATGAGGTAAGGCTTCACTTTTTAAATAATACCCAATCACATGCAAGGAAAATAAAAAGCAGCATTTTTGCTGGCACGTGATTGGATGATGGAAGTCAGCAGAGCTTTCGCTCATTTACTAAGCTCTGGAGCAACTGTTCTTGCAAAGTGCACAGTCTATTTGCCGTTAGTAAATCAACGCCATTGTTTGCAAAGAACGATAATGATGTTATAACATGATCTGACAGTGTACCATAATATCATGAACAATATATGACGGGATAAGCAACTCTTATGCCTCGTACACACGAACGGTTTTCCCGTCGGAAAAACTGAATGAGAGCTTTTGGCCGGGAATCCCAGCCGTGTGTATGTTCCATCTGAGTTTTTCCAACGGGAAAACTGCCGAAAAAAAAAAGAGAGCAGGATCTCTTTTTTCCCGTCAGGAAAAAACCTAGCGGAAAAAACGTTCGTCTGTATGCTTTTCTGATGGGGAAAAAAAACGTGCATGCTCGGAAACAATTCGATGCATGCCTCGGAAGCATAGAACTTCATTTTGTTGGCTCGTCGTAGTCTTTTATGTCACCGCGTTCTTGGCAGTCAAAAGTTCTCCGGACTTTTTGTGACCGTGTGTATGCAAGGCAGGCTTGAGAGGAATTCCGTCTGGAAAACCATTGTTTTTTTTTTTCCCGACGGGAAAACCGGTCGTGTGTATGAGGCACTAGATTGTAAGCTCTAAGGAGCAGGGCCCTCTGATTCCTACTGTATTAAAGTGTATTGTATTTGTACTGTCTACCCTCAAGTTGTAAAGCGCTGCGTAAATTGTCGGCGCTATATACATCCTGTATAATAATAATAACTAGGAGCAACTATGCTTTATTATTCTCCTTTGTTTCAGAATATAAGTGTACATCTAATTTGGGCTTGGCAAACTGTGACTGAGCTAAACAAGGCCATTAGATCAGTAATTCTTTGCCTTTTCTAATTAGGAACCACCTACAGTAAACAGAACAAGGGTATAATTACTATTGAACAAAAGGTTCACTACAGAACTTTTTTTTTGACAATTGTACAGTATATCTATCAACACTGAGCTGAGACAAGGAAAAAGATTGCCTCTATGGGGGGTTTTAGCTGATGCTAAGCCAGCAAACCCAGACGTTTCACATTATATATTTGTAAAAATATTTTGAGACATTAAAGGGTGAGATGCATTCAGATAATTAGAATTTTACAAGTGGTCAACTTTTCAACTTTTAAATAGTTGCATAATATAAGCAACATACCATACTTTAAACTCAATGCAGCCTTTTTTGCGTATTTTGTACACATGTTTAAATAATTACTTTAGGTCTGAAGCTTGCTTAAAAAAAGTATGTATTTTCTGAAAAAAAAAAAAACCCTGTAGAATAGAATAGCAATATTTCCATTATTTTATGTCACATAATATTAGCACAACTAGTTATCAACTGCCGAATTTCAGTAATAAATACACTATGGTTAATTTTAGGGCACACAAATGCAATATATTTCTCAATGCTTGCTAAAATATAAAATATGAGGATACACCAAGTAAATAGATACCCAACATTTTAAGCCTTGAAATTATGTGCACCCATAAAATGGTGGCAAACTTAGGTAACCTAAAATTTCCATATGTGGTTCTTTAACCACTTCAGCCCCGGAAGTATTTACTCCCTTAATGACCAGGCCATTTTTTTGCGATACGGCACTGCGTTACTTTACCTGACAATTGCGCGGACATGCGATACTGTACCCAAATAAAATGTCCTTTTTTTCCCCACAAATAAAGATTTCTTTTGGTGGTATTTGATCACCTCTGTGGTTTTTATTTTTTTGCGCTATAAACAAAAAAAGACAGACAATTCTGAAAAAAGACAATATTTTTAACTTTTTACTATAATACATATTCAATAAAAAAAATGTAAAAGAAAAAACAAATCTATTCATCAGTTTAGGCAGATATGTATTCTTCTATATATTTTTGGTGAAAAAAATCACAATAAGCATATATTGATTTCTTTACGCAAAAGTTATAGCGTCTACAAAATAGGGGATAGATTTATGGCATTTTTTAATTTATTTTTTTCTTACTGTAATGGAGGTGATCAGCAATTTTTAGCGGGACTGCGACATTGAGGCAGACAGATCGGACACTGTTGACACTTTTTTGGGACCAGTGACTTCATTACAGTGATCAGCGCTAAAAATATGCACTGATCACTGTATAAATTACACTGACAGGGGAGGGGTTAACACTAGGGGGCGATTAAGGGGTTAAGTGTGTCCTAGGGAGGTGTTTTCTGTGGGGGGAGTGGACTGACTGGGAGTACAGAGACATTGCTGTTCCTGAACAGATGATCTCTGTACTCCCCTGCCAGAACGAGGATCTGCTTTGTTTACATAGGCAGATCCCCGTTCTGCCTCTCTGAGGAGCGATCGTGGGTGGCGATACAGGTACATTGTTTCGTGCAATAGGGCCGCCCTGCCGCAGTATATATGCGGTGGGTGGTCCTTACGTGGTTAAGAGCCCCTACAGAGTATAAAATTATTGCTCTCAATTTGGTATGTGTGAGGATAAGTAATATGAGTAGCACAATTTGTGTTTTCGTGCATAGACACCCCCGGCATGTGTATTTGTGTTCACATGTGTGTATATGTGAGGGGTGGGGGACTAAAAGCATTTTGGGGGATTTAGGTGCTTGGGTGTAACTTTAATGTCTTGAACTTTTTTTTATCACATAGGGGACAAATTCTCTTTTAGACCCCTGATGTCCCACCTGGCCATTGAAACCAGTGCTAAATATCTTCACCAATACCAGCCAGGTCCATAAGTGAAGTTTTTCACATCATGTCCGGGTTTATAGTCGGAAGGGGAGTTTAGTGAATGGACTTTTGCAGGTCTCCCTTCTTACTACCTAGTGGCACCCACCATGCTGGTCGCTGGTCTGCCAGTGGGAGCATGGAGCTCGGGAAACATGGTGTGGGTTGTATAGAGGAGATTTCTGGGGTGTGGAAGCTGAGACAAATAAAACCACATTTTTTAATAGAGTGGGGAAGGTTAGAACTGCTGTCTATGCCTTCTTGTCCTAGTGATAACTGACCATGGGCAGGTAGGGGCAAGGGGGGTCAAGTGCCCCCCTGGAATCAGGGATCGTATGGGGGTGTGGTCATCCCACACCCGGGTAACACCCACCAGTGGGGTGACACCATCAAGGTGCTTTTAAGCCCCCCATCAGTGTAGTGCAACTGTGGGCTCTTTCCCCTGCTCAGTCCAGCAGAGAACTCGGCAGCGCTGTGAAAGACGAGCTGCGGTCTGTCAGAGGTTTCCCCCTCTGCCCCCCCCCCTTTTTCCTATCAGGGAGAAGAGACAGCTGAATGGAATGGAAGAGCAATGCTGAATACCCCCGTGAGAGAAACTCATGTTTTGTTTTCATTCTTTTAAATAACAGTGGGCTACCAAGGCCTAAAATGTGTGTGTATGTATATATATATATATATATATATATATATATATAAATATATATATATATACATACACAGTATCTAACAAAAGTGAGTACACCCCTCACATTTTTGTAAATATTTTATCATATCTTTTCACGTGACAACACTGAAGAAATTACACTTTGCTACAATGTAGAGTAGTGAGTGTACAGCTTGTATAACAGTGTAAATTTGAGAAAATGTCCACCTTCCGTTTGAAGATGCCCCACAGATGTTTAATAGGGTTTAGGTCTGGAGACATGCTTGGCCAGTCCATCACCTTTACCCTAAGCTTCTTTAGCAAGGCAGTGGTCGTCTTGGAGGTGTGTGTTGGGGTTATCATGATGGAATACTGCCCTGCGGCCCAGTTTTCAAAGGGAGGGGATCATGCTTTGCTTCAGTATGTTACAGTGGCATTCATGGTTCCCTCAATGAACTGTAGCTCCCCAGTGCTGGCAGCATTAGTGCAGCCCCAGACCATCATACTCCCACCACTGTTTTGGATC